>OY982957.1:22078011-23278011 GCA_963890685.1 Plagodis pulveraria
ATTGTCGGTGTTTTTCATTACATGTAATCTAGTATTTGAAACATTAAGCATTTTTGAGGGTAGATCTAAACATTTTTCAGTGGGGGCTTCACAAGTACATATCAAAACGCTGCTACAGGTAAGTGAACATTATATATATGATTGCTGACTAAACTTTATTAAAATTATGTTGTTGTTTATTACTTTTATATAATTGTTATTATACTGTAATACAACCCTGAAAACATTACTTAAACGTTATTATTTTACAAAATATTTTATTGTAATTACTACTGCACTTGTTCGAGTACAGCGGCAACATTCATAAGTAAATAATCAATATTTTGTTACAGTTTACAAAGAATGGCTTCCAAACATTTTAAGGCTGTCAAGAATTACAAGGGCTTATAAGAAGCTATTCATGATATATTTGAAGATAGTGACAATGACGCCTACCGATGATGACCGATACTTGCGGTGGTGGTATGACCACGATGATGCCAACTATGATGGGTAACCACCGCCAAGTATCGTGACCACTGAAGTGGAAGGGGCTGATGAACACATAGTAACTGCCAAAAGCCGTTCCTCGGAATATTGAGATATTTACACATAATGCTCAAACCAGTGACTACGATAGTAGCGATGAGGAACAGTTGGCAGCAAAGCGACTACGACATCACTAGCAGAAAGAAATTCCAACTTGGCGTAAGTGCGACGCAATTTATTCTTTAACACCTGAAGTGACTTTTGAGATATAGCTGACATTCTTATGAAAAAATTCAAACAGTGGGGCGTAAAAGATGAATAAAGTTCGATAGATGAGTCTATGGTAAAATATTTCGGCCACCTACCAGCGAATCTATTTATATGGGGAAAACTCGTACGGTTTGGCTACAAAAACTGGATAGAAGCTAGTTCAACTGGTTACTGCAAATTTTTCAGTTTTACTGTGATATTCTACTAATGCCATCAATGAACCTCTTGGCATCAGAGTTATGAAAACGCTTTTAGAAAAGCTATGGCTGGATGAACTTGGTCAGTCTACAGTACTGCTATTAACAGAAAGAAATGGTGCTGGGTCATTTTTACCTATATGGTAGACAAGGCGTTAGCAAATGCCTGGCATTTGCATTTTGTCAGGCAAGAAAACCATATGGACTAGCTATTGTTTAGACGTAGTATTGCAAGATATTATATATATGCCAAACAACGCTCACTACTAACGCTACTTAAAAAACACCCATCATAGGATTGGCGCAAATAACTTAGGACACTATCCTTAATAACTTGAGAAGCCATTACTTTGTGCAGTCTGTCATGCAAGAGTATGATGGCATTGCACGACCTGTTTGAAAACATTGCGCATAGAAATATAATGTTTCGAAAAATATCACCCTTAAGTGGCCGTTGTACTCGTGCGAGTACAGCCCCTTAACTTCATAAAATTTATAATAAAAAGTTTTATTTCTTATTTAGTGTTCATTTGTGCTTATATGATTATGATAATAAACAGTTACTACTTTTAAAAATACGGGCAGAATTATTTTGGCGCTTAATGGGTTAACTGAGTAGTTCAATCGTTGAATTAGTGAGACTTTATTCACAGCAGTTTCAAGTGTTTGTATAAAATATTAATTAAAATGTTCTTAAAATATTTGTTATTATAACATTAAAAAAATAATATACTCTAAACACACAAATTAATCTACCTGGATTATTGATTATTGAACACGTGAGGATCAGTTGAACTGAATTTAAGTACCTAATTATATTAGCAACATTAAATATAAAAATATTTTTAACGTTTATATTGCCACCACAGGGCGCCATATCGTGATTACAACACATACTTTATAATAGAATGTATACCCAAAGATAAGAAATTTAAAAATATAAAACCTGCTTTGATAACTTTTTTAGCTCATAGTCCGTGTGTTTAGTAGGTAATGTTATCAAAGATTTTTAAGCATTTCGTCCGAAAATTTTAATGTGATTGCCACGTCGTCGTCGGGGCGCGCGATGAAATGGTCCTTATTTCATCAATAATTTGTTTGATTTTCGTACTCGCTGGCAAAAATCTAATAATGTATAAATTATTAATATAAACATTATTTTGCTAAAGATCGAATCCGGAAATGTTTAGTGGGGTGAAAAACTGGACGTTGTTTTTTAAAATTAAGTTTCCAGCACTATATCCTGATCAACAAAAAACATATTTAGATGTATTTCTAGAGCACGAAGTTTCATCTCGAGCAGGAATCGAATTTGCACCTTCCGGTGATAAACGTACCAGGCGACTTAAGAGTTTTGATATGGAGACTAATGGAAGGAGATGCGAATTTCGTGCTCAAAGGCATTGTTTTATCATTATGCGGCCATTTTCGATTCTTGTGCAAGAAAATTTATCAAAAGCAAAAAAATATATCGCTTAACCTCGTCGCTACCCTTTAGATATTTTAATATAACATTCCAGGCCTGTAAATTATAAATTATAGGACTGGGTAGTGTGAGTACGATCCCGCACATGTTAAATATTTTGTGCTCTAAACATTATAAATATAATTAGGATCAAGACCTAGAAAGTAATGTTATAGGTTTATAGAGATTGGTGATATACATATAATACTCGTCATGTGCTTCAGCCGCTCTTCGTGAACGTGCTCCTGAATGCATTAAAAACTTCATGTACCAAGGAGTATACAAACGAACTCCGATCCTATTTTTTTACATAGCATACAATAATGTTCCGTAGCCAATTACGTGATTTGCTCTACTACCGGACGGGACATCCGAAAACCCATGGTCCAGTCGACTTCATGGAGAAGGGAGGACTTCTTTCGATATACACTTTCTTGAACAAGCGACTATCTAGGAACTGGATGAGGTTAAGGCCCCGATGGTTCTACCAAAATAAAGATTTACCATAACGAATATTCATTTAAATAGAGAAGCGATCACCGCATCATCAGAGGCATATTGTATCATCAAGCTCGAAAGGTCAAGTCACAAAGCCTTGGGAATTCAAAGTCGAACTTCATAATAATTTCCAGTGCTTAGCCATATGCGAAACTGTGGACGAACTGAACAATTGGTTGTTAGAAACTGTCCAAGCCGTGGGGGTCTAAGTTCTTTAAGACCTCACCCCGAAAGAATCATCTAAAACTCTCAGGTCACATCGCAATAGGGTCGATTAGCAAGTTTAATAGACGGATTTCTAAGTTATTGAGACACGACTTGTGCACCTATAACACAAAAAGTATTTGAGCGAAACCAGGGCTCGCAAGTATTTAAAAAAGTCAGTACCTATATTAAAAATAAAAGTCTATAGGGCAAACCCAAATGGCGAAGTTGTAGGTCAATATAGAAGCGATAGGATCATCTCATCAAAAGCGGAAACTGAGAGATGTCGAAAGGTTCCCTGACAAAAGAGTTGAGTTATTGCAGTTGGGATGTAGTCCGTCTGTCTAGACCCTTAATTTGACTCGACACTATAGTAGGTACACTGAAAATATCCCGGACATCAACGTCTAGGAGATAAGAATCGTTCTCAAACAACTTAAGAACAACAAGGCGCCAGGTGATGACGTAATTACCTACAACAGCGACTGAGAACAGGTGGATAGCCGGTACTCTTGATCTTTCAGAAGTTTTCATTTTCGTCTTACTGTACTATTACAGATTAGTAAAGGACCACTACACTTCTTTTCCATGTTTCTGGCGTTGTACCTTCAAGTACAACGCCATGCAGAACCATGGAAAAGGATTGTGGGGATCCTTTACTAAAAAAAGGTGATAAGACCTTGCTGACGACATACAGGCACATCTCGCTTCTGGGTCATGTGTATGAGTTGTTTTAGATAGTCATTAATGGACCATATCGATCGTAGGTTTGATAACTTCCAGCCTCCTTAACAAGCCGGTTTCTGAAAAGGCTGTTGCACTTTTATACGCTCCGTCAGATTATATAAAAGGTTGAGGAGACTAATCAGCTACTGTGTCTAGCTAGCATTTGTAACAATCGGGAAGCCTTTGATTCAATCGGAACTTGGGCGGTACTGCAGTCTATTGAGTATTCACGAACTCATTGGGAGACTTTTTCAACTTACTGGAAAGAATACAGCATCAATAATAATTCCGAATATAGTTAGTCTATAGGTAGGAGCGCCAGCTAATAACTGTTTGTATGAAAAGGCAGGATTAAGGTGGTCAAATTTAGGCTATATCATATTTTTACGATAGAGGCAAAATTAAGGAGCACCAGAGAAAATAATTATTTCGATAAGCTTACTTGATGGTTAGTGATGATGTAGTCAAACTTGTTAAAGAAGGCTTCATCTAGAATGGAACTGGCTCTCAAGGACTGCTCGGGAAACACACGGTTAGGTTAGGCAGCAGGGTTTGTACTTAAGGGTAGGTAGCTATCAAGGCGTGCGTTCGCAAAATCCCCACCACCATGCAAATATGAAAGTCCAACCTTGAAGGTAAATCTTGCCATCTTAATTAACTTATAGTGTGTAGATTTCAGATCCTAAACTACTTTTTGAAAGGTCTTTTAGAGTCAAAGTAAAGGTGTGCGTTATGTGCAAACAGGTAAGAAGTCAAGTAGACGTTAAAATCGAAATCAAGGACAAAATTATGTAACGTAAATTAAAATGTTTATATGTATGTATTATTTATTATGAATGTATGAGAATGTTTATATCTAATGTAAAATAAAAATTAAGAGAAAGCCAAAAACGCGGGCGTGGCCGCGGGGAATCGCTGAAGCTATAGTATATAAATCACACGAATTATTTCACAAACCTTAGTGCTCATGTCATGGTGCATGCATTTTTCCGAAAACGGGATGAAAAGGATGTCTATACACCTTTTTTACCCCTTTAAGGATTAACGATTCTGCTTTTAATGCAATTTTAAAATATGAAGTTTCAAACATGAAAATTGGATATTTTGTGTCAATTCTGACCCAAAACCGATTAATTGTTAATTTCTTATTTATTAAAAACGTTGCCGATGTGATAAATTTTGTTTTCGAACCCTAGCATTGATGTTTTGTCTCGTCGTCATGACATCGGCTAGGCCTAGTTTATTTTTCCTCTCTGGACAAATACCCTATCTTATGAAGACATAATCGTTCAGTAACTACATAACTGCGAAACGGCTGAAATAATTTGGTATGGAGGTAGATGAGGCGCTGGATCCTTTTCATCACCATCTATCACCATGCGGGTGTAACCGCGTGGCGCAGCTAGTGCATAAATAAAATAACCAGTTTTTTTTTAAATAATTCCCTGTTTGTATCATTATCAACGTCAATGCTGCGCTGCTAAGTACGTATTTTTTAGATCACTTTATAAGAAAAACATAGTATAAGATGTAAGCAATTCATCGTGCTCCCGCGGAACCCTAAATTAAGATTCGCTTGTCCTTACCCTTGCATGCGTCCTTGCAGGGAGTCTGGGGAGCTATTCTCACATGCATACGGAAATAGGCGAAAGCAGCAGTACATACTTATTTCTGTTCATTATTTTTTCTTTTATTCACTTTATCGAAATGCACCTTAGATTATAATATTATAGAGCACCTTCTCCTGGTAGCTATAGCTTATGCATGCCGGGCGTTTTGCTTAGTAGCCGAGTAAGATTTAGCCTGATTTTTTTATGTGACTGTGTGGCCGCACGCTCAGGTTTAATAGGTAGACATATACTCAGATCAGCTATGTATTTCAAAACTGCAAATATATTTATCCGATCTGTTTGTCTAATCATAAACGTGATTCCGCAAATTGAGTGATCATAATAGCCGGGAATGGAGTGCCGCAAAAATTAGGCCACTAACAATTTCACGACTTGAGTTCAGTCAGGTAGATATAATGACGAGAAAATTGCGGAGACGAGTGTTAATTATTCGGGCATAGAATATTTAAAGCCCACTCTAAGTTACTGAAGTTCGTTAAAGTTCAAAATTAGGTATGCATTCACCCTGTTCACCGAGACATGGACAAAGTTTGAATGGTTTCTAAAACACTGCATCTCGCTGTGAATCTGTAACATCTTTATTTGTAAATAATTTAAAATGTGAACGTATAATAATGTCGTTAGATACTCGTACAAGTTTTGTCACCGACGCGACGGTAGAATTACTAGTATTCGTCTGAATTATTGACGTACGATGTCGATACTGAAAAAAACTGGCCAAGTGCGAGTAGGGGCTTGCTATTTTTATAAGGTCGTATTGCAACAGCCCGTGATAGAAGAACAATTGGCTTTGATTACAGCTTTTAAATCAGCGTTGTCAGTATTTGTTGGATCTTACAGAGTCCTGTCAGACAGGCTTTAGAAGGCAATATATATATATATATATATATATATCAGCAGCAGCTCCCCGTAGCAATACACCATACGACATAATACAGTGGAAGTACGCGAAATAAATTAGGCGAGCAGTAGCTACGTCTGTTAACTGTCTTATCCTAAGAACTGCATATGCAGTAGAACTAAGTCTTCCGGATAGATAATGTATATATTTATGTATCCTAGTGTAAAATTAAATCCATTTTGATTCCCAGGAAGACTGTCGCATTGTCAATAGAGAGTTTATCTAGGCCAAGCTTAATGTTTGGTTAAACATAATATGTAACATTTGGTAATATGTAACATTAGAAAACTTTAATAAACAAATTTTTAAATTATAACACAATAAATAAATTTTTAAATTTATTTATTGTGTCTGTTACCTGAAATAAAGATTTATTATTATATTATTATTATTTAAACATTAGTTTTATATTTTTTGATTTTAAGAGTCTTCTCTAAAAATAAAAAAAAATATTAGCAGTGTACCATTTACAGATCATAGATAACACATTATTTACATGAATGAGTTTACTGTCTTCCTGTCTACTTTAAAAATCAGAGAGGTATCATCTGCGAATAAAACAATATCGCAGAAATCTTTGACCATGCAAGGCAGATCATTAAGATACGTTAGAAACAGAAAAGGTCCCAAAATTGATCCCTGCGGTACTCATTTTAACCAATGAACCGGAAGAAATACTGCCATTTGGGCGTCCCCCAAGGCAGGTCTCACCCACATGTTATGCCCTATATATATAGAGATGACCTTCCCACCAAGCCAGGGACGACGCTCGCTCTATATGCAGATTATGCGGCCCTACTCCAAAACTCAAGCCATGATGGTAACAAAGCAGAGAGAAAGATCTCTACCACCTGAACTGCTGGTCCTAAGTACAGCGATCCCATGGAATAATCCGCTAAGTACCCTGGGATCACCACAGATCGTATGCTCACCATGGCACAGCATGTCCAGAACACAGTCACAAGGGCAGCACGAGCCCTACTGAATCCAGAGCTCAGATCAGCCCTTCTACTACGCATCAAGAGAGCCCTGTACTTGACATACATCCGTCCCCATTTAACCTACGCCAAGCCAGCCTGGCAAGTTCTCAGCGCGGAAAGTCACAGGAATCGGATGAGAGCGCAACAAAACCTTAGCCCTTACGAGTTGCGTATATAATGCGCCACGATATGTACGCAACTCGACTATTCTGAGATCTCAGATTTGTGAATCTGGATGTGCATATCTCAACACTGGCCAATAGAGAAAATTCTCAACCTAAATCACAGGCTAGACACTCGACTCATTCTCTATACAAAAGCCGCGTTTAAACTACCTATTACATTATTATTATTTTTTACCTATTACTATTACACCGACACTACACAAATTTTGTTTTTGTACACACGTAAATGTGTGCGTGATCTCTAAGGTTGTCATCGAATGAATAATTGTTGAACTTTTAATATTGTTAGGTTTGAAATAACGCCTGCTATGCGGATTACATTACAAAATCACAAATATACGATAGGAAAAATTTAAGTCATGTGCGGGACTCGAACCCTCGTCCATCCACCCCTTGAGCCGGGGTATGCTCTAACCAATTGAGCTAACATGACATGTCGTCATAACTCAAATCTTTCCTATAGTTCTTTAACCATCATACTGGGATGGAGCGACCTAAAAAAAAAAAATAACTACGAAGAATCTGGCAGGAAAGTAGACTCAATGAGGATAAACGTAAATTTAATAAGGCGGCGGCCAATCTCAAGTCGAGTTTAGAAGAGTGGCAGAATAATACCCTGAGCGCAAAGCTGGAGTCATTGACAACAACTACAGCAACTAACTAAACCTTTTGGAAGTTCACCAAAAAATTCAATAGACCCCAAATTATGAAGCTGCCTTTAAAAACTAATATAGGTTGGGCAAAAACCTCACAAGAAAAGGCCAATGCGTTCGCCTCCCATCTAGCCAATGTATTTACCCCTAATGATCCAATGGATTCAGAACAGGACACAGATATTAACCATATCCTAAAACAAGATTTCCAACTATCTCCAGCGCCCAAAGCTGTAACGGTGAAAGAAGTATGGAGAACTATACAAGCTTTAAAGGATAAAAAGGCCCCAGGTTTTGACCTGATCTCAAAAGAGGTACTAAAAGAACTACCAAAAAAAGCCACAGTATTTCTCACCATGCTGTACAATGGTATGCTTCGAGTGCAATACTAAACTATGGAAAGTCTCTTCAATACTCATGGTACACAAAGTAGGCAAACCAGCTAATGAAGTCACCTCATATAGACCCATTAGCCTGCTCCCAACAATGTCGAAGGTCTTTGAAAAGATATTACTGAAGAGATAAAATCCCATCCTAGAAGAAAACAGGGTAGTTCCTAACCACCAGTTTGGCTTTAGGCAACACCATTCAACAATTGAACAAGTAGGTACATAGAGTCTATGACCACATCAGGAAAGCACTTGAACAAAAGCATTACTGCTCTTCCGTGTTTCTAGACATCCAACAAGCTTTTGACAGAGTATGGCATAAGGGGTTATTATGTAAAATTAAGACTAACCTACCACACAACTACTATACCCTATTAGAGTCTTACCTGTTGGATAGGATATGCCAAGTCAAAGAGTCTACTGCAACTTCCGCCTTCTTTGATATCAAAGCGGGAGTTCCACAGGGATCAGTAATGGGACCAGTGCTGTATACAATTTACACTTCAGATCTCCCCGAAGTAGCTAAAACCACTACAGCCACATTTGCTGATGATACGGCGATTCTCGCTAGCGACCAAAACCCGGCAAAAGCTTCTGCAACACTCCAAAAAGGACTAGATGAGATAACCAAATGGTTAAACAAGTGGAGGATCAAAGCAAGCACAACCAAGTCTGTACAGGTGACATTCACTCCCAGAAAAGGCAACTGCCCACCTGTACAACTAGAAAATGCCATCCACCCGCATGAAGACAAGGTGAGATACTTGGGACTCCACCTAGACCGACGTTTAACCTGGAAAGACCACATCAAGTCTAAAAGAGATGAGCTCAACCTGCGGTACAAAGGGCTGTACTGGTTACTTGGACGAAATAGTAAATTGTCAATTGACAATAAATTATTAATTTACAAAAGCATCCTCAAGCCGGTCTGGACTTATGGAATCCAACTGTGGAGCACTGCTAGCAATTCCAACATATCAATACTGCAAAGAATGCAGAACATTATTTTAAGAACAATTAATGGTTGACCCTGGTACAAAACTAATTCTGAAATACACGAAAACCTGCAGATGCAGACTGTTAAGGAGGAAATCAGCAGGTCAAACACAATCTACCAACAACGTTTGAGAAATCATCCGAATAAGCTGGCTACCCAACTAATCAATCTAAACTATACACCCCGTCTGCGAAGAAAGCAAGTGCTTCCCTCTGACTAGGGAGCAATTGAGGAGATGTTTTCGGTGGAAGACTCACTCTGCATAACAAATATACCCACAGACAATCTTCTGAAAGTGAAAACCACTGATTGGAGATAAAAACGAAAAAAAAAAAGTGCGGGATTCGAACCGCACAAGAGTACATTCCATTAAACAAATTTAAACATCTGCTGAGTATAGTTGATTCACCTAACTGCGACATGTGTGGTGTTATAGAAGACTTATACAACTTGTTGATGGAGTGTCCCCGGGAGGTTCACACCTATACAATGTAAGTTAAGAGGTGTTGGTCTCAAGTATTTTTTGTTTAGTCCAGAGTGTACTGGCAGTGTCGTCATCTTACAACAGAAAGAACCCTATGTAGGTTATGTTTTAAAGTTATAGCTGATTTTAATGAAATAATTGTTCTAATGGGGCTGGCATGGGTGTGTCCAATGCAGCTAAAAGCTCCAAAAATTTAAACAGAATTAAAAAAAGACTTTGCCTAAAAGGATGTTCAAAAGGGCTGACCAATCAAACTATGAACACCTACAAGGATTGGCCCCCACCTACGAGAGACACCCTAAGGCAAAAATAGACGAGACAAATTTACTTGGCATTCCATGGATTCACCGTGCGTGTGCCGGGTCTATAGCGTTGCAGAGGAAGCGGCCCAAGTCAAAAGTCTGGGACTTGCAACCCAGTGAGTAAAGTTAAGGGGCCCCTTTATGATGCGATGCTCCCTTTCACCGCTCGAGCCTTCTCCCCTGCCTAACCAAATTTGGTAAGATCCGACTAATGCCGCCTTGGATACACGTTTTACGATGGAAGTTACGGTTGTTCTTGACAGATGATGATTAGAAATGCAAAGCGAATGGCTAAGTATATGTGAATTTTGTATCCCTCTGGCATTAAAGTGACCTAATCGTATTCGGCAAATTGAAAATAGTTGCAACCCTAATTAGGAGTTTATTTGTATTTTTAATCAATAATAATAATACTAATAAAATGAAAATAATGCCATATGTCTACCCTGAAACAAATGCCTCCTTTATTAGGGGTTTTTTTTTATGTCTGATAGGTTAGCCTTTGACCACTATCTCACCTGATGGTAGGTGATGATGTGGTTGAATATATTGTTCAGGCTAACCTAGAAGGGTATTCCTAAATATAATCCCCAAGCATGGTAGGCGGCTGGGGTTTGCAGTGAAAGATAGCAGTTATACACAGGGTGCTGTCTCTCTACATTGCCTCTTATAACTCCCACTGGGAGATAACTGTGAAATTCTAGCCTGGGACCCCATGGGCTGGATTTAATATATGTATTGAATTTTTCATACATAAATAAATAAAGATTCACACATGGCACTTTTGTTTTTACTATCTACAATCAATGATTTCACTTTTAATAGTTTAGTTAAAAGATTTTTTTAGTTATTGATGAACAAGTCCTCCACTGAGAATACCTGCTCATTTTGCACTGTTACCCTCTTCTAGCTTTAATTTGTATTTCTTGGCAGTTTGGTCAATCTCTTCAAAGACAGTGTTCACTTTCAGGATGCTATATAATTAGTAATTAAACAACTTTAAACGGTTTAAATCGCGTATATTTATTATTATTTTTGTCCCGCCATTTCAAACACTTTGCAGTGATCGTGGTCACGGGGTGACTGCAAAGTGTTTGAAACGTCGGGACAAAAATAATGATAAATATACGCGATTTAAACCGTTTAGAGTTGTTTAATTACTATGTGTAATAATCGCGAAAACCTTAGACAACATTGCTATATAATTAATTGCTTCTAATGAATCAAGGAGTGTTGGAGATTGTTTTCAACAGGCATGTTTGAAAGTGCTGTATTATATTTATGTTTGTTGTACAGGCAGAGCCCCACAGCTCAATACCACATGTCCATATTGGCCATATTGGTACTGAAGACACTACACACGGTACTGAAGCTAATGTTTTCTTGCCCTAATTGCTTTAATAGTCCGCTGTCTTAAAGGAGAGTCCCACAACCTTTGTACTTATTGCAGTGCATGTTCAACTGCTAAATACTAAGGTCTATCAAGAGTTTGAGGTAAACCACTGCAACCCCCATGTTAAAAATGATTGTCCATTCATTGCTATAACTGGGTTTTAGATTTTGTTGCAGTGCAGATACTAACTCAGTTTTAGTCACTCCATTTGAAGGTTTAATTTTGTTATGATAGCTGGTGCTCCTGGCATTACAAAATAAAACAAATTCTACGGCAGAATAGGCCATAGCATGAGAGTAAAATGTACAGTTTTGATGGGTGAAAACGCACAATTAAAATAGTGTTGCATTACAAAAAACTTACCTCCTGTATCCAATGATGATGTGAGACTGTACAAACATGGAAGGAGTATGACACAAGTTCTAATTAACTTCCAAGAACTCATTTTGAACCACCGCTCCAACTCTTCCATCGCAAGTTCAAGTTTGTTTATTCATAAAGCACTGCTTTTTCCATCACAGTATTTAGTGAACATCAACTTTTTTCGAAAGTATATTAAGCAATCGGTCATAATGAGTCCGTAACTAAGGTATTCGCTACCACAACATTCAATTCGCTCTCAATACACCTGTGGAATTCGGTTGCATTACAACTAAGCAATGTAGGCATTACTCACTTCACAAGTTCACTCAACTTTATTATGCTATATTTAATTGTAGAAATAATATATTTACATAATTTATATCATAATCAAAAGTTCAAACATCACTTTAGTACTTTTATGTGTCACTACTTTCATTTTATTTAACTCCGCAGATTATTACCACTTTTAAAGTTTTTCGAAACTTCATTGCACAATCAACAAACAAATCACTCATCAAAAGTAAAGAAAGGAAGCGAACGAAGTTGAACGAACCAACAAAAAACCGACCGAAGGACAGACGACTGACGCCGCACGACACGACTTTTATTAAACTGTGTTGCCAGAATTTCGTGAGCTTTACCCTATATTTACCACAAAGAAGAACACCTTGTTCATAAAAATTATAGCTCATGTCGCATCTGCTGTGAATGATTATCTCATAACAATACATAAAAACACTAAACTTTCGTAGTAATTAAACAACTTTAAACGGTTTAAATCGCGTATATTAATCATTATTTTTGTCCAGACGTTTCAAACACTGCAGTGATCGTGGTCACGGGGTGACTAATTGGTTTTATTTGTCACATGAGTTATTAAAGTAATTATTTGGTCTACCGTCAGAAATTTTATATTAATCATAACGTTCCCTATTCACGCAGTATTCGCTCACAGTGTCCAGAGGTCTTGCAGATTTGTGTCGGCCATGGGATTTAATTAATTTGATGACAGGATCCCAAGAAGGTGGTACTTGCCAACCATCATCTCTATTGAAATAGGGTGGGTTCTTTGTGATTTCAATAGCCTCACGTAACATTCTTGGCATATACCGGGTCTCTCTGGCGATGATTTGTGGGTTGTCAATGCTCCTCTTTGTTTGCCCAATGTATGACAGCCCACATTCACAATCAAGTTTGTAAACACCTGCATCTTGTAGGGGAATATTGCACTTAACAGGTCTTAAACATTGGTTGATCTTCTTGTGCATCGTCTCCAGTCGACATTTTTTGTCTATAGTTTAATCAAAAATGTCAATACCTCCCCGAGCTATTAGAGTAAGGCGGGGTACCAGCAATTTAAACTGTAATGAATAGATTCAGGCGTTACTTTGCGGAAATCCATTTTTAATAATAACTAATACTTTTAAAATATTTAAAGAAAACATCAAATTAATATTTTAATAAAACACTTAAAAAATATATCTAGTGACAATTCCGCTTAATTTTCCTGCTAAGCCGACGTGACGTCACAAACGCCACGCAGCCAAACCGGAAGAATTTTCGACGCGTTTCGCTTCTACACGAAGCATCCTCAGGAGGTCTTGACTCTTCGAGCGCACGATCGAGAAATTTCTCGACGTCGGCTTAGCAGGAAAATTAAGCGGAATTGTCACTAGATATATTTTTTAAGTGTTTTATTAAAATATTAATTTGATGTTTTCTTAAAATATTTTAAAAGTATTAGTTATTATTAATTTAAACTGTGTATAGATAGGCCTATCCATTCCATGGATGACGCGAAACAGTTTTGTGGCCAATAAATTTTTAGACATGTAATATGTGTGCGTTGACGTGGGGACTATATCAACGTTGTTTCACGTCATTCTCATGACTACTCAACACGATGCAGGGCGTTGATTAGTGTGCCTTTTTAATGGAGTTCCGTACAGAGGATACTAAACACCTATAGTTGAGGTGATGTCGATACTGTGACGTTTAGTCAGATCAGTGCACACTGATCTGACTAGGCATCAGGACTGGCTAACCATAAATAGGTAAATTAGATAAACAAGAATCAATACAGAAATCCGTTAGCTTTATGAAACGTTAGGATTTTGATAACAAAGCAACTCTTTCCGATTCAACGCTTGTGCACCTCAATATCGTTTAATTTCTATCCTGACTACCTATCCTCCTCCTCGAAATACTTAAAATAGTACCATGTGTAATAAATACTACAAGCGCCCGATCGAGAACGATCAATGGTGGGCTCACACTCTTTTTTAAAGGTAGGGACAAAATAATTAGAAACTAACAATGCTCTTATTTAGTTTCTAGTTGGCAACTTATACGTATTTCTGTAGATGCTTCGTGTAGAATTCAAATGCGTCATAAACTATTTCACATAGGCTAATTGGAGTTTCTGACGTCATGTTGGTTTAATAGAAAATATAAGCGGAATTGACCCTAAAATAAATATTTGTATTATTGGGCGATGCCCCGTCCACCCACTCGACTTTCCCACTGGTGGGTGGACGGGGTATTCAAGTTTCCCCCTCCACCCACTGCACTAGAGTTGAAACCAAATCAACTGCTTCATCGATATTACAAATAATAATTTTGCTATTTATTACTACTACTCTGAAGAAAGGCCTTAGACGTGACAGCTGTCAAACTGACAGTTGATGTTGCAGTTTTCAGTTTAGTTTCTTGTTTGGGATTTTTAAAATAATCTATAAAATTTATTATACTATTTCATAAATACAATTTTAATTTATTTATTACCATCAAATAAGAATTGCCGCACTGTTCTCTGAAACAATATAGTTATAGTTTTACCAATACCGCTGTACTGCGCCTTGGGTATGCGCGCGGCGAGATGGAGTGAGATGCACTCTGTCAATTCGTCATTTTACCGGACTGCCTATGTCAGAAGGACAGAGTGAACAGAGAGGAAGAAAGAGTTGAATTTAAAAGTGATGCTAATATTGCCAAATTCGTAAATCTTTATCGTAACTTATGTATAATATATAGTTAAATTAAATAAAATATTTAGGTATAATACGTACGCCTGGCATGTAAAGAACTGAACTGGCGTGCCTTAGAACCGTAAGCTGGTATCGTAAGATCTATCCGACAATATCGATTCATGTGAACTCATGCTCTTTCTCCCCCCCCACCCCCCCCTCGATGCGCCTTCCTAAGGCACGGTATTGGTCAAACTATATCTATCAAAAATCCTTTTATTCTTACAGGGAATCGTACGGCAAAAATACCACAATCTTTGAGAAGTTTTATTTCATCTGACAATATTTTAGTGTACGATCCGACGATGGAGAATGAGGTATGGAATGAATGGGAATGAATGAATATTTGGATCAGCTCTGAGTATTTTTTAAAATTTTATTTTTGACTCTAATGGTTTGTATGCTTGCGATTGATCAACTAATGCCTGAATATTGATATAATTTATGTCTTCTAAGGATTATTTTTTTGTTTTCAACTTTTTATTGATATTTTGGATTAATTATAAAAATAGCCTACATAAAAGTACAGACCTCAGAATAAATAAGGTAATTTTATTAATTTTCAACATTATTCGATGTCTCCAAAATTCACCTCGAAGTTATGGGGCATGTTAAAATCACGACCTCTAAATACGAAATAGCACAGATATTTCTCGATCTGGACGGAAAACTCATCGAAATCGTTGATCGCATTCGATTTTGTAAGGTGTCCATCAGAGACCAATAACCAATGTCCATAATACTATACTATGGGCCTATTCCATTTGACGCTAATTTCGTTACTTTCGATAATATTGATCATATTTACGTCTATGGTTGTAATCACTGTGATCGTTTGTAACTGTTCTCCCCAGGAGTGCGTTCAGAGGCTCAGAGTGTAGTTGTTTCGTTGTTTTGCAACTTACCCTGAGGTATGGAACGACCGGTTGTTTTATAACCTCAAACAAATTGTGACATTGACAGACTTACATCATTATCGTAATAATAATTGCTATTTAACACTATCACAAATTCGTTTTCCATTTTTATTTAAGTTTTATATTTTGAGAAATTATATTAGTATTTATATTTTTTGAGATATATGGGTGAGCGCATCAGATAGAATACGATATAAACGTCAAAGTCATTTCATGTCACGCGTTTTATGGTTAAAAAGTTGCAACTTTCAAAGGTTTGGAACGGTCCAGTTGTGACAACCGAACGCTCTACTCGAAGGTTGTGAACGACGTTAGAGTGAAAAGTTGCACTCCGAGTGCGCTCTAACCAAGGTTCGGAACGCACCCCTGTTCCATTTAGGTTAAGAACGCTAGGAATGCCACTAAAATTTGCCATTTCTGTCACTTTTGACATTAGATGTACGTAATTCAAACTGTTCCAGTAGCTTAGTAGACCCATCTGGAACAACTTTATGAGAGTGTGATCGTTGTTATCGTTTTTGGCGAATTTAACTTCAAATGGTAAGCACCCTATATATATCTCTATATCCATAATAGACTATAGGAAGTAGGGATGCTCGCCATTGATTCGAACCGATAACATCATTATAACAATAGTTCGATACTAAAATTTCGTAAATTAATTATTTCGATTTGAATTATTCTCTTATTTTTTTAATAGAAAGCTAATAAGTAAAACAAGCTGGGTAAGCAAAAATTTGCTGATAAGCCTTTTTCCATTTTTGTATCCAAGCCAGAACAACATTTAAATTCAGTTTATGGCATTCAAATAGGCTGTGTTTAATTTGGAAATTACAAAGAAACGAGAGAAAAATGAATAAAATTGGGCCATATATTTTCTTGACAGCTTATTTAATTAGTAAAAATTAGATAAGTGGTGACGAACATTATCACTACTTGTGAGATCTAGTGCGTTGTCAGAACAACTTAATAACTTTCGTTAGATTATTCAATCTCACGAAGTAGTATGTTTAGTAATCATTCATCATCATCATCATCAGCTGGAAGACGTCCACTGTTGAACAAAGGCCTCCCCCATAAAACGCCACAAAGAACGGCTATTAGCAGCTTGTAACCATTGGCTACCTGCGACTTTAACGATGTCATCAGTCCACCTAGTGGGGGGCCTACCAACTCTAGGTCTTCCTGTGTATTGTGGTAACCACTAGAGAACCTTTCTTCCCCATCAAACTTTTCAGGTTTTCTGAACATTGTCAAGGCTATCTGAGTTGAAAAACAGTCACTGAACTGTATCTCAGCCTGGAATTGAAAATGTTGGTACGTACCGCTTTTTTGACCCTAAGCGGCTTTTTTGAACTACACTCGGAGGCTTGGAACGTAGCCTGGCAGTGGATGATAGAGATGATGTATTTGACTTAACTACGAATATCGATTTATTAAGTTTTCAATCTAAATTTTCTACTCATTTACCATGTCAATTTGTTTAATAATTGTTCAAAGTTTTATATCAACACAAATTTATTTCGGCAAAATATGTAATATTTTTTAGAGCAAGTAATATAATATTTACTTACTTCCACCCAGATGGTGTTTAATGTTATTTACATTTCCAATCATGAATTAGTTATTTATTAATAATATTTGCACATATTTCACTAATTTTAAAGCATATAGATTTTAAAATACAAAGAAAACAGTGATTTAATTTGTACCGCTTGGGTATTTGAATGAAACTTACTAAATTAATATTACTAATATGACAAATACGAAAGTTTGTGTGTGAGTGAGGATGTTCGTTACTCCTTAACACTAAAATGGCTGAACCAATTCAGATGAAATTTGGAATATAGATAGTTTAGATCCTTGGTTAACACAGGATATTTTGATTATCATTATCATCATAACTTTTCATCATTGTATACGTGGGTGAAACCACGGGGCGCCGCTTGTAATAAATGAGAGGCAACATTATGACTAGAACCCCATCCTGGAAGAGAAGCAAATCTTTTCTACAAATACTCTTTTACGATATGCCAGATACAATACATCATCCGAGACCACGAACATTGTTTTATATGAAACAGATAGCAAAATACAGAAAACAGCCAAGAACAGTTTCTAAGTAAGGCACATAGGGCGTTAATAATAATGTAAAATATAGGGTAACGCACATGCATCGCTTACAAATTATTTCATCAATTTTTTTTTTGTTCCAGACCGGGTTCGAACCTGCTTTCATCTAACTTATTCTAAAAAATCATTAAAAGTTAAATTAATACGTAAATTGTGACTTTATTCGTAACAAATCGACATACATATTTATTAAGATTATTATACAATATTATACAAAAAATATTATTTATCTGTTCTCCAAATGGTTTATAATCACAGAGATGTGATTTCCAACTTTTACTTTCAAGTCTAAATATCGATACCCATTAAAAATCGACTTGAAAAATCGATATTGGCTAAATGTCAATACATCACTAAAGTTTCTTTCTTTCTTTTAGGCCGTTCATGTAATTTCGGTCCTCTCAGGCAGGTTTTAAATCCTAGGTAATCACTGTTTCTTGTCCAAATAAACTTATTTGAGAAGTTTTTACGTATAATATAATTAAGATTCTACTCTGTACATAAGTTATTTCAGTTCCAAAATAACATGTTTAGTGATAACCTCTGTCGTTATACAGTGTTTTGACGGCTTAAGGAGCACGTCCTTTTTATGTGTTTATTTCATTAAACTTATAATATTTCTTCTAACTTTTAGCCATGGTGCGTATGAATGTATTAAGTGATGCGCTGAAATCAATTCACAATGCTGAAAAGCGCGGTAAAAGACAAGTGCTCATAAGGCCGTGCTCCAAAGTAATTGTCAAGTTCTTGACTGTGATGATGAAGCACGGCTACATCGGAGAGTTTGAAATCGTCGATGACCACAGAGCGGGCAAGATCGTCGTAAACCTCACCGGTAGATTGAACAAGTGCGGAGTCATTTCACCACGGTTTGACGTACCAATTAATGATATTGAAAGATGGACAAACCTTCTGCCATCACGACAGTTTGGGTAAGGATTTATCTACAATTTTAACCTTAAAATATTTTGGCCTACCAGCTTATGCGCGTCATTTAAGCTCACTTAAAATTGTGAAGAGTTCTTTGCTTTGTATCCTCATGTTACTGACTATTTATTTAGCATATTTTCCATATATTTTTGATAACAAAGCCGAAATAGTTACATGTAAATATTTAATAATAATGCACACCAGTGATATATACCAAAGCAGGCTTGGTCAAGTGCACTATCTACCTCATCTAATTATTTTAGGGCTTTTTTAACAATGCCTAAACCCCCTCTTTTCCACTTGGACACGGCAATTGTAGCCGAAATTTTATACTCCAATTGTATTACTTTAACCGTCATAGGGGACGGTGCGCGGCACATACTTTAACCGGCATAAAATTTTGTACTCCAATCATTTGTTAAATATATTTCGCTTAGCATGTGATAGTGCTTGTAATTATATTTAGTAATTTAGGGCTCTTAATTAATTTTGGGATTAATTTTAACATTATCACTTACCATCAGGTGAGATTGTGGTCGAAAACTTACCTATCAGCAATAAAATAAATAAAATTAAAGAAACCATTGGAGCTCTATACCTTACAAGTTAAAGCTACCAAAATTCATGTTTTAGTGAAATATCAAGATAATATTGATAAAAATTGACAAAAATTGATAGGTGCTCAGTCTAACAAAGTAGGTTTTGTGTCAAGAAAGAAAATTGAGGCTAAAGACATTGTAAAATCTTTTCTACAAAAAGATGAAAATTATAGTTATTAAGTGCATGCAATGAGCTTGGAAATACAAAGTGAATGGCTAACCATAGCAGAATTTTGTATCCCCTGGTGTAAAAGTGGCGCATCTTGGTATACAATTTGTCACCGGCCTTATTAAAATTCTATCTTAATGTCTCTGATGACCCTCCAGAAAGCCACTGTAAAGTTTTGCTGTATTTGGTGGGATATTAAAGGTACAGCGAGAATACATACATCATTTTTGTAAAAGAATGGTCATCTATTAATATATATCCAAGCTTTACTTCATCTTAGGCGCAGCTCCTAAGTGGATTCTTTTGATGGACACATGAAAGACACTTCGTCATCCAGACCAGAAATATTTTTATACTCAAAAAGTCAAAATTTGCAATGTATTTATAGAACTTACTGTGCTATTGGAAATAAACATACCTAAAGACCACACAATTAAAACAAACGAATACAGGTAGGTAAAGATCTTAAAGTAGGTTATATAGGGATTTAGCTGGTATAGCCCTTGCTCCAACTTCTACAGCATTTATATGAACCACAACCATTTTTGGTTAATTCATTTGTTATGTAGGTATATAGGTATGTTTGTTTCCCACAGCACAGTACTAAAAGTGCAATGCATTTTAAATTCTTTGAATATAGAAATATGTCTGGTCTGGAAGATGAAACACCAACATCCTCAGGTATTTTGTAGTGTTTTTCATACCTGTCCATCAAGAGTCCATTCGGGAGCTGCACCTAACATGGAATAAGGCTTAGATTTATATTTTGTAGGTAATCCTTCTTTTACAAAATCGAATTTTTGTTTGTTAACTTTTAACTGTGGACATTCGATTTTTGTTACACTATGGATGTGTGGCCTCACAGACCTGACTATCTTTACAGGTTTCTGTCTTGATGAGCAAGTATTGTATCATTTTTTGTTTTTATTCCTTAAAAGAGTTACTAAATTTAAACAAAAGATGTAATTTTAATGAAAAATTTATTTATTTTAAAGTATATCTAAAGATATAACAATCAAAGGTACTTTTCAGACGTATTAGCTTGAGATCACTTTATAGGTATATTACCTCAGGAAAATTAATTTTTATTGAGTTTAACTTCTTTTACAATAAAATATAAAGAACAAAGAACATAAAATACTTAACATAATCTTCTCAAAACTAAGCATAAAAATTTCAACTAGCGCCCAACTTGGTCATATTTATTGGCAATCTTTGCATAGTGGCATAGTAGAAAGAGTGAGGAAGTACTGTCTCAGGGTTGTTACTTATTTATAATGCGCGAACCTTGTTCGGTGTTAGCCCCGGCTGGCGCACTGAGAAACGGGTCGAGATTGTGTTAGAGTGTGCGTGCGGGACGCATAGATACTATGGCGCACACAAACAAGCCGCGCGCGGTGCGTTTGTATGAAGATAAATTACTTCCCACTCCTTCTACTATGATAGCGGCTCAGAGCATTGTAGGCATATCGGCGGCTGTTTACATGTTTACTGTTTAAGTATCATCTAATTGCAAAAATTCACTGGCTCTCTAAGTCGACAAACTCGATGTTCCTTTGCCTGCAGTCATTGGTTGATAGGTTTTGACATTTTTGTTTACAAAATCTAAAACAAACAAACTCACCGTCAGCTTAAATTTATAACATAAAAGTGGAAGCGCGGTATCACAGACCGCACTCAAAATATAAAGCGAAATTACTCAAGTAACATTCAGCTGGCGACGTAACCTTCACTCTAAGCGGTCGTTTCGCCACTAAAACCGAATCTACTGAAGCTGGCATACGCGTCGTGTACCCTGGTGGAGAGGGGCACGAGAATCACAAACTGCACGCGGGCTGTGAGATTGCACGTCCATAGTTAAAGGTCAAACCGTCTTTTGCTCTAGCTATCGAGAGATTTCGAGGACTATCATGATTCATGGCGACGTGAATAATGTCCCCTATCAAGGAGGACCTTGCATCCAACCAATAATTGCCTTGCTGTACCTATTGCCTCCCGACAAATACCACAAGACTTTTTGGTGGCTTTCCCCCATTTTACTAAGTCCGGGAGGGTCATTTGAATGGCGTTTAGATAGAATTTTGACAAGGCAGGTTACCAATCGTATATCAATTTGCGCCTCTATAACGCCAGAGGGACACAAAATTCATCTATAGTTAGCCATTTGCTTTGCATTTCCAGGCTCATTGCATGCTTTTTACATTGCATGCATTGCACTTTAGCTATCATTTTCGACTTGTTGTAGAAAATATTTTACAATGTTTTTCCCCAATCTCGATAAAATTTTGTATGGAAATAGTTTGAGGCCCGGGGAAGGACATAGGATAGTTTTTATTAACTGAGCAGGTTTTGCGCGCCGGAAAGGTAGTAATTAAATATGTCCAAAACTTGTTATATTTTATTTAAAGCCAAAATAAAAATTATGCCTAGTCACCAGCGCCCAAAAAAAACCACGTAAAAATCTCGTGGTTTAAAGTGGATAGATCTAACATAAACATTGTTGTTGTTGTTTCTCGGCTCTAGACATATTGCCTTCTATTAATTTTTTGGGTTGACAAAATCCACAGATCTTAAAGTAATTTACACAAGATTATATAAATATTATGTTATATTTTATCCCATGATGGATTTACTTTCCTTATTATATAATTATTTAACATCAAAGAGAGCCAAAGTTCAATATATGCATTATTCTTGTGAAAAATTTTGTGAAATGTATTCCTTTATTCTTATATGGAATTAAATAATTTTTTTTGTTGTTATCTGTATCCTTTTTGTGATCATCATCTTAAGCCGGAAGACGTCCACTGTTCAACAAATGCCTTCCCAATAGAACACCACAAAGAACGGCTATTAGCCGCTTGTAACTATTGGCTACCCAAGCCTTTTACGATGTCGTCAGGTCCACCTTGTGAGGGCCCTACCAACTGTCCTGTTTTAGTAATAATAGTGAAATATTTTATTGCGGGTCGAATGGGCGCCACAAATATAATCATAAATAATTAAAATGTACCATTTATGGGGAGTTGGTAGGCCCCCCACCAGGTGGACTGACGACATCGTGAAAGTTGCGGGTAGCCAGTGGTTACAAGTGGCTAATAGCCGTTTTTTTGTGGCGTTCTATGGGGGAGGCATTTGTTCAATAGTGGACGTCGTCCGGCTGATGTTGATGATGATTTATGGGTCCGAGTGGACACCTTTGTATGGGCTGAATGTGAAAGGGGCGGGAAATTGAGGGCATTTGTGAATGCCCGTCTGGCTACCGACCACCCTCAAGTAGAAAATCTATCGCCAAGCACCTAACGGTGTGTTTCAGCAGCAGTCCTTGAGAGCCAGAGAAATTACAGGCACATGAGACTTAACAACTATGTCTGAAGGTGACGGGCACAGTGCAATTCGTGACTTGTGACGAAATGCATTTGTTATAGGCAGAGGTTAGTCCGCTTAACAGATGGGCCTCGAGCTTGTTCCGTCACAACGACAACTCGAGTTTCTTTTATGTTCTTCTTACAGTGACTCTAGAACACTTTTGTGGAATTTTTCATCATTAAATTTTTACACATTACATTTTGAGTTTGACCACTAAGCCGTTTTAAGCTTATTTGCAATTTTACTAAAATTGTTGTGCACAGCCACCGCGGATCGCCAATAATTAATGTTGGTCGTCATTTGAAGTGTTGTGCTATAACCAAATTTTAAACTGCACATAAAGGTGTCTTTCATTATGTTGGATGCTGTCAGTGTAGTTTCATACACTTGTGAATAACATATTTTTACCGCCTGCCTGTTTGTAAACTGTTCATAACTAGATCATTTTCCATTTCAGATACCTTGTTCTCACAACCAGCGGGGGTATCATGGATCATGAAGAAGCCAGAAGGAAACATCTTGGAGGCAAAATTTTGGGCTTCTTCTTCTAAGTTAATGCAATAAACCTGTAAAAACATATTCTGGCTTTTATTATCCAGGGATGGAACTTGACTATTTAAATTGTGTTTCTAACTGAAAACCACTATAGACACAATGAAAATCAACACTACATTTAGTCCAGGCAACGAAGAAAAAATTGCGGAAATAATTCATGTATAAGCCAAATTTGTTACAGTTGTAGGGGAAGGTTCCATTTACAACATACTAAAAGTTCTGACCGGTGGGGTGGAGCTAAGGGGGATGGGGGGCTTTAAAGGTACCTTTTTTAGGTTTTTTGTAAATAACTCAAAAACTATGGCCTCCAGCAAAAATGTGCTCAGGAGTAAATTAAACTACGTAAAATTATCTACAAAAAAGGTCTTATGCACTTTCTTGCTAGGGTTAATACTAGTGGAGATATGGAGGGGGAGGTAATGGAAATCAGTATTTGAAATCTATTTTAATTGCTAACAATGTGTTTTAATGATTAATAAACTACCATCAGTCCAAATATTAATTACATCTGCATGTCGATATAATAATAGGGGCGGACGGCTAGAACAATGGCATGCCGCCCCCTCCCACCAGTCCCTTGCAGTCCCCCTCCCGACGAAAATTACGGCAGCAAGTATTGAAACAAGTGTTGCTACCGGAGATGCTGATACCACCATTGCGGGGTGCTGATTGCGGGTTGGATAAAGCTGTTCTACACACAACTCTAACAACATTTGCGTAGGATGTTGACTAGATAGTACCTACTCATTAGATTGGCACCACCATCTATAAACATATTCTTCATGAAGCCAGGACCTCAAAAGACGGAGACGAAACTCTTTTCAGTCAATAACTTCAACAGCTTTCATTCGCCAAGACGACCCTCCTTCTCCACAGCTTGTCCGGATGTGATACCACCTCGACGATACATGGAAAGAGCAAAGTGGGAATGGCCAAGGTCTTCAAAATGAATTCTGACCTCACCCAAGACATCTCTGCTGTCTTCACAGATCCCTCAACATCACTCAGAGACTATTGAACACGCTGGCGAGATGAAAAATGTAATTTTATAATACTGATTACTTTTATATGCACTACAAATGTCAATTCGTGCTAAATACTTAGGCTGGCCTGTTTATAACACATCCTACAGTTGCTGGGCAACCCACTGCCACCCACACAATGGAGTTGGTCTATAGGAGAAGATGGCATCCTCAACGCAGTAACCACAAACAACCCTGTGGCACCCGACTCCGTCTTAAAAGTGATATTTTGCCAATGCAAGACTGGGTGTGGAGTGCGCTACGGTTGCCGCAAGGCAGGCATTTCCTGCTCCGGTGTCTGCAGGATGTGCAGGATCTTGGTATGCAGCCAAAAACAGCTTCTCGCCAGCCTGTTCAATAGACTCTGAGTGTTGTTGAGGGATCTGTGAAGACAGCAGAGATGTCTTGGTCTTGAGGTCAGAATTCATTTTGAAGACCTTGGGCATTCCCACTTTGCTCTTTCCACGTATCGTCGAGGTGGTATCACGGAGAAGCTGTGGAGAAGGAGGATCGTCTTGGCGAATGAAAGCTGTTGAAGTTTTTTACTGAAAATAGTTTCGTCTCCGTCTTTTGACGTCCTGGCTTCATGAAGAATATGTTTATAGATGGTGGTGCCAATCCAATGAGGAGTACTATCAAGTCAACATCTTCCCCAACTGTTGTTACAGTTGTATGTAGAACAGCTTTACCCAACCCGCACCTCACAATGGTGGTATCAGCATCTCCGGTAGCAACACTTGTTTCAATACTTGCTGCCATAATTTTCGTCGGGAGGGGGACTGCAAGGGACTGGTGGGAGGGGGCGGCATGCCATGTTCCAGCCGTCCGCCACTATTATTATATTGACATGCAGATGTAATTAATATTTGGACTGATCGTAGTTTATTAATCATTAAAACACAATTTTAGTAATGAAAATAGATTTCAAATACTGATTTCCATTACCTCCCCCTCCATATCTCCACTAGTATTAAGCCTAGCAAGAAAGTGCATAAGACCTTTTTTGTAGATAATTTTACGTAGTTAATTTACTCCTGAGCACATTTTTGCTGGAGGCCATAGTTTTTGAGTTATTTACAAAAAACCTAAAAAAGGGACCTTTAGAGCCCCCTACACCCTCCTTAGCTCCACCCCCACCGGTCAGTACTTTTAGGGTACGTACCATTTGAGTGAGATTCGCTAAAAACTCTAAAAACGATCACACTCCCAAAAAGTTTTCCACATGGGTCTTGGCGTTATTTTCGCCTTAAACGCTACATCTAATGTCAAAAGTGACAGAAGTGGCAAATTTTAGTGGCATTCTTAGCGTTCTTATCCAAAAATGGAACGGGGATGACAGTTACAAACGATCACGTGATCACAACCACAGACGCAGAATGTGATCAAAATTATCGAAATTTACGTTCTTAGCGACTAATGGAACATACCCTAAGTATGTTGTTTACGGAACCTTCCCCTACACTTGTACCAAATTTGGCTTATACCTACATTAATTATTTCCCCTATTTGGTATTGTTTTGTCTTCGTTGCCTGGACTTAATTAGCAGCCGGGCATTATTGTTGTATTATTAATTCCTTATACTTATAATAGATTAAATCGAACTATTTACCCACTTCAATCAAAAAATCTAAACTGAAAGTTACAGACTGGCTTCAATCTCTCACATATGATGAAGCTGAGCAGATTGTGACTTTTCAAACTTAAGAGCTACTACTACTTTCATGTGACATAATATCACACGTACCCCTTTTATACACACAAAACACACCCTCATGCATACACACACACACACAATTAACCTAGATTATCAATATGTTTAAGACTGATTCTATGTATTCTGTGGAACTAATTTTACCTTAGTTGCTAAGGAGGAGGGCGTTGATATTCGCACACCTATATTTATCTTGATAATAATATCTCAATTTAATACTCCACTCTACTTAGTTAATGGGTTTAATTGTAGTTTTGGCTTCTTGTTGTTTTGTTTTATAATAACTGTTTTGTTATGAAAAGACTTGTTTGATATTAGAAGAGAAGACTGGTTGTTTATTTCATTTTTTATTTGATTAGATACGTCAAAGTTTATTAAAAAGTGATGAAAAATGACAGATACAATAACGCTTTATATAAATGTTTTTATTGAAAAATAAAATGTTTATTTCATAATCTTATATACCTACCTATAATTCTTATTTTTCCTTATTCAAATATTCTGATTATTTGCAAGAACAAACACACAAAACAGCCAATCTCGCGGTATTGTTATTCATAAACTCGCGGGATCTCGCCTGAGCTCGAATCTCGCGAGATTGTATTCCCTAGATTCAATAGGGGAAAAACAAGTAAGAATACCAAAATGTAATTTAAACAAGAAGTTAAAAATAAAGGGGCGTCCCAATACAAGAAACGTTATTTTTTTTATCGTTGTTTCTTTTTGCGGTAGGTAGGTAACGAAAAAACGGTAATACATGCAAACGTTAAACTTGTTGATTATTGTCTAATATCTAACATTCAAAGACAAATATTAAAACAACCGACCAAATAGGTCGCACTTCTCACGCTCACCACAGAATCTTGATCTGTATGAAAAAAAAATACGATGTGGTTGGTGCGGAACCGTCAGTATGGGATTCCAACTCGCACTTAGCCGGTATTTATGATCAGGCCACATAACTTCAAACATGTTAATATAATTATATACATGGGCTTGGGATTCAGCTGATTGCCGATTAGGTGAAAGATTCCAGCATTTTGGATTGCAATGCATCAATCACACAGATGGTTTCCGAAATGTTTTATTAAACATCAAGGATAAGGGCAAAACTATTGTTTTTAAGGACAAATAAAGTAAAGAAGGTAAATGGATGGACTGCGAGATGCAAAGGTAGATATCGAGCCCTGACCGTCTACTTATCGTAAAAGACATTTTTTCCGAAATTGCGATTTATATGGTAAGCGACATTTTAAACTATAACAGATAGAGGCACGTGACCTTTTCCAGCTAAAATTGACCAATCAAAGAGTTACATGAAAATGCTAATTTATCGTTAGTAATACAGAATATACTTTTTTAGTTGTGGTCAAACTACATCACCTTCTATACAAAAGTTATTTTGTTTTACAGTCCAGGATTAAAAATCCACCAGAGGACGATAAAATGACTCCTCCTGTTTCCAAGAACATACTGCATCAAAACGCATTACTTTTTTAATGATGACAATAATTCAATTAGGTACTTACTTACCTATTGTTTGATTTATAATTGTATAGATTTGCGTTTGGCCATACTATCTTTCCTCATGTTAAGCAACGATGTGGTCCAAGATAGCTCATGCTTACTTGATGATTGAAATTTAGAAGTCAATGATTACAAACTTTGATTTAGCTGCTAAGTATGTACTATGTGTTTTCGTTTCAAAACTTGTAAGCAGGCACCTAGTTAAATTATTAAGTCACTTTTGGTTATCTGATTGACGGAAGATCGAAGATTGACACAAAGACAATTAACGTACATTGCTGAAGTGCTTTAAAACATAGGTATTAATATTAATGTACCTGATTTAATACAGTTAGCACGTATATTGAAGTTGAAATCGCGAAATAAAGTAAAAAATATTTTTCAAATAAAATTCTGGAAGAGTTATTTTCCTCATTAAGAAGACAGGGCTCGATATTGTGTTCATGGCACCGACTTCAGCACGTTATTTTCTACTTTTAAACTAACTTCAAAATAAGGAGCATGGTTTTCTTATCTCTATGCTAATCCTTCTTCCTCTCTATGCTAATTCTTCTTCCGTATTGACTTTTGACTTACAAGAAGTCCTTAACACGCTTATATGGTACAAGCGTTACTTATACTAATCCAGAAAACACACATTCTATAACGAAAATAACTCCGCAACTGGCACAAAAGTTGATGGTGTTTCTAGTGAGGTGAATGTCATGGTAGGATAGGTTGTAACGAAAATGTTACTTCTTTAAATATTGGATTTTGTTCAACATTAGTGTCTGACCTTTAGAGGTACAACTACACATACTGAAATAAATGCTGATAGTTGTGATGGACAAAATAGAAATCGAGCACTGATATCCACGGTAGTTCATTATTTTTAATACAACCACAATTACTTAAATCAAAGTACGTAACTAATTTGTTAGGTACTTGGACACAAGATGATGCCTATAGAATCCATCCATAGTACTATTAAAAGTTATATCCGTAACAAAACAGTTTGAGCTCCATCTGTGTGGCCAACTATTATTAAAAAGCTAGAACTAATCCTACAGGTTACATCGTGGTTGTTTTGAAACACACCGATTTTATGTAGGTACCTACTGGAAGTCTTTCTCCCTAGCTTTGTTATCAGCCAAATCTAAAATCACTTTTAATTCTTAAGGCTCGTGCATTTTGAAAAAAACAACCCAATAATGACGTTTCAACAAGGGTTTTTCCAAGATAGCGAAAAAAAAAAGAATTTAATTTGGACTTTATAGTGAGATCAAGAGCCAATACTACAAATATCGTTGCTGGGTCAATTCAACTTTATAACGAGGAATTGAAAACCTCGGCTCCTAAGTACAAAGATCTGGTTAACCTATGCAAAAAAATATTCATTCCGCAGTCAGGTATCATGAAGAATATTTAAATATGAAGCATGGCGGAGCAGTTTCGGATGTTTTGACTGAAACAGATGAAGATGATTCAGACAGGGAGAATTGAAATTTCTATATCAGTGTTTCTCTAAGATTGAGGTAGAAAGATTAGCCTAAATTGTTTGTTTTTTAACAGACACGGGAAATTTGTTGCAAATTATTCTTTGTTTTTTTTTTATGTTTTGCTATTTTGCATACCTCCTTCAATACTTATATTTAACCGTAACGGGTTAAAACTAGTTGTTGATCTCATATGTGCCTACCAAAGCGGAAATTAAAAAGAATACCTATTCTTTTTGTTACCAGTATAAATAAAACGTATTACCTATAGCAAATGCCATAAATAATCAGTTTGAGGCGGTTACGATACAAAAACTTTGATTGTAATCGCCACTTTACACTAAATAAACTGCTAATTTGTGACAGCAAAAGTATTGCAACCGCCACAAAAGGCTCAAAAACATATTTTTTTTCATAATAGTCATCGCAATAGTTAAGTACATCACAGAAAATAAAAAATCAGTACTAAGTTTCAGACTAGTAGCACAAAAAATTATAATACTCCCTAAAAAAAACCTTCTCCTGTAAAATTACATTTTTGTCGCTTACGATAAGTAGGCGGTCAGGGCTAGATATTATGTGGATTGCGTATGAAAGGTGAGAGTAGTATCTACCTACTATAGTGATAAAATAGTAGAAGAATGCATTGCATGATTCGCAGAGCGCGGGATAAGCACAAAAAATAAGAGAACCAAACAGTCCATAGGTTGTCCGGTGTCCCTCTGAACTTTGACAAGTCTTTATTTCGACACGACAAATATTTAAAAAAATATAGTTCGACAAGCAAAGATTACGATAAGCCAAGATATATAATATCATTGTCGACAAGTCATTGTTTTAGGTTAAGTTAGATAACAATAGTAACTATATGTAACACAGTCTAACAATAAATAAATCTGAATCTGAATCTGAATCTGAATCTGAACAATTTAATTTTATCACAGACTAGGTATTTTAAAAGTCTCTGATTATATTATTTAAGAGTTGGAAGATTTATCGAAATTTATTTTTTCGCAGTAAGTGTTGAGTCGGAATAAAGAACTGTTGAAGTTTAGAGTTACATCCGTGTTGCCATCTAATGACTGCATGACGTATCTTAGGTCCTTAACGCTATCCAGTATCATGAAGTAATTTTCTCGCATAAAGGAGGCTTTATTGCTGTTGTAAGCTTGCCGTAATTCGCTAGATGGCGTGAAACGTATCCTCAGCATTTATTGAAAAAAAAAAACAGCACGACACCAAAATTATACGAACTACACTCAACTCGAGAGGTCAAAGTAAGCCTATCGGAATAATAACAATTATGTTGGTACAATTACATAAAATAAGTATTTAAAAGTAGATATACCTACCGGTGGTATTTACATAGGTACGTTAAAGGAGTCCGTTAGGACGCTTATCCGCTAATTTTGCCGCCAAGCAGCAGTATGCAGCTATATGAATGCTTTGCATGCTACGAATTGTTCGTAGATAGCATGTTATGCCGACCATATCCAACCGAAAATATCCAAACTGTCCTCGTGCTGCCATCTAACGAATACATGGCATATTGTAGCACCCTACCGCGATGCGGTAATTCTCTCGCAAGAGGTTTTTCTACAGAGTACTACTAGCTTTGATAGTGGTGCAAACTTGTCATGACGCACTAGATGGCGTGGTATGGCAACTTTTAGCTAAAAAACAGTACCACAAAAGCAAGCCTATGTTAATTTAGCCGCCAAGCAGTTTGCAGAATTGCTGTGGAACAGGGTAGGACTGGTTACATATACAGCCAGTGAAATCAATGAACACACAGTATGTTACATGAAATTGAACTATAGTCTGTTTTGTCTACCGAGCTGAAAAATAATGTGTACCAACTACCAACAGTTAAATATGTGCAATAATCTTTATCCTCTAGTTAGCCGAAAATACTGAAAATTTTCGATCAAACTAAAATATATTTTTTCTGTTACGGGCTGTTGCGATGCACAACTTTAGTAGGTCCGGCTTGCACTTGACCAGTTTTTATTTATTGGGCATGCGATTTCATCGGTCTCCTACATTGTTGATTGTCCGCCAGGAAATAATTATTTGGTGCCAGGCCTTTTTGTTGCAAAAATAAATTTAAATATTTCTGTTAGAATTTATCGTTCCGTACTGGTTTACGAGTGCACTTTGGAATACCTCCAAGTGCTCTCATAAACCGGTTAGACCCTAAATAGGTATTTCAATAGGCAGCAATTACAAATAACTAATGCAAAGCATTTCATCACCGGGTACCCAACCGGTACCGATGCAGTGAGACGACGGAGAGCAGCAGCGTGGCCACCGCTGCACCGAGGCGGGCGCGGCGCGGGCGGCGACAGCGGCGACTAGGCGACGACGCCATAGTAGTCACTGTATATCGGGGACGAGCGACGTGCTCGACTCTACGCTCATAGCACGTACTACGTGTGCCTAGGACCGCGCAACAAACGCCATCACATTTCTTGTTTTGTTTCCCATCGACGGTAGAGTAGAGCGGTAGAGCCGGCACTCGCGGTACGTTCGCCAGTTGCGCGCTGTCCGGACGATTCTACGCTCGCTGCCGATTTCAGTGTCGCGTCAACAGTGTACAAGCCTACAGTGCCAGTGCTCGTGGATTTCATTCGAGACAGTCAATTATGATGGCTCCCGAGACAGTGGTGACCGTCGACCACAACAAGCCCGCGAACCAGGGTGCGCCTCCTACTCAACAAGGTGGAGCGTTGGACTGGATCAAAATCAACGTCGACTATTTCAAAACGCCGCCCGGTCTTCTAAAAGTCGTCCAATTAGTAAGTTGGCCTATTCATCAGATTTGTTTTTGTCTAGTTCGTCTATCTGTAGCCTATTTGTGCGGGTAGTCCATAGACATGGTAAATTGTACCATTTAAGTATTTGTGTAAATATACCTACCACAATAAATTAAACTTAAATTATTTTCTAAATCGCATATAGATAAAATTAATGATATACACATATATCTATACTTTTAATTTTGTTTTATACCTGCTCTATGAATCTATAAATACAACTAGAACAGCAAAATGACCGTTTATGATTTACTTAGGCGGTCCGGTTAACTGTTAAAGAGGTATCCCTAATGGGATAGCTGCGAAGATTGTGCTTTAAACTTAGCCACCCAGCAATGTTTGAGTTTAAATGATTGGGAGCTATAAATATTCATACTTTAATTGTTTGAGATTATTTTAATTAACGCATTGTATGTTGTCATCGTGTATATTTAGGTATGATGTGTTTTGGAGGGCAAACTGTGAACAGTAGCAAGAGTTGAGAATTTTGTATATTTGTGCATCACATTGAGGTCATATTGTATTGTGTTGTCGCTGAGAGCGCGTTTTGGTGGCTTAGAGTGGAGGTCAGTAGGTAAGGCGGGGCGGGGCTTGCCCGACGCAGCAGGTTGGGTTACAAGCTGCCGGATTGCATGCCACAACTATTCTTCGACCTTCATTTATCTAATATACTAAAGCGCGGCGCATTCTTGCAATATCATCCATCATTGATTATATTTTTATATCAATGAGTTATATCGTGTGATGCCATGATACGGACAGCCATAACACTTCATGGGTGTGTTCGTAGTATCAAAGATTACAGAAGTCTTCTGTGTATTATACTAACAGGTGTACCTATTATGTGTTAAATATCAATGTTCCCTGTTCCGCTTCACGCCACTATCGTTATTTTCTATAATTTTGACCACATTTTGTGTCTATGGTTCATATTAAATGTGACAAACATAGCCGCAAATTGCATGGCATGAAGTTGAACAGGGCCTTAATAGGTATTAAATTTACTAATATGACGAAATGATAATAAATCAATTAAAAAAGTACATAGCGATGATGAAATCATGAACCTAATCAACTTGACAAGTTTGATGGATAATTAATTACCTATTAAGAGGAATGTTTTGTTTCGTTTGATATTGGTGTTCTGACATGTATGGGCGTGATCGCCTACCTACACAAGGCACGTTGACTGTTGTTATGACGACATTCTTGCCCTATTCACCCATATATGTACCTATCTGTACAGGTATCTTACTCTACGTATGACTTAATGTTCACAAATAACTTAACTCATCAACGACCAAGAATCCATTATAAAAATAGATATGGGTGTACATACTTACCTACTTTAGATTATAATAGTAGGTATGTGTACCCCGATGTTTTTGTAACAATAAGTAGAATATTTTTTGAGGTTGGAAGATAATTTACCCGATATCTCCCCGTGGGGTAAAAGGCGAGTATTGGCCGTTCTGATCTCTTCCCGTGGGAGTTGTAAAAGGCGACGAAGGCGTATAAATACCAGAGGATGGACAGAAGCTTCCTTTGTACACCTATAGAGGCAGGACTACAGACAATTAATGCCTCACTTTTAATTGTAAAATCTATTTTTTTATTTGAATATGTATGTTTTATCCCCACGATCAGAATTTGATTAAAAAAATATGTGAACTGTGAAGACGATTTGGATTTATTCACTGTAGAATATAAATAATCTTAGATGGACACAAAAATTATCTTACTGTGTGTCCTCTAAGTAAGGAAGACTTGATCCCAATTAGTGTAATGCCTATATCTTGAATTTACATGATCAACAAGACAGTCTCCCATATAATTTACTGGCACTTTTGGGAGACTTGATACGAGCGTCCAATCTACCCTGTTTGCACATCCAAATATGGTACTTACTCTGTGCTATTAGTAACCATGTTTTCTTCAAAAGTCAGGCATTTAAGGGATAAATCCATGGCCAGCCTGTAGGGACAAATATAACTTATAATTGATTAGTAAAATCAAGAGAAAATTGTGCAGGGTATTGATGAATTTATTTAAAATATGTATTTTCATAAAAGATGACTGAGGTCTTGGCGAATGGTGAGGAAATATCACCATCGTTTCGAGGAATAGAAGAGTATATTTTGATAAATTAGGTAAGGGTATAATAAGAAAATAATAATAATAGGTAAGGGTAAAATGTACTATATAAGGCCATCATACGACTTGTATTCCCCCATTGCATCTCGGCAGCGAGACAAGCCGAGGTCCGAACCACAGTGGTGCTCTTGAGCTCGCTGTCACCCCTCCCGATAGTAGCGGAGCGTTTTCGGCGCCCGCAGGAGACGGAGGTATAAGGCGCTTTTCGCCTTATACTTCTCCACTTCTTTATTATTATAAAAATAATAAAGAAGTGGTTAAAAAGGGATGAATAAAAATATAATATCATCCTGTATTAAACGAAAAGTGTGTCTAAACACTCAAGTTTCGCCCGATATGTTTACATCCCATGTACAAATAGGTGGCGAACGTAGTGATATCTACCGGGATTAGTTGTAAACTGATACTGAAAATAGACAAGAACAGGAATGTGTCTATCAGGATCATCGATCTAGTTTATCAAAGACCAGGATTCAGGACCAGTGACATAAAGTTGGAGTGGGTAATAAAATATTGAGATGGCACGGTCATGGGGAGGAATGAATTTAACTAAGCCGACATAAACCTGACCTAAAAAGGTGTGAATAGACTCCGTGAAGAAGGATTTATTTATATATACATATGTGTATGACTATGTTTAGTACTGAGGTAGCAGGTAAAAGACCATTAGTGTAAGAAAAATGCATAGGTATTGTACCGACCCCATGGGTAATGAGATAAACGTACGGACAAGAAGAATAGAATAGTATGTAAACAATATTTTATTTACTATTAGGCAGGTAATTTGCTTTTACTTTTTAGAGAGTTTAAACATAAGGTAACCTACGTACGAGTACGTTGACTGATTTCTTAGTAAAAGTGAAAGCTGTGTAAAATACGTGTGTAAATGTAAGGGATATTACCTAATGTGATTTAGTTAATACTTAGACAGGACGTATAACTAAAATACACCTATCTAGTCTGCCTAAAGTGGGCATATTATCACCTAAATTAAAAGTAGTTGAGTTGGATGAGTCGTCCTCACGATATGTCTAATTATTAGCCACCTTCAATTAACCTAATCAAGTCAGATCCCTTGAGCACTGTTAACATGTACATAATATATAGGTACCTCGGACTTATTTTAGCAGTATAACAGCGATTTTACACATGGATTTTTACAGTCTTGATTACCATTCAACTCTTGGTGTTTGATCGTTAGAGATGAAAAGATGAATGACTGCAATTTTTTGGTATCTAGTTTTAGCTCGTGGCTACGACCGCATATAATTTCTATCTTTGATTCATATCCTTACTCTACAATTCTACATAGTTTGTAAGTTGGACGTATGGAGGTTTGTTGCTCTTACGCGCAACCAGTACTGAATGGATTTTATTGAAACTGTACAATAATATAGCTTAAACATGTGAATAACACATAGGCTATAATTTATAAAAATATTATGTGTATTGACCAAAATATAACGATAAGTGTCAAGTTAGCAGGAAAAAATTCTGCCATAATTATGCCACCTATTCTGGCGTGCGCTGTTAAAACCATATCCACACGTAGGTACCATAATGTATAACGGAAATGTTTATCTTAAATTGTTCTACAAAAAACCCCGCAACAGCATATTTTTGATAAGCCATTTTCACCAAAATAGTAAACCATAAATATAGAACATATAATAATACTGTACTGTAACAGCCGAATCGTCCACTGCTGAACATGATAATGCTGATAAGATGGGGGAGGCTCCCCCATTAAGGGGGTACTTGCCATAATCCCCATGCTTGGCAGGCGGCTTGGGGGACGCAGTGTAAGATGGTAGTTCTATAGAAGGTGCTGCTGCCCACCTTCCAGTATTTTTCCCTTAGTCGCCTCTTACGGCACCCACGGGATGATATGGGGAGGTGCATTTCTAACCCGGCACCCCACGGGGGCATATATATTTAATACATATGACAATACTACGCCATAAATATTATATAAAATTATAATTTATCGGATTAAGTATTCGAGTAAAGTTGTAACTAAAAATGTTAAAATTGATGAGTTATGTGTGCAAGTTACCTGCTAAAGGTATTCTAATTAATTCCATTGATGGATTTTGCAGCTGCGAACAGAAATTTTCTTTATTACACTTATTCCGCTACCTACTCTATACAAAACTTTATCTATATAAATATTTTTCGACATTCAGTTCCGTGACGACCAAGAATCGAAAATCTCATTTGAATATGCCCATTTATTGGTAAGCTGCGGCCAATATTAACGAGGTATTAATTTCGCATTCGAAGCTTTTATTTGAGAGCGACATCGGTGAAAGTTGGCATCGAAATGAAAGTAGTTGTGTCAACATGTGGTCCGCCGAGTCGGGCGAAGGCGCGCGGGTTCCAGGCCGGCAAACTGCCGCCACCACCATACGCCTGAGGCGGTGTGACGGGTGTGTGTGCTGCTTCATGCTGCCGCCCGACATGACAAGTTGTCGATTTCTCATCATTTCTCTCAATATAACAAACGATGCTATAGGTACATTTATAAATAATGAATTATGCTGTGAATTTGTATAGGATACATTACAATTGAAAAAAAGAAATATATAGGTATAACATAAACATATTATATTTGTGTAAGCAGTTGTAATATAATTATTGATTAAGTGGGTTGGCATGTTGGCACATATGATTATCTTGTTCGGATAATATGACGGTATCATTCACATCTTGTAGATAGGCGATGCAATTGTATTTAATAAACTTGCAAGTTTCTGTCATTTTAAATCGCAACTGTTCTGTTCTTTTTAACCATTCATCTTTCTTAAGATGCGGCTTTAATTAATTCCACGGCTTTCGAGAACTGTATTAAATAACAAGTAATGAAAACACTCTTTCTTAATGTGTTTGTACTTAGCAGAGTAGGGCCTGCTCGCGCTTTGCCGGTTGTCTCAGGTAAGAAAATATTGATCTCCGAGAAAATAAAAAAACAATCATTTCGATTGATTGGGAGCGGCGTCTCTCGAGCTCACGACGATGCTTCATTTAGTTATTGTGGCATGATAAGTACTATTTTAGCTCTTGATGATGGTTTGTTTAATTAGTCATACCTTTATAGTACAAAACAGTCATGACATAACGTAATCGCCTGTACGTAATGCTTTGGACAAGGTGACACACAAAAATTTACAAGAATGTGTTGACATAGTAGGGTTAACAAGAATTCATAAATGTGTAAGTAACAAGTCACCATACTATGGAACTGTTACAGTAGTAAGTGGTAAGAATTCAAGGACGATTGCATTAGCACTCTGCTTATAAATATATCTCCGTATTGTTATCATAATAATGTTTTAGCGGCTCTACGTAACACGTGAAGTGTTTTTTATCATTTTACAAGAAACAATGATATCATAACAATATATTTCTGTTGTAGAAAGTGAGATCACATGGCAATATGACTATTGGTTGCCACCCATCATCTTAGACTAGCTTTCTTTAATGTCACGCCTTTATCGCTTTTACTGATGTTATATTTAGGCGTATCTGCTGCCACGGCATAGACAGCTATTTCGGGATGACGCTCATCTCTTGTTTTCTTATTTTCATAGATAAACGTCGTTGTTTCAACGATCGCTCGGAAACGGGTCATGGGAATAATACACAAGTAAAATGAACGTGCATTAGTGATCAAAGTTGTTATGATTTGCTCCCATAATGTTTTTAAGGTGGACCTGTCGTTGAAGTTGTCTCGAAGACAAATGATAGGAAACCGTCTTAATTGCGAATGGTTAGAGCAACCATATTTCAGACCTATCGTGTTAGTCACTTATTAAATAACAGCTGCGAAAACCTTCGAGTTAAAGGGGCATAAAGACGTGGTTAATGTCCTCGTGACCTTTGCCTTTTGGCTTCCTACACCACTCTACTGCTTCTTATTGAGCCACGTACTTATCATTAATAGTCGTGAGTTGAATTTCAGCAGCGTTGATGGTCTGTGGACATGCTACACGAACAACACAGATAAAGGAATCTCCATCCTCAGCATTTTTACCAGGAGTCCCGATATTCATCAGTTGACGGTCGGTTGTGAACTTCGGGGGCATAACCTGCAATTATAATCAAAAGAAAATGGCGGATCCACGGTAGGTTTTCGTTAATCCGACCGCAACGTTCTTCACACACCGCATTCTCTGTGAATGTAGCTACATACGTAATTGCCCATTGTTTGCTCAATTACGTACCAGCTTGTGTGTTAGCGTCTCGTTTATAAATAATACGAGTGAATTCAATATTGAGTTGAAACCGAACATAACTAAGTGATAATTTAGGAAACAGATTTGCTACCTGGTATCGAAGGTCACGTCGCGTCAAGCTGTGTAGACACGTACCATTAAGTATCCGCAAATGAGAATCAAATCGTCACGACACTTCCTCGACTCATTGCAAGCAGCGGCATTGTGTAGAAGCACAGTTTGTTTGTAAACATTGGTTGGTTCCTGCTGCGTCGAAGCGTCAGCGTCACGGTTGCGAAATCAAGGTCAATGAAATTGAAAGAACTTTCTTTTAAATAGTTATTTTCCTTCGTCGTGGCTATCAAGGTCAGCAGCGTTCGATAGTCTGGCAATATTGATCGCAAATAAAACCATGAGCTCTACCTACACGGTTTTATGAATGGTTGGAATTGTCGTAGGTAGAGTCGTCTGACTCTACATTTCTCATGATGTAGGCGGTAATTCAACAGTTTTAAGAGCTAACTGAATCGAACGCCGTTCGTATTTGTTACGAGAATATGCCACTCAACAGGCAGGCCGTTAGCAAAGTTGTATTATGTAAACTGCGGGTTCGTATGTTGTTTAATCGTTGTCAGGCTAGATCTGAACTGAATAGAACATTGCGTCACCTCCGAGCGTGATTACACTAAATTATAATTCACTAGCAAATTCAAATTTCATTGGCGAAGATTGAGAAGATTTTACAGCACCCATGTAGATATAAATATATTAAGTTATTTTAATCATCTGATACGAAATATATAAGGCCATTGGAATATAAGGGTTATCTCATGGCATCTAATGTCTGTTCCTCACAGAGAGAAAACCGATTTCTAAGGTGCAGGATGGTCTCGTTAAATTTTCATTTGTAGCGAAACTTCGAAAGATTTTTTAATTAAGGTTGAGCTGGCCGGTCATTTCCCATACAAACGTCGTAGGGTGATCACTCCCTTATTTGAGACTAGCTGTACCTGCGACTTCGTTCGCGATTGCCGTACCAGCAAACTAATTATTCACATTTGAGCACTGTTTATCTCATATTAAGCAACGCTGTGGTCTGTGTTGAAGGACTCTTAGTAAAGCATAGCTCAGAAAGGAGCTTTTTACTTTGGGTTTGATAACTCCCAGCTTGTTTTTCCAGAATACAGTAGTTAAGTAACTCAGAGAGTTCCTTCGCGGTTCGCACTATAAATGTTGAAGCAAAGTAGGTACTTTGTGCGTTTCTTTGGAATTTCGATTATAAAACGCTATCTTTTTTCCGAGGTTCTCCTTGTTTGGCGGTAAAACAAAAATATATTAGATTGTACACTTCCATTGCGCAGTCTCTAAAATGTATCCGGCAAAAGACAGATGGTTAAATTTTTTTATTGTGGCGAATGTTCCAGATTTTAGAGTTTTATCATAGCAAGCTGGCAAATCTAAAAAAGGATGCCAAGATGCCCGTGGGGTGCCGAGCTGCCCATGGGGTGCTGGGCTGCCCGTGGGGTGCCAGGCTGCCCGTGGGGTGCCGGTATGCCCATGGAGTGCCGGAATGCTCGTGGGGTGCCGGGCTGCCCTTGGGGTGCCGGGTGGCCCGTGGGGTGCCGAGTTGACCGTGGGGTTCCGAGCTCACTTGTCACTATTCTAACAAAAAAGATTAATTGAAATCGGACTACGCGTTCATAAATTACAACTAAGTAACATTTTGACATTCATCCCTTTTCCCGAGGGAACCGTGCTGAATTTCGGGATCAACAGTATACAATAACCTTCTTCGTAGTATGAACTCAAATCATGTTAAGTTACATTGAATTCCATTCAGTAGCCCATGGGGTGCTGGGCTGCCCATGGGGTACCGGGCTGCCCGTAGGCTTCCGAGTTCACATGTCACTATTCTAACAAAAAAAGAATAATTGAAATCGGACCACGCGTTAATAAATTACAACTAAGTGTATATTTTGACTTTCATCCCCTTTCCCGAGGGAGCCTTGCTGAATTTCGGGATAAACAGTATACAATAACCTTCTTCGTGGTATGAACTCTAATCGGGTTAAGTTTCATTGAATTCCATTCAGTAGCCTTTGGGGTGCTGGGCTGCCCGTGGGGTGCCGGACTGCCCATGGGGTTCCGAGCTCACTCATTACTATTCTAACAAATAAGAATCTTTGAAATCGGAATACGCGTTAATAAATTACAACTAAGTGTACATTTTGACTTCCATCCCCTTTCCCGAGGGAACCGTACTGAATTTCGGGATAAAAAGTATACAATAACCTTCTTCGTAGTATGAACTCAAATCGTGTTAAGTTTCATTGAATTCCATTCAGTAGTTTTGGAGTGATGCGCGGCCGGAATACAGACAGACAGACAGACAAAAATAAAAAAAAATACAGTTTCGGCATCAGTATAAGCTACAGAGTGCTCTAAATTTTTTTTTGCAAAATATCTTCAATGTACAGAATTGGACCTGTTACAGTTTTATTATAAGTATAGATTTTAGGTCCAGAATTAAGCATAATATCGATTGATCTCGTCATTATCTAGGCTTGTATCGTAACTTAATTTTAAAAAGATAATTAAGTTGAAAGTTATGAGCCTCGAAAAGTTTACATGAAAATGTTTCGAGGCTCATAAGTACTCATAACTCCCTACGATTTTGGATAGAGAACTGACCGGCCAGTTCACCCTTAATATGCGATGTAATACCCTCATTCTTATTAGGAAGACTTATTTGATGGTCAATAGTTTGCTATTTACTTGTAGCAACGCCCTTGTACAGTAAAGGCCAATGAACTGTCTAGAAGTCATCTATACCTTTACCTACCATAGATTAGTGATCTTTAGTGGGTTCGTCTAACGCACCCATTGACCCGAATGCCATGGCTGCTTGTTGATTGCATTCTCGCTTCGCAATTATTTTGTACCTACCTGGGCTACCATTGCACGTATCGTAAATAGAAATACGTCACAGTACGGAAGAAGTAATAGAAATAGTAGCTAACCTATTGCCTAGTTCACGCTTGGCATTCTTCTGTTTTCGATGTTTCTACTGTTTGATAGGCGTAAGACATATGTAATAGTCATTAAGTATTTAGGGAAAGAATTAATAGTAGATTTTGTGCCTAAACCTAGAATTACTGGCTCTCAAGGACAGCTGCCGGAACACACCGTTAGGTGCACGGCTACAGATTTTCTACTTGAGGCTGGTATCCCTTCCACCATGCGGTGAAGCTCAAGGCCGCGGTGGGATTCGAACCATGGACCTCTTGCGCGGCTGTCCATAGCCAATGCCACTGAGCCATCACTGCTTCAAAGACTGGACTAAGGCAGCAGAAACTGCTCGTAATGTCAAAGATGTGGACCTCTCCAAATATACGACTCACAAATGCACGGTCTCGCGTACCAACAACGTGCGTTATAGGTAACTTCGACCTGAAGAATGAACTACGAGGAAAAGTAACTAAGGTAAATAACGATAAATTGAAGGATATGGTGGAAGCCGCTCCGTGGGAAACTCCCAAAAAATTAGCGGCATCTTTTGACATTAGTATACCCCATCATATTCAGACCGAATTGTGGCATGCGACGAAAAGTGGATGGATAATGGAATTGATGGACTACTACTTGTACCGCTTGTCGAACAATTATTGTCCCGAAAAAAAAGTCTTACCAGGAAGCAGTATAAAATACTTTTACATCCAGTACAAGTCCTTCCACTTAAGATAAATTATTTCTTGAATTACCTGAGAGGTCCACAGAATTTTAACGGAAAAGTTTATAGATGGAAGAAATGTATAGACAACGAGGGTAGATAGTTATAAATACATAATTAAAATAAATGTATTTCATCCTACGAAAAAAATATTACAATATTTCATTATAAAATGGCAATATCATATGTTAACCTCTAATATTATCTAAAGCAAGCCAACAATTTTGGTTTACCCATTAATACATACTTAGTTTAATTTCGTCAGGTAATTTATTAAGACGAGGCATTCATAATAAATATCTCTAAGGCAGCGTAGCTGATACAATATGTTACTTTTTTGCATCCGAAATAATTTGATTTGAGTCTTGAAATATGAAGAATAGCTTTCAACAAAACGTCAAAGGTTATACGGTAGTGGTAGATCAGTTTCTATTATTTAACTTGAGTAGAGAGCTGTCCAGACATAACTCTTTATTACTCCGACGTTAAGTTTTCAAAAATTAAATTCCTTCTCAAAGTTGCCCCACATTATGAGGGCATAATAACTGTGGGCTGAAAAAATATATCCGCGTTATAAGCAATTAATCTTAAGTTCGTCTCCGAGATTTATCTGACTATGTAGTGGTCCTGCTACGCCCCTACCAGTCGCACAAGTATTCAGAGTATAGAAAAAGATATACTTGTCTCTTTCTTTTACTGACTCAGTAGCTGCCGTCGGATCCAACCTCATTCTTGTCCGTGCGCTCGCGCCGACAGCACAAGTTACTAATAAACTGCATTAAGTGAGTTAGCGAAAAATGCCGAAACGAAACCACGAAGAAAGCAAAGAAGAAAGATGGTCAAGAAAATTGAAAAAATATGAGCTGAAATTGCTAGAGAAACGACGTCGTAATAGCCAGCGCGTTATTTACTCCAGCGATGAAGATGTTGCGCCTACAGGTGGTTATTAATAAGTTTATTTCTTTTATCTCGTTGAATTCTTCGAGAAAATAATTTCACGAGTCCTGTTGTATTCTTCAGGATAATTTCAAAACTTAAAAATATTGAAAACGTGCATAGTAACCAATCATGTTTTACATAATTATTACTATCTACCCACATTTTAAAAAGTTATTCTTATTCATATTTTATATATTGAATAAACGTTTTGAACATTATAATTTATTTCCAGAACATCTGGACCACGAAATATTTGATTACACCGATAGCTATAATGATGTCGCTGTATCCATGCCTGCCAATGAGGAAGAGGGACTGCCTATCACCAAGGAAGTTCAGGTGACTGAGGAGGCACCGGTAATTGAAGCGACGGTTTCCGATGACTTTGATGCAGAAGTATTACAAGCGCTTGGAGACATCGAGCCGGAAACTGGTGAATATTCAGAGGATATTCATATGGATATAGCATCTAGATTCCAACAAATTTTAGTGTGTGGTTTGAAAAAAGAGGTTAGAGAAGAGCTTATAAAAAAGTATTTGACTCCCAAAAATTTACCGTTTTCAAAGGCACCCATTTTAAATCCTGAAATTGAGGCTATGCTCGTAGAAACATGTCGTGTTCGAGATAAACGTTTGTTCAACAAACAAGATCAAATTGGCAGAGCACTATCTGGCTTAGGAAAAGCCATGACATGCCTTTTAAAGAAAAACCCTGATATTCCTGAAGTCGTCCGCACACTAAACGATGTAGGGAAACTTGTTGCCGATTCTCACTACGCAGAGACTGATACTCGTCGATCGGTAATTATTCCGCTAGTAGAAAAATCATTGGCGGATCCTTTTAAAAATAGGAAAAGAGATAACTTTTTGTTCGGAGACAGCTTAGGCGAAGTGGTTAAAAATTCACGGGGCATTAAAAAGACAAGCCAGTTAATCCAAGCAGTAGCACTGTCAACAAGCAGCTGTTTAAACTACAAAGGCCCATCGACTCGGCCGCGTCAACAGTGGGTTGGACAAACCTACCCACAACATCGAGCCGGTGGGCAACGAGCGAATCCCCAGAGCCGGCGGCGAGCCGCTCCTTATCTCCCGCCACCGCCGCAATACGTTCGCCGTCAGACGGCGCCGCCGCCGCCCCCACCGCCCCGGCGACAGCCCGCGCAGAGGCAGCGTGCAGCCACCGAGCGTCCACAGAAGTAGACACTTACCCAGAGGTACATGCCGGACGTTTACAATATTTTATGCAAGCCTGGCGTTCTCTTACAGACGATCTATTTATTTTAAGTACTGTGTCAGGATACCTTATTCCATTCACTTCTGTACCAGAACAACATCCTCAAGAATATCCAAGGCGCTCATTTACCGCTGCTGAATCTCTTGCTTTAAAACAAGAAATTCAACATTTACTTGACATAAAAGCTATAAAAAGGTGCAAACCCGTCAGTGGGCAGTTTTTATCGGATGTATTTCTGGTACCGAAAATGGACGGAAGCATGCGATTTATTTTAAATCTCAAAAAATTAAATAAACATGTACACGCCGACCACTTTAAAATGGAAGATTTTAGGACGGTGACTAAGCTTATGACAAAAGATTGTTTTATGGCTAATATTGACCTGCAGGAGGCTTATTTTTTAGTGCCTATTCACAAAAATCACAGAAAGTATTTGCGATTTTGTTTTGATACCCTCTACGAATTTACCGCTTTGCCATTTGGACTCTGCTCTGCACCGTACATATTTACAAAAATTTTGCAACCTATCTTTACACAGTTAAGGTTGCGGGGGTTCAAATCAGTGAGATATTTGGACGATATTTTTTTAATAGGTGATTCAAAGCATGATTGTTTAGTTAACGTAAATACTACAATTAACTGTTTGACAAAGTTAGGTTTTGTAATAAATTATAAAAAAAGCAGTTTGGAACCAAAGACGGTTTGCACTTTCTTGGGTTTTGTTCTGAACTCAAAATTCATGACATTGGAACTACCTGAACGAAAAAAGAATAGTATCTTATTTGGCTTAGAGAAAATGATAAGGTCCAAACGCATGCGTATACGGGACTTTGCGCGAATACTCGGTACCCTCACCGCAGCTTGTCCTGCTGTTGCATATGGGTGGTTGTATACAAAGTCACTTGAAAGAACAAAATACTTAGCACTTCGTAAAAGTAACGATAACTACGAAGCTTTTATGACAATACCAGACATAGTAAAAAATGACTTATCTTGGTGGAGAAATAAAATTCTTGTCACTAACAATCAGATTAAACAGTTTAAATATTCAATAGAGATCTTTACCGACGCTTCAACCACGGGGTGGGGAGCTTTTTGTAATGATGAGAGAACAGGAGGTTTTTGGACAAATCATGAACGGCGCAATCATATAAATTACTTGGAATTGTTGGCAGTTTATTTTGGACTCCAATCATTTGCTAAAGATAGAAGAAACTGCGATATTCTTTTACGTGTAGACAATACCACAGCAATTTCATATGTTAATAAAATGGGCGGGATACAATATCCCCATTTAAATAACATTGCCAGTATGATTTGGAAGTGGTGCGAGGAGAGAAAAATATTAATTTATGCTTCTTACATTAAATCCTCTTCAAATAAAGAGGCTGATTACGAATCCAGGAGAGTAAACGTTGACACGGAATGGGCATTAGCAACATATGCGTTCTCAAAAATAGTTCAAACGTTTGGCAAACCGGATATTGACCTTTTCGCATCGCGAGTCAATGCAAAGTGCTCTAGGTATATATCCTGGAAAAGAGATCCTTATGCAGAGAATATTGACGCATTCACTATGGATTGGTCGTTATTTTATTTTTATGCATTTCCTCCGTTTGCTTTGATACTAAAGATTCTAAATAAAATCAAAAGTGACAAAGCTACTGGGATCATAGTTGTACCACAGTGGCCCTCTCAGCCATGGTACCCTCTTTTTAAGTCATTATTAGTATCTAAAATATTAACATTTCCCCCTAACAAATATCTACTCTCATCTAATTTCAGTTCAACACACCCGCTACATCGCAACCTTTCCCTGGCAGCATGTGTGTTATCCGGGAAGCCTTTATCAGGCGACAAGTACCAGACTCAGCCATAAAAATTATGCTCTCGTCTATATCACAAAACACTGTTTCTCAATACACTTCAAGTCTCAAGAAATGGTGGCAGTACTGTATTAAAACTAATTGTAGTTTTTATATGGTTAGTGCAAGCTCTTTACTAGATTTTTTATCAGAGTGTTTTCAATCAGGGTCGTCTTATGGGACCTTAAACAGCCATAGATCCGCCATCTCTTTGATTAGTACTAACGATAACATCGGTCATGACAATAGAATAAAGCGGTTTTTTAAAGGTATTTTCAAACTTAAACCAGCCTTTCCCCGTTACAATATAACATGGGATCCTAATGTTGTTTTAGATTTTTTGGCTAATCTCTCTAACGATTCAATTTCTTTAGAATTGTTAAGTAGGAAATTAGTTATGTTATTAGCCTTGGCAACTGGCCAAAGAATACAAACACTATCATTAATAAAAATGTCTAACATGACAATTTACAATGATCGTATAATTATAACTATATCGGATTTGATAAAGACATCTGGCATCGGCCGAGCTCAACCAGTTTTAAACCTTCCATATTACGATATAAGGCCTTGTGTTTGCCCAGCTGCCACTATTAAATCATACTTATCAGCAACTTCATCTATAAGACTAGAAAACGAGGATCGTTTAATATTGACTTATAAGAAACCTCATAAAGCTGCTTCATCTCAGACCATAGGACGTTGGTTGAAGCTGACTTTACAGGAAAGTGGCATCGACATTTCGATATTTGGTGCCCACAGTACGAGGCACGCCTCAACGTCGGCTGCGTCTCGATCTGGGATAAGTATCGATATAATTCAAAGAGCCGCTGGTTGGTCAAACCAATCGACAACGTTTGCTAATTTTTATAACCGGCCAATCGTAAATACGACGTCTAATTTGTTAATTTCGTAAAAATTACTTTATACTATTTAATTTAAGGTTTTGTAAATAAAAAAAAAAATAAAAAAATATTGTAACATAATTATGTTATATGAGAACTAAATATATGTGAATTTTTGTTTTGTATTTTTGTTGATTATATTGAATAAATCTTGTAAGGAAAATATTTATTCTTACTTATTTAACCACAACATTGATTAATACCTCTGAACATCTACATAGTCAGATAAATCTCGGAGACGAACTTAAGATTAATTAAATGATCAAACGAACTTACCTGAAGTGAAGTTCGATCTTAATTATCTTAAGTTCGTCGAAGAGATTTAGAATCCCACCCATCCCTATGTATCACCCATTATTACAATGTTGTTAGTTTTTGCTACTCTCTAAAATAATGAGGTTGGATCCGACGGCAGCTACTGAGTCAGTAAAAGAAAGAGACAAGTATATCTTTTTCTATACTCTGAATACTTGTGCGACTGGTAGGGGCGTAGCAGGACCACTACATAGTCAGATAAATCTCTTCGACGAACTTAAGATAATTAAGATCGAACTTCACTTCAGGTAAGTTCGTTTGATCATTTAAATAAAGCAGCTTCAACCAGTTTACCTCAGTTTCTTCAGAGCAAACACGAAGCGTAAATTTTTTTTAGTGTCGTTGTGTTGTAAGCGGTAATATATGTTGTTAGAGAAGACTAATGTGCCGGTGGAATGTGGATAAGATTGACGAATTGTTAACTTCATGTCTAACACTTTTGAAGCAATGATGGCCGAGCGGTAATAGCTACGGACTGCCGTACCGCAGTTCCCTGATTCGATCCCTACCCCTGGCTTGACCTTCACCGCATGGTTACGTAGTATTATTATATGTTCTATGGCATGGTGGAAGGGCATTTGGCGATTGCCCGCCTGGCTAGCTAACACCCTCAAGTAGAAAAGTCGTCAAGTACCTAACGGTGTGTTCCAGCAGCAGTCCTTGAGAGCCAGTGAAATTACAGGCACATGTGGCTTAACAACTACGTCTTAACACTGCGCCCGTCACACTGAGACATACAGTTACTAAAGTCTGATGTGCCTGTAATTTTACTGACTCTCAAGGAATGCTACGGGAACACACTGTTAGGTGCTTGGTGACAGATTTTTACTTGAGAGTGGTAGCTAGCCAGGCGAGCACTCGCAAAATGCCCTTCACCCATGCGGGGAAGCTCAAGCTGGCGGTGGGGGCCAAACCAGGGACCTGCGGCTCGGCAAGCCATAGTTATTACCATGCACTCGGCCATCATAGCTTCAGAATAAGCTAATATATATACCTACTTATTACACGTGGATAAATTTTATAAAATATATATATACATACATTGTATTACGGGGAACTACCCCGACTGATTGATGTTATCTATGGAGTTTATCTACTCGTATAGAGGTAGGTATTATATACACAGGTATATATATATACATAGGTATATATATAGGTATATGTGTGAGTGTCCCAAGGTCAATCAATTGCGATTGTATGCATGCAGCGTGCACGGTATCGATTAATTTCTATATTAAATCATGAAGACGATAAATAAGCTTACCTCGACTATAGACATTTACGATATTCAGTATAAAACAATGTACCAATAGTATATATAATAAGTTTAGAACAGTGATAGCCAAGCGGTAATAGCTATGGAATGCCGTGCCGCAGTTCATTGGTTCGATTCCCACCTCCAGCTTGACCTTCAAAGCATGGTGGGAGGGCATTTTGCGAATGCTCACGTGGTTAGCTACTATCCTCAGGTAGAATATTAGTCGCCAAGCACCTAATAGTGTGTACCGACAGCAGTCCTTGATAGCCATTATGAAGTTACAGGTACCTACGTGAGACTAAACAACTTAATGTCTCAGGGTGATGGCGCAGTTCAGTTTGTCACTTGTGACGAAATGCATCTGTTATAGGCAGAGGTTAACGCTGGGTCTCGTGCGTGTTTATGGCCCATTGTAACCAGTATAAGTACCTTTTTTTTTTATCGACCTCAAAAGCAAGGGGAAGTTCTAAAATGACTGTTTTTTTGTTTGGTAGGACATACTCAGAATTGGTCCCATTTAAATTTCATTATTTAGTACTTATTTTTTTATTTAATCACAATCAAATAACTGAAAAGTTTAGCCAATATGGCCATACCTCGAAGACGTGGTAATTGCAAGTCTTTTCGATGGTGACCAGTATTGTGTATTTTGGAATTTGTGTTGAGTGAAATCGATTATGTAAGCAGTATGTAATATGTACCTATCACTAAATTAAATTGGTAAAAGAAAACATTTCTATATAAATCGGACCCACTTCTAACACTGAAGACTATGAAATAACTTCTGAAAGTGCGATCTTGGAAATGGGAGTTCAAAGTGATTTGAATCAGCACGTTACGGACTTAGGCACCCAAGCCACTTCATACAGACACACCGTTGAACTTTTCCACGATGACAAAATAAGGTTCACATAAAGTTGGGTCGGTTGTGGGTGCGACACTTTCCTCCGTATTGTGAGTTGTGTTGTGACTATCACCACATTATATCGGATCGGAAATCCGGCCACGTATAGTGATTTGGAGCGAGACTGTAACGTGTAAAAGCGACGATGGCCTGTCAACCCATTGATGGAGTTCAGAATGGCGGTCGCGTCCCATACACGCGCGTGACTACGGCGCTGCGCCGCGCACTTTCACCGTGCTCTGTGCAACTCAACACGTGTCTCGCGTGACATACATTTTTGGCCCTCTTTTGCTCCAACAACGGGATGAAAGAAGGGACCAGAAATAGAGGTCAATGAAGTTCAATTCGCACACGCATTTCCGGTGCACATTCAAACTAGGAAATAGCAGCTGGCTGAAGTTATGGGGCTGTGTAGGCGGACTCAATTTATTAGTCGAAGACAAGGGATTTGTCATGAAATTTGCACATTAATTTGCCTAAGTATATCATATTGTGTTTTATGAAAAAAATTTAGGATTTAGAACCAAAGTATGCTGTAATAAATACATGATGTGATACGTACCTACATGAAACTATGCGGTTGTAGATATATAAGAGAAACGATGAATTAGGGTTGCAAGTTTTGCACATATTGAGCGCAGTCGGTAGAGCATTGAATGTTTTACATGAAGCCGTAATAGAACTGTACTTGCGGTGCGTTACGTTATTGAAAGACGTTCAGGTAGGTTCAGTTATCGGTGGAATTTCTACAAACAACACCTGTTACCGTGTTGCGACAGAGAGTTCGCGCGATATAGAACCGGTTGGCGTTGGCAGTTGAGGCCGCACGGCGCGGGCGCGGGTGCAGAGGCGGTGGCGGACCACTACGCGATAATGCTTCGCATTTACTTAACACCGTTGTCCTAGTGGTACTGCCATTCTACCGCTATTCATACTTTGACTCGCTATGTCTGTCACGTTATGTATGGCTCATTCAAACTAATGAAAGGCGTACGTTAACGTTGTAATGCATGGCTGGTTCGTATTTCATAATACGCGTATGGTGCTGCCTGGGCTATCATAGAAAACAACAAACACACAAGTGCCGGCTGATAACTTTGTCGGCAATGTACATACAAAGGATAGTTGTCTCTTAATTTGAGTTTTTTGAGACAATTATCGAGCGGTAATAGCTATGGACTGCGGTGCCCCAGGTCCATGGTTCGATCCTAACTGCCGGCTTGAGCTTTACCGCATGGTGGGAGGGAATGTTGCTAATGATCGCCTGGCTAGCTACCACGCTCGAGTAGAAAATCTGTCGCCAAGCACTTAACAGTGTGTTGCAGTAGGAGTCTTTGAGAGCCAGTAAAATTACAGGTACATTAGACTCAACATCTGTATGAGTCAGGGTGACGGGAAAAAAATGTATCACTAACTTGTGACCGCGGCTCCATAGGTGTGGTTAGGAAACAACAAAACCACAAACCATATAAACGTAAATTATCATTGACTTTTGATCATTAGGCACTCACGCCACAGGATTTTGTACGTATCAGAACTTTATATACCACTGAGTAATATTACAAACTAGATATAAGGTAGAGCTTAAATTTAATAAATAATTAACAAATTCTAAAACCGATTGCATACACGGATATCTAAGAGTAATGCATTAACAAGACCGAAACAAGGTTGAGAACAGAATTCCAAATTAAAATGAACATAAACAATGTAAACTCTACTTCTAAACAGACCTATTATGAGCTGAAAGACCTTAGTTATGAAAATACCCACCTTAAGTGTAGTTGCAAGCGGAACCCATTCATTTTCTACATTTGATAGTTTCCAATTGGGTTCATGGTTCATCATGCCAGCCACCAAACCTCGTATCGATAGCATTGTATACGTCTGATGGAGGGGGTGGGTCTACACAAAGAGGATGTCGCTGAACTTCTCATCATGTTTCTGTGATCACTGATTAACAATTATGGCCTTTTTTATGCTATTGTGACGGAACAATCACGAGGCCCACCTTATGTTAAGTGGACTAACCTCTGCCTATAACAGATACACTTCCTCACAAGTGACGATCTGCACTGGGCCCTTCGTAATGGGACATACAGTTGTGCTTGTAATTTTACTGGCTCTCAAGGAATGCTGCCAGAATATACTGTTAGGCTTGGCAACATATTTTCTACTTGAGGGTAGCAAGTCAGGCAATGTTCTCCACCATGCGGTGAAGCTCAAGCTGGCGGCGGGGATCGAACCTGCGGCACGGTAGACCATAGCTATGACCGCTTGGCCATCATTGCTTCAAAAGCAAATACCATGTAATTAACAATTGTATATACAGTAGAACTCCAATTATCCGAATTAATGGGGACCGGGACCCATTCGGATAATCAAATATTCGGATAATCGGATTTTTTAAAAAAAAATTGCCATTGGAGAGAATAAAAGCTACGTTTTGATATTGCACTATTTTTTTATTGAATTAAATGAAAGAAACATGAAATATGCACATGTTTTAAATATAAATAAAATGTACTTATGTACAAGTTTAGAAATAAAAATCATTGTTTTTTAAACATCTCCGTCAATGTAAGCTGTTTTGCGGTATTCAACCGTTTTCGGGCAGCCAGGTCACGCATTCGCTTGACGGTGAGCAGTTGCAAGCAAACACTGGCTTCGCGGGGGGAAGAATAATAGCGCACTTAGACTTTTTTTGGATTCGGATAATCGGCGATTCGGATAGTCGGAGTTCGGATAATTGGAGTTCTACAAAGGTATTCACACAATATATGAACACAAATTCTACTCTATACCATCCCGACCACAGATTGACGCATTAAAATCGCGTACTTGCAAAATATACATATTATATTGACAGTCAAGTAAATTATGTCATATACATTTAGTCGTATATTTAGATTTTCCATTCACATGAAACAGCACAAGATAGGATGTCTACTACATGATCAAGGATACACTCCCACGGAACTAGTTACACCGAAACAAAATTTTAAATTATACTGATATGTGGGTAGGTACTAGGTAGGTAAATATGTCGGGCGCGATGACGCTATCGATGTGTTGTCATGTATTAAGTATAATATGTATGTACTCGTATCTTATGCTATCAGTCAGTATCAAGTCTGACGCATAGGTACTGTTACATCATTGAAACAAAATGTAGTCCCAGAACGCTGATAGTGTGTCCTGTAAGTGCCAGCCCAATATCATTCGACCTAAGTAATTTGTAAGCAGTTACTTTTGACAGGTTAAAATACATGTAATCTTTTTAATGGGCGCTGTGTTTATGTTAAGTCCATCAATAAGTTAGCTTATTTGTAAAGATTGCAAAGACTTATTGTCGAATATCTATTCGTACAAATTAACTAGTCTCGCTCGACACGACTGGTCCTGCGGAATTTAATTATCAGATTTTTACCGATATAAATCGGTATGGTTCCTCATTCTATTTATAATATTATTTCTTAAAAATAAGTGTAAGCAATGTAGTGTTCCTTACTTCAGTCAGTTTTTTTTATTTATTTTACCTTTAATTTATTTAAGAGGGTTTTATTATAGTTGCTTATGTCACCCTCGCGTTACCCTAGTGAAAATGATTTCGTTGTTGTACGTATAGTTTTATAGTGTTATTTATCAATTTAGGTATTATGTACACTTATTATATTAGCCTTTGACCACTGTCTCACCTAATGGTAAGTGATGATGTGGTTGAGAATGGTCTAAAACCAGATTAACAATTTGAATTACTGGGTCCCAAGGGCAGCTGCAGGAGCACACTGTTAGGTGCTTGGCGACAAATGTTCTACTTGAGGGTGCTGCTAGCTGCCGTTATCAAGGCGAGCATAAGCAAAAAACCATGCAAAAATATCAACAAAGGCAAATAGACCAGAAAAAAGCACAAGCAGTGCGGCAATGTAATAATGGTAAACAATATTGATTTAATTATAAAATCTAACGTGGTTTTCACTCATTTTAGTAAACAATACGGGATAACTCACGGGAATAAGTCAGATAGCTCCGACTATAGTTTCATCTATCTGACTTATTCTAGTGAGTTATCCCATATTATTTACTAAAATATTGATTTCGTTACCGAGGCTTTAGTAGAAGTGGAACTCTTTGGGAACGAAGTACTGCAATCATACCAATTCCTTCCGCCAAGCAGAATGTTCTGTTTTTTAGCCTGGACATCGATGCTGTCTACCGCTTTCGGACGTACAGCTCCATCGGATTTTAGTTGAGGGAAGGCCCTCTTATAGCCCGGGAGCTGTATGTTCGACTGTGTGCCGGTTTAAAGGGATTATACCCTTCCCGGTCCCGGTAAAATTACACAGACACATGAGACATAACAACTTTATGTCTGAAGGTGATGGGCACAGTGTGGTTCGTCACTTATGAGTTGTGACGAAATGCATCTGTTATGGGTTAAAATCAGTTGGGTCTCGTGCTCGTCCCATCGTAACATAATAAAATTTACAGGCTATTATAGAAGATTTAATATTTTTTTTTTATTATGTTTCAGGTCATCGGTATTTTGTGTATGGCCCTTGCGTCACCATGGTACTCCACGTGGTTTGTCTTCGTCGCAGTCACCAGCTTCATCACGACACTCATGTGGAGCTTTGTTTACCTGCTCAGCATCAGAGAAGCGTTGAAGCTACCCATCAATTGGACCTTATCTGTATGTAAATAAACGATTTATTAACATTCATGAAAGCCGGTTCATCTATTCTAGACGCGACGTGCTCAAGTAGTTATATTTATTCAGACTGATATTTTATTTATTGTATATATATAGTGTGTGAGCAAGTGCCTCGTCTGATTGTCAACTAATTGATAAAGATCGAAATAACTTACACCTGATACGAGTAGGTACCTTTACATATCTACTTAGGTACTACATTTTTTTTAGAACTGATAGCTTTTTTATATACCTTTGATCACTATCTCACCTAATGGCAAGTGATTATTTGGTCGAATACGTTGTTCAGGCTAACCTAGAATTGCCAACTAGCACTCAAGAACAACCGTCGCAACGCACCGTTAGATGTTTAGCGACAGATTTTCTACTTGAGGGTGTAGCTGGCCATGCGAGCATTTGCAAAATGTCCTACCAGCATGCTATAACGACTGCCATCCAAAGACAACAAACGGAACCGACCGAACTTAGGAAGCGCTCAGTAGTAACGCCAATAGCGGTGACCCATCCATGTTGCTTAACTTAGCTGATCGGTTAATAACGGCTAAACCAACTACGCCACGAGTACTTCAAAATACATGTCTATTGTATTATCAATATCTATATAAATGGCGTTCGTTTAGTATATCACTAAACCAAATGTCAAATAGCAAAATGTGTTCTAGCACGGAAGTGATGAAGTTGTACATTCATACAAAAACAGAACACGTATACACAATAAAATACCAAATTAGTTACGTAAAATGTATTCTTTGCTTGAAAACCCATAAACAAAGGCCTTATCTGCAAGGTCTTTATCTCATTGTTGTCAATAAGTGAAACACAATGTTAGTGCGATAAGAAATTATGTTTGAGTCACTGAAGGAAATGTACTGAAAATAATAAAATGTACCTAAAAATATATGTACATAAAATCTACACGTACCTTGAGGCTAATCGATGACTCGATTGGAATAGTTTAGAAAAAACGGATACCTTTGTTTGCTCAAAAAGACTGCAAACAATGGTTTGTTGTCATATTTTATTGTCTAGACAAATATACGAGTATGTATAGGATATTGTGAACAACTTTACGCATGTTAAGCAACAGCATTTCTTTTTATAATAGATCGACCTCCTTATTTCTAAAATCTTAGGTGAATAGAATAGGTATGGCAACTTTAAACGGTGGCGAACAGAAATGTTAGTCAGGATTGAATATTTTTTTTTGTGTTTCAGATTTTTCCATTGTTTTTGTTCTTCTCTTCTCTTAGTTTAAAACAATATAGTACGTATATTGTGTTAGTTACCTGCACCTTATATAAATAAAAGCGTGCAGCTAGGTCATTCATCAATACGATTGTACTTTTAACCTGATTAGGTTAAAAGTATTTTGATTCACTTCTCTTTGCATTATCGATAAGCTAGGTTTTCACGACGATCTCAACTGATGGTAAGTGATGAAAGTAAGGCTAACCCTAAATGGGAACTGAATTTAAAACAACTTACAAAGCTATTAAGTACAACTCTAATTCAAAAGCAATTAACAGATTTTAGGCATTGGTTTCAGACGGATGTTAGAATTAAATCGAGAGATTAATATTATACCGTGTAGATGAACCTGTCTAGACGTTAGACAGTGAAAGTTTGTAAAAATACAATCGAAATATCGTATAATAAAGTTAACGATTTTGTTAAATTGCTTCCAGGAATTGATCAGCACCGGGTTGGAGACATTCATGTACCTGATCGCATTCATCGTGCTTTTCGCAGCCACAGCAACCTATAACGGTTATGGATATGGAGCTAATGTTGCTGCTGCTGTAAGTACTAATACATTAATATACCTGTAGTTCACCATGGGCGCTTTCCTGTTTAAGAAAAGTTAGATGGCGTAGATAATTGCGTCATCATAACTAAATTCAAATTGTTTATTGACATAAAAACGAATTAGGTACACATTTACATATATGTCACAAAAAATAATTTTATAATTCATTAAATATAATTTCTAATTGCACAAAAATATTAATTATATATTAAATTACAAATACAATAACCAATTAATACAAAATTCATAATATTTCAAATTTTTTTACCAATAAATAAAAATAAAAAGTTACAAATCAATTAAAATATCATCAAAGTCAATTGAGTTATCATGTTCCTTCAGTTCTCTTAGTAGGCACCTATACGTAATACGAGGCTGTTATGCTGCTGCACTGCGCCCTTCACCCTAAGACATACAGTTGTTGAGTCTTACGTCATGTGCCTGTAATTTTACTGGCTCTCGAGGACTGCTGCCGGAACATACTGTTAGGCACTTGGGCGATAGACTTTCTATGAAAAATGCGTCGCAATATGCGGTGAAGCTCATGCCGCATGGCGGCGGCGGTACCGCTGTCCAAAGCTATAATCGTTTGGGTCAATCAATGCTTTCTTCGAAAAAGCTTGATCCACTTGAGAAACCTCTGTCATTCAGTGGTATACTAGTTTGTATGCCAGCTAAACAGTACATATATTAGGTTGGCTAATTGGCTGACGTAGAAAACAATAGGTAATGCGCAATCCATAGCTCCCTTTGAAACGGTTCATGTGTAAGGGCTTGCCGGTCCACTGCCTACTTTCTATGACTTGCCGATATTAGGAGCGTGACGCAGGCAGTCAATGGACCGGTCCGAATAAATTTAACGGCTAAATTAAACACGAATAATTTAGGTTGCACAGAGTTAGTATAAATATAATTGGACGTTGGCCTGAAAAGTCGCTTCGTGTCAATTGATTTTAATTTAATGGCAAAATGTAACGTCTACGCACTTATCTAGTTGTGGAACGTCTCGACTAGAATAATTTAATTCAATGCCGCTGACACAAAATAAAATGAGAAAGTTTATGGAAATCAACTGATAAGTGTAAGTGGGTCACCTATGGTGAATAGTGAAATAAACTTTCAGAGTTTGTTCGAACTTTAAAACTTATTGAGTTTATTAATTGATGTGGAACCGCGTATTTTATATATTAGATAAAACGTCTGTATGCTTTTCTACCTTGAGTTGGAGTTAAGGTTATATGATTATAATCATATCCTTGACATTGAATCAAATTAATTGGATTCGCTTATGAAAACGAGTTATGGTTATCGCATTTTCTTTTATTACATCAGTATCTACGAATTTACCAGTTCTACAAAAGCTAACTAAGGATTTTTTTCTGTTTTGATTCACAACTGGTCATTCAAAATGATATCTTTATAAAAATATAAAAAGTTTACTATTTTAAGATTTGAGGTTAATACTCTGTCAATACACTCTTCAGTTCAATAATTTGGTTAAGTATACTATGCCACGACACCAAAACATCGCATCTCCTTCTACTCGTAATAACGAAGTAAAGATTTTCATAAAATAAAAAAAAACAATTGATAAACTTAAATGACTAAAGCACAGAAGTGATTAGATTGGAGACTTGATTTATCGTAATGTTAAAATTAGAATTCCAATACAAAATGATTATTTCGAATAATTTTGTAAATACCTACATACTTACTTAATTTTACGGAAAATGGAAAACGAGGAGCCTATATATTAGTCTTAAGGTAAAATCACAAAGAATGCCATATTCCCCGAATGAGTTACTAAGTGCCTATTGCGCCAACGTTAACTCAAGAGTTAAAGTCGGGTTCACTTGTTTTTGGTATGACAATTTACACCTAATTCGAGTTTAATTCGCGTTTTCTCGTTGGCGCAAGAGGGCCTAAGTGTTCAAAATTAAGTAATTTTTTTGTATAAAATCTGACAAAACTAAGTTTGTATGGAAAGTGCTACGCGAGATACCTATCAATATAAATGCTTTATAGCGCTTTCCATTTAAACGTAGTTTCTTTTTTTCATATATGAATACCAAGTGTGCAGACAGGTGAAATTTTGCATGAATGTCCTTGAGCCCAGTATTTATGTATCTGCTTGTATGTTGCAAAGTTTCACCGTGACACCTAAACTTCACGCTTTGAAATATGGAGACACTAAAGCAAAGCGCTATAAAGAAACTGACTTTAACTGTATTGATGGTATGGTAATTTGTACTTGCGCAGATAGTTTTATCTATCCCTTGCACAATGCATGTACATAATGTTTGTGTTTTGTATACTTACCTACGCACTAGAAAACCTAGATTGTTATGTAGGTACTCGTACTTTGGTCTAGTCTAGCTATAAAATTGTTATCTGTATCATTTTTAATACCGGTGGTATGCTTTTATGAACAAAATACTACGAACTATATACAACACTACAGCAACTACAATAAAAGCATTTAGATACCCATAAGTTATTGCAGACTCACAGGCAGTCCAAATGCTCCTGCCCACTACCAGTTGGCAGCGTGCCCAGCATGCTGGCAGCATTGCCCCGTTGAATTGCAAAAATCTATATCATTGAATTCCTACTTCCTACATTAAATTATTTTAATTAATGTAATGCATGGTGGTAGGGCATTTTGCGAATGCCCGCCTGGTTAGCTACCACCCTCAAGTAGAAAATCTGTCGCCAAGCACCTAACGGTGTGTTCCGGCAGTTGTCCTTGAGAGCCAGTACTTCTAGGTTAGCCTGAACAACATCTTTGACCACATCATCACTTACCATCAGGTGAGATAGTGGTCAGAGGTTAACCTAAGGGCTCAGGCATAAAAAAAAATATATAAAAAAAAAAATTGCATCATTGTTATCTTGCTAGATTCTCTGATAACAAGAAACAAGTAGATTTTGTCCAGGCGCTTACATTTCTTTTAATTCTAAATTCTTCTCTTAAATCGTACTGTAAATCATAAATGTATGCACAATCACCCACTCAAATTGAATATAAGCTAAATGATACCTTGACCAGTTTATAAAAATATGTGTCAAAATGGCAAGGCCAACTTCGTCACTGCCACCCATGTGTAGATGTGTGCGGTTGAACCGCTGCGCAGCTGACGTGTTCTCGACCTTTCTAGAGAAACTTGTTTCCACATATGAACATCAAATATAGTTTCCGTTTCATCTTTTCGAGTTTGCATGACATGCTTCAAATACAAATAAAGATACCTATTATTCCAAATGCAGATCTATAGTAGTTTGAGATTTCTTTGATTTATTCTAATACTTAAATGAAATGAAATGAAGATATGTAGTAAAAGCTAGCGATGATTCTATAGACTTTTATTAAACTCATTGGTTGCTTCAATGTTAGTACGCTTAGACTTATGAGGTTCCATGAGATTTGGGAGATCCAATGTCTTAAGTTATCCATACTGTTCGTTAGGTAGGATATTTATTCTGAAATTACCATCACCCATCACCTGCAGACCTTTATAATGGGTAAAATAGCCGGAAACAGAAAGGTCAGAAAACATTAAATGTCCTGGCTTTAAAATAACAACAAATAGACAGGCGTAAAGATAAACAAGAAAACGAGAAACTGTAGAAGTGTTCGAATTAGCGCTGGATAAATAGTACTTTAAATCAATATTAAGAGTTGACTGTCAACGGTCAGTAATAAAGTGGCTTGAAACAATGCTTACGCATGTTGTTCTTTACTTTCCAGGTCTTCGGTCTCTTTAACACAGTGGCATACGCAGCCAGCTCGTTCCTGCTGTACAAGGAGCACAGAAGTATCACCACGGCGTCGGCAGCGGCGTGAGGTGTACACCGCCCACCATTAGCAGCACCCAGGAGCCTTCTGACTCCAAATATTATATTGTTCGCATTCGTCTCGCTTTCAACTTTATAAACTTTATCGCAATAGCACCATAATTGCTGCTGATCACGATAACTATATTTTTGAAATGTTATTACACAATGTATCGTGTCTACAATTTTTAGGACTTAGCGAGTTACTAAGTGCGTTATTACATAAATGTGTCAGTGCCAGTTAAGTAAGACATGCACCTAGACCTTATCAAGGTACTAATATTTATTTAATTTATACATCATTATTTAGTGATGTGATATGTCCTGATATTCACGCATTATCTTTTACGCGTTTCAACCGGTTGTGGTTACAATATAACTTATTGTTATTAGATTATTTTGTATTATTATAAACTTAATGGGCACGATCAAAAAAACTTTGGTCAGCGATTTTATGTTTGTATTGTTTGTTAATTCGTACATGGATTGCCATATTCCATCATCATAATCAGTATCTATCAAGATTCTACATATGGAGCATTATGATACCAAATTTATAGAAGTATCTAAAACTGTAAATTGTTATAACCTTATGATCGATGAAACCGTTACTATAGCTAGAGTAAAAGAACAGCTCTCGATCGTCATTTAATTTTAAACTAAAAGAAGAAGAAAAATATACGCAGTTATAGTACTTACTGGAACAGCATATTATGTCGACAGTGCTAAGAACATTTTATTAGTGACGATGTGAAGTTTTAGAACAAGAAATATATATTTTCTAGCTTATTCTATCCGATGCAGATGTTGCAATACGATCAATGATACATACAAAACAACTATTCAATAATTACAGTATAATCACTGCCATACACATTTACAAATAAAGATGTGTGCTTATTCAGTAGGTACAATTTATACACTGAATAAGAACTAATGTACCTATCGCAATTTTATGTCTTTAAGAGTAAAAATATTGGAGATAAAAAAAAAACAATGTGACTTGATGTATTGTATAGATATATGCAATCAGGGTCGGCGATAATACCTGTTTCATCTTTAAAATTCAATCATTAAACCTCTTAATTTCGTGATACTCTTTTGTGCGCCTCATGCAAGTTGCATAATATATATCACTTGAAAAATAAATTATAATGTATTCTTTACTTTCACGTGTGTTTTACACACATGAATATATAACATGAATCACAGGAATATACAACATGAATCACAGGAAAATGCAACATTTTAAAATGCATAATGAACTATAGCTACCTACACTCACTTTCTGTTTTGTTAAGGATTGCGCTAAAATATGAAGAAATAATTAATTTCATTTTATTATGGTTGTTATAATTTAATGTTATGCTAGACTAGTCTTACAGAAGGGCGATGATGATTTTATTGAACAAAACGAATTAATTTAACATATATGTATAATTTTATTTTACAAGAAACTACTATGTACTCTTTGCTATAATATATTGAAATAATTATTATCTAATCGTGGCTGAAAACATTAATGAATGTATTGTTTACGGACAACATGATGCAATTTATTAATTATTGTGAAAATAATAAAAAAATTGGCTGCATTATTGTACAATATAAGTTAACTGCGTGTAGCTATCTACTAATTACCCTCTATGACAACAATCACTAAGTAATGTGATCCGTCCAGAATTGATCCAGAACATAAATAAGGTTTGCCTTTTATCGGTAAATGAGCATTTATAAATTTACATCCATAAATTGACTGGAATAAAAATCATTCAAAAATAATATTTTTATTATGTTATTTATAACCTATGTTATCTATTCTCATGCTGTTCGAATCTGATTCTTTAAGGTACTTTGTCTTCGGTTGATTATTTATCTACACTCCATTTAACTGGTGGCGAGATCTGATAGTCTCCATTCACAAAAACGTATCGTGTAAGAGACGAAATAACAATATTCTAAAGGAACCAATTTTGTTAATTACCAAAGAGCATCGTGGCGAACCTCTTTGTGTAGTGGATAGAATAGTAACTACAACATAATTCGTCGTCTTAATGTTTCTATCCTTATCTCACATATGTGGATTCGGTAAAATATGGTTTTTCTAACAACATATAAATATACTTTTTCTAACAACAAACAATGTTGCATTTTTGCAATTCGTGCCTTCAACTACTTTAGCTAATTTCGCTTCTATAAAGGTTCTTCATTCGGTATGTCTTAAATATAAATTATAAATCTATTGAAATTTTTGATTATAAATTTTTGGTGTAGGTATCTAGTTTTAGGTACCTACTGCTTTGTACAAAAGACATCAGTTCAGGTTATGATTTAGTTTTCCTTGTTTATAGTTAAATGAGATTCGAACTGTGTGAAAATGGTGAAAAATAAATCATTTTTTTTACTCAATAAGCGGTGTCGTTGTTGATGTGTTTAGTTGTACCTAAATAAAAGTTTTAAGTTTTAAAATAGATAATATAATTTGTAAAAAGAAATAAATATATTTTAACATACGCCTCGTTTGCTGTTTATCCGCTTTCAAATATTTCGACAAGTGCTTCAACAGGTACCTATATCATTCAGTCCAACGACAATTCCATTCTTTCGTCCACACTCACCTCTAGCAGCATATCTATATTTCTAGAACTTATAATTTCCCTATAGATTTTATGTCCTCATCTTCCTTCAATTTTTTTTATTGCTTATAGTAAATCTTTGACCACAATCTCACGTGATGGTAAGTGATGATGTGATTGAAGGTGTAAACAGGCTTAATCTAGAATTACTGCCTCTCAAGGACAGCTGCCGAAACACCGTTAAGTGCTTGGCGACAGATTTTCTACTTGAGGATGCTCGCTAGCCAGGCGGGCATTCGCCAAATGCCCTTCCACCATGCAGCGAAACTCAAGCCCGCAGCGGGATTTGAACCATGGACCAGCTGCGCGGCAGTCCATAGCAAATGACAATGAGCCATCGCTGCTTCAAAAAATAAAAAAATATAGCTGACAGGCTAGCTTTTGACCATTATCTCATCTGACGGTGAGTGATGATGTGGTCGAAGGTGTTGTTCAGTTCAGGCTAACCAATAATTACTGGCTCAAATAACATCTGCTGCACTCTTTTTCTCTCGCTTTTGCTAAACGGTAAGTAATGTTCTTTCTGTCCACGAGGGTTGTACAGGCATGCTATGTACCTTAACTTTTTATGGCTGTTAACCAGTGCACCCCTATGATATTCCTAAAAAACAGATTTTCTTTTTTTTTGCTGACTTTTGCCGACTTTTGCGACCTCTTCACTGCATCATAACTTATCTATCTAAACTTTGCCTTTTCGTTTCTCCAAAATGAATTCCTTCGCTGCAGTCCTAACATATGTTTCCATATTTTAATTCCAATATTATTATACTGCGCTCTTTTTTTCTTAAATTTCCCATCTAAAATTTTATCTACATCTCTCTTTTTAATATTTTTTCTATATTTTAGCGTGTACGTTTAATTTTGGGCCTTGACTTCTTTCCAATATCTTAACTTACATTAACTTCTCACCTTCTCACATATAAATTTGACACTATTGGCGGTTTCATGCTAAAGTTATTTATTTGCAGTGTAGTTACCACTTGTAGATTTGATTTAATGTTCTTCCTTTTTTTCGTATGCGTAAGCACAAGAATCTTCTATTCTTTTAAATTCTTTTAATATAAGAGACGAACTATTACGAAGCAAGAGGCAGAAATTGCTTGAAGCAAGTCCAAAAAAATTGCAGACATGTGCACTGTGCTGCTAGGCCTTTTTTGTACACAAAGTCTAAGTATGGGTGTAAATGTGAATGACACATACAAGAAAATATTAATTATGATTGCTTGGGTAGACAGTATAATAATAGTTGCCAAAAATACGGAAAGAAGCGCCCCGTCGTGAGTGGAAAGGTATGTACCACCTGCATACTAGTTCTCATAAAAAACCTTTCAAAATTTAGTGAATTATAGATACATTTTGAGAGTATTTTGTTTATTTTTATACCCAGTCTACGAAGCTTACACACTAGCAATATTCAGTAGTAATTCTTTTTTCGTTATCGTCACTATTATAAATTAATTATTTAACCTCAGCCCCACATTTTATTAACTTTCTAACTTGTACTACTTCCAATGCATTTCTCTTGCTATAACATCTGCAGTAGAATTAAAAGAAATCCTTCATCATTTTGTCTTTGTTCATACCGCAGGCAAGCCATATTGTGTGTGTATAACAGGATGGCTTATCCGTATTTGCATAATAGCAGCTAACTCTCATCCCCTTCCAATCATCGTTCCTATACATTCATACCCAATCTTACTTCCCGGATGTCCTCAGAGACGTGATGCAGCAACTGTAATCTATTTATTGTAGTAGTCGGGTGCTGCTTTCGCGAGGAACTTTAACGATACGCCATAATCTTAATAGTATTATTTATAATTCCTGATAGCCTAGCCTTTGACCACTATATCGTCTATTGATAATTGATGATGTGGTCAACGCTCTGTGTGGAAATCTTCAGGCATAGCCATTATTAGTACAAAATTTTATACTCAAACCCATTTGTAGGTGGATTTAAGTTTTGTTTTATAGATTGCCAATTGTCTGCGACCAATCCTTCGAAGTAATTATCGCTGGTGATATAACTGCCACCTGTTGGTTGCGGAGCATATTATTTGGCCCTTCGTTTATCCATTGTCGACTTTTTTAACGCCAAGACATGGAACAGCCCATGGAGTACACTTAAAAATAAAGCTGATTCTGAAGCTTGGGTTGTACCGTGTACGGCACAAGGTAGGACTGAACGACACTTTCCTGTAGGATCCATGAAGTATACATGTATAATCATGACGTATTGCATGCGCAAAGCCGCCTCCAGTATGCGTAGTCGATGCGAGTGTGAGTCATCCTATGGTCCGGCGGCGATTCGCAGTCTTTCCTGAGAACCGATATTGCTCGCTCGTGTAAACGCACACTTTTCTTGTATACTGTGTCTTTCCGAGAGGATATACTCAAATTAATATAATTGTAAGTACCTTTTTGTGACTTCTGTGTGTATATGTTGGGAAGAAATGTTTTTGGTAAAACAGGTTGTGTTATTGTATGATATTGAATGATTTGGGCGTTAAGGGTAATGTTTATTTTATTACATGGCAGCATACTATAAAATAATATATTGAAGGTGGGTGTTATTACTCATTCAAACGTAGGGTTGTTGGGTGAATTTTCTCTAATACTTTTCATTAATATTTAGCGATGTTGGTAATATGTATAATATAAATTCAACATAAGCAAAAACATACAATTATCGTACACTTCTAGTTATTATCATTTTTCTTATGAAAGGTATTTCTTTGATTTCGATTTACTTTACGATTAAGAACATACTAAGTATTCTATATACTTAGATATATCTGTGCAGTACCTATGTGAACACACCGTTTGTAAGCTCGGTAGGTATCCACTGGATGGGTACTGGCACATATACACTATCGCTGGATTGGAGGGTTGGAGTTGTTCTTCTTGAATAAAAGCTTCCTTTCAGTATTTGCTTCCTTTTTATTTCCTTTTTCTTATAGATGTTATCCCTTAGGAGTGTGGTTCGGTACTACATGCTCTCTGCACAAAACTTCCTACTTATATACCAAACTTGGCTACAATAAACCTTTATTCTTATTTGCTTATTAATCACGTACGACTAATCAGAGCTACTCGAATCCATTTCTGTCGTACCGACATAAACAAATTTCTAACATAACAAGGGTCTAATATAACAAAGCAATACTTATTGCGTTAAAGTAAATATTTCGTCTACTGAACACCTGTCTAAACAAAGTTATAATATAAATAAAAATCTAAAGTTCCAATAACAAACAAAGTAATTCTATGCCCTACAATAAATATTTATGTTGTGCTAAACAATGAGCTGTTCTATTCTAGCTATATGAACAAAGGTCCAATGTTTCAATATAAGCAATCTAATGTTATGCTTTAACGTAAATATTGATGTCGTCTTGCACATTTCTCCCGCCGTGTGACGCTGTCACATCTTCTACCGGTGCTGTGACGATTTTGTCCTCAATCGGTAGGATAACCAGTTTTCTCACCGGCCTCCGTAGCACTCCTCCCTTGGTCTTGATGTCAACGGTGCGCACGACGCTGTCTGGCCCAGGATACGTTGCGATGACTTTGCCTCGGACCCACACGTTTCGAGGGAGATTGGGGTCAACAAGTTGTACTAAGTTCCCAATTTCAACTGTAGAACCTCGTCCGTGGGGCTCCCGCCGGTTTTGAAGCTCGGGGAGATATTCCCGAATCCATCTAGTCCAGAATGTATCTGCCAGTCTTTGTGTAGCCCGCCAGCTGGATTTGGTGACTGTGTCTTGTTCATGAAAGCTTCCCGGCGTTGGCACTCGTCCTGGTCCCCCCAGCAAGAAATGATTGGGGGTGAGGGCTTCTGGGTCTTCTGCACTGACCGATACGTGAGTGAGTGGTCGGCTGTTTACTGTATACTCCACTTCTGCCAGTAGAGTTGTGAGGACTTCTTCTGTTGGATGACGCTCATGCAGGGTTGCTGTTAGAGCTGTCTTCACTGAGCGTACCATTCTCTCCCAGGCACCACCCATGAATGGCGCCCCCGGAGGAATGAAGCGCCACGAGATATTCCTTTTCGCTGCTTCTTCTGCAGTTGCTTCGTCGATCGCCTGTCGCAGTTCTTTGTCCGCTGATTTCAAATTAGTACCATTGTCTGACCAAATCTCTGTTGGAGAGCCTCTTCTTGCCATCATTCGTCGCAGAGCCATAATTGCTGAACTGGTACTGAGTGACATGGCTACTTCCAGATGTATTGCTCTCGTAGTCATGCAAGTGAATATAGCGACGTATCTTTTCTGATTTGAGCGTCCTACAGTGACCGTCAGTGGGCCAAAATAGTCTACTCCGGTGAACGTAAACGGGCGCTGGTGATGAGCTAGGCGGCATGATGGTAGATCTCCTGTTCTCGGATGTGGTGGTACTTGTGTCTTCATCCTGCAGTGTAGACATTGACGGAGAATCGTGCGAGTTATGGGGCGCACGCGCAAAATCCAATACTGTTGACGACACTCGTTAACTGTTGCTTCGACGCCGGCGTGGTGTAGCTGGCGGTGGATGTTCTGTATCCAGAGCTTAACGGTAGGATGATTTCCATCCACCACCATCGGTCTTTTCAAGTATTCTGGAACCTGCTGTGTGGCCTCGATGCGACTTCTCAATTTCAGAATTCCGTTAATGTATTCGATGCTTAATTGATGAAGTCGACTTTCTTTGTTAACAGCCTTCTGTTTTTTTATGTCTTCTATTTCTTGCGAGAAGCTATCTTCCTGTGATGAGCGCATGAGAAGTTCTTCCGCCTTTCTTAAGAGTTCCGCTGTGACGGGAAGATACTTCTTTTCTTCTTTTTTGATTTTCTGTTCCTGGCGCTGTACTATTACTGTTTTGTTTGTCTGTCTTTTCCAATTTGGATCTTTCTGTGAGTTCTTCTTGTTTCTTTTATAACATACCGTTTGTTTGGTGGCCTTGCAGAGTTGAATGAATTGGAGAACTCTTGCTGTCGTGTAGCGCAGTCTCTCCCAGTTAGAGAATCGGGAGACTTCTGGCAGTGCTTCAGAAAGCTTCTGTATTCTTTCTATAACTACATGATGTATTCTTTCCTCGCCTGTCGGTTCTGTTGACGTTGATGTGGACGCTTCTGTTGGCCAGGAGTTTTCATCTTCATAGAGGAACTCTGGTCCTTTGTACCATCGATGCTGTGTGTTGACACATCTCTCGTTGCGTCATCGGCCACATTCAACTTTGTTGGTACCCATTGCCATTCGTTGACTGTAGAACTCTCTTCTATTGCAGCAAGACGATGAGCCACGTAAGGTTTGTAAGAGCGTGACCCTGTCTTTATCCAGGTGAGTACAGTTTTGCTATCTGTCCAGAATGTCTTGGAGTCTGGTTTTCTCTCGTGTTCTTCAATGACGGTTTCAGCGAGGCGTGAACCCATGACGGCGGCTTGCAGTTCCAGTCTTGGTATAGAGGTGAGTTTCAATGGAGCCACCTTTGCCTTTGCCAGGATGAGTGAAACATTGACGTCACCGTTCGGAGTTACTGTTCTCCAAAACAAGACCGCTGAGTAGGCTGCTACGCTGGCGTCCGTAAATATGTGTAGCTGGACTGAAGTGGCATTGCTGTAGTGTAGGTAACATCTCGGTAAAGTCACGTTGCCTAGGTTTCGTAGCTGAATGAGCCAGCTTAGCCAATGTTCTGCGAGGTCATCATCAATCTCGTCGTCCCAAGCTGTTCCACGACGCCAAACGTCTTGCAGAATTTGCTTCGCTCTGATTGTAACCGGCGAAGCAAAGCCAAGTGGGTCAAAAAGTGACATCACTAATTTCAATGCTTCTCTCTTAGTTGGCTTCTTGCCTTCGATCAGTGCTGGTGGGATTCTCGCTAAGTTAAGATTGAAGGTGAACTCGTCACTGGTTGGCTTCCATATCAGACCCAGTACTCTCTCTGTTGTTTCTTCTGTTTTGTAGAGTTCTATGTCCTCTTCAGTTTCTATTTCCCCGATGGCTTCAAGGAGTCGTGGTGTGTTTGACTTCCACTGTTTAAATGCAAAGCAGGCTTTCTTATGGATGTTTCGAACTTCTGTTGTGATGCGTATTGCGTCTTCAAGGCTACTAAAGCTGTCCAGATAATCATCAACGTAGTGTTTCTGTATGATTGCTGTTGTGGCTTCAGGATTGCTTTCTTCGTGCTTCTTGGCATTCAAGTCTTTGACGTAAATTGCTGTTGATGGAGAACTTGATGCCCCGAATATCAGTGAAGTCATTCTGTACTCTTCTGGAGGTTGGTCATCTCGTCGGTCTTTGCGCCATAGGTACCGAAGAGCGTCTCTGTCTTCTTCTCTCAGCTTGACTTGCATGAACATTTCTTTTATGTCTGCTGTCACTGCGATCATATGCTGTCTAAAACGCATGATAACCCCTGGTAGTGACTGTAGTAGGTCCGGGCCCTTGAGGAGTAAGTCGTTGAGGGCTACTCCCTTTGTTTTGGCGGCTGCGTCGTGGACTACTCGCAGTTTTTCTGGTTTCATTGGGTTAATCACGCCAAAGTGTGGTAGATACCATGTTCTGTTTGCTGTCTTTTTCTTCGGTGCTGGCTCGGCGTAACCTTTAGTGACCAGAGCTTCCATTTGTTCGGTGTACTTTTCTTTTAGCTGTGGGTCACGATCGAGTTTCTTTTCGATGCTGAAGAGTCGCTTTAAAGAGTTTTCATAATTGTCAGGAAGGGTCACATCTTCTTTTTTCCATAACAGAGCAGTTTCGTATCTTCCTTTTTCTGTGTGGACTGTATTTTTCTGTAAGATACGTAGAGCTTGCTGTTCTGGATCTGTCTTCGGTTTCTTAGGGTTGATGCAAAGTGAGTCCATTGCGAAGTACTGTTTTATCAGATCTTCTAAGTTCTGTTCAACTGGCTCTTCTGTGACATGAGTGACGAAGTCTATGCTTCTTCCGAGAGTGCGAGTATGGCTACCGTGCAATACCCATCCCAGTGGCGTGAGTGATGCCACTGGTTGGTTTTTACTTCCTCGTTTGACTTTCGCTGTTAAGAGCAGATGCCAGTTGTCTTGGCCGATGAGTATTCTAGGCTTTGCATTTTTATATGTGATGATGTTGCTTATGTCTCGTAGATGTTTGCATTCTTCAATTCGTTCCTTTGAAACTTCTTGCGTTGATACATGAAGATTCTTTACTGTTCTCGCTTGAATTCTTTCTTTGTGATTGTTGATACCCTTGACTGTGATATTAACTCTTCGTGACTTCACCTCAGCCGTCTTCATTTCATTGATCGCTTCTATACGTAGTGGATCGATGGGTCCTGTAGCACCAATGTCGTTGGCTACGTCGTCATCGATAAGAGTTACTGTTGACCCATCATCCAGCAGTGCAAATGTGTTAACTGAACCTGCTGGTCCTGATACCGTGACTGGAATGATCTTCAAGTAGGACTGTTTTCTTGTTGAAGTCCAAGCTGAGTTGATGGCTTCTGTTGACCCTTTGTTCTGTTCATTGCTGTTTTCTGGCTTTTCTGTTTTCTTTGTGTAATGCAGCATCCTGTGGTGATAATATTTGCAGCTGTTGATACCGCAGGTTTTCTGTTGACAGCTGTGGGTCTTGTTTCTGAAGCGAAGACATCTAAAGCATAGACGTCGATTCTTCGCAATGTCCCATCTTTCATTTTCATCCGCTTTCTTGAACTTCTCACAATCTGTTGCAGTGTGTCCTGTCTCTTCACATACAGGACATCTTGTTGTTGATTGCTTCTCTGTAACTGTGTTGACTTTTTGTTGACGTCTCTGTGGAGTAGGCTGTGTTTGTGAGCCCACTTGTTCGGGTTGTGCATAAGGTCCGCACAAATCAGCTTCTCTCTTCAAGAACTTATCAAATTTCAGAAGTTCTGGTTCTTCCTTTGGAATTGTTGCAGCAAAGTCGAAGTATCTGAATCTCAGCGTCGGAGTAAGCTTCTCTACCATGGCTTTAGCGACTTCTGGATTGTACAAGTAGTAGATGCAGTTCAATGCTCGAAGAGTAGACACGGCATTTGTCACTTTACTTGAGAATATGCAGATATCTCTTGGTGACTCTGTTAGGCGAGGCAGCGCTCGAAGTGTGTCTATCTCCATCATGGCAATTGATTCTGGTCTCCCGAATCTTGTTTCCAGAGTTTTTACTATATCAGACGGTTCGGCGTTGGTGATAAGTAGACCATCAACAGCTTCCTTTGCTCTTCCTTTCAGGTTTCTTCTCAGGCGGTTGATGTTTTCAATCTTTGTAAACATCTTCTCTGTTTCATAGTATGCAGCGCGGAAGTGTAGCCAGTCTTGATGCAAACCATTGAATATTGGTAGTTCGATGAGTTTCGGTTGTTGTGCGGCTTTGACAGCGAGTGTGATTGCCGTAGCCAGTTGTGAGAGATCTGGCTGGGCGTGGGTACTGGCTGTTACTTGCTGTTGCTCAGATCTTCTTTCTTCTGTAGTGATTGGTTTCTCCAATCTTTCATTTTCTAACTTGATTGAAGGCTTCAATCTTCTGTCTTCTGTAATGATTGGTTCTTCCAATTTTCTATCTTGTAATATTCTTTCTTCTAAGGGAGGCTGGTGTAGTTCATTGGTGATTGCTAACATCGTTGGTTCCGGCTGGTTGTTCAGCCAGGTGTTCACACGAATGTCAGCTTCCATCTTCGAGTATGCGGAGACGTCGTCTTCATCATCTGAATCCGCTTCTATTGCGGCGAGTCAAGCTAGGGCTAGCTCAACCTGTAGGCGCGCAAGCTCTTCTTTGGCTTTCGCTATCTTGTAGGCTTTTGTCTTTGACTTGACGGAGCCCGTACGTCTGTTTGTTTCTGTTAGCTTGCTGGCTTCTATCAGACAAGCTTTCTTCTGTATTGCTCCTCGTTCTGTTGGCGGTGCAACCTGCCGAGTAGTAGGCGGGACGCATGTTTGAGGAGCGTCTGTATGTGATGTTTCAGTATCCGAACCCCCTCTGGGCCTCATTACTTGCTTCATCGTCTTTGCTGTTGCCTCCGTCGCGGTTGACTTCGCCACGGAGGCGCTAGTTACCACAGTTGTCTCTGTTTCCGTCGCGGATGATACTGTTGCCCCGGAAGTTTCGTCGGTTGTAGAAGTTTCCGTAGTGGCGGTCGTCTCCGCTGAGGAGGACGGCTTTGTTTCCGTCGACGGGTTACGCCCTTTTCCAACTGAGCGTGTAATTGGCATAATGGCAACCAGCACAAATTTCTTCTTTCTTCAATTAACCCTCGAAGATCCCGCTCGAATGACCATTAAATGTGCAGTACCTATGTGAACACACCGTTTGTAAGCTCGGTAGGTATCCACTGGATGGGTACTGGCACATATACACTATCGCTGGATTGGAGGGTTGGAGTTGTTCTTCTTGAATAAAAGCTTCCTTTCAGTATTTGCTTCCTTTTTATTTCCTTTTTCTTATAGATGTTATCCCTTAGGAGTGTGGTTCGGTACTACATGCTCTCTGCACAAAACTTCCTACTTATATACCAAACTTGGCTACAATAAACCTTTATTCTTATTTGCTTATTAATCACGTACGACTAATCAGAGCTACTCGAATCCATTTCTGTCGTACCGACATAAACAAATTTCTAACATAACAAGGGTCTAATATAACAAAGCAATACTTATTGCGTTAAAGTAAATATTTCGTCTACTGAACACCTGTCTAAACAAAGTTATAATATAAATAAAAATCTAAAGTTCCAATAACAAACAAAGTAATTCTATGCCCTACAATAAATATTTATGTTGTGCTAAACAATGAGCTGTTCTATTCTAGCTATATGAACAAAGGTCCAATGTTTCAATATAAGCAATCTAATGTTATGCTTTAACGTAAATATTGATGTCGTCTTGCACAATATCAAGTATTTGGTAGTCCTTGAAATTATCAATTTTAATAAAGTGGTATATAGAATTGACAAGTGCTTTTTTTATGTAATGGGTTGGCACACAAGCAGACGGCCCACCTGATGGTAAGCGGTTACCGTCGCCTATGGACATTTGCAACACCAGGGGCGTTACCAATGAGTTGCCGACCCTAAATCTCACATAGGCTTTTTGTTTTCCCTTACTGTATCAGCCTGATCGTCCAATGCTGACATATAGCATGGAGGTATTTGCCATAATCAAGCACGCTTGGCAGGCGTCTGGGGATGGCAGTGTAAGATGGCAATTCGTCAGAAGGTACTGCTGCCCACTTTCTAGTATAATTCCCTTCGTCGCGTCTTTCGACTCCCACGGGAAAATATGAAGGCATGCATATCTAGACCAGCAACCTACGGGATACCCCCGTTTCCGCCTTGTGATAGATATTGAATAGGACCTACATAACATTGAATAACAAGTTAATAAAAAAAAGTAGGTCGAGGATCGAAGATCAATCAGTTTTATTGCATCTGTATTTTATTCTGCTATATACAGTTAACTTATAATATTAATATATATATTCAGATTTTACGAGGATGTGCACAGGTGTCAATCGAGCCACCAGTAGATCCAGCCATAGCAGTATATCTACTCACTATCAGTTATTCTGTGCCATCTTACGTCTAGACGATACGGGGTTTAGTCACTGACCTGAGGATGTTATCGATTACTCTCCTGCATTTTCTGTGCTTTTCTAAATTACTCAAAGGCAGTTCATAGGTTTTCATTTATGTATTTTGGGGTCTTCCTTCGTAATAGATCCACACATTAGTCTTTATCATAGAAGCCTCGATTTAATGACATCATATTAGAACAGTAAACTAAGTACTTACTTCTGTTTTTTATTCGGTGTTTTGCCTTTATTATGAGGAAAATAAACACTACAAATTATTGGTATTATACTGCAATGAAATATATATAATTATAGGTATATATAGGGGAACATAGGACCTTTAGGCTCATAGGTTTGAGGGTGAACATTTTTTAACGTTTATTTAATTGTCCATTATATTTAGTTACGACTTATAAATTGAATTGAGTGGTTGCTGCTTGGTGTGTTGGTACTAATCACAAGATAGGTTTAGTTTTACACCAGCAGGTGATTTAAGCAGAAGTAGGTCATAATCATCGCATGAAAGGTCTTCGTTCTTACATAGAAAAATCGAGCGTCTGGCCTAGGTGGCCCCATGTAGGTGCTTACAGAAGAGTTCATATTTTTATTAATTCTGGTTATACCTATACAACTGGAAAATAAGGAAGTTGACTGTTGGAAGAACATTGTGACATGATGTGTACCTACTTGTTGGCTTAAACACATCGTTGATTACAATCCTATACTGATACTACCACGACATTAGTGGTCATGAACACAACCTCAGGTAGATGGCAATTGGCTCGCTCTCTATTAAACATGTATCTGTCAAAACGTGGATGTTTACTATCCTCTTCCCTTCGAGAAGAGGTTAGTTTCTCGATGCCTCTTCCTAACCCTTCGGGATCAACAGTCGTCTTGATACTAAGTAAACTTATTGACACACGTTTCAATACACACCCTCAGTTAATACAAGCTCTTTTTCCTTAATCCAGACCACAATACAAGAATATTTGCTTATTCCGGTCTGAATCATCTGATACGGTTGGCAAGACAGGACCGATTGGTCATTCATTAAGGCCATCTGCAGTTTTGACGTGGGCAGAGTGAAGATATCAAGAAGATTGGCATTAAAACAAATGCACAACCATGAATTCATGATATAAAATTCATCGAACAATGCTATTTCTCTCTGATGCTATGGTATAGGTAGGCGGTCGGCCTCGGCACACAAACAATCCGCGCGGTGTCTTGCATTGCCAACACGTTGACCTCCTCAGACACCATTTTTGGAATCGCAAGAATTTTTATGCTGCTTTTAGTGTGACAGTTGTTTGAAATACCTTCGGGTATACGGAATTTGATGTGTTTTCCTTATTATAATTATTTTATTAGCAGATTATTAGCAGAAGGAAAATCAGGACGAAATATGTATAAACCATTCCTCTAAAATTAGTATAATAGTAGAGTATAACAATAGTACCTTCGTACTTATATAGGTTCGTGACATCAGCCTTATATTTAAACAATAAAATAAGGAAATACCTAGTTTATGCTAAGCCAAAATTTAACACAAAATTTGCTAAACACTATCTGCGTTTTATGGGCCCTCAGTTATATAATTAAGCTAGCAATGTAGTAAAAAATCTCGTATTCTTTTTAATTCATTTTCTCTTTTATTTTCTTAAAATTTCATTATTTTCTTACTTATTCCTCCAATGCCTATCATAAACACGCTATTATTATTATTCGTTTTCATTGTGTATAACGCAGATTGTAACTACGGTAAAACTGTTTCCTGCTTCTTGGAATTTTTCTATCTTCATAAATTTCTAACAAGCTATTACAAATGTACCTAAAGAGAAATTACTGTCATATTTTTGTTGTCCTTAAAGTGTTCTCCCGCGGGACTCCGCTTTTTCAGACAATTAATTTTTCTGAATTCTTGTGATCTCTGTAACATTACCCCAAACAGTAATGGAACATCTTATAATTGACTGTTTTTTTTTATTCCTGATAGGTTAGCCTTTGACCACTATCTCACGTGATTGTAAGTGATGATGTGGTCGAGGATGTTGTTCAGGCTAATCTAGAAGTACTTGCTCTCAAGGACAGCTGCCGGAACACACCGTTAGGTGCTTGGTGACAGATTTTCTATTTGAGGGTTGTAGCTAGCCAGGCGGGCATTCTCAAAATGCCCTACCACCATGCTATAACGACTGCCATCCATAGACAACAACCGGGACAGACGGCTTAACGTGCCCTCCGAAGCACGGAAGCGCTCAGTAGTAATGTCACTAACGGTCACCCATCCAAGTCATGACCGCGGGCGACGTTGATTAACCTTGCTGATCGGTTAAGAACAGCTCAGTAAACTTCGCTACGAGTGTAATGTATATGCATAGATACACGGATTTAAGTGATGTTTTATCTATTAATTGCTTAAGTTTTAAAAGAGCATAATTACTGCTTTCCATTTTTTTTATTTTCTTATTATGCATTTTGTAGAAAAAATATCAACGAACTCTTAATTTCTACTTTGTAGCACATGTTATAGGTGTAAATACCAGGTTTTACAATGTAAATACTTAGGCAAAGTTGATTTTAGTGACCGTGACCCGCATATAAAGAGCTCCCCAGGGGCAACCCTAACTTTATAAACACTAGTTAAGTGTAACAAATAGAACTAATAGTTGAATTATTTATATTTCAGTAAACAAAGATGTCTCACTCGGTGACCATCACAAGGACAACGGTGGCCTCTTCAGGCACCGCCGTGTTCATCAACACGGGGTATCTGGGTACGATGCCGGGACTCCTCAAACTCGCACAACTGGTAAATTTATTATTATTAACACAGCATCCATTGTTATTTTATTGTCTTATTTATACAACAATACCGTTTATAGTTATGTAACTTTATTAGCAGTCTAATAATTTTATCACAAAAAAGGTACATGCAGACATTTTTGTCGTAATGCGACCAGGGCCGCTAGTACAAATCAACGAAGTTTAGTTTTTCGTGTTCGAGCGACCTTTTAGACAACGAAAATTGAATTTGCAGTACGAAGTTCGTTGTTTGATATTGTCTATGGTCGGACCGCATCGTTCATCACAAATCTTGCCCGCTATGGAATCTCCCATACTACTCTAAGAACGGTGTTATGCCTCAATCAGTTTTAAATCTTAATTCAGAGATATTAAAGAACATTTTTACATAGTAAGAGTCTGAGAGTCCTAGTTATGGATATCAGCGAGAGGTGTCACTACTGTTCTAGAAAATACAGGTAAGATATTTAGAATTTACGTTAATGTCTTTGTTCTCCACGGGTATTTATATCTTCATTAGTATTTGTGTTCTTTCTGCACATTTAGAAACTGACAACTTATGAGCAAACGAATACATAATAATTTCATATTAGGCAAATGTACAAACAATACGAAACAGATAAAAAAAAAATAGATTCTACACAGGCAAATGCTTGCAAGTCTATGCAACGAACGAAGTTAACCAAAAGTACAGTCCCACCAACTTATCTGTTCAGGCGGCAGAAAAAAGAACTACAACATTCCTTCAAATTGTGACAGTTTGTAGTTGATTTCCTTGACCAGCAGCGCCCTCGCGAACTGCACAGTTAAGTTGGTGGTACTATAAGCCAAATAAGTGTTTTGACGAAGTATCGAACTTCGGGTCCGAAAGTAAGTTATCCACTTACTTTCGGACCCGAAGTTCGATACTTCGTCGAATTGTAGTAGCGCCCCTGACTCTTTGCCTTAACCCAGTTGAGTTTTTAACATCTATTGATATGATACAGGTAGGTACAGATCGGTATTTTATTCAAATTAGATTTTATCAGATGCTAAGCCTAATGTTTACCCTAATATCTGAAGATACACACTATTTTTTTTATTTAGATTAATCGAATCTATCGATTTTGTACGGTGTAATTCAACGATATAAATGTTTTAGTCTTGGACTATGTTACTAGAGCCTTTGTTTTGCATGTGGAAAATGCCTTTACGCATACCCGCCACCCCAGGGCAAGTACCGGGATATGTCGAACTCGACACCAACTACTCCCACAGCCACATCACCCTACCGAATAAAAACCACACGGTGTTTCACCTCTACCGCTTCTAGACGGGAAGCTTTCGCTTACAACCACGAACACGGCATGGTTGTCCATTTTCGGACCCGTCCTGGGTTGCTACGTCTCACCAGGCGCCAGAATACGTGGCGTGCCGCTTTCACCCGGGGACCAAGCCTGCAAATGGGCAAGCCATTGCAATGCATCGAATCGCACCTGCAAGTTGACCGCGGCGGGTCGGATAAATAGCTCTATCACCCGCTACTTCGGCCGCATAGGATAGGGATTGTGGCGTCTCGCTTCCCCTGCGTCCCCACCGCGTCCGCCATTCAACGGTGCCGGTTCCGCCGTGGCCATGGAAGGTAGGAATAGCGGCCCACCGTAATACCGGCACTCCTCTCCCGACGCGGCCTGTCACCGTCAGCTGCGGTGTCTCCCATACGCAGCCTACCCCTTGCCACTGTGCTTGTACCGCCATCTTAGCCTTTGAGGCAAAGCCCAGTGGAGCGGCTCCTCTGGAGGCTGCCCATACCACCGCGGCTCCGCTTCCTCTTCGCTTCACCGCTGCACCGTGGGTGACGAAACAACGGCTACTGTCGGTGCCTCTATATGGAAGATAATAAGCCCTCATATAATTTTGGATAAGTATTTTAAAACCGGATGCCATAACCACTCGGCGCGAAATCGGGGGACGCAGGTTCGATTCCCGCCCGGGGTATAAAATTTTGTGCTCCAATAATTTGTAAAATATGATTTTCGATTAACACGCGATAGTGTCTGTAATCTTATTTAGAAATATTTAAAAACATTACAGAAACCTAAATAAATACTATCTGTAGCTGAATAATAGCATAATGTGTTATAAATATGCTCGAGTTAAAAATTATTTTGGTATTACGTTTGTATGGAAAATCCGGCCTTCTCCGGCCTAATAAGAATGCCGAGTTTTTCCAAAACCTCTAAGCGTGGAATTATGTACGCTTATTGGCTTTGCAGGCGCTGCTGGTGCAATAAATACAATGACGTAGTATGAGTATATATTTTAAATAATATGCTTGTGTTTTTTTTTTTTTATGCCTGATAGGTTAGCCTATGACCACTATCTCACCTGATGGTAAGTGATGATGTGGTCGAAGATGTTGTTCAGGCTAACCTAGAAGTACCTACTGGCTCTCAAGGACAGCTGCCGGAACACACCGTTAGGTGCTTGGCGACAGACTTTATACTTGAGGGTGGTAGCTAGCCAGGCGGGCATTCGCAAAATGCCCTACCACCATGCTATAACGACTGCCATCCTAAGACGACAACCGGGACCGACGGCTTAACGTGCCCTCCGAAGCACGGAAACGCTCAGTAGTAATGTCACTAGCGGTCACCCATCCAACTCCTGACCGCGCGTGACGTTACTTTGCTGATCGGTTGAGAACAGCTAAGTAAACTTCGCTACGAGCGCTTCAAAACCGACTCCCACATGCATGGGGTAGTGGTAGGAAGAAGATACGGTCTGAATCGATTTGTAATTTCTAAAAATGTTTCTTGTATTGTGAAATTTCCATCTGCTAATATATGATGATATTAGTTATGAGTTTCCAGAGACTGTAACCTATTTTCAGTTACATAAATATCATCGTTGTGAAATCGAGAGGATCTGGGGAGAACCGATTGCATGAATTCTTCATTAAGGGAAGTGTATTATTCGTAGCGCTTTCATAAAACGTAGTTTCGTCATGTACCAAGAGTTCAAACTCGGTAAAATTCATCATGCAGGTCCTGGAGGCATTTCCAAGTCCATACTTCTAGCCAGTTTTCCGTACCTACTTGTTTAAGTATTCCCAAAATTATTCGGAGAAATCGTTTTGTAGGGGAATTCTTATGTTTACATTTATAGTGAAAAACTGGCAAACCAGAGGCATAGATATTAAAACTCAAGATCATGCAAAACTTGCCATAAATATGATTTATTGTGTGCTGGAACATTTCAATAATAGTGTGGTGATAGGTTAGGCATGGCATGGCTCGTGGGGTGCCGGGCTAGAGCCCGTGGGGTACCGCGCTAGAATGTCAGCCCCCTATCTCTACTCGTAGGTGTCGTAAGAGGTGACTAAGGGTGTTAAAACCAGAAGGTGAGCAGCAGCACTTTCTGTGGAACTGATATCTCACACTGTGATCCCCAAACCGCATCCTACGTGGGGGTATTATGGCAAACCTCCCGTATTGGGGAAGGTTCAGCAGTGGACTATCCAGCTCATACAGTATGGTGATAGGTTTTTAATATTATAGTGATATAATTTAGCCTTTGACCATTCGGGTAATGTGAACAGAAATCGTGGTGAACTAATAGACCGCTATGAACCGAACCATAATTAAAAATACTAACATTGTAACTTTTGCATTGACGCCGGTCAAGGGTCAGATGGTTACGGTCTCTCATGTGTTATGTTATGTTGTAATTTCAAAATATTTCCATGCATTTATGCAGCACTGCAATTTATTTTTATGTTATTACTCCATAAACTTCTCAATCATAAGAAATTAAAATATACTCGTAATATTTCACCTGTAGTTATCTACCCTTAATTATGTATGGAAATATCTACTTAGCAAATGGTCTAGCGTCTCTTATAATGTCCAATCCTACATTAACGAGTGTCCTGCGAGTCCTAATTGACTCTTTATGTTCATATAGCGTTATCTTTATCGCATACCAAGCTTATAATATGATGGCCGCCTCCTCAATGTACTTCAATATTATAGAAGAAAAAATTTACACGTAGATAATAATATAGGACTATTAGGAATCTATACCACAGATTTAATAATAGTGTGAACTATTATTAAATCTGTGGTATAGATTCCTATATACTATTATACTAGTAATGATGGGTGGTCCCATTGAGAAATATAATACTATTCTCTTTGCTGCGGTCGGCCCTCTGGCACAGTCTCGCCGTAGCTCGATTGTCTAGACAAATTATGGTAAGATTATAATGAACTAGCTTTCCGGCCACGACTCCGACCGCGGGTATATCGGTTATCGCGCAAAACCATTAACCTCTTTTTGCGCAGTTGGATAAAAACTCAAACTATTTCATACGAAATTTCATCCTAATCGGTCCAGTAGTTTCAGAGCCCATTCAATGCAAACAAACAAACACACAAACAATCAAATCTTGCGTCTTTATTATATTAGTTTAGATGACGCTTTAGTTATGTAGTTAATCTGTATACACTTAAGGTGACATTTACGCAATTACATCAAAGTTTCTTTGAACAAAATGACTCCTTCTGTTTTCCTTTCAGTTGCCATGAACTGTGTGAATGATGTCATACTGGAGTCATCGCTTTGTTAAACTGTTTGTGCTGATAAATGAGTGTATACCTAGGTAGTTATATTTAACATTTATTAGCAAGAGACATTCGTCTGTAATAGATATGTTCTTACAATTATGCTTATGATGAATCAATTAATTTTTCACCATCTCTGTTCCCAGCAATAATCGTCAGTTTACATTATCCTCCTTCAATTCGATTTGATTAGTCCGTGTTGTTGCCCACAGTCCAGAACATCGGGGTTTTATTTATTGTAATATGATTTGTAATTGTAACCTTATCACTCAGTTTATCCTTGTTCCTTGTTCTGTAATGGTTATATTATATACTTCACAAGCTATAATGCATAGTATGCTTAAATACATATACATATTCTTCTATATCTCAAAATTTTGAAACAATGTGCCACGATTTTTGAAAATCATCACGATTGGGACAAGAATTTTGTAATCTATAATATTTTGTATATTTTGTTATGAATATCAGTTCACATGGACGATCAGATAATTTAACTTAAATAGTTAATACTTATTAGGCAAATAGAACTTTCAATGGATTTATTTTATATAAAACCTTATTGTATCTACCTGGTTTGTACCTGATTTTTGGAACGAATGACGATGGAATCGCTATAAGTGCTATACTTGATCGAAGCATTGAATACCCAAATTCTTTTTCGTACGATGTGCCACAAAATTATTGTTTTTTGGCTTTTCTCAAAGTAATGGTGGTGTGGTGAGGCTAGCCGTGTCGGGCTCTTCTCAATGTCAAACCTGATATTAAGCGGAATCACTCCACGGCCTCTAATTTTACGACGAGGTCGTGACTTCATACTGGCTATTCCTGGATTACCAAGAATATCTAAACATTACACACGCTCAATGACTGCACTGCAATATGTAGGTAGGTACTTTTAACCAGTACTTTGATTAGAACATACTCGTGTACATTAGGTACGAGTATACATAAATAGGTCTACCTACCCTATAGTACTCGTAGCACAATATTCACTAGTAAGAGAAATGTGACGAATGCAGGGAAAACTTAAAGAATAAGTCCAATTACTGTTGTCTTAATGAGAATTTTATTGCTATTTTTTACTCTATCACTAATTAGCCTTAAGATCTCATCATCAATAATAACATAGTAATAAAAAAAATACTTTTATCTCACATTGGTTGGGGTAATAGAAACCAGTGGATGGGGTAATGAGAACCACTGGGGCAATGGTAACCAGACCATAGATACATTAAAAGATAACAAAATTTAGGTAAATAAACCTTATGCAATTTATCCATAAAATGTAAATAAAATATCTTAAGGAGTGTGCAAATTCATGGTTAAACTTAGCAGTAAAAAAATAATTAGCGATGAGCGAGGGTCAGAACCTCCAGTTCTGATTCTGCATTGAGCATGTGTCCAGTTACCATGGGCCCAGGATCTGCACCAGAACTCTCTAGATTTTCCAGATTCGCAACAAATTATACATATATTCGAGTCCTCTTCCATGCGCATCCATAGATAATGAGAACAATATAATTTCTTTCATAAAATTGACGATATCATCCACTATGCCAAGGGGTTCTATGCGTAGTCACTACTATTATCATCAAGCATCAATGGTGTGCTGGGAGCTAACTGGCTCCTATCATTACCGCAAATGGTAATTTTCGAACAACAATAATATTGTGAAAACTCTGTTGAATATTTTCACTTTAATCTTCTTTTATCACTTTCATACAATCTTTGTGTTGAGTGATCGTTATCACTTTATACACTATTAAGGATAAAACTTAAGGCGACGGGTAAGAGCAAAATATACGTATCTTAAAGTTTGTTAACCAGGTTGGTCACATGCAGTTTGTTAGTTATAGTAGGATAGATTTAGTACCCTATTTGAACATTTTGAAGAACGGAGATTTCAGAATCTTATTTTAGATGTGTATCAGATTTGTTTGTTAATAAAATTTGGGTCAGTATTCAAGTAAGGTCGTGCGAATATTTTCATTATCCATTTCTTCGAACAGTAATTAAAAATAAGGATTATAAGTGTGAAGAAGTCTATTTGCACCTACTAAAACATAACTACTAGTTGAGTCGAAAGCTAACTTCGTTTGCTCGCAAATATTATCAGGCAATAATAGTAAGGCATCGTGCCGACTATTAATTCGAACAAATGCACTTCTTGCTAAATATATGACGACGATGAGCGACCGCTAAATGCACAAAATCAACTGCCTTACCTTTCGCCGTAAAAGACAATGGCACAAGTAAGCAAAAATTTCGTCCTGGAAGATCGATTGTAATACAATGTAAAACAGAATAAGTGTTCACTGTTTTCCTTTGATTCACTTGTTTTAGTGAAATATAATTTGGATTAGAACCCTTCAAGAGATGATTATCTACATCCTACAGAGACCGAGCTTCGGGGTTTCAAAACCGTCAAATACAGCAGTATTAATGGGGGCCATTTTAAAATTAATGTCACCGGTGTTGGATAGCCACTTTTTGTTTTCGTAGATAATAGATAATAATTATACCAGCGGTATGCCTTTATTAACAAAATACTACGAACTATATTTAATACTGCAGCTATACTACAATAAAAGGATTAAGACAACCTACAAGTCATTGCAGACTCAGAGGCAGCCTAAATACTCCAGCCTACTATCAGTTGGTAGCGTGCCCAGCATGCTGGATAATTGGTGGACATTTGGTCTAACACTCCCTACCTGTGTCAGCACAATGAAGCCAATACTGCACAGCGCAAACTCAGTACATTGGTATATGAGTTCGACAGCGCATCAAGAGCTTGGCTAAAATACTGCAAGTGGCAACGGCAGGCGATCGCGTTCGCCCATAACATAGTAGAAAGCCTTCTACTATGCCCATAATGTCTAATATTAGTCTAGAATTAAATCATAAATGGAAATATGATACGATTAAAATTATAGCTACAGATATATATCTAACTACCAAAGCGAATGTATGTTTAGATGCTTTCTTTTTTTTCATCATATATTTTAGATATAAATCTCATCCTTTCATAGTTAATAATTATATAAATCAATAGACTTTCATAATTTATAAAAGCATTTAGGAATGTTACGAACATCCATCTAACTCATTAGTAATTATTATCCAGTTATGCGTGCCTTGTGGTCAGCAATATATAATTTCACCCAATTGTGATAAAACAATTATATCGGTAGCTTATCTTCGATAAAAAGACGCGGAAGGAATGCGGGACTTTACCGCAAGCTCATCAAATGATTAAAGTACCTGGGGCCGTTATCATATTATAATAAATAAAATTCACTTTTCAAAGGTTTTGTTAAAATGTCTAATACATAGTACCAAGATTGTTATACATAAAGAAAGAACGTTGAACCATGATTACAAGCACCCGGGGCGAAATCGGAGGACTTGGGTTTGTTTCCCGCCCGGGACAAAACAATTGTGTGTTCCAATAATTTGTAAATGTGATTTTCCCTTAGCGCACCATAGTGCGTGTAATATTTAGAAATATAGAAGGGTAGCGACAGCGTTGCTAGAGTTAAGTGTTTGAAAAAGCACTTCTCTCGGTCAGATGCTGTCTAGTAGTCTGGTTGATGACCACCCCGTCCCCTATGACGGTTTAAGTATTACAACTGGAGCACAAAGTTTCGGCTTGAAATAGTGTGTTCCAGTGACTTTGTGGTTTAGGCATTTTTTTTATGCCTGATAGGTTAGCCTTTGACCACTATCTCACCTAATGGTAAGTGATGATGTGGTCGAAGATGTTGTTCAGGGCTAACCTAGAAGTACTGGCTCTCAAGGACAGCTGCCGGAACACACCGTTAGGTGCTTGGCGACAGATTTTCTACTTGAGGGTGGTAGCTAGCCAGGCGGGCATTCGCAAAATGCGCTACCACCATGCTATAACGACTGCCATCCTAAGACAACAACCGGGACCGACGGCTTTACGTGCCCTCCGAAGCACGTGCACGCTCAGTAGTAATGTCACTAGCGGTCACCCATCCAACTCATGACCGCGCGCGACGTTGCTTAACTTTGCTGATCGGTTGAGAACAGCTAAGTAAACTTCGCTACGAGCGCTTCAAACATCAGGCATCTGGCGGGAAATCGGAGGACACGGGCTTGATTCCCGCCCGGGACAAAACAATTTTGTGTTCCAATAATATGTAAATGTGATAATATTTTGTGATTATTTTAATTTCAGCTTCTGGGTGCGGCGTGCGTGGGTGTAGTTGGGTACTACATCGATCATGGGACCAGTCGAGCAGATACAGTATATGTACAAAAGCCGGTGCTCTTCTATCTGCTGGTTGCCACCACGTTTCTTATAGGCACATTCTGCCTATTGACGTCGTGCTTAACCTCTCTTTCTTCGGCTACTATGATATCGAGAACCATTTATGTAAGTACATATATTTAAATTGATAGCCTAGCTTTTGGTCACTTGAATCATTGATTTTTTAGAATAAAGGTATATATCAAGGATATATGCATTATAATTAATATTTTATGTCTAAAATTTTTGTTGATGAACGAAATTTACTCCTGCGTAGACAATTTTTATATTTTTCTTTAACTTATGACAACACGCAAACTAAATAAACTCAACAAAACAGAACAATTAGAAAATTTTCGTTATACGAGTAATTTCACTTTTGAAGTGCATCTTCCCTTACGAAATTGGACTCATCATAAACATGTTGGGTCTGTTTTGGGTGCTATTTGCATCTTCAATAAAATGTCCGATGGACAAAGTAAGCATCTGCTTCTATTATATGACGTATAACTTGCACCATTGTCAACGAGGGAAAAATACCGTCAATAATATTGTTTATAGTTAAATACGATATTAAGTACTTAAGCACTAGGCAGTGGTCAGTGTAGCTGTGGTGGTGGCGTGGTCACAGAATTATGAATGTATTAGGTATTATGTCTTCCCATACAAAATCTATATGATGCTCAAATAGTTTTGCGTAATAAGGGCTAAATCAACTAAGGGCTAGAAAGCAGTTTTTATACTGCTATTACAAAATCGGATTTTATGAGAGGGATAACTTGCTGATCAGACTGTTACAGCACTACGGGATACAATAAAGTTCGATGCGCGTGAAGTCAAGGGCGGATCAGCAAGTGTTTTTTTTAATTTAATAATTGTAGTGTGCAATACTTAATTGAAGATAATTTCTTCATAATATTTGTCACAATTATGAAGAAATTATCATTTGCCAACTTTTTCGACAAAATATGACAATGATTCGTGAAGAATCGGTGAAGCCCACGGATTTAAGAAGAAATCCGCGGTGAAGCTTTAAGACGAAAAACACATTATTTTTTTACTAATTTTATGAAAGGCGTAATCGAATGGAAGTAATCAATAAACGAAATTTCATAAGATATAAATAAATAAATATTAGTTTAATAATCGAAATTGTATTGTGATACGAGTAAATATCTCAAACAGAAGTTTGTTTTTGCATAAAATTAGTTTCTATAATAGGTGAATTAGATGAATGTCGTTTATAAGTACTTGCAAGATATCGAATACAGTATTCGAATCACCTCCTATAATGCTCCAATTACCTAAGCTTAAGTTTTAATTGGATGTGTTACCGGTAATATGTATAATCATATTATAATATGGATTATTTTTATTACCTAGGTATTGTATAAATGATATAATGTAATTAATATAGAATAGGTACCTAAAACGTGTAGGTAATGTATGAAATATTATTTATTTTATACCATGTCCGGCAAGGAAGGACGTGCGGGTGGTAGGCAACAATAGTTCGGTTAGGTTAGATTTTTAAGTTTCCCGTTCATTTTATTGTGATTTTACTGTAGTAATAGAAAGACACTTTTAGGTACCCTTTTCATAAAGATTATTTTTAAGGAGCATAAAGTTGACTTTAAATAATAGTGCATGTTTCATTCGCCTGTCATTTTGTAGGCTGGTTAGCATTGATAAATATAGACCAAGATCTATTTATTTTAAACATTGCCGGTGCGAAAGCAGGTACTCTATACAATCCCTAGGAATTGTATACATTACCTAGGTAAAGTATGTAGTGGACAATAATATTAGGTCCTTACATATGAAATTGGCGTTTTGTATGGGAGGAACAAAAAGTCGAATATTTTTTAATATAATATATTTAATTAATCAAAGTATGAACCATTATTTTCTATGCACTTTTGCCATCTCATAGGTAGTTCATTGATCCCTTTACTAAAAAAACCAGTCGGACGGGAATCAATAAAATCTTTGAAGGCGATTTGGACTGCCCCATCGGAGTTGAATTTTTTCCCTTGCAAGAAGTTATCCAAATTTCGAAAAAAATGGTAATCTGTTGGAGCAAGGTCCGGGGAGTACGGAGGATGTCTTAGACTTTCCAATTGAAGCTCTTCTAATTTAGTAGCCGTCTGTAGCGCAGTGTGTGGTCTAGCGTTGTCGTGAAGCAGCAGTGGCGTGGAGCGATTGACCAGCCTAGGTTGTTTAGCCGCTAGCTTTTCCATCATGGTTTGCAATTCCTGACAATAGACATCAGCCGTAATAGTCTGGCCAGATTTGAAAAAACTGTAATGAACAATACCGGCACTAGTCCACCAAACGCTTACAAGTAACTTTTTTGGGGTTAATTTTCGCTTGGGGCAGGATTTGGCTGGCTGGCCAGGATCTAACCATTGCGCTGAGCGCTTCCGATTATCGTAAAGAACCCATTTTTCATCACAGGTAATGATTCGGTTTAAAATACCTTCATTATTGTGCCGGTTTAGTAATGTAACGCAGCAGTCGACGCGCGTTTGCCGGTTTGTTTCAGTCAATTCGTGAGGTACCCACCTTTCAAGCTTTTTAATCTTCCCAATTTGCTTCAAGTGAATTAAAACAGTTTTATCACTAACATTGCAGCCTGCAGCTAACTCGGACGTGGTTTGCGATGGATCCGCTTCCACAATAGCCTTCAACTCTTCATTATCAACTTGAGTCTCAGGCCGTCCACGGGGCTTGTTCTGCAGGTCGAAATTTCCAGAACGAAAACGTTGGAACCAAAAACGAACTGTGTTTTCTTTTGCAACACGACCGCCATACACATCATTCACCCTTCGAGTGGTTTCCGCAGCACTAGTGCCACGGCGGAACTCGTACTCGTAAATAATGCGATATTTAAGGTTTTCCATTTTGTAAAATGAGTGACGCAAACAGAAAAAAACAGAAGAAAAAAAACAAATGAATGACGATCATCGAAGCACAAATACATGAGTCTATAGCTGTACAAATTTGAATTTGGAATTCCTTACCAAAGAGGAGAAATTCGTGATTAAAGTGGCCAGTACGAAAAACGCCAATTTCATATGTAAGGACCAATATTTCTTACATTGCCCATGTATTGAATACCTGAATTATACAGATTGCCTGTAACAGATACATTGAATCATTGAGAGGATAGCAAAGCTAAATATAGTTGGAACTAGAAGACCACTTTATTAACCTCCTACGGCAGACAATATTACATACTTTATTTTGATAGGTTAATTTTTCGGTTTGCTGTAGCCAAAGAAAAGGGCATAAATCCGGAACTATATCTTTCACTTCAGTCAGAAGGTTGCCTCTATCTACCGTTTTACTGACCTTTTAACGTCCACCGTCAACAACCTTTCTAACTGTCCCTTTTAGTTTTACGTTAGAAGTTCCAATTGCGGCTACTATAAAAAATATCTATTTTTTTTCAGGAAGTGGTATATCACGGGTTTGCCTTTATCTTGTATCTATGTGCTGGACTCACTCTGCTGATAGAAGTCAACCATTCAAAGGGAAACTACGGCAGAGATTACGACCCATATTTAGCTGCCGCGGTAAGTAACGAGTAACATAATATTTATTAAAACCAGCCAATTGCGAGTGGGACTCGCGCACAAAGGGTTCCGTATTTTTAGCAAATAAACGGCGAAAACATCTTTTATTGTATGGGAGCCCCCTTAATTATTTATTTTATTTTATTTTTATTAATTATATTTAAGGAGAACATAAAAGTAAATATTCTGTGAATAGTTAAAGCGTCTACCTGTCACTGTTTTTAGTATCGAGCAAGAAACGGTAAAAAAATCAAGTTTGTTGTATGGGAGCCCCCTGAAATATTTATTTTATTTTATTTTTAGTATTTGTTGTTATAGCGGCAATAGAAATACATCGTCTGTGAAAGTTTCAACTGTCTAGCTATCACCGTTCTTGAGATACAGCCTGGTGACAGACGGACGGACGGACAGCGAAGTCTCAGTAATAGGTCCCGATTTTACCCTGGGTACGGAACCCTAAAAAAATACTATGCTAGCTATACTTAGTTCACTTGGCATAGGTATATATAATCATTCTGATATGTAAGATTAGCCATGATAAACCAGGAATTTTGAGGTTGTGCACTTTTGCCTGTAGAACAACTTCAGCGTTTTTTTCTGGTCCTCTAGACACAAGTATCGAGCGTCATAGCTATAAGTATTGATGTGGTTATAGGCATGGAGTCTACTGTCTGACCACCTGATGCTTTAGGGGAGGCTTAACTTTAGAGCCTCGAATATCGATGCAAAGTTCCCAGCTTATTGGTATTTCAGGCTTAATTTAGAATTTTGTGAGATCGAAAGTTTTTATTATGTGATTGTGACGGTACAAGCACGTGACGAACTGCACAGCGCCCGTCACCCTGAGAAAAAGTTGTTGAGTCTCATGTGCCTGTATTTTCTGACTCTCAAGGACTGCTGCCGCAACACACTGTGTGCTTGGCGACAGATTTTCTACGTGGCATTTTGCTAGTTGTGAGCGATCTCAAAATTTGTCTATTTTTCACATAATGAGTTTTGACGCGGTTCTAACGACGCGACGTAGAGACAGATCGCATTATCAATGTTGCTTTTATAGGGGAGCCTAGAGAAAGTATTGTGCGTTTTTATTTTGATTGCTTTAGTAGTGGAACCTTCGACTTAAATAAAGAACGACTACGTAGTAAACATAATTTCTACATCACGAGGAAGATTACACACTAGGGTTGAAAGTTAAGTTAAGGTTAAGGTAAGAAGCCGATACTCCGTGGATCGGATCACGAAAGGGCGTATCGGGATTTTATAAACTTTACAGTAGAGCGATTTTTAGTAAAATTACGTACATTACAAACTTATAGTGCTTAAAGCTGACATAGGCGTTGTAGGAACTTCGTTGGGACCAAAAATTCAACCTCTTTATATTTTTGTATTGATTTTGACTGTAATTATTTTAATTTTGCATATAAATGCTTCTTTTTAATAAAGATTCACTGACGCCTCTCTCATACATTCCGCCATACGGCACGGATCTACCATGAGCTCATTCCGTTTATGAAAATGGAAAAAGTTACGAGCCTAAAATCTAGATATTTTATGAAGAATGATAACACTAAATCAGAAACTCAATTACATTTTTGGATTATATAAAATGTGACTGAATTACCATTGATAAAATCTAAATTGTATACTTACTAAGATAATCGGACCTAAAAATCTGAGGGGAGTCAAAAGGAAGGTCATTACCACTACTCGTCCGGCAGTCAGCTATATTGTGTTATTATAATTAATTATATCTTTTATAACATTACCTATAAAACAGAACACACACATACATTAATGATGTAATTATACTATGTTGACATTTTTTATTTTGTTTCAGATCATGGGGCTCGTGATGGCTGGATTATATTTACTCAGCACGTTTTTGGCAAACCGAACCTACCGCGGAATTTAAACTGCACAGAGAATTAGAAAATATTTTACTTATTTATTAGTGATTGCTTATGACACGTAACTGCCAGTTTCAAAACCCGTCGGTTGCTTGAATGACTAAAATGTATCTACAAATTGGTAAATGATAATTTTCTGAATTTTATTCTTTTTGTGCACATGTATTATTGAGCAAATATTGGTGAAGAGGCAAAGATATGTCTTCAAAAATTATTGAATTAATCAGTTAATGACGCTTTGCCTTTGGATTGTGGTTAAGAAAATACAGAAACGTTACTAATAAAGTAATCAATAAACTGTATTACCTTGATTTAATATAAAGCTTTGTTAATTAGTTAGTTGTATGACATAGCTCGGATATTGATATTTTTGTACCTACTTAAGTCAATGAGAAGAACTCATAACATCTACAGAACACAAAAGGAATAATGGCGTCTTATGCTGGCTTATATGTGAATTTAATGTAAGTAATTCTGTATGCTTACATGTAGTTTTGTATGAAATTAGGTGGAATATTCTTTGAACGATGTTGTACCCATATTTACGCATATTTATTACTTTGAAATTGATGTGGCTCATAAGTTTAGAAGAAAATAATCATCCCGCTTGTATATTACCAATAAAGTAGGCAGACGTGTATGAACACAAATCATTGCCATCCTAAGACACAGTTATGTACTCTGAACTGCTAGGAGTATTGTACATATATTTGTCAGAAAACTCAAATTATGCCGTGTCACCTTCACGTCTCTAAATTTTTATGTAAAATACGGATACTATGCAATTTAATACTGACGGTGTTTAGACAACACAATAAACGCTTCTTACTTATTAGCAATTTCCAAGGGGGCCTACTGACCTTAGGTCTTCTGGTGTGGTTGCCACTGGAGACGTTTCTGCCCCGTCGGTTATCCGTTCGTATAGTGATGTGGCCTGCATTGACGAATTTACTAGTTTCGTAATTTTATGACACATAAAAATTCTAAGCTAATTTGGATAACAGGTTATTTCCCCAACAAAATAAATAACCGGTGGAAGGATTTGTGTAGGATTATGAATTGATTGTAATTTTATTGTATGCTTTAAGTATTACATCGTTTTATCTTTCCTCGTATTTTGATAATCCATGTTTTTATGCTGAGGATTAACTGTCTTTAGAATAAGGATCATGAATAATAATTACATTGAAATTAATCTAAAAATAATCTCGCAGATTAGTATTTCTTCCATTCCATTTGAAACCTTGTACTTTACTTAAAATTATATGCATTATCTAATAAGAACTTCCGAGTAAACAAGCAATGAGGAATCCTCAATGGAGTCCTTGGAGGAGTCCTCAAGGGATCGTTGTTTGGATTCAGAAAAGATGTATACTATTTTGGGACATTTTGGCAACATATCCATGCTGAAGATTTTTCCGTCTTGACAAGAGGTAATATTGGAAATGCAGCTGTTATCAAATTATTTTTTTGAACTCCTCTGTAACGATGATTTTCACATCTAATTCATGTTAAAATGTAACCAACTATATCCTTTACAAATCCGGGCTGAAATTTTTAAATTGGACAACCGCATCAGTGTGAAATGTATTTTTCATTTTCACAAATTTTTACGCTTTTTGGAGAAACAAAAGGTCGTAACTGCAACGCGCAGCGCGCATTGAGATTGAACTGTGTTTAATTCAAGTTCCATTTTATTTTCGATTACAAGCTCCTAATTGAACTGCATTGCCTCCTTTACTCCTACCTAACGACATATTCTATTGTTGGTATGTATTTCAAAGGTTTGAACTGCTATCAATTACACAATTTTACCAATCAGTCTAGATATTTATTGAATTATGTCAACTGTGCCATATGAACGTATACTTACATAATTTTTCCGTAGGTATCAAAGAATCTCAGATCCCGTGATTTTAAAAATGGTTATGTAATTTATTCTATTTTATTTTTTATTTTTTAGGCATTTACCGATGAGTACAGTTTAGGTACTTCTTGTATTATAAGACTTTTATATTTCTAGTTATCAAAGCTATAAATATTACATAAGTAAATGTTGTTTTATGTAATTTATGAAGATGAATAAATGTTTCTACTTTTTAATTGAATGTGTTAGTCTTTATTTTTCTACCGTTTTAATATTGTTATATTATTTGCAAAAGCCTGCTTGGTGAATTACATACAAAAAAATATAGTTATGTGCGGGATTCGAACCCGCGTCCATCCACCAAAAATTAGAGTTATGATTCATTGTGTCATGTTAAATCAATTGGTTAGAGCATACCCCGGCTATAGGGGTGGATGGACGCGGGTTCGAATCTCGCACTTGACTATAATTTTTTTCTCTCTCGTAAATTTGTAATTTTGTAATGTATACGATTGTTTCGCGATATTCGTATATTTATCACACACTAGCTTTCCGGCTGCGGCTGCCCGCGCGTATGTCGGTTATTGCGCAAAACCATTCTACGCAGCTGGATAAAAACTATCCTTAATCCTTCCCCGGGTCTCAAACTATTTCCATACCAAATTTCTTAGAATTCGGTCCTCTAGTTTTAAGTTTATTAGTTTCATACAAAACTCCAAATCTTTCCTTTTCATAATATTAGTGTAGATGTAAACATAGAAATTAACGCTTTTCAATATTAATCTTTAAGAAAGAGTTTCCATTCTAGGATATATCTGTTTACTACCTTCGACAACACCAATGAATCAATCAATTAATTTATTTGCTCCAATATATGGGTATTAAAGATATTAATTATGTAGGTAGTACAATAGTTTCACCATATAAACAACCTTATACAAGGTGAACAAATGTCAATTAAATATATTATAACAATTGAAACTCAATAATAATAACGACGTCAAACATATATTTTTGTATAATCTAGTTCATAAGTATTTAATTACAATTTAATTATTTAATGTGGTAATTGTAGTGATTAGGTGATTGTAGTGATTAGAAGTCTTTTGCAGGAAATCAAACTTTGATTAACCAACCCCTCTTTTAACGTCACTTACCATTAGTTGAAATTAGTCAATTGCTAACGTTGAATCACTAAATAATCACTTATGGTTATCACTATTAAGATATATAGGTAACTATACAAATTCAAGAATGCAAATTATGCAGTGCAGTTTAAACATGGGAATGATATCCTATTTTTTTTTGTTACGTTGTATGCACCCGGGAGCAAACATTTATAAACTAGTGGCTCCCCGAGCTGTAGACCTCGCTAGTATGCCCTTGCATAGCTAACAATAGGTAGGTAAGTAGTAAATATACAATAATTGTATATTTACTACTTTATAGAAAAATAAGGTAATGTATTTATCTCGTATTAATGTATTATACTGGCTACAAAAATATGGAAAATAATTAATTGATTATACGAGAGAGAGAGAGAGAGAGAGAGAGAGAGAGAGAGAGAGAGAGAGAGAGAGCCTATCACTTTTAGACAACTGACGTGCGTATCATGACGTTGCCATTAAATTAAGCGCAGGCGTCCATACTACAACATCTTATCATGTATATCTCCGTCATTTTGAAAAATTCCCAAAAACTGAATCGACAAAAAAAAATATGGACTTATCAAACCGGCTCACAAAATTTCGTGAAATGCGACCTGTAGAGGTAAACAACCGGATATACGAAATCATTTTTGTATAAGTTCAAGCAGAGACGCTTCGCTCGATCTAAGTTCCCGCTCGCTCAAATATTATATCTTTGTATTCCTTGTAGCATCTATTATAAATTACAGTTCTCTTGTCGTTGTATAGTTCAGAATAAAATGTGATACATATACAAACTGAAGTACACACTTCAAAAGTGCCTAGGGATCATGTATTCATGATATATATATGTATATGATGATATATATTATATAGTTGAAAACTTATATTTTTCATGTTTTCAACTATAAGGAATATTTAATTAATATTTACAAAATCTTATTATTCAGACTGTTTTTTTTATTTAATTTCTATGTTTAAGTTTACGAATCCCTATATTATATATGAATAAAGAAAAATATGAATTTTTGCAATTTGATGAAATGTTACCTATGTCTGTCGTCAATCAAATGTCAGAAAAACGAAAAACATAAGATTTTTGCTGTTTATTGTAAAATTATACTAATTAATAATCTATGTTTCTACCATCTACACAAGCACAGCGATTTGGCATGCTTAAAATCAGTTCATCAAAATCACTATGAGGAATGGCCGCCCACGTTCTTTGTAACCAGTCAAAAAGCTGTTGTGGGGTATGCACGGCATCCATACTCGGCAGAGCTCTACTTTGTAGCTTATCCCATGCATGTTCAATGGGGTTGAGGCCTGGCGAGTGAGCAGGCCACGGAAGAATGTTGATGCGAGCATCGGCAAGAATGCGAGTTACGACTCTAGCCGAGTGTGGACGTGCATTATCGTGCATTAGACGAAACGAATTTCCAAAACGGTATCGCAAAGAGATGTTCACTTGTGAAACAATACTTTCCAAATAATTCTGAGCATTGAGGTTGCCCCTGATCCAAATGAGATCTGTTCTGCAACGATCCAAATACCGACCCAAATCATTATTGTTCCCCTCCATATGGGTGAACTTCTTGATAGAATTTTAAGCCTTCTTGACGTCCTCCAAACTCGAGTATGTCTTGTATCAGGCCGCATACCGAAACGAGATTCGTCAGAAAAGCACACGAATAAAATCCTCTATTACGACAATACTCGAATACACTTGATCCCTATAGGCACTTTTGATGTGTGTATATAGGTCTTTGACTACGGAACCCTAAAAGTGAGATGAATATGATGACTAAAACAAAGAAGAGGCCGGACAGGGTCAGAGAGTCTGAATACATTAACACCAGGAATAGAAATTAACCCTCCGCTTTGTACGATGCTCTATTTTTGTTTGACGCGTGTGGCGGCACGGGCGCAGCACGAGACATACAAAACTTATTCTAACTTTAGCCACCTTATAAAGGACACGGGATTCGACTGTATCTCTTAACCCTTCTGAATTTTAAAAACAAGGTTCTAGTCCAGATATCATACGTTTTTGTAGGTTTAATCACTTACGTTTTGTGTTTGATATTGAAAATGAGAATAATAGGGCAAAAGTTCGATGAACTTTAATACAGGCGTTCGCAAATCCGCTAAATATATTTTGTTGACTAACACTGACCGCGTGAATGGTGAAATTGAACTCTGGAGTATTTCCTGTGGGAATATAGATACGTGAAACACGGACGCATTAGAAGAATCATCCTTAGTAAAGTACGGTGTTAACATTTTTCTCGAGGTCATTGAAAACTTTGTGACTTTTAAAGTGATTTAAAGTGTATAATTTAGTGCGTGTTCAGTATGACTCGAGGTCCAACAATAGTAAGAGTGGGTCCTGGGGGTGGCCAGGGTGGAGGTGGGATCAAATGTTGCTGCTGCAGATGCTGCGAGTGCATCAATTTTGGATATTTACTTTCTCATCACGGACTTATAAAGCTGGCTGAAGCTGTAAGTATCAACATGTATTTTTTTTAGATTATCGTGATAAAAATTATTTAAGCATGCGCAATATTAGCTACAACAATAAATGTGATATTAATTAAAATACTAATTATTATTAATCTAATTACCTTTAGATCTCGCAAAACGTTACATCACTGTGCAGCAAAGCAATTACTTACGAGTGGAATAAAATTATTATAGCTAATTAGAATTTAATCGACTCAATTAATATTTGCTGTTTTTCATAAATCTTCTATTTAATATAATGAGATTTAAGTATGAATTACAAAAATCAAATAACATTTTCACTGTTGAAGAAAAAAGTGCGTCCAAATAGTTTTTTAACTCTTGCATCCTCCTTTCTGCGTAAACTACTTATCTATAGAATATTTTAAATTACGACTTCAATGTGTGAACGTTTGTATATATTATGAGTATTTGTATGATTTATTTGACGATTCATTTCAAAGGACTGGCTCACTCATCAGATATTCGTAAATTTTGGTAGTTTAAAAGTTTTGTAGTAGGTACTTATTTTAGTCGTGCGGATAGAAAGTCCTTGGTTGAGATAGGTAGGCGAATTATCTGAATTACCCACAATTATTACTGTATAATTACTGCTAAACTACCTATATGTAATAGAAATTTACATGCGCGTGTGATCTACGTACCCCCTGTCAACTTTCTCGATTTGCGTACCCTTTGAAACCATTTCGGAACTTCTCCAAATAACCAATATTTTAACTCATTCATACAAGTTACTCTTATATCTTTTCAACAAAGTATAGAAATTCATGTAAAAAAAAATTATACATTCGATATGTACCAAATTTAATAATTTAAGATAGTTTTCGTTCCGTTTGCAGTAGTACTAAAATCGATATAAAATTTTGTTTTATTTCTGTGATATTATTATCACCTTACAAAGGTTCAGAAATTCGAGAGAAAAGAAAATAAAAAACGTATACCTATAGGTATACGTTTTTTATTTTCTTTTTGCATTTCAGTTGATGTGATTGTTTAGATTTCATTGTGTGTTTATATGAATTTTGTTTTCTTTTTCGTTTGTTTGACCCCTTATGTGTAATTTTAAACAGATGCTAGGCGGTCTTTGTCAGAGCCTGTTGGTGAAATACGGCATGTCAGAAGCAACAAGCATGGGGTCTGCTTTCCACGGATTCCTGACGACAGCATCTGCGTGTCTGCTGACGACTGCCCTGCTCATCACCTGCTATGTCCTCTCTTCCAAGACGCAGCAGTTAATCAGGCAGTCCATTTTTGTAAGAATTTATGTGATTATAACCTGGTTTATATTATATCTAAAGAAGCATCGTGTTGAAAATTGAGGCTTATACTTACAATATTTTTTTATGTTATAATTTTAGGGACTGATTTTGAAGATACTATGTAATTGTATTATTAATTCTCGATCGTGCGCTCGTAGAGTCAAGACCTTCTGAGGATGCTTCGTGTAGAAGCGAAACGCGTCGAAAATTCTTCCGGTTTGGCTGCGTGGCGTTTGTGACGTCACGTCGGCTTAGCAGAAAAATTAGCCGGAATTGTCACTAGATTTATTTTTATATTTTTTAAGTGTTTTATTAAAATATTAATTTAATGTTTTCGTAAAATATTTTAAAAATATTTGTTATTATTTTCTAAATATTCTTTAAGTTTCAAACCTCATATAAATATTGTTACGGTGTTTGTGAAATATTTATATACTTAGTGATAGAAATCTCTAATGATTATATTTCATTTTCAGGAATGCCTGTTCAATACCGTAGCTTGTTTCCTGTATCTTTCTGCTTCTTCATACATGGGAGTGGCGGTGAACATCTACTTATATCCTCGATACGCTCTCTTGAGTATGTATGCTGCTTATCCAGCGATGACTGCCGTTTATGTAAGTGTTAATATTTTTTTATTGATATTTTATGGAAACAGGCCCTCCTCGTTTTTCCCGATGTTAAGATATCAGTGCTATTGATACTTTTGATTTCAAATTGCAAAATTTTGACCTTAATTTTTGTTTTGGCATTGTGGCCCTCTTGTGGAATCGGTGCGGCCTGAAGGTTTTTATCATTAGAAATGGTTAAAGAAGTAGATAGGTACAGTGTAAAACTGTACTATAAATCTGGTTGCAAACCTTTTATTAGAATGGGGTGTTTTATTAATCTTATGTACTAGGCAATCAAAACCCGCAAGAGGTAGGAAATTTTACAATTTGTTATGTATGGTCACGAACATATTGCGTTTGCTACAAATTATTAAAAGAGTAAATTGTGGGTGCTCATATCTTAGACCTTTCTATTTATGCTAACCTGGTAACTATAGCCGTAGTTGGACTACAAGAATTTCTTCGCATAATCAGTGGACTATGTGTTTAAAATTAAAAGTTATTATTATATATTGTCATGTTTATTTTATTATACCTATATTTATATAAGAGAATGAACATGCATACATAAATACATATATACTTAACTCTTCTAACCTTCATTTCAGTACATTGGAGCGGTGCTTGGGATACTTCATGGGGTCGACGCGTACTTAGCTTATAAATTTTATAAATGTCCACGTATGTATTGATGTAGGTAGGCAGGTACTTATTAAATAATTTAATGCTACGTTCCATTATAATTTATATAATATTTAGTGCCACATGTTATGAAAACTAAGCTTTAATTTGTCTATAAAAAGTAGATATGCAATATTGGGAAAGTCTCGCTCAGTGATCGAGATTGGCCCTTTTGTCCTAGTAATATAGATATATATTTGGTGCTATTGTCTAAAACGTTTTACTTATAATGCCTGCCAAACTAATGATAGTCTCATCTTGTTTGTGGTGTCATAAAACATAAGATTTAAGTACCTACTATCGCACGCTATCGTCACTTTAAAAGGATTCGCTAAGCATGTCATAGTTCTTGAAATCATTATGAAATTATGATGTTATATTAATATTTTCAGTATTTTTTCTTCTATTGAATAACGAAATGAAAATGTTGTTCTCTAAAAATGTTGTAAATGCAACAACAGAAGATATGCAGTCACGTAATTATCAGTAAAAATATATTTGATTCGTGTTTTACATAATATATTGTACCTAGTATCAAAATATTAAAAGTCAATAATTAAGTAATAATCTTTCACATCGAGCTATAATTATTTTTGATAAAGTCAATTATCTACGATAAGTCGGCATACAATAAAGCATTGGCAGCTTATTTTTTGTTATTTTATTGGTTACCAATTTATATTTTTTATATACATAATGCATGCAATATACTATTTTGACCTTTATAATCCTAAATATTCTCAAATTTTCATTTAAATTAGATAAATAACCTACCTACTATAGTAATAATATGTATATAAGTAATACAAAGGCTTAGGCGTATAGTATTAGGTAGGTATTACCTAAATATACTAGTTGTAGTAATTACCTAAAATAAATGTAAGGTCAGATGGGGCAAGTACAAAAATTTGTTTTGATAATATTTACTATGTAGACACAAAACTTGATTCAGCGAAATTTTAACGCTGTAGTAATGATTTTTTTTATCGAGATAATTATATGGAGTCTTGCTTTCGGATCAGACATAGTATTTGTCATATCCTCTAGAATATCATATATTTTTAACATACATGTAAGGCGTACACTTTTTCTAAAAACTTGTTCAAAATACTCACTTCACCTTAAAAGTATTACGCCGCTCTTGCCCCAATTGACTTCCTGTAAACCCTAATGATGCCTTCTCTAATAAAAAACAATAAATAGTGGTTATTTATAGTAAATTATACTAAACTTTAAGTATCGATCGAAGTTATATAAATAAATGAATCGAGTATGTACACACTTTTTATGTATAATTTCTTATGTATCACACGATTAGTGCCAGAGACTATCTGAAGCAATAACTGTTAAGCATTATGTGGCTCGATTGGAGGATTTGAAGCCGAGATTGGACATGAATTTGCTCCCTTACAATCAATTTGTCATGTTCATTATAGGTATGTTTTAAATCGTTTTGTATCTGACGGGTTTTTACTGTATGTGGAGGATATGCGAATGATAAGGTGAACGATATGTGTTGTAGGTATAACAAAAATGAATATAATAAAGAATGAATACAACAGAGGACGCTTGAAATCAGCAGCAAAAGCTGAAGAGTCAATAGTCTAACATGAGAGCGACTAACGACGCAGACGATAATAAAATTGTTAAATTTTGCTGTTGGCTGTACGTTGTATGTAGCAACCTGCACGTGGGAAAGAGTTTACACAAAAATATTTAAGAAAAAAACGGAAAAACTGACTTCCACCACTAAAATGTATGAAATAACTTGTGGAAGTCGGTACCATGCTGATTTAAAACACCGACCTCATATTAGCATGGCCCGACTTTCAGAAGTTATTTTATACTTCTCAGTGTTGGAAGTCAGTTCCTTTTTTTTTAATATTTATTTTTCTCTATCTCGCTTCTCTTTTTAGTGATAAATACTGCTTATAAGATCATTCACTCGCCTAAATTAATGTTCATCGTCGACAACAGCAAATACCATTAAGGCCAGCTTGCACCTACATAAGACATTTTTTAAAATCTGTAACTCGAATAGAATTGAAAATTTAGAATATATAAAATCATTTATATAAAGTTGAACATACTCTCCAGGAACGTACAAAGTCAAAAATGTGATTATGAACAATTTCTTCGATAAAAAAAAATGTCAAACATGACACCATATCGCTACTTAAATCAGGTAGAACTAAATGATACTATCATGAAACTATGTGGAAGTTATACCAATGGATAGAGCTTGTTATTTATTAGTAACGTATGAAGGCACATTTTCAAATTTAGCTATAGTTTTTTAACAAGAAAAAATAAACTACAAATCTAAAGATTCAAGCTCTCGCGCACGTCATTTTCAGTACCCGCCTAGGCGTCATCGAGGTAGGACGTGTGTCGTTTTCTCCAGCAAAATTCTCTCCGGCGATTACGAGCTAGAAATATTTATAAACAGAATTATTATTAGCAGAATGGTGACACTGCAACATTTATGGTTATCCGCTGGCGAGAATCTTCCATCAGGCGAGTGTCTTGTACGTAATTTCAAACCATGCCAAATAAAAAAAATACTTTTTCGATGGCATTGTTTTCACGCGCCACAGTATAAAAGTACAGTATGGTTTTCTAAACAATTCACTTATTTTAGTTCAGTGAGCTGTAAATAGTGTAGCCGAGCCCGTGGGGTGCCGGGCTATGTCACGCCCCAATTACTAACTGTGGGTGTCGTAAGAGGCAACTAAGGGAAAAAAACCGGAAAGTGAGCAGCAGTGCCCTCTAAGAAGCTACCTCCCTCCAGTAAAAAATCTGTCGCTAAGCACTTAACGGTATGTGCCGCTATGAGTCCTCCAGAACCAGTAATTTTGCATGGTAGTAGGGTATTTTGCGAATGCCCGCCTGGCTAGCTACTACCCTCAAGTAGAAAATCTGTCGCCAAGCACTTAAAGGTATGTGCCACTATGAGTCCTCTAGAACTAGTAATTTGGCATGGTGGTAGGGCATTTTGCGAATATCCGCCTGGCTAGCTACCACTATGTGTCAAGTAGAAAATCTGTCGCCAAGCACTTAACGGTGTGTGCCGCTATGAGTCCTCCAGAACCAGTAATTTTGCATGGTGGTAGGGTATTTTGCGAATGCCCGCCTGGCTAGCTACTACCCTGAAGTAGAAAATCTGTCGCCAAGCACTTAACGGTATGTGCCGCTATGAGTCCTCCAGAACCAGTAATTTTGCATGGTGGTAGGGCATTTCGCAAACACCCGCCTGGCTTCCTACCACTATGTGTCAAGTAGAAAATCTGTCGCCAAGCACTTAACGGTATGTGCCGCTATGAGTCCTCCACAACCAGTAATTTTGCATGGTGGTAGGGTATTTTGCGAATGCCCGCCTAGCTAGCTACTACCCTCAAGTAGAAAATCTGTCGCCAAGCACTTAAAGGTATGTGCCGCTATGAGTCTTCTAGAACTAGTAATTTGCATGGTGGTAGGGCATTTTGAGAAAACTCGACTGGCTAGCTACCTCCCTCAAGTAAAAAATCTGTCGCCAAGCACTTAACGCTATGTGCCGCTATGTATCCTTGAGAACCAGTAATTTTGCATGGTGGTAGGGCATTTTATAAATACCCGCCTGGCTTGCTACCACTATGTGTCAAGTAGAAAATCTGTCGCCAAGCACTTAAAGGTATGTGCCGCTATGAGTCCTCCAGAGCCAGTAATTTTGCATGGTGGTAGGGCAATTTGCGATTACCCGCCTGGCTAGCTACCACCCTCAAGTAGAAAATCTGTCGCCAAGCACTTAACGCTATGTGCCGCTATGTATCCTTGAGAACTAGTAGTTGTGCATGGTGGTAGGGCAATTTGCGATTACCAGCCTGGCTAGCTACCTCCCAGAAGTAAAAAATCTGTCGCCAAGCACTTAACGGTATGTGCCGCTATGAGTCCTCCAGAACCAGTAATTTTGCATGGTGGTAGGGTATTTTGCGAATGCCCGCCTGGCTAGCTACTACCCTCAAGTAGAAAATCTGTCACCAAGCACTTAACGGTATGTGCCGCTATGTATCCTTGAGAACCAGTAATTTTGCATGGTGGTAGGGCATTTTATAAATACCCGCCTGGCTTGCTACCACTATGTGTCAAGTAGAAAATCTGTCGCCAAGCACTTAACGGTATGTGCCGCTATGAGTCACCCAGAACCAGTAATTTTGCATGGTGGTAGGGTATTTTGCGAATGCCCGCCTGGCTAGCTACTACCCTCAAGTAGAAAATCTGTCGCCAAGCACTTAACGCTATGTGCCGCTATGTATCCTTGAGAACCAGTAATTTTGCATGGTGGTAGGGCATTTTATAAATACCCGCCTGGCTTGCTACCATTATGTGTCAAGTAGAAAATCTGTCGCCAAGCACTTAACGGTATGTGCCGCTATGAGTCCTCCAGAACCAGTAATTTTGCATGGTGGTAGGGCATTTTATAAATACCCGCCTGGCTTGCTACCACTATGTGTCAAGTAGAAAATCTGTCGCCAAGCACTTAACGGTATGTGCCGCCATGAGTCCTCCAGAACCAGTAATTTTGCATGGTGGTAGGGTATTTTGCGAATGCCCGCCTGGCTAGCTACTACCCTCAAGTAGAAAATCTGTCGCCAAGCACTTAAAGGTATGTGCCGCTATGAGTCTTCTAGAACTAGTAATTTGCATGGTGTTAGGGCATTTTGAGAAAACCCGACTGGCTAGCTACCTCCCTTAAGTGAAAAATCTGTCGCCAAGCACTTAACGCTATGTGCCGCTATGTATCCTTGAGAACCAGTAATTTTGCATGGTGGTAGGGCATTTTATAAATACCCGCCTGGCTTGCTACCACTATGTGTCAAGTAGAAAATCTGTCGCCAAGCACTTAACGGTATGTGCCGCTATGAGTCCTCCAGAACCAGTAATTTTGCATGGTGGTAGGGCAATTTGCGATTACCCGCCTGGCTAGCTACCACCCTCAAGTAGAAAATCTGTCGCCAAGCACTTAACGCTATGTGCCGCTATGTATCCTTGAGAACTAGTAGTTGTGCATGGTGGTAGGGCAATTTGCGATTACCAGCCTGGCTAGCTACCTCCCAGAAGTAAAAAATCTGTCGCCAAGCACTTAACGGTATGTGCCGCTATGAGTCCTCTAGAACTAGTAATTTGCATGGTGGTAGGGCATTTTGAGAAAACCCGACTGGCTAGCTACCTCCCTCAAGTAAAAAATCTGTCGCCAAGCACTTAACGCTATGTGCCGCTATGTATCCTTGAGAACCAGTAATTTTGCATGGTGGTAGGGCATTTTATAAATACCCGCCTGGCTTGCTACCACTATGTGTCAAGTAGAAAATCTGTCGCCAAGCACTTAACGGTATGTGCCGCTATGAGTCCTCCAGAACCAGTAATTTTGCATGGTGGTAGGGTATTTTGCGAATGCCCGCCTGGCTAGCTACTACCCTCAAGTAGAAAATCTGTCGCCAAGCACTTAAAGGTATATGCCGCTATGAGTCCTCTAGAACTAGTAATTTGGCATGGTGGTAGGGCATTTTGCGAATATCCGCCTAACTAGCTACCACTATGTGTCAAGTAGAAAATCTGTCGCCAAGCACTTAACGCTATGTGCCGCTATGTGTCCTCTAGAACCAGTTATTTGGCATGGTGGTAGGGCAATTTGCGATTACCAGCCTGGCTAGCTACCTCCCTCAAGTAATAAATCTGTCGCCAAGCACCTAACGGTATGTGCCGCTATGAGTCCTCTAGATAGAACCAGTAATTTGGCATGGTGGTAGGGCATTTTTCGAAAACCCGCCTGGCTAGCTACTACCCTCAAGTTGAAAATCTGTCGCCAAGCACTTAACGGTATGTATTTTAATAGTAATAGTTAAAGGTTATCAACTGTGTTAGTTGCACTATAAGGGAATAGTCACAAGAATATAATAATTGAGTACGGGATTTAGTTTAGATACCTAAAGTAGATCAACTGTTTTAGTTACACTATGAAGCTGATAGCGTGCGGCTGGGGACATCGACCTGACGAGCGCTGTGCATCTAAAGCGCAGCGCCGCGTAGTGTCCATAGCCTACAACTCTCGCACGCTAAATTTGCCTACTGTGCTAGTACAAGAGGGCCTTAAATCATCCAGATAATGTGAATACATTTTTCAGTTAATTGACTATAACTTAAAAACTACTCGGTGTTATATCATGTCCACTAAAATAAGAAGTATCAGAATCGGAATAATCTGTAAAAAGTTATGCTTAGTTATACCTAAAAAATATACGCGTCGACCCTCTTTTTTGCTAAGTCGGTTCAAAGTTATTTATTCCATTCAGATTAAATTCAATTAAATTTGATTTAATTAATTATAACGGACAGACCATTTACAATAATTAGTCATATTAAACTTACATAGTAACGAAAAATAAATTAAGTGATTTAGTCAACAGATAATAAATTACAATATAAAATAGACACACTGGAATCTACCTGCGCAACTAGCAGGTATCTTGGTTGAAAATATACAGGGTTATTGGTAAAATGCTATCAACCTCTTAGAGTTGACTTCTGTTAGTCCTTACAAATATTTTGAGATGTATTTTTTATGTGTTTGTGACGGAATAAGCACGAGGACCACCTGTTAAAAGTCTGTTGTGCCTGTAATTTAATATTTTATATTACTTAACTCGATGTAAATATTAAAAAACTGAAAAAATTCAAAGGCAGCGCGACGCGGTCCATTGTTGCCGCGGCGGCCGCTCTTGGCTCGGAGTAGGCATTGTCTTTTACCACGAGACACAGAATTTAAATGTGTCAGACAGTACTACATGTTTCGCCGCCTCTACATAGCCTGGGATAAAAACAGGAAGAAGGGTGTAAAGGTTAAACGGAGAACTAAATTTTGTACTTATTGACTCTGATAAATGGCTCTTGGCCTGACCTGGTTAAACTGCTGTAAATTCTCACAAACTTTGAACTTCACTATTTAAGGAGCTTTACAGGGAGTTTTATTTCAGCCTGTCTATTTATGTACGTTGTAGGTACATGCTTGGATAGGACTCATGTCACAGCAACCGCGAGATAGTCAATATTGCTGAGCGTACTTTCTTTATTTACTTTTATAGCAGATACGTACTTTCTTTTATAGCAGATAGCACGTGGGAGGAGCTTAACTACACACTAAAGTAATAAAATTTTATCAGGTGGAATTTCTTTCCGGGCATGTAGTAGTTATGCGAGCCAAGCCATCTTAACTTATAAATGTATGTAGGTATGTGCACATGTTGGTTTATTTGTAAATACAGGTGTTTGGTAGGCGGACACAATGCTTTGCGATGTTAAAGTCGTTTGAGTAAGTAAGGCAAGTGATGATATGATCGTAGATATTAAACAGGCTGGCCTGTAATAATTTACTTAAAGGCGGTATGTATAGTTGCGCATTCGCAAAAAGTCTCACTATGCGGTGAACCAAGATCGCGGTGGGTCTCAAATCTGGACCTTTTGCCCGTCAGTCCGTAAACTTTGGACTGACGCGCAATGAATATGGAACAGAGTCATTGGTACTGGGCCATCACTGCTTCAATCGATTTTGTTAGCAGATGACTTAGCTTAGCTTATATATATACATAAGTATAGTATAGATATACATAGGCATTGGTATCGACCTATACCAAAACCCTTTATATCATGGTATCGTTAATAAGAACCAATTGCGCAGATTTTTTTATGAATACTCCAATATTAATTTTGGGTCTAGATTTTATTCCTATGTACAAAGCCCTTAGGTAGGGACAATTTCCACAGGTGGACGGCACAACAACATTAAATGATTAATAAGAGTTTTGTGAATGGGTAAACATTTCACACTGACTCATGATATTAATAATCCGTATTATTGGTACAAAACGTTTACTGTCTTAATATTTGCATTAATATCTTTGCTAAGCGATGATAAGAACGATTGTGGCTAAATGTATAATATTTTCAATAACAAATCAGTCTAGCTACCGAGTAAAACAACAGATAAAATTTTAAAATTAATATAATGCTCATCTATGCCATTTAAAGCTCTAATTTTAACGCATTAAAATCTGCTGCAAACTCTGGGCTATTAAAGGCCTCGCAAACTCCTGCTCTGGGACTGATGGCCAATGGGAAACATCACTTACTCCTCTTAATTAAAAAAGCTACTACGAATCGTTATGCTGCCAACAGATTTTGAGGTTTGTCCGGCTGGGTTAGTTCCGCACTTCCGCTATGCTCTATCCCGCTATGCTCGTCTCAAAAAATACTTAGTAAAAAGTTGGGCTATGCACGCAGTTCTTCGATGTTGAGTAAACAATGAAAGATACAGTTGAAAAGAAAAGTGTTTGAATGCAAGTTGAAATTTTTGCATCAGTTTCGTATGCGTCTGTGGACCGGATATGCCACTCCACCGGATCGTGCCGTGCCGTTCGCTGTTGTGCCCCTAGCTCCCTTCTGATATGAACCTGATTTGAAGAGTTGTAAGTATTTCCACTTTACATTAAGTACGCCATTAAATGCATGCAAGCTACAGGATCCGACGGTCCCGGACCAGGTTTTATAAATAGATAATGGAGTCACTGGCTTGTTTGAAAGTGTACTACATCGTGCATTTATTACTTACAGCTTTATTGATAACACAAGTTAGTGAACCGAGGAGTGTTGTTATTAATTACTTACTGATGATACTTATTTAGGGAAAAACAAAAGGCTTTCTTTCTTTCATGTTATAAGTGATAAATTGACAATGAAATTAGATAGTCTACTAGCATGCCAAATACGTTACAACCACGTTGAGGTTGTAGTACGAATTCGAATTTATGATCATACCTACCTACGCGCAGACGACACTTTCAATAGTTCATTTTAAATCGGGTGGTATGGTGTGCGTTGGGTATTCATACAAGTTTTATGGATATACATCACCCACACTATCCTGTTTGAAATACGGGCTATGGATTTACCACGAAGCTGCTACCGCTTCAAAATATTATATAAATATAGTCAATTAAAAAACTTTAAACGCTTTAAATCGCGTATATTTATCATTATTTTTGTCCCCACGTTTCAAACATTTTGCAGTGATCGTGATCACGGGGCGACTGGTGGATATAAATTATGTTTAGATCTCAAGATGTTCGCCTTTATCAGTAATTAATCTTGCATTGCATCTTCTGGTTGCTCCGGACAAATTGAATTTTGTACTCTCAAGCGAATATGATAACTGATTACCATTCGTTAGTTCTTGAAAATCATACCTATATTGAAAAAGTGAGGAGATCAGTGGCGCAGTCCAGTAGTCTGGTTGAAGGCCGCACCATTCCCTAAATATGAAAAACAATAATAGACAATAATAGAGTGAATAGTATATTTTAGGCAAGCATGCTCCTCTTACCATCTGGTGAGACTGCGGTCAAATGCTTGTCTATTCACAATAAAAAAAAATAGTTTGAACTTTCATTCATTAAATGCAGTGCTACTTATCTATGTATTTAAACTTAGATAAGTTGCAAAGCAAGGAGATGTTGGCTAGCTTTCGAGTCCGGTTTAGTCATCCGCAGCACTGAGCACTGCTGGCTGACACTGGTTTGATGAGAAAGTGGGCCGCCATAGCTTACGCTATAACGCTATGTAGTAACTACGACCAACCGAATAGTTATCTTATTTTTAGGGTTCCGTACACAAAGAGGAAAATGGAGCCCTAATAATGAGACTCTGCTATCTGTATGCCTGCCATTACATCTGTTTGTCTGTATGTAAATGCTCTAACGCGTAAACGGAATGAGTTACAAACAGGAAATTTATATACCTTGATCCAAAGATGCATATGAGAGTAGAAATTCAATAAAATTATTTTTAAATGTATACGAAACAATGAACTTATTTTGCACCCTACCATTGTTTGTTATCGTCTTGAAGTAGTGGAGCAGATTACTTACGTAGATATATGTTGTACTTTTAAATATAAAAAAGTGATTGGCCTGTCAAAATTGACTATTTTGGACCATTTTTCATAGGGAGCTTAATGTCAAAAACTAAACTAAGTACGTAACTTGATCAGGAACCTCCAATTCGGTAGATTAATGTACCATATCCCATATTTAACCAAGAAATACTGAAACTGACAATTTATAATGTGATTATGAAGGTGTGATCAAAACCAAGAAATATTTTTACTTTTACGGACTGTTACAATACGGAACCCTTAAAGAGCGAGACCGACTCACACTTGAACATTTCTTTCTTAATAAAATAGGGCGCTAGATAATGACTTGTTTATTATAGGTTGTTCAGATTCATTATTCATCCTATGACGTGTCAGCCCAAATTTACATCATAGGATACCATCATCATCTTACAGACTTTATTCCACGTATTTCCGGCTTACAATAAAACATGACGTGAATAATAGATATATGAAATTAAATGAAATAAATTTTTTCATAGCAATACAACAATACTAAAAAAATATATATATGTTAGTATAATTAGTTATTAATATAAAGATTTTATTCCCACGAACCAGCCTCAACTCAGCATAATGCTGGTTGCGGACAACCAGCGCTGGTCTTCCGTTGAGACTGGCGGTGACATCACGGACGTACGGGGTGCTTAGAAAAAAAGGTAATACTATAAAACATGTGCTGGATAAAAATGTTTTTAAAATTTAGGCGTTCCTTTGCAGAAATCCGTATTATAGTAGTATAGTAGATGTCGAAAGTAACCCCGTGGGGTGCCAAGCTAGAAATGCACTCCCTCATATCATCCTGTTGGAGTTATAAGGGGTGACGAAGGAAAAATATCAGAAGGTGGGCCATCTATCTCACACTGTGAACCCCAAGACGCCTGTGGGGATTATGGTAAAACTTCGGCATGACTTCCGGCTGATATGATGTGATTCAATAACTGTTTAAATGACACTTGAAGATATAAAAAATAATTTAGTTACAATTCCACCATAATTTCTTGCTAAGCCAACGTGACATCATAATATCTACTCGATCGAAGGCTCGAAGAGTCAATACCTCCTGGAGATGTTTCTTGTGGATACGAAACGCTTTGAAAACTGTTCTGGATGAAATACGTGCCTTTGCCACCTTAGGTTCAGATCGAATTTGGTTACAGCTCGATAAACGCAAAAATGTATTTTTAATACTGTTATGTTTGCAATAACGCCTGCTATGCGGATTACATAACAATATTACAAATATACGATAGGAAAAAAAAAACCCGCACATGACTTAAAGTTTTCCTATCGTATATTTGTAATTTTATAACGCAAAAATGTATGTTAGCATGTATGCCCAGAATTTATTACATCATCAAAGAGAGTGCCACAAGGATCAATAATGGGGCCACTGTTTCTTACTATTTTTTATTAACTTATCAATTACGCGGGTAACACGCAGACGTATAAAAAAACACTCGACGATTGTCAACCTACAATACATCAAAGCCTTGACAAGCTGCTTGTCTATTGATATGAACAAACTTCACGTGCCGGTCTACAAAGTTCTAAGTATAATCGTATCACATTCACCAGATCACGAAACAATAAATAATATTTAACGAATTTAACCTGAATCAACATTGTTTGCAGCACAGTGTACAAATAATGTATTACTAGCGGCTCGCCCCGGCCAGGCACACGTATTAGACAAAAATTAAAAAAATAGGACATCAGGGATAATTTAGAAATCTAATGGTGAAAGAATTTTACGGTCCAGTAGTTTTTAAGTTTATTCGTTAGATACAAAAACACAAATCTTTCCTCTTTATATTATTGTAGATGTAGATTTTGGACTTCCAATATTCGTATATAAACATTCCATATGTATAAGTAGGAATATTACACAATAACATCGAATAACACAAGATTTATACAGTTTATTTTTAAGACTACAATAGAATATAAAATCTAAAGAATTTTTCACTAGTTAGAGTTACTCGTATATTATTGAAATAATAGCCTATTAAAACATTACAAATTTACGAGGGGAAAAATTATAGTCATGTGCGGGATCCGATCCGAACCCGCGTCATTCACCCCTATGGGTGGGGTAGGCTCTGACCGACTGAGCTAACATTACATTAACTCATAAGTCATCAGTAATTCAAATTTTCCATCGTATGCGGATGAAATGGAACGACACCTATTCAGCACCTTATATAAGTTCAACTTACGTTGTACTACAAACAAGACTAATTTTGCAATTAGCTTTAAGCAACCTTTAGTATTAAAGCAGAGCATGCGTTATAGCAAAAATAAAAATATTAAAAAAATAATAATATCCTATGTTGAAATATCATTAGGAAATTTACAAAAAAATGTATGCCTCTTGTTAAATCGCGGCTAATCGGGATGCGGATGTCATATTAATTCGTAGTCATTATCAATGAAAACTGTTTGTTAAGTGAATTAACTTAATGTGATTATGATTTATGACTAATCATCGTTTACAACGAAAAACATACCATGAGTCCATTTACGTACGTGTCCTATGAGTCATGTACAAAGAATGCGGCTAAGAATTTCTTTTTGCTATATTGTTAGTCTGTCTTTTTCTACTTATATTTAAAATTGTGTAGGACTACGGGCAAGTATTATTTTGCCATCAGCAGCGGAAAATTTCTAACATATAGGTACGTCGGTATAGGTAAGTCTTTACTGTTGTAAGTATGATACTTTATCTCTATAAATATTGACTTTTAGTTCAGCTCTGTGTCTTCAAAGTAACCTACATTATTCCCCCGGTTATTCTCATGTATAGTCAAACATATTGCGACTTTCCTGTCAAGGTGCAGAGTTGACTTTTGTAAAACAGTGAAGACTTGCCATTTTATGTACGCAGACTGCGTTGTGCAAACATTTCCGCTTCGAGGTGTTTCGTTATCACGTGATTGAAAGTATCACAGCTGACTACCGAAAATTCAGTGTTGAAAGCGAAAGGGAATTAGGAAACTGGATTACCAATATTTATTGTCCACCTAACTTGTGCGCAAGATGCTAAATTACAATTTTGAAACCTATTTCCACTAGGTATATATGAGATATTGTTTTAATTTTTTGGTAATCATAATTTTTATTCATATGGAAATAATGTGAATAATAATTAAACTATGTACTTAAAGATAACATATCTTAACGTGCGTTTATTTAACCAGAAAAGGGGCGGATTCGTGATGTATTGTATTCCAACTGCAATAGCATGTTTTGTTTGAAGACGTAGGCATGTTATTGTGCGGCAAGGTTTTGTCGCGCAGCTCGGTCGTTGGTCGACACTCGGTGCCTGCCAGTGAGATCTCTACGCGACCCCTCGCTTCATTCAGTGACGAAGCGCTGCGGAGCGCTGCGCGTGCGCCCATACAATCGAGAGGCGCCGAAGCAAGATAACATCAAAGTTCCTACTACCACCCGTAAAAGTGTACAAAGTATTTAATGTGCAAAATCAAGTGTGAAAACTAGTTAAAGAATACCTGTTTGCAGTCAGTGAAAGGACTAGTCTACGTTTGCGTGTTTATGTAAGTTCGTGGAAATCTACTTGTTTTGTGTTCTTTGCTTTGCAGTCTACACAATAGAAACGTCATTTCCTAAAACACCTGATTATCATTGCTAAAAACCGAGATAGGTGTTGTACATACCTACGTGTTGTAATATTCTCAATCAAAATAATCTGTAGATAAATGTTTTGTCTATCTTTCATTACGATGTAATGTGAGATAGGTAATATAAAATACAAATTTGAATGTTTTAATGAATATTTATAAGCGAACAGGTAAATCTATCGTTGTTAATTTGGATGTTCACGGTTAAAACATTTTATTCAATTCAATAATAGCAAGATTGGTCACGCATACTATATCCACGGACTCAATACTGGAGAATGGCATTACCTGCGCGCTCTGGTATAGATGTGTTATGTTAACAATCGCAGCCTTGGTCTGTTCTGTTTACCGTCAAATCCAAATATTAAGATAACAGGAAGTTAAACGTTTTATTAGGTACAGCAAGGTGTACGTGTAGTTGAATGGGTACGACATATATGATGCTTTAACGACTGTCATCCTAAGAAGACAACAGGGCGTGCTCTCCGAAAGACGGAAGCGCTAAGTAGTGATGTCCCTAGCGGTCACCCATCCAACTCATGACCGCGCCGGACGTTGCTTTACTTTGCTGATCTGTTAAGACGGGAAGGAACTCTCAAATTTTCATACAAAAAGAGAAAACGTTTCTACCCCCCTAAATAATCACCGATTTTGATGATTTTTGGAAATGTTACAGATGTCATTAATATCCAGGTTTATAGGTTTTGATTTTTATCATTTTATTAAAGGAATTGGAATTAATGGGTATTTAAATACCGATATTTTCTCAAAAGTTGTATCTCTAGTTTGTGAATTATTTATATGAAAAATAATGACAAAAAAAAGGAAAACCTATAAACCTAGTTTATTCGGCCAGTTATAAAAAAAGACCAACATTTTTAGATTAGGGACAGCTAAACAAACTTCGCTTTTAGCGCTTCATAATAATATACCTAACTAATAAAGACAATTATATGTACATATATATGTATATCATCCTTGGCGTTTGCGCTATTGGCCTCTTTCGTTAACACAATAATCCGTTAACATCCTGTCAACGGATCCGTTACAAGGAATTGACCTCGAATATTCTTGATGTGTTAACCCAAATTTAACGTCACAGCCGTGTGTTGGGGAACATTGTGAATACTAATATGTTGGTCTATTCTATGGTAATGCTTATTGGTCCAAGTAGGTAGATGATAGGACACTTAACTACCAAAAGGAGAACACTTTATACTAAAATTTGATCCTTGAACTGCCCTGCCTCCATTTGAGAACCCAACACACGTGTTTGTCGTTGAATCTCGGTTGACAAATTAGAATATTTGGGTTCGAAATTTTAACTTTAAATAGTTTATTTGAGGTTTAATTGTATTTAATATCTACTTAAAGAGGTTTTAGGAAAAATCAATCGTTCAATCAATACCAGATCAATCAGTAAGTTGCTTCAAGCATGAATTCAAAAACATTTTTGTACCAGTAAACTTGATTCAGAGTAAAGAAGGATAGCGACTACTGACCCAAATACACAAGGACTCGTTCATGAAAGTTTTAGGTATTGTTTTAATTGTCAGCCTGTTTTACATTATTTAAAAATATCAGTATATTTTTAAAGTATATTTTTAACTGGAAAAAAACTTCATTGTCTTTTTAGTCGCGTTCTTTAACCGTCGTATAAGGATTATAATGCAATCCGAAGAGCATACGGCATAATCGGCAAAAATAAAAATATTAAAATAGGTTGATAAGTTGCAAAGTAGGTATAGTCAATTAACTGAAAAAAATATTTGCATAACTGGATTATTTAATGGTATTTGCTCTTGTCGATTGTGAATAAGTAATAGCAGTTTTTTATGCGACTGAATGATCTAGTTAGCACTGTAAAGTATAACTGGTGCAAGTCGGACTATGATAATGTGAGGTCAAACTTGCAATTACATAATCCGGGTAAGCAAATACATTTTAAAATAATTTTTCAGTTAACTGATTATAACTTAAAATCACTGACAGTTAACTGACCATAACTTTAAATCCACTCGACCGATGTTAGTTAATTTAAATAGGATCAACTTGGTGGTATATTCTATCTCAAAAAAGAATCATCAGAATCAATTTATAACTGACAGAGTAATCGTGTAACACACACAGGTACAAAAAAAAACAGTCTATTTGTAGAGTTGAGTCGGTTTCTATACCTACTATAATGTTCTATTTTTTTTTATTTCTTTTTTGTTTTTTTTTTTTATGCCTGATAGGTTAGCCTTTCACCACTATCTCACCTGATGGTAAGTGATGATGTGGTCGAAGATGTTGTTCAGGCTAACCTAGAAGTACTGGCTCTCAAGGATAGCTGCCGGAACACACCGTTAGGTGCTTGGCAACAGATTTTCTACTTGAGGGTGGTAGCTAGCTAGGCGGGCATTCGCAATATGCCCTACCACCATGCTATAACGACTGTCATCCTAAGACAACAAACGGGACCCACGGCTTAACATGCCCTCCGAAGCACGGAAACGCTCTACTGAGCGTTTCCGTGCTTCGGAGTAATGTCACTAGCGGTCACCCATCCAACTCATGACCGCGGGCGACGTTACTTAACTTTGCTGATCGGTTCAGAACAGCTGAGTAAAGTTCACTACAAGCGCTTCAAGCGTCTTACGATAATTTAATTTAATTAAGTATAACTTACAAAATAATTAATAGTTCCACAAAACAAGAGAAACCGACTTCATACATAAAATACGCATTCTTAGGGATAACTCAAATACTACTCATCAGATCTCATTCAAATTGAAATGGGACAAACACCAGCTTCAGAATCATCAAAAATTAGCACACCTTGTAAAGAGTTTTGAGGTAACTCTTCCCTTTTTTGAAGTCGGCTAAAAAATAATAGGTACTATAATGCATATTAATTACGTAGGTACACCACATGCTACTTTTATTTTAATAATGATACAGGGCATTTTATTTTTTATCACCTTTCACGATATTCTTAAAACTGCATTTTTCTACAGGCTACAAATACAGCATTACATTCTTTTCTTTCATTATTACTAGTGCTGGGTTAAAATGTCACCCCCATTCCTTCCCGTGGGTGTCGTAGGAGGCGAATAAGGGTAACATACCGGAAGGAAGAACTGACAAATTCTTTGCGATCCTCAAGACGCCTGCCAAGCGTGAGGATTATGACAAATCCCCCCAATGAGGGAGGACGAATAGGTACAATTGGCAGTGAGCGTGGCAAGCGTTTTGCTACATTTATCCGAAGTTTTATTACATCGTCAGGCCATGGGCTGACACCGAGAATTTATTTGCGATAAAACCATATATCTGTCTAAACCGGGGTTTTGAACCCAGAAAATTAAAATCCTTTCAAATACGAGTATCCCAATGCGGCGGCACTCCGTCAACAACGAACGTTCTTTCGCTCAGTCTTGTTGCAAGGGTACGTACCATTAGCGTGACATTCGCTAAAAACGCTAAAAACGATCACACTCCCAAAAAGATTTCCACATGCGTCTTGGCGTTATTTTCGCCTTAAACGCTACATCTAATGTCAAAAGTGACAGAAGTGGCAAATTTTAGTGGCATTTTTAGCGTTTTTATCCAAAAATGGAACGGGGATGACAGTTACAAACGATCACGTGAACACAACCATAGACGCAAATGTGATCAAAATTATCGAAAATAACGTTCTTAGCGACTAATGGAACATACCCCAAATGTGAAATAGTATTTAACATCAGATTACTTTCATACATTAAATGTAGATGGCGGTGATTTAAAAATTATGTTGGAACTTTTACATATTATTTCGTATTCATTTTATATATGTATTGTGTATCTTTAGTTTACAAGTAAAACTCTGTTAATATTTCAATGTTTAAAATAAAATAATAATGGTAACGCAGAAAGGCTTTATTTAATTTTACTTCGATTAAAACAATGTGATTGCGTCTATCTATACAATCATACCATACCTAGGCGAACGTGGCAAATGTCGTCATCAAGCGGGCAATACAAAGACGTATTAATAATAGAAGAAACTACGTGATGGTATGCGCTGTTATTCATGTTGAATCTGATAACATTAAATGAAAACGTATTTGTTATTTATTAATTCCTTTGGTATATTCCCAATAAAACAAATGAAAATTTGAAAGCACACAATAATTAGGAAGGTATGAATACTGCAACCCCATCTACGAATAAATATTTATTCGTCGAAACTCACTGATATTTATGGTATTTGATAGGAAAGGTTTCTATGAAGTCTTTAATTCTTAAGAAGACCTTATCAATATTCGTAGTAGGATAATTGATAAAGAAAAAATTCGGAAACCCCAATAATGCTAAGCTGGATTAACAGTTTTCATACAAGATAGTAAGAATAGAATAACAGGAAGTTGAAAGTTGGGAAATTAAACCCATATGATATACAATAAACAGTTGAATTAAAATTTTATCATAATCAAAAAGCCGAATATCTGATTTGTTGATTTTACCGACAATTTTATTATGATAAGATATCATAGATGGCACCGGGTTCGGTGATCGGTTTTTAGAATTTATTAAGTTTTTAAAGTACTTTAAAAAGAGATAATGTATTTTTATTATTGACATAATGAATTTTCTTACATTAAGTTTGTATTTTTATTATATTTCTGTAGCAATACAATAAAGTTTCCTATCATAAAAACCTAAATAAAGCACTCCCGTGGCGGCAGTGGAGCAGAGCCCGAGGTATACTGATAAGGTAGGTAGGTTGAAAGTTGAGGAACGTCCAGACGATGCGTTCCACGTCGAGGAGTAATGTCTTATGTATCTGACTACTGACCCAACCGTCTAGCCTCTTGAGATCATGGTCGAGGCTCTTTCCTAGGTTTTCCAAGTTCCGAATTTTAAACTACCAGTAACTAGCATAATGATCGTTGATCCAACAGGCCAATTGATGCTAATCTCGTGGGCCGAGTCAAGGAATATACTCACAGAGTTTGTCCTTCTATAGTTGCTAGTCATGTGGAAAAAAGATGGCGTCGAGGACTATCCTGCGCTGGGATCGACGCACTGTCAAGATATCAGGCTAATAAGCCTGGCGACAATAGTCCTGACCGTAATGATGAAGTAAGTACCTACTTTTGACTCGACAAGGCTGTATTGAAGGGCAAGTTACGGATGGACGATATTGGCTACTTGTTTGATTTCTGTGAATACATTGTCCTTAAGCGAGATGAGAACAACTTCCATGACGGCGGCAATGTCAACCACAAAACACGTTGTGATCAACTGAACTGTAAAGTAGTGAGTGTAATGACCCGCCTCTCCCCTTCAATGATCTGTTTCGATAATAATGTGTATTACCAATGGGACGAGTCCGTGATGAATAGATTAAAAACAATATCAGTTACTAAAATAATAGTCATTAATATCAGTTACTAAAATATTAGTCATTAATGTACATATGGAATGCAATGTGCATAGCGATAACGATACCAAGAGCTCTTGTGAGGTAAGATGATACTTTTATTGCTATGACATCAATACTTTTCAAAGTAATTATGTGAATAACTGTAACTGAACGATCTTCGCAAGATAACCAATGCTATTGTTAAAACAATAATTGTGTTAATACAATGTAGCTCATATCAAGGAAATATTGAAGTATCTACTTAAGTACATAATGCATTGCCATTCTCTACATATACATAATTACAAATAGGTAAATCATTGTATGTAAAGAATAGATATAAATTTTATAAGCCACAAGTTCACAGCATACGTCACATTTTTTTTAAAAGCTGGGCTATCAATTTATATAATATTTACGCTACTTTGTTAACCACCTTCATCATAGTGGGCACATGCTGCAATTAGACGAGTAATCCAAAACGCAAGCGAGTTGATATTCCTTCATTATAAATGGAAGCAATGCCAGCAATATAATTACCTCATAATAAAATATTGCTGCGATATTTTGACAGAAGTCAAAGATAAAATTCCGGAATCATACCCTTTGGCAAAAATAACGTTATATTTTTTTCTGTAGGACGTCAATAGGGTGATCCTCTGGGACCAGCCATCTTTAGCTTTACCGGATAGTAAATTGTCCCGGAGGATCACCCTCAATAATTCAACGTCTCCAATCAAAACTTAACGTTTGTTATTTAGATGACGGAACTATAGGAGGCGATGCGAAACAACTGTATTGAATGACTTAAATTGTTGTCTTATTTGCATTGAACAAAATGTGTCCAAATGCAAATTTTTTGTTTGCGATACGTATATGAACAAAGTTTAGACTATAAAAAAAAACTAGCTCATAATATAAAATATGAAGAAAAAAATTTGCTACATCTTTTGAGTTCACCGATTTTTGACGAATCTTTATCACCATTTGTCGGAGAACAAATTTAAAAGTTTCGTATTTTTTTTAAATGTAATTTTGTCAGAACATACTCGAGCCCCACCTGATGTTAAGCAGACTGACCTCTGCCTATAACATATGCATTACATCACAAGTCACGAGAACTGGGTGCACTGCGCCCGTCACCTTGAGACATAGTTGTTAAGCCTCATGTGCCTGTAATTTAGATTTAGATTTCGATCCTCAATTTACATACAATTTGAGATGTTGTCACCTGTGAAAACACAGTAAGCTTATTTTAACCAGCACCAGTATTGCAGCTATCGAATGGTCTGATGCGTGACGATGGTAAAAGATCTGACAGCATGTCTCTGGTTCCGCGGAATAAGGCTTATTTCGTTATTTTCGATAATTTTGACCACATTCTGCGTCTATGGTTGTGATTACTGTGATCGTTTGTAACTGTTTTCCCCTGTTCCATTTAGGATAAGAACGCTAAGAATGCCACTAAAATTTGCCACTTCTGTCACTTTTAACATTAGATGTAGGTAATTCAAACTGTTCCAGTAGCCTCATAGCGTTTATGGCCAAAATAATGCCAATACCCAAGTGGAACAACTTTTCGGGAGTGTGATCGTTTTTAGCGTTTTTGGCGAATAAACTTCAAATGGTACGCACCCTTAGTGAGGGACGCTAATGCGTGGACACTTTAGCACCGTCACATTTTTCTGAAACTAGCGTGAGGGCTTGTGCCGCGGCCTATGGCGGAGCAACTCAAGCGGCGCAATCTCGCCAGTGGTTACATATTGCGTCATAGTTAGAGTCAAAAACATTATTTTAAATTATTAATTTGCATTTTGTTCTTTCTGTGTGTACGTCACGTATAGAACAAAGCATCACAATAGGGCTGTCACATAGCACTAATCTTATGTGCGGATGAAAGTAAGTGTTTATTGCTTCTCACCTTAGAAACTTATCTGCAGATTTTTATGAAACTCAGTTCATATACTTATTCAATAAAACATGGGATTAAAAAGTATTTTTTATCCGTAGTATTTTCCGAGGGTGCACCAGAGCGAGTCCGCGAGCAGCAGATAGTGTGCAGTATATCCCTACCTGAGAAATCGCTAACCTTGTGCGATATAAGCCTTGTAGATTCATTAAAGTTAAAGTGGCATTGGTATCCTTAACACAGATAACTGCATGCAGAACGTGCACGTAGTCATCACATGTATATTTTGCTAGTACATATATACTCACAAAATATATATATACACTTATATTTGAAGCGCTCGTAGCGAAGTTACCTTAGCTGTTCTTAGCCGATCAGCAAAGTTAAGCAACGTCGCCCGCGGTCATGAGTTGGATGGGTGACCACTAGTGACATTACTACTGAGCGCTTCCGTGCTTCGGAGGGCACGTTAAGCCGTCGGTCCCGGTTGTTGTCTTAGGACGACAGTCGTTACAGCAAGGTGGTAGGGCATTTTGCGAATGCCCGCCTGGCTAGCTACCACCCTCAAGTAGAAAATCTGTCGCCAAGCACCTAACGGTGTGTTCCGGCAGCTGTCCTTGAGAGCCAGTACTTCTAGGTTAGCCTGTACAACATCTTCGACCACATCATCACTTAACATCAGGTGAGACAGTGGTCAAAGGCTAACCTATAAGAATAAAAAATATATATATATATATATATATTTTGTGAGTATACCTACATGTCACGCTGCGAACTGGTAGTGGGCTGGAGCATTTGGACTGCCTGTAGGTCTGCCATGACTTGTAAGTTGTCTAAATGCTTTTATGGTAGTAGCCGTAGTGTTGTATATATGTAGTTCGTAGTAATTTGGTTCATAAAGGCATAACCCCGTTTTTGCTAGTTGATAATGCCAAGACTTCGCCCGCACGAGATTACAATCAGACTTAGATTATACACGTGGGGTGCCGGGCTAGAATTTCACCCCCACATCTCCACATACCCGTGGGTGTCATAAGAGTCGACTAAGGGTAACAGACCAGAAGGTGGGCAACAGCGCTTTCTGAGGAAATGATATCTCACATTGTGATCCCCAAGACGCCTGCCGTGCGTGGGGATTATGGCAAACCCCCCCATAATGGGGGAGGCTGTTATCAGCAGTGGACGATCCAGCTGATACAGTACAGTACAGACTTAGATTGAGATATTTATATAGCCATACAGTATATGCGGTTATATTTACAATTAAACTTTGTAAGTATAATAGGTACTTACATAAGTTTGTATGGACCCCGTCGGGATTAGCAAATTAGAAGAGAGGAGGAAAGGTAGTGCGAGTCGGACTTGCGCACCGACTAGGGTCCGTATAAACCTGTAGGTATACGTATAGTAATATAAGTAAAAGTAATGGTATTTTTATTGCTATATAAAATCCATAACATTTTAAAATTAAATATTATAAATTAAACCGGCAAAACACTCACGTTGAGGATCGAATACGTCGACCCGGGTTTCGAGCATATCAGATGCTCATCATCAGGCCGAGTGCGCAGCTGCGTCTGCGAGCTGTTTACGCAGGTCTAATTTATAATATTTAAATATGTGTGAAACTCACGAGAATTTCATTTTAAAATTATTAAATATATCTTTATTATACAATTTAACAATTGTTTTTTACTCTGCTTTACGATTTTTTTCTTTATCTGTGCTATAAGACGTTGCTTCGTACCAAATTTCAAGATTCTGAGTTCACGGGAAGTACCCTGTAGTTTTTGATTCCCTTGCGAGTGTCGAAAATTTGCGGCATAAACGGCTGTATCTTTTGATTGCGTTGGCTTAGAAGTTAGATTTTTTCACAGCTCCAAGGGACGTCCACGCTTTCCTGAAAAAATAGATCTTGACCGACAGACAGACGGACAGCAAAGTGATCCTATAAGAGTTCAGTTATTTCATTTTGAGGTACTTCCGTTACCCCTAAAAAGGACAAGAATTTCGACGTAACTTCTAACTGTTGAATAACTTACAATAAATACAACAGTTACAATAAATAATATAGCATTTAACGGAACTATAAGACTGACTTTGTCGACTGGAGGTCCATACCGGAACAACGTCCATACTGTAACCGTGTAAGGGCTTGTTACAATTCTCTCGAAAATCTCGAAATGCTCTCTTACCATAAAGCGTATTGTATTCGATTTTTATACTATAGGTTATTTTTTTTTTATTACAACATTTATGTCACATTTCTGTGATAGTAGTCGTGACGAGACGATCACAGCTGTGTTAGAAACGTGGATAAAAATAATCACAGCCGTTTATGCCGCAAATTTTCGACACTCGCAAGGGAATCAATACCTACAGGGTACTTCCCGTGAACTCAGAATCATGAAATTTGGTACGAAGCAACGTCTTAAAGAGGACAGGTAAAGAAAAATTGCGAAATGCATGGTAATAAAATTGTTAAATTGTATAATAAAAATATATTTAATAATTTTAAAATAAAATTCTCGTGAGTTTCACACATATTTAAATATTATAAATTAATCCTGCAAAAACAGCTCGCAGACGCAGCTGCGCACTCGCCCTGATGATGGTTTTGTTGTAATAAAAAAAATAGGTTCTTTTTTTTATTACAACATTTATGTCACATTTCTGTGATAGTAGTCGTGACGAGACGATCACAGCTGTGTTTGAAACGTGGATAAAAATAATCAGACAAACACACTACTTATTTTATAATGTGTAAGATTTTGTGTGCTTATTCACATCCGAAACCGCTAAACGGATAGTGATATTGAATTTATCTGGTTCCTGGATTTATCTCAAATTTCTGAGTAGTTTTCTCGAAAGAAGCATTATACAAGACATGCGGGCGAGTGCGGGGGAAGAAGCTATATATATTATTATATACTTTTCTATTGTAAAGGTATTGAAATAATGACAGCAAAGTCCAAGTTTAATCAGCTCAACTAGTACCACATTAATACAATATACTCCCTAAACATAAAGTGTTCTAATTAGTTCCTGTTCTTGAGCTCTAATAATATCGATAATGGTATATTTTTTCCATAAATTAATAAATTTATATAACTAAATAAATGACAATGATCTTTGGAGATTGCGTTCACCTTTCTACAACGTGTCAATGGGCCAATCAGTCAATTATCGAAGTAATGCTGATAAGTCATTTATTTCTTTAAATTTTACCTACAAAGGTATGTGATTCATGCTATCAACAACGGTGCCAGCTGATTGTGTGATGATTTTGATAATTGTCTCAACTGATATATTTTTTTTAAACATTTTTGTTTCTCATTTACTTAGGTACATACTCCATTTATAAAATATAAATAGTCATACACATAATATAATGTTGAATACCTATATAATATGATACATACCTTACTATAGTCAGAAAACGCTTCATAAGAAAAACGCTAGAAAAAGTTGCAATATCTTTGAGTACGGTTCAAAATATTCGTAGGTTGCATGAATTCCGAATCCTTAGACAGGCTTCAGAGATTAAAATAGCCGATCAACACAAGCAAGAGTGGATGAGACATTACATTCTTCAAAACATAGGGCGCACTAAATGTTTCGGTAACTGGCCATTTAGGTCCACAACATTAAAAAAGTAATTACAATATTATAAATGGAACGCTTTGAATGTAGAAATTAGACATTTTGTACCATCGAGAAACTAACCTTACGGGTTACTTTCTCGATGGTTTGTACCTAACTGTCACTTGTTTTAACTCTACGGTGTAATTTAAAAAAAATGCGTGTCTACGTCACCATCTATTTAGGTCGTGAAAAATCAATAGTGGTAATTATCAACTACGATTTTATGTGTTATTTGACAACTCATCAAAGCTTCACTTAGCTTCAAACTGGCTTTGGTGATGAAGCACTACGCAAGACGACTAATTATATCTGGATTGCAGATTTTCAAGCGCGACCATATCAATCATTTCGGTTGAATTTCTTTATGTTCGCCCTATCACTACCTACTATGAACAACTAAAACATCGATGGTGTGCGCCGTATGCTTAAAACAAACAGGCATGTCCCCTACCATGAAATTCGAGCATCCCTAGGCCAAGAAACATTTGGCTGTGAAAAAGGGTGTTGCTATGGGGGTTCAAAAAAGGATGGCGTCACTTGGTGCAATGCCAGGCTTATCAACCTCAAGAAGTAGGCGTCAAATTTGGTGTGGGAAATGATAACAGGTGATGGAATACGGACTAAAAACTAAGTATCGTAAATCAAAGAAGCAATAGACCGTTTGGTCTTTCAAGATGAACTGAAACTAACCAAAATAGCGCACGTGCAAAGTGTCGCTAAACTGATGGTTGATTCTTTGTTCCTGGACATGTAGGCACTGTTGCATCGGAGAATCGTCGTACTTTGAATAGTAATTGAAACACGACCGCCGGAAGTTATTGACGAACTCCTTTATCCATCATGACAATGCCAGCTCTCACGCGGACAGATATACGAATTTTTAAAGGCGAAAAACATAGAACTTGCGGCCATACAATCTCGACCTGGTACCTTGTGACTTCTACCTGTATCCAAAAATTAAGAAACAAAATACGTATCCAATGATTTTCATCACGAGACGTGACCGTTCAAGAGTATGAAAAACGTTACCGAGGTCACCACAGAGGAGTAGCATACATGTGTTCGAAATTGGTTTATATTCGTATGAGAAAGTGCATTTAATAACGACTACAAAATTTTTTTGGGAACAATTAATTCATTTCGATCAACCTGTTTTGTGGTGTTAATTTTTCCGGATTGAATAATTCCGAAAACATTCAGTGCGCCCCACGTTATAATATGTCTAAAAGATGACGGAGAAAATATCATGACATTATCATGACGAATGTAAAGCTGTAACGTAAACATGTTTTGAAAAGATTTTAACGAATTATATTATTCCAATAACATTTTATGTTATTCGATTAACATTAGAGATAACACAAAGAGTTACTAATAAGTCTAGTGCAAGAGGTTAGTGTGGATGAAGTGAAAGTAGCCTAGGGCATAAAGAATGGAAAAGCCGTTGGGCCGGATGTTACATCTGTTGAAATGTGTTGGATGGAAGTGTCTGACTTCAATAAGTTGTTGCATGAGGCGATCCCAGATAAATGTTGTAATGGTTCGCTTGTGTCCACATTTAAAACGAAATGTACAAGACTGTAGAAATGTAACTACCCAGGAAGAAATCTCTTAAGATACTAGCAATATGAATGAAATAAGTGAGTCAGGTGACATTATACTAGTTCGGGTTTATACAAGGATGTGTTCGCAGTTAGGCGACTATGCGAAAATTATAGAAATTTGTATGAAAATCTGCTCGTTGTGTTTGTTGACCTAGATAAGACATACGATAGAAGTATACCGAGAGGTTCTATTCTGTGGTAGCCTCTAAATAAGAAAAAAGTGGTTAGTACCTGTAGCTTATTGCTTTAAAGTATAGCACCCACGGGGCTAGTCCGGTACTAGCCACAGGCCTGGTTCGAGGCTATCGTCACGTCATAAATGTGGCTATAGGCTCATTTTACCTCCTTTTTTGTTCCTCATTATAGGTGTACTGACATATTCTGATGACACATGGGATGGCGCCCTTGTAGGCATATCCAGTCCGCTGACGACATAGTACTATCTAGCTCGCTGATACTATCAAACCTATAAATATTCTTGTCGGTGAAAATGCAACCGAGGTTCAGGACAGACTAGAAAAATTGAAAGTGTCAGACTGCAGATCAGCAAAACGAATCCAGAACAGATATATGTTCTGCGACTCTTGTTCCAATTTTCTGTGCCGATTCTCCGTATTTTGGTTAAAACGATGATAAAAGGGATGTTATGAACGGGTTAAATACAGGATGGATGAATCAACGATAAGCTTCTGGGCTCGCATTTGATTCAAGTATGCGCATATAAAGCTTATGGGGGGAAAAATTAAGACATCACAAGGCCGGTCATAATGTGTAGAACAGAACGATGCGCAAATGTGAATACAAAAATTAAGGAGGCTGAATATTGCATGTGGCAGAGATGCGAATATTAGAAAAGATGTGTGGTGAAACTAGAATAGACAAGATAAGGAATTAGTATATATCAGAGAAAGCTTGAAAGCATTGCTCTGACTGAAATATTAAATAGTCTAGTGTGGTACTGGCAAGTCTTTAACAGGAACGAGTAGTCTGATGAATCTGAATCTAAGGAAGCCCATTTCACAAACAAACAAATAGTTTCAACTGTCAGTAGGTAGGTATACGTCAAAGTTTTATAACTATCTTCTGCAATCTTTATGTTATCGAGTAGGTCTGTAAGATCTATTGTTGGGAACATTATTGGGAACCGTCATAACATCCCCAAATTTGGACTGTTAGCTAGGAGCAATCTACCACTAGGTACTCTAGGGATAAAGGAAAATAAAATTTTAATATTTTTCTAATGAACTTATCAATCAACAAAGGCGGACATCGATGATAATGATTAAAATGTTTTTAGTTGCGGTAGTGAGATAATCTTGCCTATCTGCTATTTTACCTGTTATCGTTCAGGATCGCATCTGATAATGATCTTGATTATCAATAACGGCTACCTACTAACGAAACTAAAGTCATGGAAATATATCGCAAAATCGTAATTGGCTATACGTCACAACTTAATTCTCGGAATTGTTTTTAATGTTCCACCGCGATTTAAACGATAAAAGTGCAATTTTGTTACAATAATAGCTACAGAGAGTAGGTATTAGTACAACTGACAATTACTGTGATTTAGAATAATAACCTAGAAGCCGGCCTACTGCCTATCACCTGCCCATTAGTATTTTCTTATGGACAGGTGATAGGATCAGAATATACCTATACTGTGACGTAGACCACGTCAATGTTTAATCTTATGCTCATTACTCATACATAAAATCACGCCTCTAGGTAGGCAGAGACCAAAGCTTTCCACTTGCTACGATCCTTACAAATCTTTTTCACTTCATCTACACTCATCAATACTTTCATACATAAGCGTCAGTTTAGGGTATTCCTGACCTGGCCTTTTTTTCAGAATGTCTTCAATTTGACCTCTGGTATATAATACCAAGGAGATTTCATTAGAAGGTTTCGCGGGCCATATATCATGTTGTAATGTTGTTTTTCTGTGGTTAGTTTTTTTTATTATGCCTTATAGTTTAGCCTTTGCCAACTATCTCACCTGATGGTGAGTGATGATGTGGTCGAAGATGTTGTTCAGGCTAACACAGAATTACTGGCTCTTAAGGACACAACACACCTTTAGGTGCTTTGCAACAGATTTTCTACTCGAGGGTGGTAGCTAGACAGGTGGGCATTTGCAAAGTGACCTACCACCATGCTATAGCATGTTGTTATAGCATGTGTTACTTGTCACTTTGTTACTTGTCACTGCCATCTTAAGACTACAACCGAGACCGACGTCTTAACGTGCCCTCCGAAGCTCGGAAGCGCTCAGTAATAGTGTCGCTTGCGGTCACCCATCCAACACATGACCGAGGCGGACGTTGCTTAACTTTGCTGATCGGTTCAGAATGGCTTAGCAAACTTCGCTACGAGCGCTTGTAGCAGATGACGTGATGGAAATTATTTGTAAGTAAGTTATTTGTAACATTTTATACTAAAAGAGCAGGTATGCATATTAGGTGACGAAATGTGAGGAAGTTACGGTATCTCCCACATAGAATAACTAGCTACCATTACATGCGGTGGAATTTATAAAATTATATTCACGAATAAAAGAGTTTGCTGCTCTGTAATCACTAAGTTAATGTTTGAAAAGTGATAAGAATCTTTGTTTAAACATCCATAAATTTAAATCCATTATTTTATTGCATTGAAGCAGTTCTAATCTTTCATTCTCCGTGAAAAATTCAAAATGGCAAAACTCATTACATATAATTACCTTAGGAATCCTAGGTAGGTAGGTACTTAGCACGTACCTAAGTTACTTGTAGTTTATATCAATTTAACAACGATAAAGGGGGCGACCCGAAGTCTTTTCTGTGGAGATTTCGGGTCGCCCCACTATGGTTATATCTAGTTCTTCCCGAAGGTAGTTTTTGTGAAAGTCGCTGCCAACTACGATAATCCACCAGGTCCACAATAACCCCTGTCAGTGATATCATTCTGCACTACACTACATTATACATATGCTTCAAATGATCTTCTATAGTTAGATATAAGTTGGTTGCTATACCTAAGTATAAGAGTTGTATATATGTCGTTTGCATACCATGCCACGGCACTCCGCAACTTTTGAAAGTGTCCTCTATAATAACTCAATAAATTAAACCAGTTGAAATAGACATTGCACTTCTAAAAAATTACCAGTTAGCTTAAAGTTATGTGTAACAGAATATATAATTTCATTATAAACTCTATATGAAATTATATTTTTTTTATTTTATAATGAAATTTTAAAAGCATCCGATCATCTTATTCGCGAATAAATAAATATTTTTGGTACATAATAAGCTATCCAACTACACAATTGGATGTTTCAAATATACAGTTTTATTCACATTTGACATAGTATAAAAATTTAAGCACGCGTCAGATCGTAATTGAAAATATTCTTAAGGCTAAAGTGTCTTCAGAGCGCCTTCTATTCATTCATATTTTGTATACCAAGTGTGTAAACTACGTAAAATTGTGCATGTCGTTGTTTATAAAATCTACCTGTTGTGTCAGTTTCCCATAAAAAATAGTATTTTCAAAATTATTTGTAATAATCGTTTTTTATGATATTTATTATTTTTATAGAATATCGTTTATTCGCATAAAATGTAGGTACAAAGGATGGAGCAATGATTTGCAAAGTGCCCCTGGTACATTTTGCCAAACTGTGGCATGCAAACATTAATTTAATTTAAAATAATTTAAAACAACATAAACAATAATGATTATTAGAATTTTACATTTCAATTATTTCACTTCATTTTCATCATCAATTATCATTTGTCGAATAAAATATATTTGTGTGAAGCCACTTTAACAGTTCTCGTTTATACAACCTTAGGTCTAATTTTCTGAAGTGTCCGGGTAGGTCATTGTACACTTTTATGCACATGCTATGGCATTGTCTACGATTCAACGCTGTTTTAGTTACTTTAACAATGACCAGTCTGTCTCGATTTCTAGTATTTGTGGGGTAGAATTCGAATTTTACATTTAGAGATAAAATAAATGATAAAACGAAAAACTGGCTAACCATATACATATGACGACACTACTTTTTTATGGAAATATATACGAAGACAATACGTTATATATACCTTAACTGCGTTAAGAATTGAGAATTTTCTTTTGTGTTTTTTAAGTGGACAAAATCTTGTCTTTGTTTTGCCGTCTGAGGAATCAGGACTATATCACAATACATTTAATACTATTTTTTTTTACAGATTGGGGTGCATGCCTGTATTATATTGAGACACGATGGCCAGTATAGGGAACACTGAAAGTTGGCTTGATGAAGGTTTGTAAAAAAATATCTTTCTTTTTTTCGAAATGATGATTTAAACAATACTATTCAGTATCAAAATAATGTTTTCGTGAGTGTCACATCATAAATTTTGCTAGGAGTAGTTAGTGTCACACCATACGGTGACACATTGCCCCACGGATTTATCTAAGGACCGCGTGGATAGTGTCTTCAACCTTTCATACATTTTTTAACGCCATTTGTATATCTTGATTGGTCCCTATCGTATGAATCTTTGTACCTGCAGTACTTGTGTATCACAGCAATACTAAATTTTATATTATTAATTTCTAAAACATATAACTCGGCCCTGTCTCACAATCCGTTCTAAGGTGAATTCTTCGTCTATAAACTACCTATCTGCCACAATTCAATTCGTTTCAAGATTTCGTGTTCAACGAGCGAGTAAGTGATCGCTTTTACAGTTTACTATTTTAAAAGCCTGATCACTTACAATAATTATTGACTATGTCCATTTACATATGTCACACTATTTCAAATGATCTATCTTTTCAAGAATTTAAATTACGTGTACATGGAAAATGTTACTTTTATATTACATACATACACAACATTATTATTTAACAAAGAATGATTACGTAATAGGTATATCCTAAATTTAATATAAAATTGAAGTTATGATAATAACAAATATTTTAAAAGTATTTTCAGAAAACATTTAATTAACTATTTAATAAAACACTTACAAAATCTTTTTAAAAATGATATATTATATATCGAGACTCGTCTCGATCGTGCGCTCGTAGAGTCAAGACCTCCTGAGGATGCTTCGTTTAGAAGCGAAACGCGTCTAATACTCTTCCAGTTTGGCTGCGTGGCGTTTGTGACGTCACGTCGGCTTAACAGGAAATTAGGCGGAATTGTCACTAGATACATATAATTTTTATAAAGATTTTTTAAGTGTTTTATTAAATAGTTAATTAAATGTATTCTTAAAATACTTTTAAAATATTTGTTATTATTAAAAATGGATTTCCGCAAAGTAACGCCTGAATCTATTCATTATATGAAGTTATGATCCTAAGACGTTAATTTGTTATATTTCCAGAATTCAAGGAGGTGACGGTGGATACAAACGTGTCAGTGGCAGTGATGGCGGAGGAGGTTCCAACGCTGACTGTGGCTACCATTGTCGCGATCACGGTCGTTGTGCTGGTCACTATCGCCATTGTCTTCCTCTTAGGTGTACTCATCGATTGGAGACAGCAGTAAGTTTTACCTTCGACACTGTTTTTAATATTAAATCATTTTAACACTACATTTACGTTACATGTGGAATCTGTAATCACCACCTACCTACTGTTTTAATAAAACACTTAAAAATGAAAAATAAAAATTGTGCCAATTCCGCCTAATTTTCCCGTTAAGCCGACGTGAACTCAGGATTCAGCGGAAATAATAATAACAAATATTTAATAATAACAAATATTTTAAAAGTATTTTAAGAAAACATCAAATTAATACTTTAATAAAACACTTTAAAAAGTCAAGACTTCCTGAGGAAGCTGTAGAAGTGACACGCGTCGAAAATTCTTCCAGTTTGGCTGCGTGGCGTTTGTGACATCACGTCGGTTTACTGGGAAAATTCGGCGGAATTGTCATTAGATATAATTTTTATATTTTGTTAGTGTTTTATTCAAATATGAATTTAAGGTTTCCTTAAAATATTTGCTATCATCTGGAGTTCACTTTAGGTGAAATCAGACCGGAACAAAAAAACAATTGTATAATTTATACTATGTAGTTATAGTTTATACATTATACTTACAATTATCTAATTATTATCTTTTCGTGGGATCGGACCGGAATGCACCATTATTTACTGTATATCTAATAATAACCAATGATAAAGTACTAGGAACAACTTAGCATATCGGATTATTATTAATTAAATTTATCTGGGCTCTCAGTTGAGACTGCGATAAAGCTTTGATTAAGTACAATTGAATTATACTTGTTGTTATTGGATGATCGTAAAGTATAAATTAATTAAAAATTAAAAAACCCCACTGGAAATTATTTATTTTTAAATCAAACGTTTTATCGTTCTATTGAAGCAAGTTATATATATTTATGGAATCGTGTTTTAAAGCCCTTCATTTTGACACCTCACTCGATTGGTTTGTAAGAATATTTTTATATTTATCCCACAATCTGGCGTCTAAAATCCGCCAGTTTGTATTTTTTCGCCTCTACAATAAAACACAACGCGGTACACTAAAAACCACATCACCTATCTAACTAGTCACACGAAGGTTGCGTAAATAGATATCCAAAACCTATACACAATATGTGTATGAGTATTTAGCGAAACACTAAAGGTCCACAGCCATCCCCAAGGGTTCAAATATAATATGGCAATGATAATTATGCACTGTCATTGTAACTAACAGTTCCTTCATTGTTAAATATTTAAATATTTCTGCCCTAGGCGAATAAATATTTTTTCACTACTCATGCTCGTAAAGTTTTTGTTTATGCCCGATGTAAGTGCACAAATAAGCTCTAGCGTGGGTGGCCAACCCGCGGCCCGTGGGCCGCATGCGGGCCGCTGTATGTTATCTTATGGCCCGCGGACATTCCGAAAAAAATGTATTTGTTCTACAAACAAAAAACATTAATTCATTGTTCTATATTTCTCGTAAGTAGTTAAATAATATATATTGAATACGCTCACAAACTATAGCGCGCGTCTTGTCTATGAGCGCTAAGAAAGCACAACGGGTTGATTGCGGGATGCAGGGGATGGTGCATGCCCCGTCGCGCGAGTGCGGACGCTAGGTAGTTTAGTTTATGGTACTTTGTCTGTTCAGATCAACATTGATGCACTTAGTTCTGCCAAACAAAGTCAAGTATCTCATTAACTTAGTCTATTTTATAATTAAACTTTAATTAAATATTTCAAACTAACAAATGTGTTTCATTTACAGTTTTAGAATCAAATATCAAAAATGTTTCCTTTGTATTGGTGAACTACTTAGTTTACATGTATAAAATTAGGTAGTGTCGCTCGCAGTGACATCCTTTTTCTAAAATATGGCCCAGTTGTCTAAAAGGTTGGCCACCCATGCTCCAGTGCATAAAATATATATTTTATAGATTGTGAAAAGAGGTAAAGCTATTATTAAATTCCAATGGGAAGTTTTCCTGGGTCTTTCATAATACACAAGTAGATAAAATTTTTAGAGATATTATTTAAATTATTTGTTTTATTGAAAATCTGACTGCATAAAATCCATTTCGCATCGACTTTAATATCAGACATTTCCTTTGGCTTGGACTGTTAAACGCCTCGGCATTTTTTTATGAACTCTTTGTTTAATATACTATTTCTTCGCGTGGGGCTTTAGTCAAACATTTTTAAAGTACAAATTATTTTTCATATAATATTCATAAATACAAAGTCAATTCGAAAGATTAATAGCTGTCTTACTGATGTAATACCTAGATGATGTAGATATAATTTCTAAAGATTGGCGAATGTGAATTCAGATTGCATGACAATAGATGAAATTATTTTAATTGATTCACAATCTGTAGCGGATATTGTCCTATTTTCATCTACAGCATGACTTATTCCTTCTTCCGAACTCTGTAGTAGAGCTGGCTTGTCTTTAAACACTGTTAGCCTCACGTCTCGCATTCTTTCTTTGAATGTATCTGAGGTTACTTTTTCATTGTATATTCGTTAAACACGTATTTTTTTGCTAGTACAAAATCTAAGCTAAAGTTATTTTGTTCCAGGCGAATTTTAGAGAAACAATTAGGAGAATCGAAGCGTATCCGAAAACAACGGCGCGTGAACAGCCACCCAGAAGACGACAACGCCAGCATAACTAATTACATGGAGGAGTCGGCAATGAGCACACCACCGGCAGAAGCACTTAGGAATATACCCTGAACAAAACGACTAGGAGTTTTTTTGGCAGTTTGTTATTTATAACTTTAATTTTGTACATTATGTTCATACCCGCAAAATCTTTTTAAGGAATGTACCCCAAACAGCACTACTATATAATACAAAAATAGTCGGCAGTGTATATTAAAGCACAGAAGAAATAGGAAAATTCTTGGCAGTTCAGTGACAAATTTTAGTTCATTGAGTTGTAGGAAAACTGTTGGTGGATAAAATAAAATATTTAATTTTGCACATTGTAAATATTTATGCCGTCAGAAGCGTTTAGAAATGTACTTTAACTAAACACCCTGAGCAGCACAACTAGACTAATACCTAATTAAGAAAAACTTTATGCAATATGCACATTAATATCTAGTGCTGCAATTATGTATTAAGAAGGCGATTCCGAGAATTTAGTAACTTTTATGGTGATATCCTCTTTAGTAGATCTTAATATTATAGATACGAAAAAACAAATTGTGCGGACGTTCTGGCAACAAATCCGTAGTACTAAAGGTTCTTCAGGTAAAAAATATCAGTGCAGCATTTTTAAAATTATTCTTAGGAACTCCTCTTTAACGATAATGAATTATCACATCTAACCTTCGCTAAAGTGTGACCAATCATTGACAAATCCGTGTTGAATATTATCAGATCGGACAATGGCATCTGTATGAAAAATTGAATAGCATTATTTTCTCTATTTTTTTGCGCATTTGGACAAATAAAAGGTCGTAGCTAACAGTGCAGCGCGCATTGAGATTGAACTTTATTTTATTACATTTTGTGCTTCATTTTCCGCTACATACTCCTAATTATTGATCAGAATCACCCTACGAATAAATAAGTAGGAATCACCCCTAATATTATTTAAATGGTGTAATTAAGTATCAAAAATGTATTTAATAAATATTATCCTGAAAGTTTAGTTTAACTATATTAAGCCAAATGGGACATATTATAATATTATTTGTTAAGAAATATATAGGAAGTCAATATATGTTTAGAGAAAAACGATGATGTGATACCCTAGACTTAAATTATTATGTGGGTTAATCTTATACAGGGTTACTGCGAATTAACCTGTGATTGGTGACAAGAGTGATGGGTATTCACAAACAGTAAAACTAATTTATAAAAAAAAAATACTTATGTTGTTAGTTTGACGAGATACATAATACTGTATATAGGTACGGTGTTTAAAAGAACTCACGAAAAAAAAGAAAGAAAAAGTAATGTCTTATTAAAAAAATCAGCTGTTTTCTGCGTGCAACTACCCGCGTGGTTGTAACTAAGTGATTGAGGCAGCTGCTACAGCTCCCAGTTCGCAGTGCAGCACAACCTGCACAACGCGGTGACAGCTGTGTTCTTATGGTTCGACCATAGAGATCTATCCTTTAGTTTCTGTGATCTGTGGGTTCGACGCCCGCCTTTCAATGATTGTGTAGTATAGCATCGCAGCGCGGGTGGGAGCGCGTCAGTTTATAAAACAGCTGATGCTTTTACTAGGACTAGGATGCTACCTAATCTATCAAATTGTTTTATAAGTGATTCTTTACACCGCACATTATAGTGTATCACTTATTTTGCACATATATTACACTCGTCCAACTAAAAACAACATCGATATACTTACCTAAAAATAAGTTTCTTTTAGTGATTTTTTTACATATTTTTTGTATTTGTTATTGATACCCATCACTAATGTTATGTATTGCCAGTAAATAAGCAGTAACCTTGTATAGTAGGTAACTAATAAAAATATTTATAAATAATGTTACGTCAAGCAATTAAAAATAGTGCTAAAAAACTCGATAAAGAATGTAAGTGTAAAATATATATACAACATAAACTACTGCTTCTGTATTGTTATAATTATGATGTTTTTTTCACTGTGTAAATATACGTATGTTGGTAACGTTACGTGTCAATTTTACTTCACAAGTTCCTAGGTTCTATCCCCAGGTAAGTCATTTATTGTGTTTGCATAACAAAGATATTCTCAGTCGGAATCTAGAGTTGGTTAATGGACATAGGCTCACCCCAATCAAATGGGACAAAACCATCTCTGGCGACATATACATCTACATCGTCTATATAAAATGAGTGAAAACATTGAGTTTACACGAGTAATAAATAATTAGTATAGAGTTAAAGTAACCTAAATATTTTTTTAGGAAAATCACTGTCAATAATAATTGTCAAGTTAAAACTTACAGTAGTTTAGCGTAGAACGTGGTACAGTTAGCTAGCCGCTATATTCTTAGGAAAATGTCAATGGATTTACAAATGCTATGTTGCAACTGTAGTATATGATCATTTTATGATAAATCTTTTACTGTACATGCTGCACGACTCTGGAACAGTCTGCCAGTGTTAATTAGTAAGTCGCAGTCGCTATATATCTTCAAAAATAGAGTAAAAGAACATTACTTATCTAGTAATAGCTAGCTTTTATATCATTAGTTTCCTGTACTTGTATTAGTAGGCATCTATAGTATTTAGGTATATGTATGTTTATTTTTTATTTAGTATATATATAGGTATTCATATATGTGTATTATTTCACGTAAGTTTATATAATTATGGTAGATTTAATATAGGATAAATTCCTTGTATGCAGTTCCTACTTCATGGTAATGTCAGTAAGTTGTATACCTAATTGCGGAGAACTGCCTCCCATATCAAATATGCATAAATCCTTTGTTCCTGGTTGTCTGGAAGAAATCGCTATAAGCGATAAGGCCGCCATTTTGCACTAGTGTATTTTTTTTATTTTTTTTATTGTAATGTTAATTTTAAGTTCTTGTGCAAATAAAGTGTTTTCTATCTATCTATCTATCTATATCTATGTAGAATTTTTATGGTACAATTTATTTTCCAAAAATCGTAGCCGTTTAGAACGAGTTCGCAATATAAGTGAAGAATTAGTACCTACCTATGTTGTTTGAATTTTGTTTAATGCAAAAGTAATAGTAATACCGTAAAATCATGTGGGAGCTAATTTTAAAATATTCGAAGAGGAGTCATCAATAACATAAATTCATTATATTTTATCATAATCTATTTTATTTTAATAGTTAGACATCCAAAATATACTATTTACATCTTATAAACATAGATCTAAACAAGTCAATAAATGAATAGCTACAATAATCCATAATATCCATAACATTAAAATAAGTAATCGAACTTATCATACCTGACGCTTAGAGAGACAGTTCAGAGCACTTGGTGGTGCCGTGCCCGTGGCTGGACAACTTCTGATCTGTCGATAGCTCGTGTGGCCGTATTTATAGTAGAGCCGGTCTCGTCAGTAGTCAACAACAAGTCAACTGCACAACTTTTGAGACAAATTAACAGAGATAATACAACGATTAGTCAGTTGCATGTCTTTTAAACATAGACCTTAATCATAGATAATACTTTTTCTATTCTACTAATCATAGATTACTTACTATAAAATACAACCACAGATTATTAATATTAAAAAAAATATGAGATAGTATTTTATCTCCCACACGGCCATTCTGACGAGCAGCCTCTGGCTCGCGAAAAACAGAATATTCATTATTTTTGATACTATACAGATCACTTGAATATAAACAAGTTACGAATTGCATGACCTCCACGTGTTAAATTACAACATTAACATTATTGAAAATAATATCCAAGGTACACATTGCACGACCTTAACATTTATATAATTATAACATGGTTTTGAAAACATTAGCAAAAACACATTAACAAGATACGGGCCAAATCACATAGCTACTGTCAAATAACATGACAATTTGATACTTGTCAAATCACATGGCTATTGTCAAGTCACATGACAATTAAATCGCAAATTTTGCCTAGTCACATGGCTATTGTCAAGTCACATGACAATTAAATTGCAAATTTTGTCAAGTCACATGACAATTAAATCGCAAATTTTGCCTAGTCACATGGCTATTGTCAAGTCACATGACAATTTAAATCCTGCCATATCATGTGGTTATTGTCAAATCACATGACAATACTATACCTGCCAATTCACATGGCCGTTGTCAAATCACATGACAATTCGATTCCTGCCAAATCACATGGCTATTGTCAAATCACATGACAATTAGATACCTGCCAAATCACATGGCATGTCAAGTCACATGACAATCTTATCCCGATTTTGTTTAATACATTTCAATGCGATCTTAAAGAATATTAGTGTTCGTTGGCCAGACGCACACTACATCCAGACCAATCGCCTCAAAATGTTGTTAATTATTTGTACAATATATCACACTAATTTTATAAAACGAGAGTCAATTGACATCCCAAACCTGGGGTAACAATTTGAAAGTTATTCAGACACATACAAATAATTTACAATTTCACAGACTTTTACAGTGTATCTACCGTTATCGTTTACTTGAGTTATTTTATGACGCAAGAACTTCTGCAAAAGTAATATCATGGCTTTGGTCTTACCAAAATCAATCTTTTGCATTTGTCCTCGTTCGTCCGTCCTGCCTTGGACTCTTGAAGATAAGTATCGAGGTCCAAATGTTCAATATCAATTAGCAAATTAGATATGGTGGAAGATAATTGTAAAGATAGAAAGAAACCCATGAGAAGGAGTGTGACGAATGCTTTTACTGAAAGTACTATTAAATTTTAGTACGAGTAGCACTTGACCTACAGCGTCCATCCAACTCATTTCACTATTTTTTTCAACATTTTAGTCAAGCTGTTTCTCAAAACTTTCACCATTCGTTCCACCTGACCATTAGCACGACTTACGCCACTTGCTATAAAATGCAATTCTGTGGACCAAAGATCGTAAAACTTCTAAATTCTTTCCCAGTGTATGAAACAGCCTGATCACAATCAATACGTTTCAGTGTGCCAAAGGTATAAATCAATCCTGTTAAGCAATTAACAGTAGCCCCTGCAATTAGATTGTTAACAGGTTATTAAAAAGCATTATGAATACAACAGCATATTACAAAACCTAACAATATTAAAACAACAGCATATTGCTTTGCTTAGTAGGTTTGTTGCCACATCATTTGCCAGTAGTGTCTACATGGCAATTATGGAAAGGAACTGGAGGTTTGTATATTGTATGGAGGATGATCGCGTACCGGACTGACCTCTATTGATTTTTCGTGTAAAGCATCCCTCAACGTTTTGACATAAGGGAGAACCAAAACTGTTTTCTGATTTTCTGAAGGGTTTTTCCAAGCTGAAATGTTTCAGTGAATCGTGATAAACAAAAAAGGCACTTCTTAATTGTGTTGTCTATCGCGGCGAATTTACGATACAGTAATCCGTATCGTATTTCACTGGTAGCCAAATCTTTGTCAAAAAAGAAGTCTTGCCAGATTTAATAAGGATTTAAATTTCATAGCTGTGAGTAATTTCTACTCCACTAACCATTCACTTTAAATTTGTATATGTATAGTAAAATTATACAGTTGTCAGGTTGCGAGATTTAAAAAAGCCAGCTCGGCGTGTTCACCTTTACGTGAACACCGTATCTCAAAATCAAGCGAATGTAAAAATGCTCATCATTAGTATATTATATACAGTAATTTTACTTTCTTTTTATTCAACGCTGTTGACGTTATAAGCTAGTTACAGTCTGACACAACTCTAAATGATTTACCAAGGAGATAGTGACGGAAATGTTTAATTAATCGGACTACCACTAACGTCTCCAAATCATAAGAGTGTTAACGTATCTCATTATCAGTAGTACGTATGCTCAAACATACCACAATTTTATTTGTCCATTATGTTTTTAAATAAGAATTCAACCTAACCTACAGTACTGGCGTCTGTGTGAACATTGACAAATTTTGTGAGATCAAACAATAACATAATGAAAATCATCAACCAGAATAAAGAGCTTCATCGTCTATTGAAATTTAGACAAATTTGTCAATTAATGGTGTAAGTGCAACCATATCCAATAAAATAAATCATTTAGCATTGGATACTTGCCGATATGGTCATCGATTATGGGAAGTAGAAAATCGATCACGTACAGAGTTGCTATTCAATTCTCTGTCAACGCACAATCTGCCACCGACATTTTATTCTGATAAGTAGGATTGGATTAAAATGGAATTGCTATCATGTGTGATGGTATTGTCTTTCAAGTCTGTCCAATCAGCTCTTAACCATGTGCACGTTCAGCTGGCGCTACCACGATACGGTCGTCTCTTGACAACCTTGTCATAAACGCATTTTGTGTTGAGATATTACAAGATATTTTAGCAGCATCTTTTGAAAACATTATCTCAATGTATAAATCTGACAGGGACCAGATTAAAACCAGTTTAATATTCAGGTCATCGATACAGACCATTCAAATCATTTAATAGCGAAGAATGTAATGAATTATCTCCAATCCTTTGCAAAAAGGAGTCTCAATTGTGACTTTGCCTTTGTCTGGATTTCCCACGCTTTCGCGCATAAGAGACCATTTTAGCACCACTATCAAACAAACATGAATAATTACTGTCATTAATATGGATAGTATTCGAATTCTGGTTAGTCTTGATCAAAGACGAGATCTTGACTTAATTTTCAGAGCTATTATTACTCAAATTTTTGAATTCAATTTTCATACCTACGTTCCATTTCACTACAGAAACTGCAAGTTCGTACAACGGGTTTTGGCACTACTAGTTTCGTATTTCTAGAAGTGGAAACGGAATTTTGGGTGACATAAGAGTAAATCGCTTCAGAAAGGCAAACCTTTCGTACATGACCTGACTTGTGACAGCGTCTGGATTCGTAGTCTAATGAGTATGCCTTAAATCTCCTAGGAGCAACGTTGTGATCAGAATTAATACCAGGTCTATTAAGTTTATTGGAATTGAAGCTTTGGATTAACTGTATCAAATTTTTGGCTGTGAGTCGTCATAAATCAGTCCGACATACCAAAAACAACTGCTTCCACTAAGCGCTGCTGAGTCATCTCCACACTAATCGCCTTTATCGCCAACTCCCATTTTCTAGTGGCGTTTTCCGCTAAGTTGCCAGCTTGCTCGCTTGAGTACTCCATAAAGTCCTCGTAGTAGCGTGGTTCATCTGCGAAAGTCTCGATAAGACTCGTTTTAAGTTCGGGCCAATTCTTTAAGTTTGTGTAGTTTCGACGTGCCCTTTCGGCAAAACGATCACGTAAATTCTTACGGGTCAAGTTCTTCTTCAAATTCGACAGGCAAAGTTCATAACAATTTAATGATAAAAAAATAGTATAAGCTGACTGTCCATAGACAATTAATATACAATTTGAAGAACATAACTTATTTATCATTCCAAATACGCAACACGTATAAAGTAAACCAGCACAAAAACTCCAGGATTAAGAAAACACATTTAGATCACTTAACTTCTCCATCAGTTCGTATTCAGTTTTTAGTTCATCAATATTTAGACACCAAACTTGAACGGTATCAGTTCGATCGTCAGGGTCAAAGGCTGGTACGTAACTCGGTTTTCCGCATACGGCATGTAAGTTTCTCTTTTAGTGTAATAAAAGCTTTAGCGGTAGTTTTATTTATTGTGTCATCATTCATTGAATCATATTTTGCAAAAAAATTATAAGAAGAAAGTTTACTGCCCTTGAATCACTGTTATTCATTGTAGCTGACTTTCTGGGAGCACCATAAAAGCCGCTTGAAGATGAAGCGCCTATCGCTGACCCAAGGATTGGCGATACAAGGTCAGCGCTGGTCCCTTCTCGGATGTAGCTGCTGGTTTTTCCTCCAACAGCTCATCCTCTGACGCAGCAGATTCAATAATATCCATCTTGTGGCTCCTGAAATCATAAACATTCGTAGGCGTAGCTTCTGTTTACCAGATCCCGCTTCTGATGTGGGAGCTAATTTTAAAATATTCGAAGAGGAGTCATCAATAACATAAATTCATTATATTTTATCATAATCTATTTTATTTTAATAGTTAGACATCCAAAATATACTATTTACATCTTATAAACATAGATCTAAACAAGTCAATAAATGAATAGCTACAATAATCCATAACATTAAAATAAGTAATCGAACTTATCATACCTGACGCTTAGAGAGACAGTTCAGAGCACTTGGTGGTGCCGTGCCCGTGGCTGGACAACTTCTGATCTGTCGATAGCTCGTGTGGCCGTATTTATAGTAGAGCCGGTCTCGTCAGTAGTCAACAACAAGTCAACTGCACAACTTTTGAGACAAATTAACAGAGATAATACAACGATTAGTCAGTTGCATGTCTTTTAAACATAGACCTTAATCATAGATAATAATCTGACCACAGATTACTTACTATAAAATACAACCACAGATTATTAATATTAAAAAAAATATGAGATAGTATTTTATCACCCACAATCATATGTTGCAAATCGTCGTTGTCAAACTAAAATCTGCTATGTGCACTTTTTTGAGAATGTAACATTTTGACCATTGTGAACAGTTCGCTACCCAAACTTTCATATAATAAAACTGTTATGTACTTATGACCACTATATGAAGAACAGTGGCCAATTAATAAAATATGCTATGTGCAGCAGCTAAAATATTGGCAAATAATAACTGCTATGTGGCTGTATGTCTCAAAGCATATTTAATTTGACCATGGTTAACAGAGTGAAACATCTGTTATGTGTTTAGTCTAAACAAATATAAACAATAAACATACTTCTATTACAACTTTAAACAGTAATACATAACTCTTAGTTATGATAGTTTTGCTTTGCAATAATATTGTAGTGTATGATTATTGTAGTATATCTGTGTGCCAGGGCAGGTAATAACATTCACTCGTCCATCTGTACGTTCACTCTCTTTGCTATTAGCTTCTAATGTGTGAAAGTTCTGTCCATGCTATTTTATTACAAACAAATAAATAAACGTGTCCTTTGAAATAATTAAAAATAAAATAGTCTCAGCAAAAAGCTTAAGACACTATGATCCATCATTACCACTAATTTTATCTTGCGATGCTTCAGCTTGTGGAATAAGTGCAGTTTTGTCAAACCGTGAGTTGGACAACACAGTAAAACCAATAGCATTCGCTAGCAAAAAGTTAAATGACACTGAAAAGAAATATAGCGCACTGGATAAAGAAGCGATGGCAATTATCTATGGTGTTACAAAATTTTACAATTTCATATATGGCAGGCAATTTGAACTGGAAACGGATAATGCTGCTTTGGTTAGAATATTTGGACCAAATAAAGGAATACCCAAAATGGCTGCCAAGCGCTTGCAACATTATGCTATATTTCTTTCAGCATTCTCATATAAAATCAGACATATACCTACCACAAAGAATCCAGCAGACTATTTATCTAGAGTACCAGTTCAGAACCAAAAGGACAAAAATGTTTATGACAACTTCACTGTTTGCACTAATTATATAGAGAAAAGTTATGATATAATAAACTGGGAAATTATACGAACGGAAACCAAGAAAGATCCGTTATTATCCAAAATAATAAGGTACTGCTATGACGGTTGGCCAAATATTAACTTAATTGATAAAGAATTCAAATCATTTTTTATGAAAAGGAATGAAATAAGTATTGATAGAGATTGTTTGTTTTGGGGACATAGGATTATAATTCCTAACTCTGTTAGAAATCAAATTCTAAATGAATTACATAGGAGTCATTTTGGCAGTAGCAGGATGATTGATATAGCCAAATCATACTTTTGGTGGCCAAAATTAAATGAAGACATAGTAGAGTTAACTAAAAATTGTAAATACTGTTTGTCTTACAGAAATACCCCCACAAAAAGTAATTTAAGGCCTTGGCCCATACCCCCATCACCCTGGTACCGCATCCATGCTGATTACCTTGGTCCATTGTTTGGTAAAATGTTTTTGATAATAATTGACAGTTTCAGCAAATGGCCAGAGGTGTTTCAGATGGCAAATATTGGAAGTGGTCTAACTATTGAAAAATTTAAAGAATTATTTTTAAGATTTGGTTTCCCTGTTCATCTTGTTACTGACAATGGAACTTCATTTACAAGTCAGGATTTTAAGACATTTTGTACAAATGTTGGCATTCAACATACATTCACCCCTCCCTACCATCCAGCCACAAATGGTGCCGCTGAAAGATTTGTGGAGACATTCAAGTCCAATGTAACAAAAATAGTAGAGAGTGGAAAAACACTTAAATATGCAATCAGCATATTTTTAGCTGATTATAGAGTTATTCCTCATAAATCTACGGGAGTCCTTATGTTGGGGAGAGAGATAAGAAATCGCTTTTCATTAATTAGACCAGCTCCAATATTTCAAGATCTTTTATTAAAGCTAAACAAAATCGTAGATTCTCAGGGAGGCTCCAGGAATGTACAATTTAAGATTGGCCAGAAAGTAATGACAAAAGATTACCGAAAGGGACAAAAACCTTGGACTGAAGGCATTATCATTGAAGAGTCCATGCCTGGAGTTACCTATTATATTGATGTTCAGGGCCTAAGATGGAAAAGACATGTAAACCAAATCATTAACTGTGGTCAAAATATGGAAGTTGGTTAGCTTGGTTTCCTGGTGCACAATTAAAAATTAGTATTACATGTACTTAGATACATAATATATAATATGATATAATGAAATGTCATAGAAAATGTAATAGCATGTAGTTATGTGTTATAGTGGTAATAAGTTAGTTTTATATTAGATTGATACTTAAGTATTATGTCTACTAGTACTTGTAATCCAGTTAAAGATACTATATAATAAGTTTAAGGTAAACATAAGTTATTTGTCAAGAACAAATAAATTATCTTCTTCAATAAAGTTTATTTAGTTAGTTTAGTTAAAAACTTAGTGATAAACCTTTATTGATTTTGTATGCGGGGAAGAGTGTAGTATATCTGTGTGCCAGGGCAGGTAATAACATTCACTCGTCCATCTGTACGTTCACTCTCTTTGCTATTAGCTTCTAATGTGTGAAAGTTCTGTCCATGCTATTTTATTACAAACAAATAAATAAACGTGTCCCTTGAAGAGCAGTGTGTATCAATTAATTACCTACGCTGCAGGACATACCAATATACAACAATTATGCTTCACTTTTATTTACGTTTACCCTCAAATTTTAGTGAGAGACTCATACTCAGAGACTCAGACTTAGATCGGCGTCGGCGTCGCCATCGGCGTCGGCGTCAGCATCATATGTCATGTCATAAGTCATATGTCAGACTCAGAGAGCCTCTGATATGACGCCTACGCCGACGCCAACGCCGACGCCGACGCCGATGCCGTCTGAGTCTCTGATTTTTAGTCTGAGACTCAGACTCAGAGACTCAGACTCAGAGACTCAGACTCAGAGACTCAGACTCAGAGACTCAGACTCAGAGACTCAGACTCAGAGACTCAGACTCAGAGACTCAGACTCAGAGACTCAGACTCAGAGACTCAGACTCAGAGACTCAGACTCAGAGACTCAGACTCAGAGACTCAGACTCAGAGACTCAGACTCAGAGACTCAGACTCAGAGACTCAGACTCAGAGACTCAGACTCAGAGACTCAGACTCAGAGACTCAGACTCAGAGACTCAGACTCAGAGACTCAGACTCAGAGACTCAGACTCAGAGACTCAGACTCAGAGACTCAGACTCAGAGACTCAGACTCAGAGACTCAGACTCAGAGACTCAGACTCAGAGACTCAGACTCAGAGACTCAGACTCAGAGACTCAGACTCAGAGACTCAGACTCAGAGACTCAGACTCAGAGACTCAGACTCAGAGACTCAGACTCAGAGACTCAGACTCAGAGACTCAGACTCAGAGACTCAGACTCAGAGACTCAGACTCAGAGACTCAGACTCAGAGACTCAGACTCAGAGACTCAGACTCAGAGACTCAGACTCAGAGACTCAGACTCAGAGACTCAGACTCAGAGACTCAGACTCAGAGACTCAGACTCAGAGACTCAGACTCAGAGACTCAGACTCAGAGACTCAGACTCAGAGACTCAGACTCAGAGACTCAGACTCAGAGACTCAGACTCAGAGACTCAGACTCAGAGACTCAGACTCAGAGACTCAGACTCAGAGACTCAGACTCAGAGACTCAGACTCAGAGACTCAGACTCAGAGACTCAGACTCAGAGACTCAGACTCAGAGACTCGAAAAGTCGCCGTACCCGTTCGCTCATGTCAACACGTATTCAATTTACTCTTCAAAAATTTAATCCAAATAGTGGTGAAAAGTGATATATTCAAAGTATAACTTGTATAATTGTTGAGCTAAAAGTATAAAGTGTTTTCTGGTGGTTTTTTTGTAAAAATTGGCCAACAAATGAGTGAGATATCATCGTTTTAATTTTAAATATTTTGCTTCATCAACGAGTGCCGATCCACCGCACAGGCCGGCGAGCGCTTCCGCCCGCTCGTCACCCGTCACCCGCGGGCACCTGCCGCGACCGAAGACGTCGCCGGCCGTTACGCGTGAGTCATAGCACGAAGCACTAGCGCTGTACCGTATATCGCAGTACGTAAACATCCTACAGCTATTTATTGTCTCATCGGTCAGGAGTGCAGCCGATATACACAGCAACCAAATTAGGTTACATATAGGTACAGGTTCCATTGTTGAGACGCAATAGTGCTACCTATTCATATTACATTAAGAATAAATAATTTATATATAGTCTAAAATGAACTTCCTGGAAAATATTACTTTTAGACCTACACGAACACTATCTGATTCTAAGACACATAATGAAAGTGAGATTGAGACACAAAACGCCACTACTAGTAGTCTTCCAGATATATCAGATGATGAAGACAGTGATCTAGTAAAACAACTAAAGGACAAGATAGAAAATATGTTGATTGAATTAAATAGCGCTCATTTAGAAATAGATAAACTGACGTTAGAAAATATTGAACTTAAATGTATAAATAACGATCTGACCAAGAAAAATGAATTATATAAAAATGTTACACAAAGCCCAGCAAAGAAACAACGCCACCACACACTAACAAAACAAAACACGTCACATAAAATATTGTGTAAACAAACACAAACGGACAACAACTTCAATGATAAAATATACTGTACTAAAAATATACAAACAGAACAAGAAAACTCGGATAAAATGCCCATTTTACAACAGAAGAAAGTGAGTAAACGTAAGGGAAAAAAACAAATACAAAATAAAGAAAACCAGGAACTAAAATTAGATGAAACTACGGATGAACAGATCAACATACCAGTACATATTACAAATAGAGAAGAAACTGAAGAGAGACCTAGTGATGTTATTTTAATCAGTGCAAACAAACATAATAATGTATTACAAACAGAAGAACAAACTTTAAACGGCACCAGAGGTAGTAGTTTTCTCCGACATTATCTTATACCTTACGGAGGCGTTCGGGAACTAGTGCAAGGGATAGACAAGAAGGTAGAAAAACTTACTGTGAACGATTATTGCATTTTATTTATAGGTGAGGAAGATTTCAAGGTTGATAGCGACTATATTAAACTCGTAAGTCAATTGCGGGAAGCTCTCTGCGATAATAATAACACAAATTTCATTATATGTGTCCCTACATATAAATATACAGCAGAATCTAATATCATGTACAATTTAAATCATATTAATAATAGGATTGACATATTCAATAAATTGCTTTACTTAGATAATATGACACATCAATATGCATTAATCTTTGACACGAACTCATGCCTGACATTTGACCACAAAATGTTCTTTTTGAGATCGGGAATGTTAAAAAATAGTGGCCTGCGTGCTATAATGGACACAGTATCTTCTGTAATTAGTGACACAAAAGGTAAAAGTTTATGTAAAATTAAAATAGGAGCTTGCGTTGATGATTTTGAAAATTGTGATGATGAGTTTTTTCGAGAATAAACATATTTGTGTCATGCATCAGAACATAGCGGGACTAATGAGTAAGGCTGATGAATTAACTGTTTGTCTAAATAACATGCGATCTGAAAATAAAATTAATGTAGAAGTAATTTGTGTAACAGAACATAATATGAAGTTAGGATTTGAAAACAACCTTTTTATACCAAATTATCAATTAGCTTCTAGCTTTTGCAGAGATAATATTTCTAAAGGTGGTACTTGTATCCTAACCAAAACAGGACAACGGTACAAAGAGCTTCCAGAAATTAATTCTCTGTCCCTTTCAGGAATTTTTTAATGTTGCGCCATTGAGTTAATTCCATACAAAATAGTGATAGTATGTATATACAGAGTGCCAAAAAATAAAAATAAAGCTAAGTATTTTGAGCAGTTTTTGAGTAGTCTATACAATGTTCTCCAAAAGATATGTTCAAGACAATATAAACATATATTAATAGCTGGTGATTATAATATAAATACATTAAAATCAGATATTAATACGCGGAAGCTGGAACATCTGTTGTTAGGGTTTAATCTTAAATTAGCAATTAAGCAACCCACTCGCTTAAGTAGTCAAACGTGCATCGATAACATTGCTCACGATATTCAAAAAAACTTTAAATCAGAAGTAGTTGAACTTGCGTTATCTGACCACACGGCTCAACTATTGATGTGTCCCGTGGACAAGAAATGCATTATTGATAGTTGGTGTATTAGACGACGCGACTATAGCGAACAGAATATAGTGAAATTTATCTCATGCATTAAGAGTCTTTCATTCTCAGAACTTTATAAAATTGACAATTCTAATGAAGCATATAATTATTTTTTTGACATTTTTAAACTATTCTATGACTTATGTTTTCCGCTTATACAAAAAAAAGTGAAGTCCAATAAAAAACCTAAATGGATATCTCGTGGTATCAAACAATGCAGCAAAAAAAAACGTCTACTCTTATGGCAATATAGAAGGAATCCAACTATTGACAACAAAGTAAAATTATTTGACTACTCAAAACGGTTTAAAAGAGTAACTAAGTTAACCCAACGGGCGCAAAACGACTTTGCTATTAAAACGGCTACAAATAAATCCAAATGCACATGGAACATTATTAATAGCTCAAAATCTAAGACACCAAAGGAATCAATAGGTCATATTAAAGTAAAAAATGAGATTTATACTGATCCATACACAATATGTAATGCGTTTAACGATTATTTCATAGACAGAATTGAGCCAACGAAACATGACAATCAGAATCACAATAGCACCTCATTCATTGTAAACACACCGAATTCTATGTTCCTAGCTCCTAGCACTGCCTATGACGTACTCAAAATATTGAAATCCTTAAAGAACACTAATAGTGTAGGTTACGATGAAATTGCTACGACCATTCTGAAAAAAGTTGCTATTTTTATATGTGAACATTTAAGTTACATTCTAAATTTATGTATCTGCGAAGGTGTATATCCTGAGGCTCTCAAGGTATCTATCATAAAGCCATTATTTAAGAAAAAGAACAGAAAATGCATGGACAACTACAGGCCTATATCTCTCATTCCAATAATATCAAAAATTTTTGAAAAATATATTTATTCACAAATGTATAGATACTTAGAAATGAAAAATATTTTTTGTAAAGAACAAAAAGGGTTTCGCGAAAAAAGTTCAATTAATTTAGCAATTTATGACTTCTTAGAAAAAGTTATCTCTCACGTAGACAAAACTAAACCAATATGTGCTATATTGTGTGACATGAAGCAGGCTTTCGATTACGTGGACCATGTTATTTTGCTGAAAAAACTGTACGCCTACGGAATCCGAGGCAATATCTTAGAGCTCATTAAGTCATATCTAACAAATAGAAAACATTATACCGAAATTACTAAGATAAATATAATAACTAAAAACGAAGAAATATACAGGTCCAATGAACGCTCTACTTTATATGGAGTTCCACAGGGTAGCGTACTGGGCCCGTTGTTATTTATCCTTTATATTAATGACCTACCCAGGGCTCTTGATCACCCGACTACACTATTTGCAGATGATAGTACAATTACAATTAAATGTAATAATGATGACAACTACGAATATGACATAAACAACAGCTTAAAATCAATGATACAATGGCTTGATAATAATAATTTAAAAATAAATTTGGACAAAACGAATGTAATTAATTTCCGACAACGTGTAGTTAGAAAGAAAATTTTAGTTCAATATAATGGTAAAGTGGTGCAAGAAGTGGAATCAACTAAATTTTTAGGATTGATTATTGATAGCAAACTTAACTGGAAGGCACACATAGAGACTTTAACTAAGAGAATTCACTCAACGGCGTACGCGTTGCATAAACTATCTTTCGTAATAAACAAGGATGCTCTGATAACGGCATACTATGGGCTTGTTGTATCAGTTCTACGTTACGGGATTATCTTTTGGGGCAATTCTACTGACAAAGGGGTTGTATTCAAAGCACAAAAAAGATGTATACGAGCAATGAACAATTTGAAAAAGACAGATAGCTGTAAACCATACTTTCTCAAACATAGGCTGCTGACATTAACATCTCTGTATATCCTCGAAGTAGCAACATTTGTAAAAAACAACCCAGACAGATTTTGCACTTGTATTGAAGCATCTACTAGTACTCGTAGCAGGCGAGACATTACAAGGCTGCGCGTACGTAGCTATAATACTGCTCTTAGACATAATAGTATTTTTAATATGGGACCAATAATTTACAATAAAATACCTAAAAGTATTAGAGAGTTAAACAATGACCAGTTTAAGAATAAATTAAATAGATTACTCGCTGATAAATGTTATTACGGTATAACTGAATTTTTAAATGATAAATTTGACATGAAATATAATTGACAAATAATGTGACTTTTTTAATTGTATTAAGTATCTAACTATGATAAGTATGACAAAATGTTTAATATTAAATTTCTATAATGATGTATGATAATGTAAATTCTAACTAAATATTTGTACGCCGAATAAGGCAAGGACATGCATTGTACTAACAAAATTGATTTATACCACCCTGTATGCTTTTGTAATCCGTATACATACCATGTCTTACAAATAAATTATTCTATTCTATTCTCAGACTCAGAGACTCAGACTCAGAGACTCAGACTCAGAGACTCAGACTCAGAGACTCAGACTCAGAGACTCAGACTCAGAGACTCAGACTCAGAGACTCAGACTCAGAGACTCAGACTCAGAGACTCAGACTCAGAGACTCAGACTCAGAGACTCAGACTCAGAGACTCAGACTCAGAGACTCAGACTCAGAGACTCAGACTCAGAGACTCAGACTCAGAGACTCAGACTCAGAGACTCAGACTCAGAGACTCAGACTCAGAGACTCAGACTCAGAGACTCAGACTCAGAGACTCAGACTCAGAGACTCAGACTCAGAGACTCAGACTCAGAGACTCAGACTCAGAGACTCAGACTCAGAGACTCAGACTCAGAGACTCAGACTCAGAGACTCAGACTCAGAGACTCAGACTCAGAGACTCAGACTCAGAGACTCAGACTCAGAGACTCAGACTCAGACTCAGAGACTCAGACTCAGAGACTCAGACTCAGAGACTCAGACTCAGAGACTCAGACTCAGAGACTCAGACTCAGACTCAGAGACTCAGACTCAGAGACTCAGACTCAGAGACTCAGACTCAGAGACTCAGACTCAGAGACTCAGACTCAGAGACTCAGACTCAGAGACTCAGACTCAGAGACTCAGACTCAGAGACTCAGACTCAGAGACTCAGACTCAGACTCAGACTCAAAGACTCAAACTCAGAGACTCAGACTCAGAGACTCAGACTCAGACTCAGAGACTCAGACTCAGAGACTCAGACTCAGAGACTCAGACTCAGAGACTCAGACTCAGAGACTCAGACTCAGAGACTCAGACTCAGAGACTCAGACTCAGAGACTCAGACTCAGAGACTCAGACTCAGAGACTCAGACTCAGAGACTCAGACTCAGAGACTCAGACTCAGAGACTCAGACTCAGAGACTCAGACTCAGAGACTCAGACTCAGAGACTCAGACTCAGAGACTCAGACTCAGAGACTCAGACTCAGAGACTCAGACTCAGAGACTCAGACTCAGAGACTCAGACTCAGAGACTCAGACTCAGAGACTCAGACTCAGAGACTCGGACTCAGAGACTCAGACTCAGAGACTCAGACTCAGAGACTCAGACTCAGAGACTCACACTCAGAGACTCAGACTCAGAGACTCAGACTCAGAGACTCAGACTCAGAGACTCAGACTCAGAGACTCAGACTCAGAGACTCAGACTCAGAGACTCAGACTCAGAGACTCAGACTCAGAGACTCAGACTCAGAGACTCACACTCAGAGACTCACACTCAAAAACTAACACTCAGAGACTCAGACGGCTTCAACGTCGGAGTCGGCGTCAGCGTTGGCGTCGGCGTCGGCGTCGGCGTCGGCGTCAGCGTCATATGTCATCTCATAAGTCATATGTCAGGTTGGCGTCATCGTCGGCGTCGGCGTCGGCGTCGGCATCGGCATCGGCATCGGCATCGGCATCGGCATCGGCATCGGCATCGGCATCGGCATCGGCATCGGCATCGGCATCGGCATCGGCATCGGCATCGGCATCGGCATCGGCATCGGCATCGGCATCGGCATCGGCATCGGCATCGGCATCGGCATCGGCATCGGCATCGGCATCGGCATCGGCATCGGCATCGGCATCGGCATCGGCATCGGCATCGGCATCGGCATCGGCATCGGCATCGGCATCGGCATCGGCATCGGCATCGGCATCGGCATCGGCATCGGCATCGGCATCGGCATCGGCATCGGCATCGGCGTCGGCGTCAGCGTCATATGTCATGTCATAAGTCATATGTCAGACTCAGAGACTCAGACGGCATCGGCGTCCGCGTCGGCGTCGGCGTCAGCGTCGGCGTCGGCTTCGACGTAGGTGTCCGCATCGGCGTCGGCGTCAGCGTCATATGTCATGTCATAAGTCATATGTCAGACTCAGAGACTTAGACTTAGAGACTAAGACTCAGAGACTCAGACTCAGAGACTCACACTCAGAGACTCACACTCAGAGACTCAGACTCAGAGACTCAGACGGCTTCGACGTCGGAGTCGGCGTCGGCGTCGGCGTCGGCATCGGCGTCGGCGTAAGCGTCAGCGTCATATGTCATGTCATAAGTCATATGTCATATGTCATATGTCAGACTCAAGACTCAGACTCAGGCATCGGCGTCAGCAACGGCGTCGTATGTCATGTCATAAGTCATATGTCAGACTCAGAGACTTAGACTAAGAGACTAAGACTCAGAGAGTCAGACTCAGAGACTCAGACTCAGACTCAGAGACTTAGAGACTCAGAGACTCAGACTCAGACTCAGACACTCAGACTCAGACACTTAGACTCAGAGACTCAGACGGCATCGGCGTCCGCATCGGCGTCGGCGTCGGCTTCGACGTAGGTGTCCGCATCGGCGTCGGCGTCAGCGTCATATGTCATGTCATAAGTCATATGTCAGATTCAGAGACTTAGACTTAGAGACTAAGACTCAGAGACTCAGACTCAGAGACTCACACTCAGAGACTCAGACGGCTTCGACGTCGGAGTCGGCGTCGGCGTCGGCGTCGGCATCGGCGTCGGCGTCAGTGTCATATGTCATGTCATAAGTCATATGTCAGACTCAGAGACTCAGACTCAGGTATCGGCGTCGGCAACGTAGCTGGCGTCAGCGTCGCCATCGGCGTCGGCGTTGGCGTCGGCATCGGCGTCGCCGACTCCGACGATGAAGCCGTCTGAGTCTCTGAGTCTGAGTTTTTGAGTGTGAGTCTCTGAGTGTGAGTCTCTGAGTCTGAGTCTCTGAGTCTGGGTCTCTGAGTCTTAGTCTCTTAGTCTTAGTCTCTGAGTCTGACATATGACTTATGACATGACATATGACGCTGACGCCGACGCCGATGCGGACACCTACGTCGAAGCCGACGCCGACGCTGACGCCGACGCCGACGCGGACGCCGATGCTGTCTGAGTCTCTGAGTCTGAGTCTCTGAGTCTGACATATGACTTATGACATGATATATGACGCTGACGCCGACGCCAATGCTGACGCCTACGCCAACGCCAAAGCCGACACTGACACCGACGCCGACGCGGACGCCGATGCCGTCTGAGTCTCTTATTTTGAGTCTGAGTCTCTGAGTCTTAGTCTCTTAGTCTAAGTCTCTGAGTCTGACATATGACTTATGACATGACATACGACGCCGTTGCTGACGCCGATGCCTGAGTCTGAGTCTTTGAGTCTGACATATGACTTATGACATGACATATGACGCTGAAGCTGACTCCGACGCCGACGCCGTAAGAGTCTCAGAGTCTGAGTCTCTGAGTCTGAGTCTCTGAGTCTGAGTCTCTGAGTGTGAGTCTCTGAGTCTGAGTCTCTGAGTGTGAGTCTCTGAGTGTGAGTCTCTGAGTCTGAGTCTCTGAGTCTGAGTCTCTGAGTCTGAGTCTTTAAGTCTGACATATGACTTATGACATGACATATGACGCTGACGCCGATGCCGACGCCAACGCCGACGCCGACGCCGACGCTGACGCCAACGCCGTTGCCGACGCCGATGCCGATGCCTGAGTCTGAGTCTCTGAGTCTGACATATGACTTATGACATGACATATGACGCTGACGCCGACGCCGATGTCGACGCCGACGCCGACGCCGACTCCGACGTCGAAGCCGTCTGAGTCTCTGAGTCTGAGTTTCTGAGAGTGAGTCTCTGAGTCTGGCTCTCATTTTGTATCCTACCTATATGAATGGATTTTATTTAGTTGTTGGCAGTCAGTTACTAAAGTGTATTCGTTGGCTAAACACATACGTTACATCAAGTTATAAGTGAATTAATGCTATTTTTTTCGTCAATGGGAGATGACAATGAATGCCCTTCACTAATTTTCCATAACCGTAGTATTGATGTCTCCCCCAGGAACTTACGAGGTAATGTTTCTGTAATGAATGGCTGAATTTACTTCAGAAAGTGCGTAGCCACTATTTATTATCGGGCATCATCGAAGCGCATTTACGTCGAGTCAACTTCTGCACATTCTGACATCTGCACATGCATGCAGTTTACAAAACATGGTGCAATGAAGTAAATAAAAAACCAGCTTCAAGGAATACCTTCTTAAGCATACTCAAAAAAGAGAACATTTCAATTCACAAACCCAGGAAGGATCAATGCGATGTATGTTCTAGTTTTCAGATAATAAATGTTTCACAAGAAGAATACAAGACTCATATCCAGAAAAAAGATGAAGCACGAAGCGCTTAAAATAAAGCGATCGAAAACTTGAAGGATAACCCGGATAGCATAGTGATAGGTATCTGTTGACGTGCAAGTTGTCCTTTTAGCACCAAAACTACTTGCTAGTGCATTGTATTATAAGCAAAAACACCAGTATCATAATTTTACAATTTTTAGTTCTCATACTGGAGATGTGACTATATTTTTGGCATGAAGCAGATGGAGATGTTACATCCGACGAGTTCACAAGCTGCGTAATTGATTACCTAAAAACTACATGCAAAGCTTATAAACACATCACCATAATTAGTGATAGATGTAACCACCAAAATATAAGTAAAGTTTTGGCGAGTGCATTATGTAACTATGCTTATTTTTTTAGAGTAGAAGTGGAACAAATAATACTTGGAAAGGGTCATACTATGATTGAGGTTGATAGTGTCCACTATACTATCGAAAATTATATAAAGCCCCCGATTAATGCACCTCAAGATTACTAAGAGTAATTTATTTTGATCTTCTTAAATATTATGTAAATTAATTATCTAATTATCAGTTTATCAGACCTGGTAAAAGGAAGTATGATCCCACAGCAAATAATACTAGAGCATTTTTGTACATGTCTACTGGTGAAGTATGCTTCAAAGTTCGCCATCCACGTGAATATAAAGTTCTTCCACAATCAAGGCATGTCCCTGAAGAGCTAAAACCTTTTATAGACCGTGACTACCATCCATTTTACAATTGTCTTAAATATATATCTGATTAAAACTTGTTTTATGTATAATTATCAATAATAAATCACTAACATATATGACAAATATTTTTTATTAATACCTGTTATGTATTGACATAATACACATAATTGACATTTTAAAGTCTGTTATGTGCTTCAATTACTCATATTTCAAAATATTACGAAAAAAATATATGTTTTTATAAACAAAAACCTAATAAGAACATGTATATGACCTAAGACTTTCATTTTAAATCACTTGTCAAATAACACTACATATAAATTTTTTCAGGATATATTATTTCTTCAATGTCTCTAAAGTATTATTTGTGCACATAGCAGATTTTGGTTTGACAACGACGAAATGTTGAATGAATTCATCTATGAAATATATATTTTTCACATCTTCAACTTCAGCAGTCACGGAGGAGTTCGCTTTAGAAAGTACGTATTTGACGATAAAGAAACAAATTGGAAACAAAAAACAAGTTGATTTTATAATAAATAATCAGGGGCCTTATTGTCTAACAAAATTGCACTGGAGATAAACTTGATAGTGACATAATTTTCTAGTCTATCTGTAAAACGTAAAAGTAGAACGTTGTTATAACCCTGTGTAGTAAAGAATCGAATCGAAGATGGCGTCACTATCCATTAGGTAGGTATGTCTCACTTACTCACTACAGATCTATTATATCTTTTTTTCTTTTACGCTTGATAGGTTAGCCACCTCTATTTCACCTGATGGCAAGTGATGATATGGTCGAAGATTTGGTTCAGGCTTACCTAGAATTACTGGCTCTCAACATCTCTCATCTGACAGCTGCCGGAACACATCGTTAGGTGCTTGGCGACAGATTTTCTACTTGAGGGTGGTAGCTAGCCAGGCGAGCATTCTCATAATGCCCTACCACCATGAAAAAATCAAACTGAACAGGTAGTTTAGATTTGCACGCGGCTTCGTCGTCCTCAAATTTGACTTTATTTATTATAATAAAATAATCTTTTAGCTTACTTTTATCTTTATCCACACGCTTACTTTCACCATCACTACCCCCTGTATACTTAATCCTACATTTATCTCCTTCCAAACCCCCACCCTTACCTTATATACCCCTAATATTCACCCCTTAATCCTGCCCTTTCATAAAATATGTGTCATGTCAGCGTCGTAACCCATGTCTACAAACCTATAAAAAATAAAGATAATAAAAAATAGAGATTTTTAGCATAAAGATAGCACTTTATTATAAATTTTAACCCCTATTTGTGTCACTTAAATTTTTCCTTATATTAACAATTTAAAAACAAACTTTTTTATCCTACGTACGTAACTTATCACAAAATTGTATAATACCTACTACCTAACCTTAAAAACACTTAGAACTTTCACACAAACACTCTGTCCCAAATTACCCCCTTTGCATAAACCCCGTTCGTAGCTGACGTCTCCTTCCTACATAATGACTACCTGCCAAATTTCAACAGCGGTAGCCAAGTAGTTTTGGAGATTTCTTCCCAATTCTTAATACCTTCGAAACCCCCATGAACCCCTTAACCCGGCCCTTTTATATAATCATTTCCTAGCTGATGTAGATGTCAAGTATCAGCTTAAACAAAGCACTTTCAAATGAATGTTTAACCGCTCTTAATGGTAATGTACTCGTCCCTTAAAAAAAAAATGTGCCTCAAAATCGGAATGTAATTTTACTCATGCTCCTAACTTCAAAAACAGGAATTTCACACAAGTTTTAACCCAACCCACAATCCAGCCCATTAATAAAGCCCGTTTTTAGCTGACGTTTCTACCTATATTTTTTTATTGAGCTACCTACCAAATTTGAGCTTCATAGGTTAACAATTTTTTAGCTTAAACATAAGACTTTCATATAAGTTTTCCCCAATTTGTTTCCCATATGGACGAACCTATCGTAAAAATCTTAGTGCTTTGATGATTTTTCATTTTATACCATTATTATACTAAATTCCATTCTCCGAACAGTCCTAACTAATAGGACTTTCAAACTCTCAGCCCAAATTTGGCCCCCATAATTCTGCCTTTAGAGCACTTTAAGAAAGACAAAATTAAAACAGTTATTTCTCTTGACATGTATAGTTTCTCATGAAGATAGGATAAATCCGGAAAAGCAGGGACTGGGATTTATCGAACTGTCACACCATCACATAGTCGTGCTTAAGTATACCAGGTTAGAGATGTAGCGCAAAAACTTTGCAAGAAAATAGTTGCGAACTCAGCTATGCATGCAAATTATTCTTGGAAGACTGGTTTAAAAGTACACAAAGAAATTAAAATTAGGTGTTAAAATGCCACACAATGGGGTTACGGTGCAGACGAGGTATTACATAACATAATGTAGTTCGTGCGCAGTAAGAATGCTGTTAGTTCGGTAAGTGTCTATGCCTTTCTGGAACGGCATCAAGTGTTTCGCTATTCACTTCTTTTCAAGTTGCGCCAGCACCGTCACATATTCCGTGCAAAACACTGCAATTTTAATCTATTGATACGATAACTTTGGAATATGTTAATCATCGTCACCGATAAGGGTACTTTTTAGCTGCATGATCGCATCAACAAATTAATTTACCAGTATTGCGCGGTTTGTTTCCACGGACGGACACGTCCACGCAATATAACAATTGTGATACCTTAAAATATATTTTAATAAAATTCGAACAGAATGTGCACAATGATCTGTTAAGTTTAATATAAATTGGAATTCTAAGATAAACATTTATTACTAATTCTATCGGTCGATCAAGATGGGCAACTCAAAGTCGAAGAAAAGAGAGAAGGAGCCGGATAAGTTTTTTGAGCGTGAAAAGTGGAAGGAGCAGAAGAGAATAGAGAAGAGTAAGATAAAGGCGAACCCGGTAAACAAAAGGATCGGTGTGAAGGATCCTCCTCTGCCACCGACTGTGGTGCTAGGTCCTCCGCCAGGGCCAGCTCCTGTACCGGGACCGCCGCCGCCGCCACCCGCGCACGTACGATCCTATGACGACGAAGCGCTAGACCGAATGCGGTTCCAACTCCACAACGATGCTGATGCCTTCCTATTAAATAATATTCTGCTCTCCGTACAATTCTTTGAGAACTTTGAGCGGTAAGTAATTATTTTAGTTGACTTTCTTGGATAGGTCCGTTTGAAGGGATAAAAAAGATCATAGCGGAAATCTTTTACAAAATTTACTATCTTATCCTGGATGCTTATTTGTGAAACATTGCAAAACTATTCATATGTTTTAGGGATAAAGAATATTAGACAATTTGACTAAAAATAATTTCATACAAGGTAGTAAGATCTCTGGGGAGAAAGTCCTTTGAATGGTTGTAGTACAAATCTGTTTGGTCGTTAAATAGTACTGGTGTTGTCATAGCTCTGTTCTGGATTGGCGGACAAATTGAACAAATAGCGAACGATATGAAATGGCATGCAGAGCTTGCATTGTTTTGAAAGTTCTTTACTGTTTGGTCCCGCATGTAGAGTTTAATTAAATTGTTATTAACAAAATATTTTAGCCGAATACCTTTCAACTAGGTAAGTGCAAAACAAAGTATTTACCTAATTGTTTTCTTTACGTTAAATTAAGTTAATAATGGGTATTTATGATGCGGCAATGAAGTTAATAAACTTTTATCGCTTTCAAATTAGTTTCTGTGTCGTGAAGACAATAAACATATAATATCATAAAAGTAATCTAAAAATGGATTGAAGTCGATAATACATCAAAGTTTCTTGATAGATAAACATCTACAAATACATCATCACTTACCAAAAAGTAAGATAAAAATCTAAAGTAAATTATATGTAGGTAATATATATGTATTCGCATTATTTTTTGTATGTGAATTGGTATCCGCTGTAAGCAATGTGGTATTATACATTTTTACCGCAGATATTATGTCTAAATAAACTCAATCTATATCTATATATTTACTCTATAAGAGGAAGAATTAGTATTTTTTATATTTTCGTGTGTAACGAATAAACTTAAAAACTACTGGACCGATTTAAAAAATTCTTTTACGCTTTGAATCCAACACTATACCTGATAAACATAGGCTATAGAGTATATCGTATGAAATCTTCGATAATGTAACCCAAAGTGTAAAAAAAAATACCAGAAAATCGTCATATCGCGTACGCTGCGGAAATTGTTGACAATAGAGCAAATTGATGTACCTGCTACAATTTTATAAAGGACATCAATCTACAAAAAAGTCGGTAAAAGGTACAATGAAATACCACTTATCTCTCTTTTTGAAGCGCTCGTAGCGAAGTTTACTTAGCTGTTCTCAACCGATCAGCAAAGTTAAGCAACGTCGCCCGCGGTCATGAGTTGGATGGGTGATCGCTAGTGACATTACTACTAAGCGCTTCCGTGCTCCGGGGGACGTTAAGCCGTCGGTCCCGGTTGTTGTCTTAGGATGGCAGTCGTTATAGCATGGTGGTAGGGCATTTTGCGAATGCCCGCCTGGCTAGCTACCACCCTCAAGTAGAACATCTGTCGCCAAGCACCTAACGGTGTGTTCCGGCAGCTGTCCTTGAGAGCCAGTACTTCTAGGTTAGCCTGAACAACATCTTCGACCACATCATCACTTACCATCAGGTGAGATAGTGGTCAAAGGATAACCTAACAGACATAAAAAAAAAAAAAACAACCAGGTTCAATATTAATTTTAAATGAAATATTGTACACGTTTAGTTCCTATAACACTATCTAGTAGATTCTACTACAAGCTTGGAGTGTTTACGCATCATACACAACGTAGTGATTACTTGCTCAGTGTCACATATTCCGTAATATGTGCTGTTCTAACATTCTATTTAAGGAATTAATTATAAAAGCGAATAAGCTTACAACATTACAACGAAAGGAAAAATTACAACCCGAAGAAAGATTCGAACACGCGATTTCCGTACCTCCACACGGTACGTCTGGTGGAGCGTTCCAATCCCTCCTGTGGTTATTTTTTTTCCTCTCTCTGTATTTTTTTTCACTGGGTGTGTTGCGCTGCAGGTAAATTTTCTATGGCACAGCTGATCGTATCAAGAAGATAAGTCACAGCTAGTATACGAATTTCAATGTGTTTGAGTCGCGTGAAGCAAGACATCTATTTATTATTTTGCATAGCATTGAAGTAATCAATAATATGTGTACCTATGTATGTATTACTTATATTTCTCTGTGTCATAGATAAGTAGGTAAATGAGTTGTGTCCTTTATTTTATCAAATAATAAGCCTTGTTCATTGTCAATTTCATGACCGTACAGTCCAAATATTTTATCAGTAGTAAATCCTCATATGCTATTTGCTCAAACAAGAGGAAGGTTCTTGAAAATTACCCAATGCAACATTACAATACTTTTTATATAAACTTAATTACAACAAACTATAAACTTCATTTGGCGTCGTTTCCTCCTTCTACTCCCCGTACACCCGCGACTGTTACCTAAAATATATTTTTGTCTGATATAAAATATATTTTACTAGATTATTATCATGTACGTACGTTTACTCGTTCACTGTACGTACGCTTTTCTTGGGGTGCCGGGCTAAAATGTCCCCCATCTCTTCCCGTGGGTGTCGTACGAGTGAAAAATACCGGAAGGTGGGTAACAGCGCCTTCTGAAGAACTGCTATTTTAAACTGCGATCCCCAAGACTGCCAAGCGTGGGGATTAACCCATTGGCATCGGCGATAAGCTACAAGCGGGACACACTTGTAGTCGCTCCTTGCAACATCTCAAGCCTTTTCTTGACAATGGGCTCGTTAAGGTCGGCGGTCGTTTGAGAAATTCAGATTTGAGCTACAACCAGAAACATCCTGTAGTGCTTCCGAGAAGACACCATGTCATGGATTTGCTTGTGGATTACCATCACAAGGTGCATTGTCACGCTGGCCCAGAGCTATTAATGTCGCTCTTACGTCAGAAGTACTGGATACTTTCTGCACGAAGTTTAATTAGAAATAGAGTTCATAAATGTCTACCTTGTTTTCGTCTTCGTCCCAAGCCATCTTTTCCTGAAATGGCAGATCACCGCTCATGTCGTGTCGTTCAATCCGCAAAACCGTGTGTTAGCTGTGGTACAGACTACTGTGGGCCCTTTAAAGTCACCACAAGTCGTGGTCGTGGTATTCGGGCCACAAAGGCGTACTGATAACAGTAGAATTTCATTCATAACTAGGACCACTGTCCTGACGATGCCAACTTATTAAGACAACCTAGCCCCGCTTCATGGGTGAGGCTATGTTCCGCTTTAGAAAATGTGGCTGATACAGTACGTACGTTTTGTGTAGCTCTAGCTTACGCAAAATCTGGTTTCGATGCTCCTCTTGCTAGCTAGAGTTCTTGAGAGCCTGCTCTAACTACTCTAGGCTTAGCATGAACAACATATTCGATCACATTCATTAACTAGCAGGTATGACAGCGGCAAAAACTTAGTCGATTTGGAAAACTAATATGAAAAAAGTAATAATCGATTCGATCTGCGCGCCACGGCACTGATGCAGTTGCCATATCGGTATAATTAGGTATCAATGATTAGCTGGTAGTTGTGGAAATCTTAGAAATTGTTTTTGTAAAGATAACAAGGTATTATTCTGAAAAGTGCTTTGTTTATCAATAAAATAATTTATGCACATGCTATCATCAATGAAGTGGTTTTCAAGCGTAGGTAGACCTTATAGACACTTTGGCCTTTGTAAGTTGTAAATAGGGCTACCTTCCTGTGGTTATACTAGTAACTGTATTATCATATTATACCAACAATGGTATGATACCTTTGTTTACTAGATTAGACACAGATCATAATGAATAATGGAAATTGAAGGAATAAAATATATATATATAGGTTACTTAACTTAAATGTTGCTGAACTTTTTGACTAATAATATCTACATTTTTAAACAAACTCATCATTGCTATAAGTAAGAAAAATAATAAAACGTATTCCAAGAACTAATATGAAATTGCTAGTTCATTTAAGGATTTTATAATAGGGCATTAAAAAGATCTCACCGACAGATATGATAAGGGAAAATAAGCAGGTATTATATGATAAGGTGTAAAGAATGTATAAATATATGTGTATATGTAGAGATATATACGTTAACTTATTTATCAATTATTTGCTACAATGCCATTGTGGTGATTTTATTTGATTTATAAATCACGCCTTTATCAATACTCGTAAGTGTATCTACTTGTTGTTACGTCATCAAAACTGATTGTCTTTAATCACTATGAACAACCAAAGAATAGCTAGATGTTTTATTTGATATCCGGAATGTGAACTCAATTGTATATTATATTTACAGGGAGACGCAAGTCATTAAAAACAATCCTATAAGTGAGAGGGAGAATTTGATCAACGAAGCCATGGTTCGTCGCAACAAGCACGTGTTCTTTGCGGATCGCCTACAGGAGTGTGTCCATGAGCATGTTAGCTATCAACGGAGCAGAGGTCAGACAGAGCCATTATGTGCTCCTAGGCTATTTGTGATCTACGACAACGTGGAAGCAAGTGAGCCTGGAGACACTTCCGACTACAGCGCGGTCCTAGATGCACCATTCTACAAGTTACGTATTGAAGATTGCAAACAGCCAGGTAAAATCCTTATTAACGTGTACTCTAAATATTGTGTTCTTTAATGAAAATTATTATTATTATAACAGAAAAGCTAATCTGGTTGTAATGTATTCAACCTGTAATAATGCATACCTATGAAGACTTGCACCAAATAAGTCAATTTTAATATAGCTACGGTTATACTAAATTATATAATACTTTTCCAGGTTACATCAAGTTGAAAAAAATTGAAGTTTTAGAAAGCACTCTACACAAAGAGACAGAACTAATTGAATCAAAGAAAATCAATTCCGACGATAGCATTTATACGGATTCAGAAAAAGAATCTATTGATTCAGATGACTCTCCATACGCCACAAAAGGAAAAGATTTATTGAAACAAATCAAATCTAAGATAATCACGTCAGAGGACTTGAACGCAAATGGCATATCAAATTACATACAATTAAATTTAAATGCTCTCAGTCATAATGGTAGAAGATTTAGTGGACCTATAAGACAAGTAAGTCTGCAAGTGGTAAAAAGTGATTTGTCCAATCTCGACAACATGCGCCTAAACTCATTTCAAGTGCCTGAAGAAAATGATGTAAGAGATCAATATAATAATAATAATATAGACAAAAAAGAACAAGAACAAGTGAAGCCGAGAAAATCTATTCTGAAAGTGACCAGAAAAATGAGTTGTGCGACAAAGGACTCAAAATCCAAAACAAACAGTTCAGATCATCGTTCAGGATCCCAAGATAACTTGGGCGATGATACAGAAACTTCAGGGTATAGATCAAATTCAAGCAGTCGTCATAACGAATCTAGTGAGACGGAGTCGGACTATGGTTACGCTACAATAACTGAAGCAGCTACACCTAAAAAAGTTGAATTAAGCTTACGTTCCAATTATGCACTCACTTCTGGTGTATTGCCAGATGAAACTTGGACTGCAATAGATGTACGCGCAGTAGACCATTGGAGTGATGATGACGATGATGAGATAAATGATACAGCTTCTAAGGAATCATTGTCACGGAACTTGTATGAAAGATTTTACTACCTTAACTCATTTTCATTCATGAATAATTTTATTGACAATTTTATACTAAACTTAGGACACGGACTTGGTTTATCAGAAGATGCTATTAGCAGCGCAATGACGCAAGGTGCAAGTATTTATTGTGACTCACTCAAAAGTGGTTTAAAAACTAGCTACGAAATTTTTCCGGCCTTGATTGCTGCATGGCCAAACGCTGCTAATCAGTGGATAATCCGTGAGCGAAAAATAATACAGAATCCAAGAACTAATTTTAGTTACCAGTGGCCTACCAAGTATATGGTAAGCAAAGCGATAGGATTCGGATGTTTGCTAGTTCCTATTGGATTCCGATCTAAAAGAGGTGTTAACCCTGACCAAACGGTGCAGTGGAGAATCACTTTCCCAGCAGCTGAGCGCTATTTGGAAAGTTGTTTGGCACATTCTCATATGAGATGTTACCTCTTCACGTTAGCCTTGCATAAAACATTTATGGAGACTGAAAAGTCTAAAATAGGAATAGATGCTAGTCACATAAAAAATCATCTGTTCTGGCAATGTGAAGACAACTACGCAAAATGGCCAGAAGATCGCTTAGGTGAAACATTGAGGTTGTTTTTGAGAAGCTTTTACGTTCATTTTGGACAATCAAGATTTCCTAATTACTTTGTAGAAAGCTGCAATGAGTTTAAAAGCATTCCGAAGCCCGTACTATTAAAATTGCAACGAAAATTGGCGGATATTCTTGAAGCTCCAGTAATGCATATGCTCCACGCTATCGATAAATTGAAGTATAACAAGAGGGATTTCTACCCGACGTTCAATTGCCACAGGCTGTATGATATATTGACATGCAAAAATCCTTTGCGGATTTTGAACCCCAATTTACCTGTAGTGGTAACCAATTATGTCGAAAGTTCTGATAGTGAAGATGATACGAATACTAACTTTTGGGATAAAGCTAAAGCTCAAGACAAGCACTACCAATGGAAAAAAGAGAGACAGCGACAGATTCAGGAGAGGAGAAAGGCAGCTTTATACAATAAGAAACAGAAGTCTGCAGGGGCTCAAGAAAAAGAAATAAACAAAAGTGTAAGTATTTATGGAATTTTAGATAAATATTGTGTGGTACCTATGATAACAGTCATTAATAATTTAGTCATTTATGGTACAGTTAAATAAGTTTTTTCGTGTGATATGTAATTTTCTTCTTAACTGCTCTCAATGCGTTGATAAACTGTCACGATTTTGACAGGTATTGTCTCGCTAGACGTTAAGATTCCTAGTGAGGAATTTGTCTGCATAGGTAATGGACCATCATGTCCATTACCCTTATTACATCATGGAAGGAGCGATACGTATTTTTATGAATGAATTTGTATTGTTCTCCTTATCTATTAGCCGCTAAGTAACATTTAGCGGTTTTACATGCACAGGAAATAGTGCAGAACACATAAATTAACATTAGCCGGGTCACTGGCTCGTTTTTCGTTTCACCAATCCATTGAATATTTTTTTCAGATAATACTACCAACGAAAATGGAAACAGAACGGCGACGACTGGTCCTCGAGTTTTTTATTCCACATTTTGTTGCCATGGCTCGGTCAAGCGAAAAGTTTGATGCCATCAAACAAGCAGTCATCTACTTGGAGCAAGCTCATAGGCTTTGTATTCTGCTCTCGGATGAGCCTGGCGGTGACATGACTGCTAATGAATACCTTGACGTTATCCGCGACAAACTAGCCGACTGCCAAAGAAAACTTGTGAAGCAGGGTGGATTCAAATTACCCCCACGAAGAAAAAGTCACTTGGACCACTCAGTTCACAATATCCGAAGGCGACCTAAGGTTGAGCACATTGTTAACCCAGACTCTCCGACAGAAGGTCACGGAATACAACCATTTACTTTCGTAGATATACACGTGGAAAAGCACGAACCACATATGAGGCTCAATGGTAGTGTGATTGGAGAAGAATCAAAGTTGTAGGTTATTCATGAGATTATTTATTTTCATTTATTTACTTACGTTAATGTTTAGTTAGTGTAATTAGGTTATTAAGCAACATGATATAATACCATAAGTAAGTCCTGATTTACATGATATAGATATGGATATTATATATAAATAATTCTTTATTGGCACACCATAATTATAACAAAGGAAAAAAGAATAACTAAATAGAGTACCTATACATTTTTTTTGTAAAAATGTTAAGGCGGCCTTTGCGCTTAAAGTGATTTCTTCCAGGTAACCTTTAAATACTCTGAATAAATTATATCTTTTAGTTAAGCACGTAGGTTCTATGTTCATGTATCTTTTTACTGATGTATGTTAAAATAAGAATCTCGAATATCTATAGCGTAACACTCTATGATAATTGTACGGAGTTAAATAAAATACAGATAATAAAAATGTGAAATGCATATACTTTATTGTAATAATATAACTAGCACACATCTATACGTAAGCATACATACTTTCTAAAATGAATATTCCATTTCAATAGTACACGTTTCTATAAAATAAAATAAACAATTTAAGACTTAGTAATTTTTATACCTACTCCTAAAACTTCTTGACTTACACATAAGATCACATAAAGATTCAAAAAGGCACTTTTGTTTTAAGGGCGAAAAGGAATCGCTCAAAAAGAGCTGGATGTAAATTTAGGTGATGACAATCATTTTACACTGTACTGACTACTTGATTTAGATGAAAATAATCTTTGCGGCATATTATAATACCTTAACTTAGGTAAGGGGGTTTACACCAGCAACCATGGCCAGTAGAGCCATTCGCACGTACATGCCGTATTCAGCCTGCCTGAAGTAGGCAGCTCGAGGGTCAGAGTCGAATTCGGGCGAGATCTCGTCCACTCGAGGAAGAGGATGCATCACGACCATGCGGCGGCGCGCTCGCGTCATTAACTGAGGAGTCACCACTAGCAGCCCTCGGTTCTGAAAAAATGTTTAAGTAATATACAAAAAGTGGAAGAAAACATCCTGCATAATAAAAAAAATACATTATTTTTCTATTGACTTTTTCTATTTTCTTGCAAATCATATTATGTTTCATAATTAATTGAATATAATATGATTTGAAAAAAAACCTAGGGTAAGTTATGTAGTCAAAATAAATGACGAATTTTAATTGCTATAATGAGTATGAATTAAAAAAATATATATATTTTTGCCAAGTTACCGCACAAATGACGGTCTAACTGATTTCAATAAAATTATCTCTGATTTTTTATAAAAGGTATTGATCTCTAAATGATATTATTATTTTACGCAGGGAAGAGATGTTTCCGTATCTCTACTAGTAGGGTTGTTTTCATGCTAAAAATCAAAAGTAATTAATCATATCTACATGACACTCTCCGTGATCTGCAATCCTGAAATTAGGCATGTACAGGGTTTAAAAATAAAATAAAAAACCTGTTTAAGTGATATTGGCACAATTTTTATTTTATTTTAAAGGAAAAGACGAAGGCCAATTGGCCGCCTTGACTCCGCTATAGGTGGTGTATCCTGGTGGACCAATTTTGGATGACACTAAATGGGGCTCAATTTCACGAAGAGCGCGAGTTATGTTGGCCTTCAGGACGGCAATTGACTGTAGTTTGTCTGCATAGACTAGATACTTCAAGTAAACCCCATAGAAAGTAGTCGAGCGGTGTTAAGTCACACGATCTTGGTGGCCAGTTGATGTCGCCACCACGCGAGATGACGAAGGCTTCGAATTTCTCATACAAAAAATTTAATGTTTCCCGTGCTGTAAGGCAAGTGGCGCCGTCCTGTTGGAACCACATGATCCATACTATCTAACCTAGGCCATAAAAAATTGTTATCATCTTTGTTATCATCGTGCGATATCAGCCGCCATTGACAGCGCGCTCCTTGCGCATCTTCGAAGAAATAAGGGCCGATGATATCGCCGATCCAAAAATCCACACCAAACAGTGACTTTTTCAGAGTGTTCAAGCCCCTGATGAATCTTTCGTGGATTTTCGTCGTCCCAAATCCAACAATTTTGTTTGTTCACAAATCCACTCAACCGGAAATGAGCCTCATGAAGATGACTTTTTTCCGAAAGCAGGGTCTGCCGCCTAATGCTCTAAAGCCCAATCAGCAAATACACGGCGCTGTCTGTAATCGTTGGGTTTTAGCTCTTGACCTAATTGAACTTTGTATGGATGAAAACCCAAATCTCGAAGTTGATGTCGCAGAAAGACCCAGCTCTTGTGCACGACGCGGTATGGACTGTCTGGGGTTTTCTCGCACACTGTCCCGAACAGCAACAATATCCTCCAACGATCTTGCGTTTCTTTGACGTACAGGCACTGCTTCATCGATCACCGACCCGGTTGTCTCAAATTTCTTCATTAAATAACCAGCTGTGGAATCTGCAAGACGGCCATGAACGCCATAAATTGGACGCAATGCACGGAACGTTAGGCGAATAGAGAACTGATTTTGATAATACATTTTGATAATTTCTACGCGTTGTTTAAGCGTGTAGCGTTCCATGGTGAAATAAGTTACTTTATGGGTGAAATGTCACGAGTCACGACTAAATATGTGTTCATGCCAAATTTGACAGCTATCGCTTTACCAAGTTGGCCGCTATGCGCTGTCAAACTTCGCGCGTCCTTATTGAACAACCCTTTACTACCTCGTAGGTACATACATAATTTCAAGATTGTAAGATAATAAATCGGATAATCATCAAATTTAAAATCCCGAGGAGTTATTATAAACTTATTATATTCAGTAAACTTCATACTAAGTGTATGGAATTATTTCATTCAGTTATTTATACGAAACCACTACATCTAGTGTATAAAACAAGTCCTTTTAGCCGAGATCTGAGTAAATATCCTGTGCATAGAAACCATTTTATACCTATCCGGGTCTTTTATATGCTGTGCCTCGGGCTGAGAATTGCGGAGAAATTAAACGTTCATATTGTAAATAATATAGTAAAATTAAAACTGATATTTGAATAATTTTCTATTTATAATGTAATTATTTCGACAAAAGTTATATCAATTATAATGCCAACATACTTTCATTGAAAATCGAGAATAAAAAATCCCAGTTCTTTTTTCTAATTATTTGATATAAAACCTTTTTCAGAATCGACGTTTGTATTTTTGATGTTGGCAGCTAAAAAAAAACAAGGAGCACTAGCAGGGCAGGTATGGGTTTTATACAACATTCCTTCACTGCTAAGGAGGGCAGTAATGAAATTCAATTCACTTTTCCCGCCGTACATTTATAAGGGAGAAATTACGAACTTTATAACATGTTTGAGACATTTTCTGAGACATTTCATCGGTGTGGTACAAGGAGTATTTTTGCTCTTCGATATCTGATTGCAAAAGCCGTTTTTATCCGCTAGCTAGAGGGTAAAGTAAATTGAATTAAGAACATCGTGTGCAAAAAGTTTGTGAGTTCAGAACTACATTTAACCTATTTACTTATACCTCCATGATGCCGAATTTATCATACAACCTTTTTTAATTTGTTAAAAACTCAGACTCGAAACCTTCTTGGTGTAGTTTTTTTAATTTGCTTTGCGCGTGCCATTTTCTTTTCACATCTTACTATACTAGTATTATTATATGTTCTATGACCTTAGGTTAAAAACAAGTTTAGTGTAGTAATCCGATGAATCGGTACAACTAGATAGTATACCGAAAAACAGTACACAAGTCACTAACACCAACATTACAGTACCTAACAAAAATATTACACTTTTGGAGAGGTGATAGGTATGTTCATTAGCTGGTGCCTCCGGTCACAGGCACAACTCTCCAGTTTATTTATTTGTATTTGCTGGGAGTCGAAGACAGGGTCGTAACAAACCAAACACTTGAGTTGTATATCACTGGTTTTAATGTTATCAGACGACACAGTTTATTGTTACACAGGTTAACACATTGAGATGAACATTTATCAGATATTCATTAATCAATTATACAGTTATACAACAGCACAAATAAAATCGTAATACAGTTTTTGTAAGCTCTTGTCAAGTTGCAGGAATTAGGCGCGAATGGAAAATTTCCATAGACAAAAGACATATGTCAGTCCACAGACGGACGAGGCGTGTTGCCATGTACATGAGCTGACGCCACACCACCCCCCCACGGAGAAAAAAAAACTAGTGTCGAAAGAAAAAATTATAAATCTAAAATATCTCTAAATTTTACTTTCCTTCCGGTCCTGGTAGTGACAGGAGCAGGTTGTGGTTTAAGGGTCGAAAATGGACACACAGGAGCAGCAGGACTGGAAAACGCGCGGGCTGATTCAGGTACGACAGATGGTATTGAAGTAACAACAGTTGGATTTGGCATGGGCGGCGAAGATGGTGCAGCACTTTCGAATGATACGCCAGAATCCAAGTGGGCAGGCTTAACGCGATCTACGCTAACAGTAGCTTCCCTGCCGTTCAAATCCAGGGTAAGTGTTTTGTCTCTCCTTTTCAGAATGCGATATGGTCCAGTATACGGAGGTTGTAACGGTCGTCGTACAGTGTCGTCACGAAGTAAAACATGCGTTGCTATTTCTAAATCTTTATAAACAAAAGATGACGGTTGAGCGTGGCGTGAAGCGGGAACTGGACGTAAAACTTCCATACGGGTTCTCAATTCACTCACAAAGTCTGCGACGTCATTTGCGTTTCTAGGTACTTCTGCTGGCACGATGAGTTCACCAGGTAGACGTAGAGTTTCACCGTAGACGAGCTCAGCGGACGAGGTGTTCAAGTCCTCTTTGAGCGCCGTCCTCATACCGAGAAGGACGAGCGGTAGCGCTTCCGTCCACGTATCATTATGGCACATCAGTGATGCTTTGAGCTGGCGGTGCATCCGCTCTACCATGCCATTTGCGCAGGGGTGGTAACTGGTTGTACGAATCCGTTTGGTTGCGCACACGTTCATGAGGCGCTGAAACAAAGCGGACTCGAATTGACGACCTTGATCTGTCGTTAAAATGTTGGGTACCCCAAAGCGAGATATCCACCCAGTTACAAATGTGTCTGCAACTTCTTCTGCCGTTATTGTAGACATAGGCCACACCTCTGGCCAGCGGGTAAACCTATCTATGGCAGTGAGGCAGTAATTATAGCCGTCGGAGTGCGGCAATGGACCTATTATGTCGATGTGGACGTGTCTGAACCTTCCAGATGGGTTGTCGAAATGACCCAGAGGAGATTTGATGTGTCGGGTCACTTTGCTACGCTGACAATGCAGACAGAGGCGCGCCCAGTTGCGACAGTCCACGTTTACTTTCGGCCATATATAGCGCTCAGTCACCAAGCGAGCGGTTGCCCGCGCACCAGGATGGCTAAGCTTGTGGCAACGGTCAAATGCAGCTCGACGAAATGGCGGCGTCAAATACGGTCGAGGTCGGCCAGTTGACGTGTCACACAGTACTGTGACGTTAGTGCCAGGGATCAAGATGCTTTCAAATTTGAGGGAAGAATTGTTGCGCAACTCAGCCAGTTCTTCGTCCGAATTTTGCGACTGAGCGAGACGCCTAAGCAGGTAGAGTGGCCAGCATACCATCGTGAACTCCTAGCCGTCTATGAGAGCGTCCAACACTTCAGGCATATTTTAGAAGTTCAACATGCTACGATTTTCACAGATCACAAACCTCTCATATACGCCTTTGTACAGAAACGAGAGAAGCTAGCACCCACTCAGCTAAACCAATTGACGTTCATAAGCCAGTTCACAACAGACATCGTCCACATCAAGGGCACTGACAATGTTGTAGCAGACGCAATGTCCCGCATCGAGTCTATCTCACTTGAAGAGGATTATTCTGCAATAATCCTCTTCAAGTGAGATAGACTCGATGCGGGACATTGCGTCTGCTACAACATTGTCAGTGCCCTTGATGTGGACGATGTCTGTTGTGAACTGGCTTATGAACGTCAATTGGTTTAGCTGAGTGGGTGCTAGCTTCTCTCGTTTCTGTACAAAGGCGTATATGAGAGGTTTGTGATCTGTGAAAATCGTAGCATGTTGAACTTCTAAAATATGCCTGAAGTGTTGGACGCTCTCATAGACGGCTAGGAGTTCACGATGGTATGCTGGCCACTCTACCTGCTTAGGCGTCAACTTTTTGCTGAAGTAGGCCAACGGTTGCCAGGTATCATCAACTTTGTTACGCTGCTGTAAGCATGCACCTACGTGTGAGCTCGAGGCGTCAGTAAATAGGCCAAGAGAAGCGTCGCAGTCCGGGTGGGCTAGTATTGTAGCGGACATAAGGCTCTTTTTACAGGCTTCAAAACAGTCTAGTAGCGCCTGAGTCCAGACGAAAGGCTTAGCACCTTTCCCTTGTATAGCTGCAACGGCGTCGACTAAGGGTGCCTGGTATTTTGCGGCGTCGGGAAGAAAACGTCGGTAGTAATTGACCATCCCGATAAATCTGCGCATGCCTTGCACTGTTTTTGGTGGAGGGTACTCTACCAAGGCCCGGATCCGGTCCTCAGGGGGACGAGTGCCTGCTGCACTGATCCGGTAGCCTAAGAAAGATACCTCTTCCGCACCAAAAACACATTTTGCGGTATTGATGACAACACCGTGCTCGTGCAATCTTTGGAAAAGAATTGTCAGATGTTCGGCATGCTGCACCTGGTCCCTGGAGTACACAAGTATGTCATCTATGTACGCATAGCAGAAGTCTAGCCCTCGCACTACTTCATCGATGAACCTTTGGAATGTTTGCCCAGCGTTCCTCAAGCCAAACGTCATGTAACGAAATTCATACAAACCAAAAGGTGTTATGATAGCGGTCTTGCAGACGTCTGCAGGGTTGACCGGTATCTGTTGGTATGCTTTAACCAGGTCGATTGTGCTAAACACAGAAGAGCCAGCTAAATTTTGGGCAAAATCACCAATGTGACGAACGGGGTAGCGATCAGGGATGGTGCGAGCATTTAGGGCGCGGTAGTCACCACAAGGACGCCACGTTGCGTCTTTTTTAGGAGCGAGGTGCAGCGGAGATGACCAAGAGCTGCTCGAAGGTTGAGCAGTGCCAGCACGAACCATTTCCTCAAACTCCTTCTGCGCGGCGCGAAGCTTCAAGGGTGCCAGTCGTCGTGGTCGAGCCGTCACCGGTGGACCGTCCGTTGTGTTGATATAATGTACGGTTGAATGTTTTAGGTCCCGAGGTGCTCCAGGTGGTCGCGTTATACTGGGGTATTTCGCCAAAATCGCAGCGTAAGGTGAGTCAGGAAGTGACACTACTTTCACACTTGGTTGTTCAACGGCACACAGGTCAGCGTAGGAAGACAGTCCAGTCTTAGCATCACGCAGTCGACCTTGGGTGCAGTCAGGAAGAAGATGATAATGCGACAGAAAATCGGAACCAATAATTCCGTTCTCCACGTCTGCAATGACAAAACCCCACTTAAAATCGCGTCTTAGGCCTAAATTAAGATTTAGTTGTAGCAACCCATACGTATTAATTTTAGTGCCATTTGCAGCCACTAAGTCATAGGGTTGAGGTTGGTGTGTACGTCCCTTAACATAATCGCGTGGTATGCAACATAAGTCCGACCCAGTATCCACCAAATATTTTTGTTTAGAGTACTGGTCCGTCACAAAGAGTCGGCGACTTGTTGGGGAGCAATCGGCGGTCGCCTCTACCGACTGCTGTTTGGGTTTTCCTGGTTGTTAAGTGCTGGACCAGACCAGTTGCACGGTTGAATGCACTTGCGTGCTTTTGCTGCGAAACGATTGTGGTAAAAACATAACTGTGGATTTCGCGAACGTGACCGGCTGCGGTTTCTATTTGAGCTACGTCCACGTCCACGACCATTATGTCCACTACCATCCGAAGTAGTCAGTGCTGCTACTATACGGGTGAGCTCGTCCACCTTATTAATAAGCCCTTGTATGTCAGCATTTGTATGCGACGGGGTTGATGTCGATTGGCTGGCACATACCTCATATGTTGCTGGTTGTGTGTTGATTTCCATAAGGTTGTCAGCCAGTTCACTAAGTTCAGCCAGTGTATCAAGTCGCTGCGCTGCCAAAACAATTTGTAGGTATCGGGGTAATCTGCTTGTCCATATCGTTTTCAGGAGGTCATCTGGGAACATAGGTCCTGCTAAGGACTTTAAATGCCGGAGGAATGAGGATGGTTTTCTGTCACCGATTAGTTCTTTTTCAAGAAGACGTCGAACCTTTTGTTCGTGCGATTCTGAAAATCGGGATATAATCGCATTTCTTAATTTTGAGTAAGGCTGTTCTTTAGGTGGCTGTAAAATAATGTCTTCTACTTCCCTTGTGCAATTGGTATCAAGGTGTGCAATGGCATAATTAAATTTAGTTATTTCTTGTGTTATGTTGTTAATGGAAAACTGTGCTTCAAGGCTTGCAAACCATAAAGCAGGCCGATCCTTGCAAAAGGGAGGAGTTCGAATAGCAACCCTATTCACTGATAAATTTTCCGCAGCAATATAAGCAGAAACTTGTTCACCGCTCATGCCAGTTAGGTTATCGTTAGTTTGGGTGGGTTCAGCCATGGCTGCAGAAGCTTGTGCAAATTACCTGCTGCACTATCTCTAATATTAGTACAACACAAGACCAAAAGGAAAATAAGATTACCCAAGAAACCAAAATGTTAAGATATAGGGGGTGTGATGTGAGCGTTCAAAAATTTTGTCAATGTAACACTTACAAAACACAGATAATCAAGCTATACATGCAATAACACTCAAAAATTTCAAGTTTATAAGAGGAAAACAAAATAATTTACATTCACAAAACAAAATTGATGGATTTCTGTCCCTTAAGAAATGTTGGGCCTTAACAGAAAATTCCTATAAAATAGTTTAAGAAAAAAAAAATATGCATGGCATGGATCTATACATAAAATCACTTGAATATTGATAAGTATTATAGTTTAATTACTAAGTTGAGCACACACAAATATTAGTCATTCACCAAGTTTTGTAAGTTTACCGCAGATGTTATTATTAGCTTGCAATTGATCATCAACACAAAATATGTTAGTCCAGCGCCATAAAGTTAGTGTGTTATGTTATGGTAAATACAGTTCAATACCTGGATATCACCTTAGCAAAATGTACACCATGTAAGCCGCTACCTGGTGCGAGTCAGTCTCAGCAGTATAAAGTAACAGCAGGCTGGCTGATTGACAGACACGCTGCTTGTCTTGTTGGACACGTCTGCGTCGATAGATGTAGATAGTTGTTTTGATACCAAGTAGGATGGATGCACTGCTACAATAAGTCGGTATCACCATGCGCCGATTGACGGTCAAGTAGTGTCTGCGTCGGCGGGACTGGAACCGGGTTACACGTCGTGTTGCTGTCACGTTGGGACGTCTATTACAGTCGATTTATTGCGCGTTGTATTTGAATGCTGCCTGTGTTTCGAGTGTATTGAGTCTCGACTTATGCCGTGTCGTCGGCGTCTTAGTAATATACACCCTGTGGACTCCGCAGGTCCGAAGGGGTCACCACTTTGGAGAGGTGATAGGTATGTTCATTAGCTGGTGCCTCCGGTCACAGGCACAACTCTCCAGTTTATTTATTTGTATTTGCTGGGAGTCGAAGACAGGGTCGTAACAAACCAAACACTTGAGTTGTATATCACTGGTTTTAATGTTATCAGACGACACAGTTTATTGTTACACAGGTTAACACATTGAGATGAACATTTATCAGATATTCATTAATCAATTATACAGTTATACAACAGCACAAATAAAATCGTAATACAGTTTTTGTAAGCTCTTGTCAAGTTGCAGGAATTAGGCGCGAATGGAAAATTTCCATAGACAAAAGACATATGTCAGTCCACAGACGGACGAGGCGTGTTGCCATGTACATGTCTGAGCTGACGCCACACACTCAACTTAAGCAACTGTAGCAACTTTACTTTAAATTCTTCTTAATTATACCTAAGTGTTTAGTTATAATTTAAAGACCATTATGTAATACTTACCTATCATAATGTGGAAGTTAATACCTAAACTGAAATAAAAGTATCTTGTGATCGTAAATGATATTTTTGCATTTAGTCATTTCCTCGCTGAGGTGGGATGAAAAGTTACGTGTTGCTCGTGCAAAGATTTTTCACCTCGCTAACTCCCGCGCTTACTCGGTCATCAAAATTGAGAACGCGGTTAAAAAACAACTTTGCACTCTTGTTTAACAAATAACTATTATCAATTTGCAAGCTCGGCTCACGTAGGTATGTTTGACCCTATAGCATGAACTTTTAAGAAAATTTTTACGTAAAAGAAACATTTCTATCCATCTTGTGCAGACTAAGTTAATATTCTTTGTCGGCTTCTATTAGAAGGCTGATTATTATTAGTTAGATAATATCTTGACATAAATTTGTATTTGAAATTCACGCCAAATTTATAGATTTAATCACGGTTTGATTACGTTCTTGGTATTTGTAATAAAGTTATATTTATATTTTGTAATATCACTGTTACTCAGCAAAAGGATAGTTTGTTAATCTTTACTCTTAAGGATGTTACTGTCCAAACAGTGTTTGGATATTTCGACTAAACCAAACTAAAGCGTTACTTTGACATTTGTGTTTTTTTTATAGTAATAACTTCTCATTTTAACTTTGTGACATGGTTTAAAAAATACAGTTTAAGGCACAAAATGTGTATATCGGCCGTAAAATAAATGTTTCTAAAATTTCGTTGAGTGCTAAGCACTCGTTTAGATATGAGATAATTACCTTTTCATATTGTTCTTGACTTTGGAATCTCTCTCGCTGTATCCTCGTCATGTATAGAACATGTGTATCAGCCAGTACGTCTTCTAATCGCTCGTATACTCGTTGTGTTATGCCCTTGGACGATACATAATCCATTATGTGTTTCGGCATGCCCAATCCGGGCGGGCTCACGTAATGCAGCTGAACTTGGTACAGTGTTAGTAAACGGGCTAATGAGTGCACGGTACGGCCATTCTTCAAGTCACCCACCATAGTAATTGTCAGACCATTGACAGTACCAATCTCCTCACGAATTGTGAAAACGTCCAACAAAGCCTGCGTTGGGTGTTCCCCTACACCATCCCCCGCATTGATTATGGGCTTACGACAATGGCGTGAAGCTCTCTGAAAATAATATTACCATATGAGCAAACAAGACAAAAATATGTATAAATATGAGTGATGCAATTGTAAATTTTATGTTTACCGCTACTGCGCCTGGTTCCGGATGTCTCAGCACAACTACGTCTGAGTAACTCGCCATTACAGCCACACTGTCTTCCAAAGTTTCTCCTTTTTTGGCAGATGAACTTGTAGCATCAGTGTGTACAACAGAACCTCCTAGCCTCTGCATAGCAGCTGCAAAGCTGCAGCTAGTACGTGTGCTGACTTCATAGAAAATGGATGCCATAACTTTTCCACGTAAAATGTCATCCATAAAGCGACCTTTGCTCACATTAGTCTTCATAAACTGAGCGAGATTGAATATATCGTTTAGAGTTTCTTTACTGAATGAGTCTACTGTAAGTATACTCTTGCCAAACAAGTCACTGCGCTGGCGATTAGAAATCGTTGTCTGTGGAGGAATGTAGTTGGACGAGCTATCACATCGTTGCCTTGTTGTTGGTGGCAAAGGAGACATGCTCCTTAAGCCAGCTATTTCACTGAAGTGCACTTTGCTGGCACCTTCAGATTTAGGTGGCTCTACATGATCCAAGTCAATGTCACTCAGCTTGCTTAATTCTAATGAAGATGCATGCATGTCCAGTGCCGAATTAGGTCTACTAAATATTTCTTTATCCACTTTTTCAATAGTGAATGTCGGAAATGATTGCTTTTTAGGGACAGGCCAGTCGCGAACATTTTGGCCAAATCCAGGAGGTACAAGTATTTGACCTTCAACATAAGCTATTTCTCCTCGTAGTGTTACACGGTGGACGGCTCCACAAACATTCATACCCTTAAAAGGAGTCCATTTAGACTTTGAAAATTCCATGGCTTCCGGAATCGTCCATTCATAATCCATATCCACTTCGACATAGGTGTTTGGTTGTTCAGGCAGATTAAATATTTTGCGCGGGTTACGGTGGAACTTATTTATTAAATCTTCCATGGTAAGGCGCCCTTGATGAACAGCATTTAGAAGAAGCGGTAAAATTGTTTCAACTCCAGGATAGCCTGGTGGAGGTTTTTCGGAGTTCTTTTCTTCTACAGAGTGGGGCGCGTGATCGGTGGCAAATATATCAATAATATCAATGTTTTTCCATAATTCCGCCTGATCTTCAGGACTGCATAAAACGGGGCGTACTTCTGCACGTCCAGAACCTATCCTATCTATATCGGCTGTGCTCAAAAACAGGTGATGCGGGCATACTTCACAAGTGACTTTGAGCCCTCTTTCTTTAGCAGCCTTGATGATTGAGATTTCTTCTTTTCGTGCTACGTGGCAGATATGTATAGGTCGGTCAAGTAATGATGCCATTAAAATAATAGCACCCGTTTTCTCACGTTCTGCATGAGCACAAATAGGCATTTTCTTGGGCCAGTTTTGTAAATGTTTTTGCCAGATTGTCATGTCGTCTAACTTCAGTGTTGTGAAGGTTTCATTTAAATACATCTTTAGAGATGCTGCTTGAGGTGCCATTTCAACGGCGGTATCATAATTTGTGGAAGATGCTCCCATATAAAGAGCATAATCACAACGGGCACTGACCCGTGCCAAAGCTGATGCAAAATCAAAAGATGCACGATCAACTACAGGAGGATTAGTGTTGGGCATTGCACAAATCATCGTAATTCCGCCAGCTAGAGCCGCAGCTGTGCAAGTAGCGAAATCCTCCTTGTAAGTCGCTCCAGGCTCTCGCACGTGAACGTGGACGTCGATGAATCCAGGTAACTTAATAATGTTTCGTGATGTCATGCAATCAGTGTGAGTCTTCATGTGAGGAATGCCTCCACATCGCAACATAGCCTAAAAACAAAAACCGTAATAAATATGGTGTTTTGAAAAATTATGGAATTTCGAGGACAGGGTTCGATCCCTGGATAGGACTATTATTTGGTTTCTCTGTCAAAGAATCTCAGTAGTAATCGTGAGTCTGGAACTTAGCCCAATAGGTGACTATAGACTGGCCCTTGTTAGATAGGACCAATACATATGCATAGTGAAATGTGGGCTTGTAGACACCTCTGGAACATTTCAGAAATACAGGTGAAAAATATGTGTTTTTTTTATATTTTGTGTCCGGTGTAACTCTTATGCCGAGTCTATTACGAAGTGTTTTTCTAAATATTCAACAAATCTCCTGCTCAAAACTTTGCTTCGAAAACGCGCACTTCGTCTTCAGATCAATAAAGATTTTGCAAACATTTCTCTGGTGACTATACTCGGTGCCAAATAGCATGGCAATAGATTTTGTATATTTTAGAGTTGTTTATTTGTACCGTTGCGTCCTTGTAGGCCCTGTACCACGAAATTCTAGCGATACGAGTTTAGCAATAGACCATAATTAGGTTTCGTGGTACAGAGCCTACAAGGACGCAACAGTACAAATAAACAACTCTAAAATATACGAAATCTATTGTCATGCTATTTTGCACTGTGTATAGATCTATACATTACATTGGATCAAATGTTAGGAAACCGCTCGGGTACTGGAGCGAGAGGGATAATTGTGTAAATGTTTCCTAAAATACGGAACACATGAATCAAACTCGTTGTTTCGACCATTGTCAAAAATGTGTACGGAAACCAAGTTGTGTATGTGTAAGTAGTGTTTGAAGAAAAATACTCGCAATAGATACGTTAGGTCTACGCCAAACTAGCTCCGCAGCGAAGCATGAAGGGCAGTTAGTCAACATTTTCAAACTTCAGATTAAATTTCACTAGTTAGGCTTAAAACTACGCAACTGAGATATTGCACATATATTGTCCGCCTCTCGCTGTTTGTTCATTTTGTCACAAGTCAATAAAACGTGTCACTTAGTCTTTTTTAATACCTGTACATTCACCTTTGACTACAATTTCACCTGTTGGTAAGCCATGATGTGGGTGGAGATGTTTACAGGGTCAATCTAGAAACACTGGCTCTCAAAAACAGCTGCCAGAGCACACCTTCAGGTGCTTGTCGACAGATTTACTTCTAAAGCTCTGCTAGCCAGGTGAACTTCTATCAAAATACTCTACCACCACGCAAGCAAAATATTCATTGAACAAGCATTGTGCTAATAAGGCACAAACCTGCACTAAAAGTTTGGCACACTTGACATCAGTCACTAGAGGAACAGCATAATCGACAGCAAGGCGTCTTGTCCTGTAGCCATGAGTGCTAAACGAAGACACCCGACGCGCTCCTCCGCGCATTGGCAAGTTGATCACCAGGTCCAATTGTTTTCTTGCCATGAAATCCGCCAAATGCATGAGCTCACCATCGGATCTATCGTCTTCTGGATCTCCTATGTGATCGAAAGTCCATTGAACACTTTCTATCTGTAATTTCGAGGTAATCATAAATTTAATTACTTCCTATATTAATTATACAAACTATATGATCTGAAAATATTCACATTGAATATTAGTATTGTGATAATGCAATACTGTCCGCTCACAAACATTCGTCAGTTTAAAATCTTGTTAGATTTTAGAAATAAAATGTATTAATTAATAATATACTAATAAATTTACTAAAACTCACTTCAATTCCATGCTCAGTGTAGAAATCTCCAGTTCCCATACTGGCATATAATTTGTATTTCATTTTTTCCAATACACGAACGCTGGGAAGAAGTTCCATTTTATGCTGAAAAAGCAAATTAAAATTAATGTTTAGATAAAACTTATTTCTGTCTATATGCACTTAAATTTATTACTTAGTTAATTAAATGAAGTAGGTAAGTAACTTTATTAAATTTAATTTAAGAGAATGTGTAAGGTTTATTAATCATACCTTGAACGTTCCAACCGATAACAATATTGCTTTCTTTGGGATTCGGAACCCAGTGCTCATCAAAGACTTTAGGTATGCTTCGTAGCGATTTTCGCCAAAACATGCTACTTCTCCTGTAGAAGCCATCTCGACTCCTAAGGTTACATCTGCTCCTGCAAGTCTTGAGAAAGAAAACTGTGGTACTTTTACACCCACTTTTCCACATCCAGCTATTAGATTAACTGGTTCCAATGGAATACCCAATATGACCTTAGTGGCTGTTGCAACAAAGTCATGATCTAACGTCTTAGAAACAAACGGGAAAGACCTTGAAACTCTGACGTTGCATTCAATGACTTTAAGTTCATTATCTTTTGCTATAAGTTGCATGTTAAACGGGCCAGTCACATCCAGTGTTTCCGCAATGATACTGGATATCTCTTTAATTTTTTCCAATGTCTCTTCATTGATATCCTGTGGTGGAGTCACTAGGGTAGCATCTCCAGAATGAACACCAGCGTTTTCAACATGTTCAGATACAGCCATGCAGTAAATAACACCATCAGCCGCTACGACATCAACATCTATTTCTTTTGCATCCATAATAAACTTTGATATAACAACTGGATAATCTTTGCTGACTAAACTTGCAGACTTCAAATAAGCTTCTAAATCTTGATTTGAGTATGCCACATTCATAGCTGCACCACTCAATACATACGACGGACGAACTAAACAAGGATATCCCACCTCGTCACAAAAACTAATAGCTGATTCAAGATCAGTGAGCTCTTTCCATTTTGGTTGTAATATACCTTTACGATCCAACATGCGCGAGAATTTGAACCTATTTTCAGCATTATCTATCATATCTGGTGAGGTGCCTAAAATCACAGCTTGTTGTCTATGTAAATCCATAGCAATATTGTTTGGTAATTGTCCTCCCATTGACAAAATCACTCCATTTGGACGTTCAATGTTATAAATGTCCATTACCACTTCAAAAGATATTTCTTCAAAATACAGTCGGTCACTCATGTCATAGTCGGTACTTACTGTTTCAGGGTTGTAATTAACCATAATAGTTTTCTTGCCTTGGTTTCTTAGTTCCCTTAAGCAGCCCACTGCACACCAATCAAACTCTACCGAACTGCCAATTCGGTAAACTCCAGATCCAAGTACCATAGTGAAATCGCCAGGGAATTCTATGTCGTGTGTGTTGCCGTTGTACGTCAAATAAAGATAATTTGTTGTAGCAGGCCATTCAGCTGCTACAGTGTCAATTTGTTTCACAAATGGTGTTATTTTGAATTCTTCTCGTAATTTTCTCACAGCCACTTCTGTACTTTTTATAGCAGCCGCTATTTGTTTGTCAGAGAATCCAATTTTCTTTGCTTTCTTCAAAATATCACAACTAATGGAAGTACTGTCTGTTGCCTCTAAAGTCTTGTAGTAATCAATTATGTTTTTTAGTTTTTCGATGAACCACTTGTCAATTTTTGTTAACTCGTATAGTTTATCAACACTATAGCCTTGCTTGAGTGCAGCAGCTAATACAAACATCCGTTTGTCAGTTGGTTCTCTTAGTTCGTTTTCATTTACTTTCTTGATGTTAGGATCAAAACCATTTACGTTTTCATCGACCATTCGCAAGGCCTTTTGGAAAGCTTCCTCAAAGTTTCTACCGATGGACATGACTTCCCCGACACTTTTCATAGAACTTCCGATTTTAGTGCTTACTCTATTAAACTTTGCCAAATCCCATCTGGGGATTTTAACCACGCAGTAATCCAAACTTGGTTCAAAACATGCTGTAGTTACACCCGTCACTGAATTTTTAATAACTGGCAATGAGATTCCAAGAGCAAGTTTGGCTGCTACATATGCTAGAGGATATCCCGTAGCCTTACTGGCGAGGGCAGAACTTCTTGATAATCTGGCATTAACTTCTATGATATAAAATTCTTCTGAATTTGGATTTAATGCATATTGAATATTACACTCTCCAACAACGCCAAAGTGACGAATTACTTTTATTGCGGTATTACGTAGCATATAATATTCTCTGTTAGATAGGGTTTGGCTAGGTGCCACTACGATAGATTCTCCTGTATGTATACCTAAAGGATCTACATTTTCCATATTGCATACAGTTATGCAGTTATCGTAGGCATCTCTTACAACTTCATATTCTACTTCTTTCCAGCCTTTTAGAGATTTATCAATAATTAGTTGATCAGAGTGTGATAATGCTTGATGAGCTAGTGTTCGTAATTCTTCTTCATTGTTAGCAAATCCGGAACCCAAACCACCTAAAGAAAATGCAGATCTTGCCATAACAGGATAGCCGATCTGTTTTGCAGCAATTATAGCCTCATCAACAGACGTTACTGCGGCACTGGGTGCTACTTTTTCTCCAATAGCATTGACCTTTTCGGCAAATATTTTTCTGTCTTCAGTATCTACAATTGATTGGATAGGTGTTCCTAAAACTGAAACATTATATTTATCAAATATTCCTGCTTTTTGTAGCTCTACCCCACAGTTTAGTGCTGTTTGTCCTCCAAAGGTCAACAAGACCCCTGTGGGTCTTTCGGCTTTTATGACTTGTTCAACATATTCTGGAGTTATTGGTAAAAAATAAACTTTATCTGCCAAACCTTTAGAGGTCTGCACTGTAGCGATGTTAGGGTTGATAAGAACAGTTTGAATTTTTTCCTCTTGTAAAGCTTTGACTCCCTGAGATCCAGAGTAATCAAATTCTCCTGCTTGTCCAATAGACAAACCACCAGAACCCAAAATTAGAACCTTTTTTGGTCTTTCCTGAAGGGTGGGTTCAAATTTTAGTTTTTCTGTAATCATGTCATCGATAATACATGATTTTTTATTTTTGTAAGACTTTACAGTGTCTACAAAAATATCGAATAAACATTCAAGGTCTGTAGGTCCAGCAGTATGCTCTGGATGAAACTGAACACTGAAGAAGGGTTGTGTTTTGTGTATGATGCCTTCGTTAGTTTTGTCATTTTCATTTGTAAATAACACCTTCCAATCCTTGGGCAGAGATTCCGCGTCGACGGCAAATCCATGGTTCTGAGATGTCATGTAACATCTTCCCGTACCGCTGTGTGTACACGGCAGATTATGTCCTCGGTTTCCATAACTGGAAAAAAATAAAAGTATATATAATAAAACGTCTTGACTTTGTCCGTTACGTAAAAGTTCATTTTCCTTCCAATTTGTCAACTCATAAATCTTCTTCTATTCTTTATCCAACATCTGGAACGGCTGTCTGAGAGCAACTTGGGAACCCTCGTCGGAAGTCTACTTTCACTCACTTTCGATAAATACAGCTTGATTTTGATGAAATTTGGTAATTATATAGATTTCTCAATGCCTTGATTAAAACATAGAAAACGTCTGATCTCAATTTTATGAGTAATTCCCTAATAAAATCGATATTACCAAGCCATGGGTGGATGCTGGTTTATTATCAAGCATATTTCAGGACATAACAATAGCGGTGAAATGTGTAATTAAAAATCATGTGCCAAACTTCAAATCAAACGCATATCATTTAAGAAGCTAGTAGTACGTGCCCTTTGTTTGTTTTCTATACACTTGGTGACTTGGCGGCAGATTTCATTTATGAACTCGTGATAGCCAGCCAAACAATCATGAAAAATTACTAGTCATACCAAATATCTAGTAATGCTTTATGTTTTTAACTTTTTTTTTTCAATACTAATGAGCTTATATTCACTGTAAATATTATTCGTAGGTGTATATAGAACCTTCATCTGTATGTAGTCAGTTATAAATAACTAGTATATTGTTACCCAAGGGTCGAAAGGAATCAATTCACATACAAGGTATTTAGACGCACGGGCGCAGCGAGGCGGATATAGTCCGAATAGGAATTGATGACTTTCACCCGTGTTAAACATTCTACTTTTCATTGCGAATATAAATAAAGTAAAATATAATATATAAAATATATATACTCAAATACTTGTTGAATTAAAGCAAAATTTTTTTTTTTTAAATATTTAAGTACTTTACCTATATTTAGTCTTTTTAAATTTTAAATATGGAACACAGTTCATAAACTCCAAACAGAATAAGTGACTAAAATGTTCATATTTATAACATTAATTAAATCGAGAACGTCACATTCATTCTGTAATTAACTAGTTCCTCTAGATTTTACATTAACACAAACGTAGTTGTTATTGTGTTTTTTTATTAGATACAGCAGATTATGTAACAACGAAAAAACTTAGATATCTTATTTTGTTAAGTACTTACCATGGTTAAAAGTAGATACCATAGATATTTTGTCCACTGTATATTTCAGGTCAAAATAACCTCCAACACATTCCAAGGAAGCAATTAATTTTATTTATCCCCCTCGCACCAACAGTGTCTTCCACGCGTTATTCGGATTAAACAAACACTTCTTTCCGAGAATAAGAAATGAATAATAATTTACATACCTAGTTTTATATGTGTTGCATCCAGCCGCAGTAGATAGCAGTTGATGTCCAAGACATATACCAAATATAGGCTTTACATTGTTTTTGTCATTAAGTACAACCCGGAGATTGTCCACCACCTTTTTACACATCTCTGGGTCACCAGGGCCGTTGCTAATGAAGAGACCATCGTATTCGTTTGCGTCCAATTTGTAATCCCAAGGAACTAATATTACTTTTGCGTTTCTTTTAATGAAACATCTAAGCTGATTGTATTTCAAACCGCAGTCTACTGCTATAATTGTAACAACTCCTTTTGGATTGAAGATTTTCTTTTCCTGGAAAAAAATATAGGTAAATTATGAACAAGTTATGATTAATCTAAGGTATTTTTGTTTATAACATGTTATTAAATCGAATCGGAGTTAAAATTAATCGATGTAACAACTCAAACCATGCAGGCCTTGGCCTAGCATAATAATTTTAAAGTGTAAGTATGCTGGGCAGGCTTTCTTGTAGGGCTTGATTCTAATACTTACTAAATTAAATGAGATTCCAAGAATCAAAACTTATAACATTTTCATTTAAATCAGAAAAACCGAGATCCTGTGCTACTTAGATGATGGGCAGTGCAGTCTAGGTTTAAAGCTGAACATTTTGATAACCGATGATCAGAATCACAGACTGTTATGGAACAAATGAATAAAATAAAATAAAATACAAAAGTTCTTAATTGGTTTACGCTAAAATTCAAATTGGTATAAGATTTAAGAACGACATTGTTCCTAAAACTAAACGGTTATTGGTGTGGTGTTCTTTTCAATTGCGGGTGTCTACAGTACCTATATCTACAAAGCCATTCCATATTTAAAATATCGTGTTTAATTATCGCGTTTAATTTTTTTTTTACTTAACAATAACAGTGTTACTGTAACCATCACTCGTCTAATTGCAAAATGTGCTAAAGAAAAACGCTGATTAAATATTATCTATAAAATAAAATAAAAAACAAATGACTTCTCAGTTTAGTCGTGTTTTATCATTTAATTCGAGAAAATAGTCTCAATTTTACCATTACGGAATACAAAATATTATTTATTACATATACTTTATCAGATATGTATTATTAGAATTACAGTGTAATTTTGATGTTTTTACAGTAGGTTCTAAATTTGGAAGCAGTGATGGCTCAGTGGCATTGGCTATGGACTGCCGCGCAGCAGGTCCATGGTTCGAATCCCGCCGCGGGCTTGAGCTTCACCGCATGGTGGAAGGTCATTTTGCAAATGCCCGCCTGTCTAGCGACCAAGTAAAAAATCTGTCGCCAAGCACCTAACGGTGTGTTCTGGCAGCAGTCCTTGAGAGCCAGTGAAATTACAGGCACATGAGACTTAACAACTATGTCTCAAGGTGACGGGCGCAGTGCCATTCGTGACTTGTGACTAAATGCATCTGTTATAGGCAGATTAAACACTTAATTTTGACCAAATTTTATTTGTTATTTTTTTATGTTATTTTGACGGAACAAGCTCGAGGCCCACCTAATGTTAAGCGGACTAACCTCTGCCTATTACTACAGAGTAGTATTACTACTGAGTAGTAATAGGCAGATATATAGAGCCTACTATTACAGAGTAGTTGGGAATACTGAGTTTCTATACATTAATACAGTGCCAATTTAGATGACGAATAATCTGCTTACAACTACTCGCAATTGCAAAGATAAATATAAATTCTTCAGTGTAATTCCGGATGTAAGCGAAAGCAGAATGAGAAATTTATGAAATAAAAAGATAATCGGTTTAACCGTTTGGGAGCTACGGGATTGAATCAATATACATTATAATATATAACTGTAAATTTGAAGCTAAAACAGTTTTTTGTTGTCGGGTGTATAATTTTGTATGAAATGAGTGTAATATTATTGTTTAGTTGTAGTGTGAAATGCAACTTTTGATATATTACACGCTATGGTATACGAAGTGAATTTATCTTTGTTATTTTCGTAATGTATGGAGCACATCTAAGGTGGATTTTAGTATATGAACATTCCAATGATTTGCTTATATTTTAAAAACTATTGATCCGATCTCGCTCAAACAAACGGGAAACGATGGAAAATCGCGCGTGTATTAATAAATCTGAGTTATTAATTAATATAATAAAAACATTGATTTTTTTAAATTAATAAAAAAAAAATATTATCTTTTTTTAATTAATTTTAAAAAAATATTGTTTTTTTTTTAATTTATTAATTACTACCAAAAGCATGACATTTTGCATTAAATTAACAGACAAATGTTAATAACATTTCAGCTATTAAACCTATTGACATGACAACAACGCCGAACGGTCCACTATCAGTGGCCGCAATTAACAATACAAAAAAAATTTAAATTTTGACACACACAGTTAATGCTTCAACATGCAACAACAACTTACTTTTGACGTTAAAAGTTAATATTAACATTTTTTTACTGCGACGCGTATTCTCTAATTCCATAATTTAAGATTGATTTAAGAAACTCACCTTAATTGATACTTCAGCCACCAAATTCCTGATGTTTGGATCTGACAAAGGAGGAAGAATACTGAATGGCGGCACACCCTGGACGATACGTCCTAATGTGACGCCTTCACGAAGACGGAAAGTGAGTGCTCTGGTGTCAATATCACAAAGACCTGGCACATTGTGTGCTGCTAGCCATTTTCCCAGAGATCGCTTGGCTCGCCAGTGACTTGCATGTGTGCTGACCTCACCTACTATCAGGCCTGCAGCCCATATGCGGCTTGACTCGAACCATCTGTAGAAAACGGACATTTCATTTAGTTCAGAATCTGTATATAGCGCTTATAGATCTAAAATGGTTTCATGGTGCTGTTGCTATTGTCTAACACCGTGCTGTTGGCTCAGAGAATTTAGCAGCCCTGTAATTTTTTTAGATAGACGTAACTCCTGTAACTCCACTACAAGAGCAAATTGCTATCCTATGACATTTAATCCTATCAATTAAATATATCATCGTAACTTATACTAAAATCAGTCCGCGACTTCTTACACTTACATTATAAAACAGGCCCGGTTATTGTTTAAATTATTGGGCTACTTTAGGAATTTTATTGCCGAAGTCCGTGTCCAAATTTATCAGAATCGGTGGTGTTTCAGCATATTGATAGGGATAGCTTGAATAGACAGGCAAATTTTCTTCAGAATTTACAATCTTATTAGCGATTACCAATTCTTACTTGGGCAACCCATGCTCATCGCGTTCTTCCTCATCTGGCACGCCGTAGTTTCCAATCAGAGGGTAGGTAAGCACCAACAGCTGCGCGTGGTACGAAGGATCTGTTAATGACTCGGGGTAACCAACCATACCCGTCTGGAATACTGGAAACAATGTATGAATATAATTATTAATAAATAAAATTTATTTGAACAACATACCCCCAATGGTGCTAGTGTCAACTTATACAGCTGGTCATGGTGGTCTAATTTACGAATAATGATTCGTGAGGTCTAATATAAGCGTTTTTCCACCTTTCCGTAAATGTAAACGTTAAATATACGAGTACATAAATTTGTAGTCAGAATAATACTAATCGCTTATTGAAATCTCCTTCTGATCAAGTGGAAAATAATTTTGCTAATATCTAACGACGGGAGGAGATGAACTTTTATTATCGGCACAAAATTTCACCAAGCTGTAACTCGATGAGACATAATACTAACCTACTTCTCCCTCAACTGGCACTGAAGCCCCAAAGCTCCGGCCCTGGAAGATGGAGCCGTCGGCCAACACCAGGCTGCATGGCGAACCCACCTCACAGGTCAAATCCTCCAACGTCATTATCCTGAAATAAAATAAATTTGTGATCGAAGGTCTGCTTACTCGTATTTCAAAGTAGTTTTGTGAGACAAGAATAGCAATCTCAAACAAGAAAAGCCACTTATATAGAATTGATCGTTTAGGAACATTGGTGTAGATTTTATACGAATTCACTAAATTTAAAATTCTTTAATATTATCTAAATACTACTGAACCACATCATCACTTACAATCAGGTGAGATGGTGGTAAAACGCTAGCCTATAAGCTTAAAAATAAGAAATGAAAAACCTACAATTGAATAAAATAATCCTATATTTGGAATTAGAACTTTTAGAATGGCCATTTTCATTCATATGTTAATTTTAGTGCCAACAGAATTGTCTAAATTTAAAGTTCTCTAAGCTATGGTAGTTCTTCTACCATTAGACTAGAGATTTTTAAATTTAGAGAATTTGTCAATAAAATTTTGAAGCAATGATGGCCGAGCGATAATAGGACTGCTGTGACGCAGGTCCATGGTTCGATCCCACCTCCGCCGGCTTAAGCTTCACCGCACAGTGGAAGGGCAATTCACGAATGCTCGTCTGGCAAGTAGAAAATCTGTCGCCAAGCCCCTAACGGTGTGTACCAGGAACAGTCCTAGTGGCCACTAAAATTACAGGCACATTCACAACTTTGAGACTCAGGGTGACGGGTATAGTAAAATTCGACAACACATGATGTTATAGGCAGAGGTTAGTCCACTTAACATCAGGTGGAGCTAGTACTAGATCCGTCAATATTATCTAATAAAAAAATAAAAAACATTAAACATGGTACTCTTCGTAACTTGATGAAGTAGGTAACTGCAATATTAGATTCATTTGACATTCGTTTATTTTTATTGGTGGTAAATTAAAGTCCTTGCGCCTTGTAGCATCTAAAGATGAATCTATCGTGAGCAAATGTTCTATGATTTATTACGACTTTCGTTATAATCTCAGTCACCAATGAATTCAAGACTTCAATTTCATGAAGCTCCGTTTGTTGAAGTCGAACCATGATAATGTGAGGCTGAGGTCAATGTTTTGAATTAGCATGGTGCCGACCAACAAGTAATTTCATGCTTGTCAGTGTTCGAAGTTGGTTCCGTTTTTTTTAATGTTAGTATATTGATTATATACTATAGTAACACGTTCTGGTTAAATTATAATAAGTACCCCTTTATCTGCTATAATTAAAAACGTTTTTAAAATATCATTCTGTTAGATAAATCTAGAATGAAGAAACCGTTACCTTTACTCATTCATTGAACTCAACATTTTAGTCAATACCGGTTCGGTCCTAAACGGTGGATCGATGATATATTAAAAATATAGCTTCAGCGGGAAAATTTAAAATGTGATCAAAATATATGTTAGGTATCTACTTCGTATGTGGACACGTTAAAGTGATGAATTATTAACACGGGTTTGGGTTAGTAACTTAGTAATATAATAGTAAGAAATGCTATTTCATATTTCGCGCCATCTCCTCTCCATATACGAGTATAGTATTTTTAAGTATGTATCCATCATTTTATTGACATTACTTTAATTCAATCACATAACTGATTATTGCAAGTTATACTTGATTGATTACCTATTATAACATGATAGATGGCAAACGTACAAACTGTGGCATACTTGTTTGACAACTTGAATGAGTTATGTACAGTCGCCTGCAATAAGAAGTATACACATTGTAATTTTCAAAATTGTGGCAAAGAGTTCTGTTTTTCCCTATGTAATAAGAAGTATCTTTAAATCAAAGAATAATATGAATCGTTTTAATCAGGTTAATAATGTTAACTTCGATTAATAATAACTTAGCGACAACACATTATTATGAAAATTACGAAGTGCTACTATATTATACTTCTTATTGCAGGCTACTGTACATGGGTACCTGAAATTTAGATATTTTAGTGGCCGAGCGAGAACTTAGTTCGAACGAAGCGTCTCTGCTTTATTGACCGAGCGAGAACTTAGTTCGAGCGAAGCGTCTCTGTAGCCCAAGCACGAACAACTTGCGAAATCGTAACCGTTTCGTAAACGTATCGAAATGTCACTATTTTGTATAGGATTTGATCAGCGCCTCTACAGTGCGTAAACGGAACTAAATTTTGACAGAAAAAAAGGTTTTGACAACTAATGTGTCGAGATTTTAACGTGAATGTTTTGTCACGTAAAAAGTTTTGTATGAAATCGCGAGCACGAATCTAATTCTAACGTAAGCTCGAAGGCTGGCTGTCGAGGATCTGTCAAAAATCTACGAATGTCATGTCACTGAGAAATTTTCAGTCAGATGGCTGACGTAACGTATTCAATTGTGGTAAAACTTTGAAAATTCATGTTATTATTGTGTTTGTTCATTCATAATTTACCTATGAAAAGAGTTACAAACATGGCAGCAAGATTAGAAGTAGTATTGTACCATGTCGTTTACCAGGCGCAAAATAGGTATTTATTAATTTATGGCACTGGAGTGAAGTGATGCAAATGTACGATGAACCCAATTCAGGACATTTTCCAAAACTCTGCATCAAACAGCGTCCATATTCCACCGTTCCAGCCCACATTTACACCAATTTCGCTCGTTGGATATGTCTTGCGGCGCAATAATGTTGCTATGAAATTCTTCATTGTGCATGGTCAAATTGAAAACAATAAGGCTCAAAGAAGATCACCTATGCATTCAAGATTTCAAGATCAACCAAAGCTGTCAACAAATGCACCAGAAGAACACAGGCAGCGACACGAAAGGAATACCAACGGATTGTCAGACTAACTACCTACGAACTCTGAGGTGATGACCATGCTCACGCCAACATTCTAACCACTACGAAGAAGAAGATTTTAATGTGAAACGTAGAAGCTGTGTTATTGGACTTTTGGTTCTTAATAAAAATAAACGAAGTTCAATTGTGCGTTTCATTTATTGGTACCTATATACCGAACAGTTCGTGGGTTAGGGATAATAGGATATCTCGTTGGATGTTGTGAAACGCGACTAAGACAAAATTCGTGGCAGCATGCCACTACTAAGGTCGGTGTGAGTGGGATGTTGCCACGCATTGAGCATACAACAGTGATGATGAGATGGATGATGTGCTTCTATTGGTGGCGCATAAAAGACTATTGGGTGGCGAACTCATAGCAGGGCCGTGAGAAGCATTTTTCTTCCCCCTCTGATCTTATAGGCTAGGTAAGTTCGATATCATGCTCGTTTGCCACACTATTCCTTAAAAATAAAGGAAAGTAGATGAATAAAAAGACAAAACTACACCAACAGTTAAGTAGTTTCTTTATTTTTGGTAATGTAATAACAGACACAATCATAATCCAAAAAAAAAAAACCAACCATAAGCTGACTAATACCAAATAAACGCTTTAATTATCCTAAAATTTATATGAACAACAACACTAAGCCTAGACGGTTACAAGTCACAGCACTCTCGAATTGTAGTAACGGCGCATTCATGAAATGCTACGTGGTTTGTCTTTGCAAAACTGTGAGGTAGGTACATTACTACGCACTCCAGGTTTTCACAGCATTCTTCTTTCCCAGAACAGACGGTAAAATACCGCTGGAGACGAAAGTTCTGTCGGGAATCACCTTTAGTGAACAATTAGAACTTAAAGAATGCACTGCTTGAACTCAATAGCCTATTTTTCTGCTGAAACACCATAACATTTAGCACAAAATACACTTCAAGCCGGCTGGCGGCCCTTCAGGGTTTCTTGAAACTCCTCCCTCTGTTTAAAGGTGTAATAGTAATTCATATATTAAATTATCAGTGGCGTAGATTCTTGGCTTGAGAATTTATAGGTCATAATTTATATATAATGTTTTATTTTAATACCTCTAATGATGTTACAATAAAATTTGGTTAATTACTTTTCTCTATGCGTTACATAGAGAAAAGTAACATACCGGAAAAAAATATGTTTGGTTTTCACCAAATTAAAAGCTAAATTTGACGAATATCAATCATAGAGGAACCAGTCCAGCGTCACCAACCTTAAAATAAGGTAAAGTATTGCAGGTGTACCGATTTCTGTCCAAAATTACCAAATACGATACGAGTCATTGTCACCTTGACAACTCAACTGGACTGTCATGGCTATAGACTAATCATATTGTTCCCGGTATATTACATTTTTCTATGTCATAATGTATGTCATGGCACTTAGTAAATATATCACCTCAAATACATTTTATTCAAAAATTTTAATATTTCATAGTGAACATCAATACAATACGGAAATCGCAAAGAAAATGCGAAGTCTGTGGTGTCGAAACACAAATAAAAATGTTTAAACAATAGATTTCCATGAGATCCAGAACCGGTGAGTTGATGAAAATATGTCATTGAAATTACATTATTGTTTCAGAGCGTAATGATCGCTTGGTTTTTATTGTAATTTAAGTAGGTATGTGTTATCATGCGAATTGCTGTACTTACATATATTTGTATATAAATTACAAATATTTACGTAACGTAAAGTAAGTTTAGTGTTGCTCAAGGAAAGTATCGATACCTTTGTAGTATCGATTTTTTATAATGTCAGTGGTATGGGTACATATACTTTTTCATAGTGTCAATAAGTCAGGAAATATCATATTCGAAGCTGGTGATCATAAACCATCACGCGGAATGTTTTATTATGCCACGAAACTTAACATGTGTATTTTAGGGACTGTTATTTACATCTTTAGCTCAAAAGCATTTTGAAACACCAGGTATTATCAATTTTTCTCTACATAACTGGCACAGTACTTGCTAACTGAACGGCTTGAGCAATATTTATTATCTAACGTATGAAAATCGACCTAAATATTATACAATTAATAATAAATAGCGTAAATAACGTCATATCTATGCTCGTGATAATAATCTGAGTTGTTTTTTTTCAGTTCATTTAAACAAAACTCCTCGCTTATATACTTTCAAAGTAAATGCTGAATCGATAGAGCTATGGCATGGAATTTAAGGTACTATGTCACCTCAATACTATATAAAAATCAACATGTGTATCAACATACAATCCCAATTATTTAAATATTTATAATACTATACATTGTATGATTTTAAAATTAACCAACTTTCGAGTGCAGTAAAATAAACTATTTTTGTAATTTCAGATATGCATATGTTACGCAGAAAAATATTAATTGAATCGATAAATAAAACAAATCAGTGCAGAGGAAGCTTCTTGCAATACAAATGAAATAGATCAGCTGCAAGATTAAATTAAATATGTAAATAATTCAACTACCTACACCAAAAAAGTTTTTAAAAGTCAGCAGTCTATATATAATTCAAAAAGGTGCGTTAGAAATACTACTACATTTTATGATTGAACTACAAATAATAATAATTGTTAACAGTTGATGACAAGTTTACTAGTGCAACTTACGTGCAGTATTTTTTACTTTTACATATACGACAGTTAGAAAATAAGTACCTATTATATATTGAAAACTGTTATGTACAATGAAAAATATGTATGGTAAAGATGTTCTAGTACACAAATTACTTTGGAACTATGTATACATACCCCAATAATACGGTTTTCGATACTAGCGAAGATATATCGCACGATAAAATATTTTGATGATTTTGAATAAATTAATAAATCTGTGTGAAATATTTGTTTTATTTTATATTTCCTTAACATATATTTTATAAACCTAACCTTCTTACCATTTTTTCCTATATCGATTATAATGGAATCGATTTCATTGTAACTAATCGATTTTAGGGAATCAGTAGTACAACACTCACAAATGTCATTATAATTGTGTTGGAAATATAGTTTTCATTTGTAATGGTTGGTATAAAATAACTTCAAATCTGAGTTTCAAAGCAACAAGGTCCGTGCCAACTCTTAATATTACTTGCTCAGTGAGAGGAACTTTTATAGGCAAAATAAGACTTAAAACCTCTTTTCGAATGAGTTGTTAGGTCTTAGAAAAAAGGTATGATTGTTGTGATTTACGCTGGATGACGTCACTTTTGTAATCCTATCGAGTTCACGTTAGCCAGCAAACGATGCGGCGTACTGTCAACCATTGCCTCCTGCGTAAACGGGCGGTGAACTCGATACGATAACGTTACGGACTATCGAAATGTTTGTGCTTGGGCTACTTCAACTTAGACAAAAATGCTTTCGTATGTCCGGTTGTTCTCCTCTACAGGTCGCATCTCTCAACCGATTTTCACGAAATTTTGTAAGCAGGTTTGATACGTCCATAAAATGTTTTTGTCGATTCAGTTTTTGGAAGTTATTCAAAATGACGGAGATATACATTAGGTATAAGGTGTTGAAAGTATGGACAATGTTCTGATACGCACGTCAGTTGCCTAAAAGAGATATTTCTCTCTCTCTCTCGTATAATCACATGTTTTTGTAGCCAGTTTATTAATTTGAGATAAATACCCAAGTATGTAAAATTATTGTATATTTACTACTTATCTACCTACAAATTTCCGATACTATGACATAAGTCCAAGAAAATCATTTATTATTTAAATTACATATCTAGATTTTTGTATTTCTTGACCCATTCTCCCATTAGCATGCGCAGTGAACCTTTATTCAATTGTAAGCTATGCAAGGGCAAACTAGCGAGGTCTAAAGCTCGGAGAGCCACTAGTAAATAAAGGACTGAAAATTCAATAAAATTAATAAGGTACATGGGATAAGAATTTAATTGCATAACATAAGAAATTAGCTAAAAACATGTTGCATCCTAGATTGTAGTGTAGGTAGGTGGCGCCATTTAGAGCTAATTTCTACTAATATAGGTATAGTTACGAATAACGAGATTCTATGCATATATCTACGTTTGTTTATGATAACTAATTAATTACTTAGGTACTTTTTGGTGCATTTTTTGGTAGGTGGCCAGTCGTCTATAGTTATGTAATGTGATTGTTTTTAGGGTTCTGATTGGATACCATCTTATCAATCTATCGGCAAAAATGTAATTAAATATGATCCTAATAGTTTCTCACCTTATATTTAATGAAAAAATAAGTTACATTACCTTTATATCTACTTAAATATATATAGGTATGGGTTTAGTTTCTCGATGAAAGGTATAATCATTATAATGTACGTAAGTACCTCATCAATACAATACTTTGAACCGAGTATCTGATTTGCCTGACAGCAAACCTAAACTCCAAAAAATCGCTTGACGTATACTGACTTGGTACTTGGTAAATGTGATTATAGATGGTTGGAAACGCAAAGTATCAAATAAAGGATTTTAGAACGATTGAAATTATAATTAAAATAGACACCAACGATAAAACAATATACTATATATTTAATAACAAAAAAGAAATGAAATTTCAAATTATTTACTATTTTTACTAGGGAAAAAATATTTTTAACAAAGGGATGAATTGGAGGGTGAGTTTTTAATTAATATTTTCTGACTATATTTATTTGAAAACTTTGTATTAACACTTATGAACACAATTACACTCTAAAATAGGATCGGTTGTTTCAAACAAATTCTGATTGTAGTAAACAAGCATCTTGACTACCCAGGAGCCTGACAAGAGAAAAGATATTTAACAATAACAAATATTTTAAGAATATTTGTTACTATTAATTATAGATTTCACCATAGTAACGCCTCGATATATTCATAAACTCCGATGTTCCTTTGATTATTATTAGCTCAATTTATTTAACGAAGAACATGTCTCGAATAAACATTTGATAATGTTTTTATAACTCATTAGCTGTATTATTTTAACTAAGAATATGTTTGCATTATACTTAAAGCATAGTAAACACAGATAAATATTCAACTCACAAAATTTTGAATTATGTACTTTCGATGGATTATGGGATGCATTTTAAATATAAAACCACCAAATCACTTAACGCTGTATTGCTATTAAAAAATCTTACATGAAGCATAGGGATTTTAAATAAAACCAGATCATCAGATCATCTTGTACTTGACTTTGAAAACTAAACTTCTGTCACTAAACAATGATACAAGAGTGCTTATAGTAATACTGCTTATAGTATTCTAGTTATGTAATTGTGTTTCAAATGTTTGCATGTTTTAGAAAGGATCAGCACCATTTGGTTGGTGACTAATGAACTACCCTTGCATGGCACTAAGATGGTATACAGCCCAGTTGTGCGTCAAATGCACACAACACCCAATTCATATCCACACGAGAAGTGTCAAGCTGCTCATTTGGCGCACTTTTCCCTTAGTCGTCTATTACTACACCCACGGGAAGAAATAGGGAGGTGACATTCTAACCCAGCACCCCACGTTCAATAAAAATACAACTATATGTATATTGAAACAACAATGTACACAGCTGTTCCATTGTGTGAACAAGAACAATTTTTTTTTTTTTAAGATTAATATCTGCTTATTATAGAACAATATATAAGCGATTGAATCAGACTAAATACAGAATTGAATTAACTATGGAAATAGTTGTCTTATTGATCTGATATTTGTCAACCGGACGTAGCTATTTTTTTTTCAACGTTTAAGATCTGTTTATATAACAACAATCTGCAAGTGGTTAAATTTGACAATATACGTAATCGGATTTACTTAGTTGACAAAGACATTGTAGACATTATTTGTTTTGAAGTTAAAATTTGTATAGAACAACGATCGACAACAGATTCCATGCGCATCATAGCTAATGATAAATTTAATTTCATTCTTAATGGACAATATCGACTCCGCGTAAAACAAACAATTGACTTATTTGAACAAACGATTGACTTATTTGGACAACCATTTACTTTTTTGTTTCATCCATTTGACTTGTTTCACTGGAAAAATATACATATTTCGTACACAGATTAAAATTTGTTTTTACTTACAATCAATTTATTTTAATGAAACGTGGAGGGTAGGAACATGCTACAAATAATATATTAAAATGTTCATATTATTCAACTTAGACGTATGTATATAAAAAACAGGCAGCTTGTTGCTTTAGTTAATCAGATTTCGTTCAACAGCTTATGTCATAAATGTTTTGTGTATCATTACTAACTAAGAGAAAATAAAACACGTGTATATACATGGATTTTTAGAATTTATCCTAAGGTGGTAAATGGTTTGACAAAGTTTTTATGGAAATAATATTTCTTATTCTGGTCTTTGAAACTTGAAAATGGGTATACATATTGTATCAGTCTTTGGAAAATCTAATCAGTAAGGTTGACAATATTTGCATGCGAAATAACATTTTCCTGTCCAGGTTTTTTTAAAACTAGACTCAAATTCAAACGTGTATTTTTATTTATTAGTTTACCAAACTGGCCGTCCCAGACAATAACATAAAACAAATGCGTGACCTTCTCGAGGTAACCATGGCATCATTCCACTACAAAATATTTCATCATTTATTTATTTAATAGAGCTATTTGCCTCCAATTCCTTAATTTTTATATTTTATAGACACGCTATTGCCGATATTCCGGTAGTTCTTCGAATAAGAAATCAACACCAATATTTTAAAGAGATTGAAAAAAAGATGTGTAATTTTGTATGCAACGAATAAACTTAAAAACTGCTGGACCGATTTGGATGAATTTTGGTATGGAAATAGTTACCCGGGGAGAACATAGGTTAGTTTTATCCAACTGCGTAAAAAGAGGTTGATGGTTTTGCGCGATAACCGACATACGCGCGGGCGGAGCCGCGGACGGAAAGCTAGTATTAATAAATGAGCTCGAAAACGACTCATAACGATGGCTATGATTTTCTAACGTTGGACACAAATTATGTCTAAACTGTTTTGTATACTTTCTATTCAATTTATGTGTTACTGATAACCTGGGCTGCAGTATTTATAAGCAATCAAATGTAACAGTTTAATAGATTATAAATTTCAACATCAAAGAATTTAGATTGTCTTGTCAGAAAACTAGTCTGCTATACCCCATTTTTTGTGATAGAGGCAATGTGTCCCCGAAAGTCCATTTTGATATCAAAGCAACGATAACGCCTTAGTCCAGTTTACTAGACACATAGCTTATCGGTGTAATATTTAAGTATGTAGTAAATAGTAGGCAAAAAATTGTGATTTCATGTAAAAAATATGATAAAACCATTTTAGAAGCATTTTATTAGGTATGTGAACCTGTGAACCAGTAACTTCCTAACGAATATGTTGTTGAAGACAAATTTGCCTTTTGGCGAAATCAGCCATTCGCAAACATTTGAAAACTAAAATTACAAATGCACACAAGTCGTCAATATACTCAAAAGAACAACAGATCGAAGTGAGAACTTTTGGGACAGCCGAATAGTAAAAACTTGACTTATTAATTATTAAATTAAAACTTTAAAAGCGAAATTAGGGGTACAAAAGTTGGTGGGATACCCATTCCTTCCTCTTTCATGGTAAGGATAAGTAACAGTACGGGAGTTCGTACAGATCTTCAAATTTACTCTGTGCCGGCCCCAGACTGAATTAATCTTATACATCATAAATAACATCGTTTTACACTTATCTCGAAAAAAAAACACCAAAAAAAATATCTCGAAATGTTTGTTAGGACTAGCAGAAGTCAACCCTAAGAGGTTATTAGCATTTTGCCAATAACCCTGTATAAAGCAGTAACGGGGGCGCGGAAGCGGCACACCGCAAAGAAATTCTAACTTCCTGTCCGCAGCTGTGTTCTATTTCGTCTGTAATAGATAGAGAGGAATACTGATTGTAAAATGTGATAATTTGACTATGGACGTAACAAAACAAAGATAACAAAATAAAGAATGCAATATACAGGGTTATTGGTAAATGGCTAACAACCTCTTAGGGTTGACTTCTGCTAGTCCTGACAAACATTTTGACATGTATTTTTTTTATATATTTTAGATAGATAGATTTTAGATAAACACTTTATTTGCACAAGAACTTAAAATTAACATTACAATAAAAATAAAAAATATTGACTGAATAAACACGAGGACCACCTAATATTTAGAGTGTCTTGTGCCTGTAATGTATTATTTCATATTTTTTATTACTTTGCTCGATATAAATAATCATGGCTTAGAGTAGGCATTAAACCACAAAAAAAAAAAAAAATATATTTCAAAACAAAAAAATCATCTCAAAATGTTTGTTAGGACTAGCAGAAGGCAACCCTAAGAGGTTGTTAGCCATTTATCAATAACCCTGTATACTAACATGCCTGTAGGTAAATCTTCATAGACCTCAAGGTATTAGGCGGAGGTGTTTTAGCTTAGCTTCCAAATTTCACCTCGACTGTTTATTGTTTTCTAGTTTTGGTCTTGAAAAAAAGTGCAACAAAATTGGCGGATCCAGGATACGAATCCAGGATCTCGAGATTGCAGCCAAGAAGGCAAGTAAAATAAAGTCGATAAAAATATAATAAATGATACATAGGTTACCACTGGCGGAAAGCTAGTAAATTACCTGTTCACGCTTGGAAATTATTTGTCATTCAAAATCTGCGTGGAAAGTGTTTTTTATCCGCAAGCGTGGAAAAGGTATTTAAAATTCGAACATTTCATAACAGCTCTATATAAAAAAAAACACTTGAACTTTCAATATTAACGTGGTAATTTTACTTTTTATTTTTAATATGTACTGAACTGTATCAGCCGAATTGTCCACTGGTAAAAACAGCCTCATTTGCCTTAATCCCCACGCTTGGCAGGGGTCTTGGGGATCGCAGTTTAAGATATCAGTTCCTCAGAAAGCACTGTCCACCTTCCGGTATTTTACTCGCCTATTACGAGACCTACAAGTCAATGAGGGGAGGGGGTGGTGACATTCTAGCCCTACACCCCACGGGTTTTTTTTAATATGAAGAAACAATAACTTATTATTTTATTTAGGCTGTTATATATATAATTTCTGCAACTAGCATTTTCCTCGCTGTAGTGAGGTGAATCATTGTATTTCGCTCACTAGGAAATAATTTTTCACCTGACTTTATCAGAAAGGTTTACCTATCATCAGAAATCTGCGTGGAAAAAGCTTTTTATTCCATAGCGTGGAAAGGGTTTTTGAAATTCAAACCTTCTTAGAAGTCCAAGAAAATTTACTTTAAAAATTAATTGTTAATACCATTCCAGTAATTAAACTCTTAATTTTAACTATAAATTAACGTTAGTTTACCACATTATTTAAGCTGTTCTAAATTCACCTAGCATTTTACTTGGTGGAATGAGGTGAAAAATTATGTGTTGCGCTCGGCACCAAAGTTATTTTGCGTCTCGTATCTTTGAAACTTTCTTCCTCTTCCTCAGATTTCAATACGAGTACTAGCACCAAACAACTAATTTGCAGCCTCGTATAACAAATACTATTGCTCAAAAATACTAGGAACTTTAGGGGCCCATACATATGATAGTATCTTGGTACAATGCCATATAAAAATTACCATATTAATTATTGTACCTTTATTGAACATTTATGCTATTCATAAAAAATAACCAAAAAGTGTACAAGTGTAGGCTTCTATCGACTCCAACAATACAGCATTTTTTAAGTTAGGTAATAAACGAAACAGCAGGTTATTAACCTACGCAATAACATATGAGTGAATCGTAATTTACTCACGTTTTATAGGCTTGAGTGCCGGCCACGTGTTTATTTCAGAGGCTGGAGCAGAATAGTCCAGCGCTGTCGCGGTCTCCACGCCGACAGACAGGCCAACCGCAGCCCAGCAGCGGCCCGACCGGCACCCAGCAATTTCTTATCACACGGGTCACACTTCAAACATATTCTACCTGCCGCTGTCTCTTTTGCTCCTGCACAAATTCTTATATCTATCTCTATTGCACGTCACTTTACAGGGGCCTTTTAATATATTAGTATTCGAGTTATTCGACGCTGTTCTATAAACATTCAGATGTTTTTGCTACACAATTTTGGTGGGCAAATCATGCAATAGAAAGCCTTATGTTGTTGCTGTTAAGGTATTCCTAAGTTACACGCAATAAATCGTAGCCTTGGTTAGTTTCTGTAAGTTGCTTGAAGCTGCTTTGTTGTGATAAACTAAGTTGATATAACCGGTGTGAAGTTGGATCCACGGAACGTTCTCAGCTTCTCCCTCCACGCCACCGTAGGATTCAATGTCACGGACCCGAGACGCGGACGTTTAATTTCATTACTTACCTCTCCGAATTAGGTACCTATCATGTCAAAGAGAACCTCTATTATATTAAGTGGAAGATGCATTCATTTCATGCTAAATATTAAGTAATTGAATACTAACTGACTACATGCAACTAGTTATGATGAGTTTTATCATACATATAACGTAATCATAATGTACATATATATAATGCAAACAGGACCATTGGTATCCTTACCGTGGGAAAATATTTAAGCGCTATATAAAATGTTGAAGCGCTCGTAGCGAAGTTTGCTTAGCTGTTCTTAGCGGATCGGCAAAGTTAAGCAACGTCCGCCGCAGTCATGAGTTGGATGGGTGACCGTTAGTGACATTACTACTGTACTGAGCGCTTCCGTGCTTTACTGCTATACCTACAAACTAAGTAAACATTTGCAGTGAGTTAGACATTGGTATACAAAGTACAAAAAATATTTATTTTCATCAAACTTGTATCATGGTTTAATAATTAAATATATATCCCAAAATTTATACAAGTTTCGTGAACTAGACCTCTTATTTTTATTTTACATAGGTAAGTGTAATTTTGACTGAATAACACTTTTGACCAATATACGCCCAGATTTTAGTTTAGAAAACAAGTTGTATTAAATTTGGGCGTATTTTGAGAAAAAGTTAAAACTGAAATCTGTAAGAAATCGTTTTAATCGCGGGCTAGTTATTTACTAAGGTTGAACGAACTCGGGCGAGAATTCTTCAAATGTCCATGTAGGTAACTGTCTTGCTAGGTTTATCATAAGTCTGCTATTTATCGAAAACTTTTCAAGAAGTGTGCCTTTTAACTACATATTATATACCATCTTGAGTAACATATTGTGCCTTTGAACTACATGTCGATGCAAGGTACGTGATACAAATAAGGCCTACGACATAATCGTCGACTAAAGTCTCGAGCAAAAATAATGGGCTTACCATGGAGTCAATGCTTTGGGTATTATAGAGGACAAAAAGAATGAAAATTCAAAGCTAAGAGCAGGTTTATTATTGTGAACTGGCCGGTCCGTTTTCCATACAAACGTCGTAGGGTGATTCACTCCCTTATTTGAGGATTTAGGTCCAAAGTAAAGCATAATACCGATTGATCTCGTCATTATCTAGGCTTGTATGATGCCGAAATTTTAATAAAATAATTAACTTGAGAATTATGAGCTTTGAAACATTTTCATATAATGTTTTCGATGCTCATAACTTACAACTTAAAAATCTTTTTAAAATGTTGGCGTCATACAAGCCTAGATAATGACGATATCAATCGGTATTATGCTGAAGTCTGGACTTAAAATCTCAAATAAGGGAGTTATCACCCTACGACGTTTGTACAGAGAAGTGATCGGCCAGTTCAACCTTAAACACTAGCGGCCCGTCCCGGCTTCGCACGGGTGGACATTTATTTTTCAAATATTTTGTCATAAACGTACAGTAAATGCAGGACATACTTAAATTATAATGTATTTAGCAATAGTGTATGGCTGGCTCCCTTTGGTTATGGAATTTGATGATTGAAAACAAAATTGAAACAGAATAAATGACATCAACGGGTAATTTTTAAAAAGATTTCACTGAGGTTTAGATTAAAGGATTTAGATTATACCTACTAATAATAATTGGATACATTATATTACCTACTATTATTACAGTACAGTCTACAGTCAATACTCGTATGTAGTGATTAAGAAAGAAATTGTGTCTGATAATATAAGAGAATGTATGCCTATACGTACTTATTATCACATATTTTATGGAAAAATAAATATAACACCCCGACCCGACTTCTGATCTCAAGTTTTTTTTAAATTTAATTTTACTTTGTGATTATTTATTTTAAAGTCTTTTTTAATTTTATTGAGTTTTTATTTTTAATGTTCCATTTTTACCTTAATGCTATGTTATGTTAGCAGTGGTATTTGTAGATGGCAATAAATCATATTGATTTTCAAGAGACCCTACTCGAGAAAGTGCAACAGTTGGCCATGAGAAAAGCACTCTTTTCTTAGATCGGTGCCAAACACAGAAAAATATGCATAGTCAATTTGTGGATCATTAAACTCGTAATATCTTTCGAATGGAATGTCCGATTTTAATAAACTAAAAAGTAATTTACAGGTATTTAAACAGCCTTGCATGAGAAATCATTTATTTATGTAAGGATTAAAGCAAAGATATCTTGGTCGGAATTTCTGTAAAATTTTAAAATGTTAAAAAGTAGTTATAGTGATATAACTATAATAGTTAGACACATACTATCGCGACATTTTTTAAAGATATTGATATGTTCTTTAATATTGTGGTTATTTTTTTTTCTGTCGTCAATAGTTTTCGCAGCGCATGCGATGAAAGATATTTTATGGGCATTTTTTTACACCTTAGGTAACATTATTGTAGTTTTTTAAATAGGGATTCTTATTATTTTCTTGCAAATAAAATAGCCTAGATTAATAAGTGATAATGTAGCATTCAAATGGTGAAAGAATTTTTTAAATCGGGTCAGTACTTTTTGAGCCAATTCGTTACAAACATACCTACTTACATACAAACCTTTTCTCTTTATTATATTATTATTATTAATTATTAATATGTTATATATATTAGTATAGATGTTGAAAATCAGGTCTATGTGCATCGCACAATAAAGCCTGTTCCTCCTTAAAAGTAAATTTTGTTGCAAAATTTAATTCTTGTAGATGTGATATAAGCAAATTTTAATATACTTATTTATGTATAAATTGATGAGTATGCACTTAAAATATTATTTATAATGTTATCGCAGCTCCGAAAAGCTGAAAAAGGTTTAAGGTGAAAGAGAATACAGGCCTAATTAGACTACCCAAGTCCATTATTTGGTTTTAATAATAATAAGATATAGGATGCAAAAAGACATAGAATTAATTTAAGGTGTGTTTAAATTTGTAAGAACAAAAAACAGTCGTATTGAAATAATTATTTAGAAGTTAAAATCAATTTAAAATCTTGAAGCGCTCGTAGCGAAGTTTGCTTACATTTGCAACATCTTCGACCACATCATCACTTACCATCGGATGAGATAGTGGTCAAACGCTAACCTATCTAGTATAGAAAAACAACAAATCAGGCCTTATTTGTATCACGTACCTTAATATAAAGTCCGTGAACTGCATTCCATAGATAAAATACCGTTAAACTATATAAAATTATTGAATACAATTGCAAGGACATTTTGCGAATGCTCGCCTGAATACCTTCAACCTTAACCTTAAAGTACGAGTAAAAAAGATAATAATACAATAAAAATAATATGATAATAATTAATAAAATGGCGGGAGTCAGGGACAATGATGTTTGTGGGTCCTCAAGGACTACAGCCGATAGTAGTAGGAGTAGTAACAGAGTAGAAAATCCAGCTGGGGATGTTTCGTAGGAGGCATTTTTCAACCAACCTGCGACCACCAAAGCTGGCAAACCAAGAGTGCGCATGAAATGGAATGACGATATATATTTATTAATCATGCGCGCACGTATCATCTGCTTTTTTTTATGTTATTGTGACGGAACAAGCTCGAGGCCCACCTGATGTTAAGCGGACTAACCTCTGCCTATAACAGATGCATTTCGTCACAAGTCACGAATTGCACTGCGCCCGTCACCTTGAGACATAGTTATTAAGTCTCATGTGCCTGTAATTTCACTGGCTCTCAAGGACTGCTGCCGGAACACACCTTTAGGTGCTTGGCGACAGATTTTCTACTTGAGGGTGGTCGCTAGCCAGGCGGGCATTGCAAATGCCCGCCTGGCTAGCGACCACCCGGTGAAGCTCAAGCTCGGGGCGGGTTTCCAACCATGGACCTGCTGCGCGGCAGTCCATAGCCAATGACACTGAGCCATCACTGCTTCAAAATCTGTTAACAAAATTCGAAACAGTCAAGACAATGTATTGCAAAAAACTAAAGCGGCTATTTTAAATACCTGCCGTATTGTTAGGAAATTTTTACAGGAAGATTCAGTAATTCAAACTAATATAGAAAATGTGTCACACTTGGCGTAAGCCCGTGTACGCATAAAAAACCCGAAATATCTTTAATATTTCGAGAATGTACGTATATGGTATATAGTAATATAATATTATGGATTGGTTATTGCGGCCGCGGTGACGGCCTCCACGGTCTCCAGACCTAAACCCCGTTGATTTTTTCGTAAGGGGAAACTACAAAGACCTCGTCTACTCGAGAAAATGCCGCAATTTGGAAATTGAGAGTAGCATAAGAAACCATTAAAATAATAGAAGTGCATTCAGACGTTTAAAAGACAACTTTTTCCGGCGATGTCGCACTTGCATTGAGCAAAAGGGGGGCCATTTTGAAAATTTATTGTTCTTAAACACCTTGGAATTGGTTTTACTTTGCTTGCATTAATCATCATGTAAATTAAAATTTTACACTTACCACATTTCGATTTAAATTTTTTGATTGAAGCCATGATACACATGATAGACAGAGCAAGTTTTTAAAAGCCAAACGGTATTTTATTTATGTGATTTTATTTTTTTAAGGGATTATTTCCCGTGAACTTGTGAACATACTGGGTAATTTTATCTTTCTTGGCATTTAATTTTTTTGTATTTCATTCAAAGATCTAACGATAGTAAATATTACCATACTGAATTGGCCTATCTATCAGCTTAGCACACAAAAAAATCAAGCATCTACCGCGATACATAATCCACGTCACCATAAATAAAAATCTCATCGTACTCGGCGATAGGTGAAAAATTAAAAAAAAAGTCATAACTCCGAAAATACGAAAAATAACGGAACATACATGGGGATGATTCAGATAGCCCTCTAGGTCCTCTACCTCCCAGCTTCAGTATATCAGTACTTCTTGGGACACCATGTATATCTTTTACCTAGCCCGCGATGTACAAGGCAATTTTCACAAATGTGTGTTGTTGTTGTTGTTCTAAAATCTGGGCGCATTTTGATTACATGATTCCATTTCTTTCCGATACAAAACTGCCTTGTTAGTGGTAAAAATGTCGTTCATTGTTTGAAGCACTCGTAGCGAAGTTTACTTAGCTGTTCTCAACCGATCAGTAAAGTTAAGAAACGTCCGGCGCGGCCATGACTTGGATGGGTGACCGCTAGTGACCTTACTACGTAGCGCTTCCGTGCTTCGGAGGGCACGTCACAAAGCCGTCGATCCCGGTTGTCGTCTTAGGATGGCAGTCGTTATAGCATGGTGGTAGGGCATTTTGCGAATGCCCGCCTGGCTAGCTACCACCCTCAAGTAGAAAATCTGTCGCCAAGCACCTAACGGTGTTCCGGCAGCTGAACAACATCTTCGAACACATCATCACTTACCATCAGGTGAGATAGTGGACAAAGGCTAACCTATCAGGCATAAAAAAAAAAAAATAATAAGTAGATATAAATCAAAACATTGTTGTCATCATAATAACTATAACGCAAGAGATAGTTGATCATACTGCCATTTTAGGGTGATTTATTTATCAACTGTTCAGTTCATGAATATAGTGAGAAAATGTCAAATGCCAAATTTTGGCAGCATATCGTCACCGATATCAATCTACGAATAAATTTCTTCGTAGATTTCAATTGGAATTTTGAGTTGACATAAAAGTCTATTGACTACGAATATATATTTATTCATAGTTTTTCATGCAAAACTTGCCAGTTTGCAGTAGTTTAAACACTGCTGTGTTCAGGATACGACCTATCGAGGCGAGGAGGCTTACTCACGGCGACGAACGAAGCGCGCGCGCCTGCCTACGTCTGTGAGCAAGTTTTCTTAAAACCTGAGATAAGTGATTGAATTATGGCAGTATCAATAAGTCGCTCAGTTGAATTGAAATTTACGCTTATCACTTATTACTTACAATGTAAATCAAAAATGGTTGGGAGCGTCGACTTCTAAACCTACATAGTTTAGAAGTCGACGCTCCCAACCTAAAACTCGGTAATGTGCTATTTTGGGCTTTATGCTGTTATGTTAAATTCGGCAACTGTGGACCTCTGAAAAAGTATCTTACTTAATTGCTCTGAGCTATGGACTAGAATGTGAACCTTGCCATTTTTTTCAGATTTTCCTTACGTTATTTATAAAGATATCATTACATTACAGTGTTATTGTTAGGAACATAGAAAGAAAAATATTTCGGCAACAAACCTGTTATAGGTCTTTACAAAAAGTAACTTATATTTTATTTTTTTGTAAGTTGTAAGTATTAACCGGGTTATTGGCGTAAATAATTTTCATGAAATTTTTGGTAAACGTTTTCATGGGGTTTAGTTGAACCAATTTAAAAATACGTATTTCGTAATTATATACGTATTAGAATTAGTGTCTTACGGTAGATAAACTTATTAGTTACCTTTTCCTTCGACATTCAACGCATTCAACTCCGAATTTCGTCCGGGCGAATCATAATAGTTTTCATCAATAAGTTATAATTAATAACGAAGAAGTTTAGTAGTACAGTCTAATATAATTTTGTGTTAATTTTTTATAATATGCTTTTTGACGACATGTTCAAAGTGGTAGATAAGTACGTCGGTTGAGACGTAACGCTATGGTCACAGGTACAATTTAAGTGGAGACTCTGCATGTGTTAATAAACTTATAACAATAATTATTAGCAGTCCATCAACAATATTAAATCTATCATTGTATTCAACTAACGCTGATTTCGTGGCTACTTCATGAGAGGCATGCAAAGTGATTTTAGATTTATTTCAGCCAAGTAATGAAAAGGAAAACCAGTCAAGTCCAAATGTAAGAAGAACAAAAAGTAGCCAAGAAGATATAGATTACACATTCAAACCAGGTGAAGCTTCAGAAATGAATCATAAAGAAATATTGACCGATAGAACTTCAAATGATTGGCACCATCAAATCGCTAAGAGAAGCAGTTCAAAAAGAGGGAGTGCTTTGTTACTTTTAACTAAAGTGAGAGGGTATTAAAAAAATTTCATTGTATTCGAATGGATATTATGGGCAGAACAAAGGTCGGTACATTTTTGCCCTTTATGTTTATTCTGCCAAACTTTTTGGTATTTCCTTATGCCATATTTTTTTTAACTGCCCTTGGTCTTATCGAGGGAGATTCCATGCATGCACGCATAGGAAAACACGTGTAAAATAAAGATTTATACACTCCTCACCATATATTTCATAGTAATACCTATTCTAAATTAAAATATTGTACTGTATCAGCCGGATTGTCCACTGTTGAACACAGCCTCCCCCATTATAAGGGGGTTTGCCATAATCCCCACGTTTGGCAGGTGTCTTGGGGATCGCAGTTTTAGATATCAGTTCCTCAGAAAGCGCTGCCGCCCACCTTCTGGGGTGTTACCCTTAGTCGCTTCTTACGACACCCACGGGTAGAGATGAGGGGGTTACATTCTAGCCGGGCACCCCACGGGTTATTAATTAAAAGATTACTGGCGAGTCAAAGAATTAGAGCAGTACGAAGTTAACGTTAAAACTCGTAGAAGACAAGTATTGGCTGTGCGACAAAGACGGAAATCCTACTCAAGACGCAGTTGTATACTTGGATAATGTGCAGTCACAACGTTGATTACCCACAACTTCTACCAATAAGCAAAGCTTTGCATACAGATATGAGTTTATGTAAAAATAAAGCTTTTCTTCGGAGTTACCATCCTTTCTAACAATCCTTGTCCTGTTCTGAAGCCAAAACCAAAAATATTTCTGAAGAAGAATTTAGATTTAGAATTTATTAAATTGAAGTTAAATATAACTAAAATATTATACCCGGATTTGATTTATAGTAAAATGTTTGCGTTAAATTGAAACGTTTTATAAATGATACATAAATAATAGAATTATTGTATTTATTCTGTTTATACCATCTTATATAATATTACATTTTAAAATACTATAAAAGAAATCGGTACTGAACGGTAACAATAACACTGTTACTGTAAGTTTCCGTGTAATGATAATGTTAGTTATCCATACCGTACCGTACCTTAGCATTCCATGGATTCACCCAGCGGGGTCCTCAGCATTGCAGAGGAAGAGGCCAGAGGGGCCTGGGACTTGCAACCCAGGAGTAGGGTTAAGGGGCCCCTTTATGATGCATCAATGCTCGAGCCTCCTCCCCTGCCTAACCAAATTTGGTAGGATCCTACTAATGCTACCTTAGATACACGTTCTAGGATGGAAGTTACGGTTTTTCTTGACAGGCCAAGGTCTTTAAGTAGGTTATACAGGGATTTCGCTGGTATACCCCTTTTTTTTTTTTTTTTTTGTTTTCGCTGGGAAAAATGCTTTACGCATGCCCCTCCATCGGGGGATGGAGGGGGGATGTGGGACTCCCCGGTAGGTGACCGGTATACCCACTAAACGACCCAGCGGCATTCCAGCATCGTCTGTGTGGAGAAGGACTGGGAGACGGCCAGAGCCTTTGCGTCCAGTCCCTCTTCGACGACCGCCCGCTTTACAGCGGGGCCTACACGCCCCTCCAAGCAAGAGGGGCCCGGGAATGACCAGGAATGCTTGGCCATTCCCGCCCGACGGAGGTGGTGAATAGGTGCAATGCGAGAGAAGGTGCCCCCGCGCCTTTCTCTCGCTATTCACCACCGGGTGGGAGAAGATGTCGATTATTCAATCGTCTTCTCCCACCCCTTCTTCGTCTGCGCAGTGGCGCCGCAAGGGGGTCTTCCTCCCTTGTGCGCTCTGCCGCCTCCTTTTGCGAAATCACTTCCTCGCAAAAGGAGGCGACCGCTGCCCAGGACCCCTCGCTCTCCAACATGGCGTTGACCACGCTGGGCAGCGAGAGGTCCGGCCCGACTACCTCGACCAAGCTGCGGCGCAGCTCGGACCACGAAGGACACACCTCGAGGGTGTGCTGCGCCGTGTCCTCCACCGCGGGACAATGGTGGCACGCCGGTGCCTCCTCTCTTCCAATCCGGTGCAGGTACGATCCGAAGCATCCGTGCCCGGATAACACCTGCACCAGACGGAACGAGAGGAAGCCGTGGGACCGCCCGAGCCAGTCTTGCAGAACTGGCCCGAGAGCGTCCAACGTTCGGCGACCAAAAGCAGCGGTGGCGAGGTCCTCCGTCCAATGCAAGACGACTGCGTCCCTCGCCTTACGCCGGACGGTCTCCCGCTCCTCCAGGGTGGGGGGCTCACCGCGAGCCTTGCACCCCGCCGTCCACTCATACACTCTGGCGAGCACTCCCGCCTCAAGCTCCCAAGGAGGGGTGCCAGCCAGAGCGCACGCTGCAGCAAACCCTACCGAGCGGTAGGCCCGCGCCACCCGCAGCGCAATGGCCCTTTGAGGCCTGCGGAGAGAGGTTGCGTTCTCCCTCCTACGGAGGGACTCGGCCCAGATAGGGGCACCGTAAAGGGCCATGCTCTTTAAGATGCCGGCGTACAAGCGCCGGCATCGTTCTCTGGGCCCCCCCATGTTAGGAAGGAGCCACGAGAGGGCGCCTGCAACCTTCAGCAGGCGCGTCGACAGCCCGCTGAAATGCGGGCCGAAGCGCCACCTGCTGTCGAGGACTAGGCCCAAATATTTCATTTGGGCCTTCACCTCGATCCTGACGCCCTCCACGACAATGTGGGCGTCAGTGGGAATGCGATGCCGAGGCCCGTGGAAGAATACGGCCTCGGTCTTTTGAAGCGCCACCTTCAGACCCAGGCGGCGGATCCTTCCCGCGACTAGGGTGCCGCCAGCCGAAGCAAGACTTACCGCCTCTCTAAAGTCTCCTCCCCGGGCGGTGAGAAGAGTGTCATCCGCATAGCAGATGACACTCGTGCCAGGGAGGAGACTTCCCCGCAGCAGCCAGTCAAATCCGATGTTCCACAGGAGTGGTCCCAGGACAGACCCCTGTGGAACACCTGAATCCGCATTGTAACGGCGGAGCTGGCCTGCGCGATCCACTAGGACTACAGTTCGGTCCCTCAGGTAGTCCGCCAGGAGACTCCGCAAGTACTGAGGCACTCCATGGTAGCGGAGCGCCTCCAAGATTGTCGAGTGGGGGACGGAGTTGAAGGCATTGGCTATGTCAAATGACACAGCCAAAACTCCGCCCCCTGCGTCCACAGCCTCCCGCACTTGGCCCCTGAGTCGGGCCAACGCGTCCACAGTCGAACGCCCCCTTCGAAAGCCGAATTGGGCGTCCGACAGGTCTAGCCCGACACTCTGCAGGTGGCCATTCAGCCTGTTGGCGATGATCCCCTCGAACATTTTACCGACCTCATCGAGCAGAACGATGGGCCGGTATGCCGAGGGGGAGTCCACCGGGCGACCTTCCTTTCGGAGAAGGCACAACTGCCCCTCCTTCCAAGGTTTCGGGAACCTACCAGATGTGAAACACGCGCTGAATAGGTCCCGAAACCTCTCCTCCATTTGTAGGGTGGCAATGGCCACCACCCGGGCGGGGACACCATCCGGCCCCGGGGCCGTCTTCTTCGTGCGGAGGCGGAGAATCTCCCTTTCGAATTCCGCCAGCGTGGCTGGAGGAACCTCCTCCTCCTCCAGTGGAGCCGCTCCCTGTGGAGGATTCATCACTGGAGGGGTGAAGTTGGACCCGTTCGGAAACAGGGACCGGACCACCCCATCCAGCAATGTCGGCTCGAGGGTTTCCGTCAGCGGGGGACCAGAGGGGCGCAGTTTGTTCCGCGCCGCCTGATATGGTCTCCCATACGGGTCCCTGTCGAGGCCCTCCAGCATTTCGGCTCTCGCCGCGTCATCGGCAGCACCCATTGCCGACTTGAGGACCTTCTTCGCCTCAACGTACGAAGCGTAAAGAAGGTCCTCGTTGGCCTCATCCCGCTGGCTGCGCCGTCGACTCCTCGTGTATGCCCTCCTTGCTGTCACACAGGCGGCCCGGAGCTCCGCTAGTTCCTCTGTCCACCAGTAAACGGCGCGATGGGGAGGCGGGCGGCGAGACCGAGGCATGCTGGCGTTGCAAACCTCGGTCAGGGACTTCCTGAGCTCGACCGCTGCGGAGTCCACGCCCAGGCCTTCGAAAGGGGGTGCGAGCCAGTCCTGCACGAACGCCGCCTCCATTGCCGACTCACGGTCCAGGCGGGTGAGAGCCCACCGTGGAAAGGGAGAACGGCCTGAGGGGACCGTCCTCCGGGGGCTCTGGGTGGAGATTTCGAACCGAACATATCGGTGGTCCGACAGGGTCTCCACCATCTCCACCCGCCAGTTCAAGACGCGGGCAGCTAGTATGGGGGTGGCAAACGATACGTCAACCACTGACCCTCCCCGTTGCCGCACACACGTCTGGACCGTCCCTCTGTTGAGGAGGGACACACCGGAGGAGGCCGCCCAATACTCAACGACGCGACCCCGGACATTGCAAGACGCGGCTGGGTTACCCCAGGCCACCGACTTGGCGTTAAGGTCACCTAGAACGGTGACCTGACGCGGCGCCGCCCTACCGACAACGGCGGTGAGGATTTCGAGAAAGTCCTCGAAATCCGAGAGAGGGCGGTTTGGGGAGAAATAAACGCCCACAAAGGCTATATCTCCCCACGCGGCGGCCACATATCCCGGTCCCCTCTCTAGAAGCGAGAGGGGAGGGGAGTCTGTGGAAGACCGCGACACCATTGCGACCAAACCATCCCGATCACACAGCCAACGGCCAGGGATCGAGTATGGCTCGGCAACCACCGCCACGTCCACCAACCACTCAGCTATGGACTGCATCAGCAGGTCCTGGGCTGCTTTGCAGTGGTTGATGTTCGCCTGGAGGATGCGATGCTCGGCCCTATCCATCATTCGGACATCGCACCCCCCTCTACAGCCGCCGGAGTTCCCGTTTCAGGGACGGCGGTAGCTACGGCAGGCTGGGTCGGCGCCTGCGCTTTGCCCTTCTTGAGGGGAGGATTGCAGTTTCTCCCCTTCATGACGTGTTCCGCCGGGCGGCCACTGGCAGCACACACCGCGCAGCGTGGCGTGGTGGCCTTGCAGGTGGAGGATTTGTGCCCCTCTTTGCCGCAACGGTAACAGCTGTCCGCCCTGTCCACCTCGGACGGGCAGAGGGCCCGTGTATGCCCGATTCCGAAGCACTTGAAGCAGCGCAGAGGCTGATCTTCAAGTACTCGGACTCTGCAAGAGCTAAATCCTACAGATAGCTGTCCCTTGGCGAGGGCGGCCTTGGCCGCGGCGACTGGGCACTCGAGGCGAATGGTACCCATGCCGCCGCGACCGGGACGGATACCCCGACCTTGCACCGCTGCGACATCGCAGCCCCCTACTGCTGCAACCGCCGCCACCACCTCCTCTTTGGTGACTGAATCGTCCAGATCTGTCACCTCCAAGGTCGCAGACTTAACGGGCCTGACTACCTTCGCCGCGTCCGCGATGACCTCTTTTAACTTGGTTGCAAAGAGGTCCGCGTTGTTTCCACCTTCAGCCCCCGGGAACTCGAATATTCGGGCCCCAGCTTGGGTCCGACGGCACGTGACGCCTCCGATAAGCAGAACAAGTAAACGTGATGAGCCATGATGAACAACATGACCCTCCGTTTACTTTAAAAGAACTGAAGGCCGCAACTGCAAGCTTCAACCCAAGGAAAGCTCCAGGTTCAGATGGCCTTACCGCCGATATATGCCAACACGTCATCAATCACAACCCAGAGATTTGCCTATCGCTGGCAAACAAATGCCTTGAGCTGAGCCACTTCCCAATAATTTGGAAAGAGGCTACGGTAGTGGCACTTAGGAAACCGGCCAAAGCAAACTACACAGAGCCAAAATCATATAGGCCCATTGGACTACTGCCAGTGATGGGCAAAATACTGGAGAAAATGCTGATTGGCCGACTAAAATGGCACATAACACCCAGACTTAGCCTGTGTCAATTTGGCTTCATGCCTCAAAAAAGTACGGAAGACGCCCTCTATGCCCTAATTACACGCATTCGAAGGAAGCTGGAACAGAAAAAAATAATCACAATGATATCACTGGACATAGAGGGTGCCTTTGATGGAGCATGGTGGCCGGCCATCAGGGTAAGACTCGCAGAAGAGGGATGTCCGTCTAATTTAAGACGCCTCGTTGACAGTTACCTGCAAGACAGGAGGGTCAAGCTCAGGTACGCCGGGGAAGAAGTGACACGTGCAACGAGCAAGGGATGCGTCCAGGGATCGATAGGGGGACCGACCCTATGGAATCTGCTCCTCGATCCATTGCTCAAGGGACTGACACAAAGGGGCGACTACTGCCAGGCTTTCGCGGACGACATAGTCCTGCTAATAGAAGGAGACACGGCAATCGAAATCCAGCGCCAAGCGAATGCCGCCCTCGCCTATGTTCAGGAATGGGGGATCAGTAACAAACTGAAATTTGCTCCGCAGAAAACACACGCGATGATGCTAACACGCAGATTGAAATACGATACCCCATGTCTGAACATGGGCGGGATCGACATCAAGATGGTAGAGGAAATAAAGATCCTAGGCCTCACCATAGACGCAAAACTCACCTTCAACAGCCACGTGGGCAACATCTGCAGGAAAGCGCTGGGTTTCTATAAACAGATAGCCAGGACGTCCCGAATCAGCTGGGGTCTCCATCCAGAGATAATTCGGCTCCTATATCATACAGTCGTAGAGCCGGTCATTGTATATGCTGCAGGTGCGTGGGCTGCCGCAGCCGACAAAATCTGCGTACAGAAGCAACTCAGTACTGTGCAGCGGGGGTTCGCACAGAAAATCTGTAAAGCGTATCGTACCGTCTCTCTAAACTCGGCACTAGTGCTGGCTGGAATACTCCCTCTGGATCTTAGAGTAAAGGAGGCAGCCGCACTGTATAAAACAAAAAGAGGTGTCCCCTGGCCAGCACTGGGAGATAGAGAGATGGAACAAAAAGAACAATACGCAAAGTTGCCCCACCCAGCGGAACGCATAGAACTGGAATTCGACGGCCTAGTAAACCAAGAGCAGGTCGATGCGCACAGACATCATGAGGTGCAGATATATACGGACGGCAGCAAGATCGAAGGAAAAGTCGGAGCCTCCCTCTCGTTATGGGAGGGGAACAGTGAAACCGCACAAAGAAAATTGAAGCTGTCGTCCTACTGCACCGTTTACCAGGCCGAGCTTCTGGCAATATGCGAAGCAAGTAGGCGAATACTAAAAAGCCCAAAATCCACCTTCGGCATATACAGTGACTCACGTTCAGCTCTAGAGACGATTACAGACTGTAATACAACGCATAGCCTGGCAGTTGAAACACGCAGAAACCTAAGTGCAGTACAACAACAAAATAAAACAGTTAACTTGTACTGGATTAAAGCACACGCTGGGCTCGAAGGCAATGAGCGAGCTGACCAGTTGGCCAAAGAAGCCGCCCTTTACTCCAAAAGGAAACCGGACTATGACCGATGCCCGACTTCATTTGTCAAGCGACAAATCCGCATGGATTCGCTTGACATATGGAATCGGAGGTACAAGTCCGGCGAAACGGCTAAAGTCACCAAGATCTTCTTCCCCGACGCTATTGAGGCATACACAACAGTACGAAAAATAGCGCCGACAGGAGTACTCACGCAAATCATGACAGGGCATGGTGGATTCTCTGAATACTTGTTTCGGTTCAAGTGTAAGGACAATCCAACATGCCCCTGTGAACCTTGCAAGGAGGAAACTGTAGAGCACATCCTCTTCGAATGTCCCATTTACGGTCTCAAAAGGTACGAAATAGAGCAAAAACTAAAAATAAGTCTAAAAGCTGAGAATGTAAACAAAATAATTAGAGATAAGAAAAACAGAGAGTATTTTATAAACTATTGTATTGAAATAGGAAAACATGTAGTAAATAATAATAAAACTAGCAATTAAGAATGATTGTTATATATATTAAACATATATATAAGCAGCATTAATAATTATAAGAAACTAATTTAATAAGATAAAATACAAATTGTGTAATAGATAATAAGATATATATAGGAAGTAGTAATAAGATAAAATTGTAAAACAGTAATTATAAGTAATGGAATGTATGTAGATAGAAATAAAGTACCCAAAGTCTCTGACTCATTCAGGGGTCCTATAGCTCGCGGGCCGGGAGGTGTATGCTCCCGGACAGGAAAAAAAAAAAAAAAAAAAAAAAAAAAAAAAAAAAAATAAAAAAAAACCGCGGCCGTTGTAGTGACACTCACCATGGAGGCTGCGGAGCGGGGCGAGACCTACGAGTCCGTCCTGAAGCGGGCCCGTGCTGGCGCCGATCCCACCCAGCTGGGGATCGGAGGCGTCACGTGCCGTCGGACCCAAGCTGGGGCCCGAATATTCGAGTTCCCGGGGGCTGAAGGTGGAAACAACGCGGACCTCTTTGCAACCAAGTTAAAAGAGGTCATCGCGGACGCGGCGAAGGTAGTCAGGCCCGTTAAGTCTGCGACCTTGGAGGTGACAGATCTGGACGATTCAGTCACCAAAGAGGAGGTGGTGGCGGCGGTTGCAGCAGTAGGGGGCTGCGATGTCGCAGCGGTGCAAGGTCGGGGTATCCGTCCCGGTCGCGGCGGCATGGGTACCATTCGCCTCGAGTGCCCAGTCGCCGCGGCCAAGGCCGCCCTCGCCAAGGGACAGCTATCTGTAGGATTTAGCTCTTGCAGAGTCCGAGTACTTGAAGATCAGCCTCTGCGCTGCTTCAAGTGCTTCGGAATCGGGCATACACGGGCCCTCTGCCCGTCCGAGGTGGACAGGGCGGACAGCTGTTACCGTTGCGGCAAAGAGGGGCACAAATCCTCCACCTGCAAGGCCACCACGCCACGCTGCGCGGTGTGTGCTGCCAGTGGCCGCCCGGCGGAACACGTCATGAAGGGGAGAAACTGCAATCCTCCCCTCAAGAAGGGCAAAGCGCAGGCGCCGACCCAGCCTGCCGTAGCTACCGCCGTCCCTGAAACGGGAACTCCGGCGGCTGTAGAGGGGGGTGCGATGTCCGAATGATGGATAGGGCCGAGCATCGCATCCTCCAGGCGAACATCAACCACTGCAAAGCAGCCCAGGACCTGCTGATGCAGTCCATAGCTGAGTGGTTGGTGGACGTGGCGGTGGTTGCCGAGCCATACTCGATCCCTGGCCGTTGGCTGTGTGATCGGGATGGTTTGGTCGCAATGGTGTCGCGGTCTTCCACAGACTCCCCTCCCCTCTCGCTTCTAGAGAGGGGACCGGGATATGTGGCCGCCGCGTGGGGAGATATAGCCTTTGTGGGCGTTTATTTCTCCCCAAACCGCCCTCTCTCGGATTTCGAGGACTTTCTCGAAATCCTCACCGCCGTTGTCGGTAGGGCGGCGCCGCGTCAGGTCACCGTTCTAGGTGACCTTAACGCCAAGTCGGTGGCCTGGGGTAACCCAGCCGCGTCTTGCAATGTCCGGGGTCGCGTCGTTGAGTATTGGGCGGCCTCCTCCGGTGTGTCCCTCCTCAACAGAGGGACGGTCCAGACGTGTGTGCGGCAACGGGGAGGGTCAGTGGTTGACGTATCGTTTGCCACCCCCATACTAGCTGCCCGCGTCTTGAACTGGCGGGTGGAGATGGTGGAGACCCTGTCGGACCACCGATATGTTCGGTTCGAAATCTCCACCCAGAGCCCCCGGAGGACGGTCCCCTCAGGCCGTTCTCCCTTTCCACGGTGGGCTCTCACCCGCCTGGACCGTGAGTCGGCAATGGAGGCGGCGTTCGTGCAGGACTGGCTCGCACCCCCTTTCGAAGGCCTGGGCGTGGACTCCGCAGCGGTCGAGCTCAGGAAGTCCCTGACCGAGGTTTGCAACGCCAGCATGCCTCGGTCTCGCCGCCCGCCTCCCCATCGCGCCGTTTACTGGTGGACAGAGGAACTAGCGGAGCTCCGGGCCGCCTGTGTGACAGCAAGGAGGGCATACACGAGGAGTCGACGGCGCAGCCAGCGGGATGAGGCCAACGAGGACCTTCTTTACGCTTCGTACGTTGAGGCGAAGAAGGTCCTCAAGTCGGCAATGGGTGCTGCCGATGACGCGGCGAGAGCCGAAATGCTGGAGGGCCTCGACAGGGACCCGTATGGGAGACCATATCAGGCGGCGCGGAACAAACTGCGCCCCTCTGGTCCCCCGCTGACGGAAACCCTCGAGCCGACATTGCTGGATGGGGTGGTCCGGTCCCTGTTTCCGAACGGGTCCAACTTCACCCCTCCAGTGATGAATCCTCCACAGGGAGCGGCTCCACTGGAGGAGGAGGAGGTTCCTCCAGCCACGCTGGCGGAATTCGAAAGGGAGATTCTCCGCCTCCGCACGAAGAAGACGGCCCCGGGGCCGGATGGTGTCCCCGCCCGGGTGGTGGCCATTGCCACCCTACAAATGGAGGAGAGGTTTCGGGACCTATTCAGCGCGTGTTTCACATCTGGTAGGTTCCCGAAACCTTGGAAGGAGGGGCAGTTGTGCCTTCTCCGAAAGGAAGGTCGCCCGGTGGACTCCCCCTCGGCATACCGGCCCATCGTTCTGCTCGATGAGGTCGGTAAAATGTTCGAGGGGATCATCGCCAACAGGCTGAATGGCCACCTGCAGAGTGTCGGGCTAGACCTGTCGGACGCCCAATTCGGCTTTCGAAGGGGGCGTTCGACTGTGGACGCGTTGGCCCGACTCAGGGGCCAAGTGCGGGAGGCTGTGGACGCAGGGGGCGGAGTTTTGGCTGTGTCATTTGACATAGCCAATGCCTTCAACTCCGTCCCCCACTCGACAATCTTGGAGGCGCTCCGCTACCATGGAGTGCCTCAGTACTTGCGGAGTCTCCTGGCGGACTACCTGAGGGACCGAACTGTAGTCCTAGTGGATCGCGCAGGCCAGCTCCGCCGTTACAATGCGGATTCAGGTGTTCCACAGGGGTCTGTCCTGGGACCACTCCTGTGGAACATCGGATTTGACTGGCTGCTGCGGGGAAGTCTCCTCCCTGGCACGAGTGTCATCTGCTATGCGGATGACACTCTTCTCACCGCCCGGGGAGGAGACTTTAGAGAGGCGGTAAGTCTTGCTTCGGCTGGCGGCACCCTAGTCGCGGGAAGGATCCGCCGCCTGGGTCTGAAGGTGGCGCTTCAAAAGACCGAGGCCGTATTCTTCCACGGGCCTCGGCATCGCATTCCCACTGACGCCCACATTGTCGTGGAGGGCGTCAGGATCGAGGTGAAGGCCCAAATGAAATATTTGGGCCTAGTCCTCGACAGCAGGTGGCGCTTCGGCCCGCATTTCAGCGGGCTGTCGACGCGCCTGCTGAAGGTTGCAGGCGCCCTCTCGTGGCTCCTTCCTAACATGGGGGGGCCCAGAGAACGATGCCGGCGCTTGTACGCCGGCATCTTAAAGAGCATGGCCCTTTACGGTGCCCCTATCTGGGCCGAGTCCCTCCGTAGGAGGGAGAACGCAACCTCTCTCCGCAGGCCTCAAAGGGCCATTGCGCTGCGGGTGGCGCGGGCCTACCGCTCGGTAGGGTTTGCTGCAGCGTGCGCTCTGGCTGGCACCCCTCCTTGGGAGCTTGAGGCGGGAGTGCTCGCCAGAGTGTATGAGTGGACGGCGGGGTGCAAGGCTCGCGGTGAGCCCCCCACCCTGGAGGAGCGGGAGACCGTCCGGCGTAAGGCGAGGGACGCAGTCGTCTTGCATTGGACGGAGGACCTCGCCACCGCTGCTTTTGGTCGCCGAACGTTGGACGCTCTCGGGCCAGTTCTGCAAGACTGGCTCGGGCGGTCCCACGGCTTCCTCTCGTTCCGTCTGGTGCAGGTGTTATCCGGGCACGGATGCTTCGGATCGTACCTGCACCGGATTGGAAGAGAGGAGGCACCGGCGTGCCACCATTGTCCCGCGGTGGAGGACACGGCGCAGCACACCCTCGAGGTGTGTCCTTCGTGGTCCGAGCTGCGCCGCAGCTTGGTCGAGGTAGTCGGGCCGGACCTCTCGCTGCCCAGCGTGGTCAACGCCATGTTGGAGAGCGAGGGGTCCTGGGCAGCGGTCGCCTCCTTTTGCGAGGAAGTGATTTCGCAAAAGGAGGCGGCAGAGCGCACAAGGGAGGAAGACCCCCTTGCGGCGCCACTGCGCAGACGAAGAAGGGGTGGGAGAAGACGATTGAATAATCGACATCTTCTCCCACCCGGTGGTGAATAGCGAGAGAAAGGCGCGGGGGCACCTTCTCTCGCATTGCACCTATTCACCACCTCCGTCGGGCGGGAATGGCCAAGCATTCCTGGTCATTCCCGGGCCCCTCTTGCTTGGAGGGGCGTGTAGGCCCCGCTGTAAAGCGGGCGGTCGTCGAAGAGGGACTGGACGCAAAGGCTCTGGCCGTCTCCCAGTCCTTCTCCACACAGACGATGCTGGAATGCCGCTGGGTCGTTTAGTGGGTATACCGGTCACCTACCGGGGAGTCCCACATCCCCCCTCCATCCCCCGATGGAGGGGCATGCGTAAAGCATTTTTCCCAGCGAAAACAAAAAAAAAAAAAAAAAAGGGGTATACCAGCGAAATCCCTGTATAACCTACTTAAAGACCTTGGCCTGTCAAGAAAAACCGTAACTTCCATCCTAGAACGTGTATCTAAGGTAGCATTAGTAGGATCCTACCAAATTTGGTTAGGCAGGGGAGGAGGCTCGAGCATTGATGCATCATAAAGGGGCCCCTTAACCCTACTCCTGGGTTGCAAGTCCCAGGCCCCTCTGGCCTCTTCCTCTGCAATGCTGAGGACCCCGCTGGGTGAATCCATGGAATGCTAAGGTACGGTACGGTATGGATAACTAACATTATCATTACACGGAAACTTACAGTAACAGTGTTATTGTTACCGTTCAGTACCGATTTCTTTTATAGTATTTTAAAATGTAATATTATATAAGATGGTATAAACAGAATAAATACAATAATTCTATTATTTATGTATCATTTATAAAACGTTTCAATTTAACGCAAACATTTTACTATAAATCAAATCCGGGTATAATATTTTAGTTATATTTAACTTCAATTTAATAAATTCTAAATCTAAATTCTTCTTCAGAAATATTTTTGGTTTTGGCTTCAGAACAGGACAAGGATTGTTAGAAAGGATGGTAACTCCGAAGAAAAGCTTTATTTTTACATAAACTCATATCTGTATGCAAAGCTTTGCTTATTGGTAGAAGTTGTGGGTAATCAACGTTGTGACTGCACATTATCCAAGTATACAACTGCGTCTTGAGTAGGATTTCCGTCTTTGTCGCACAGCCAATACTTGTCTTCTACGAGTTTTAACGTTAACTTCGTACTGCTCTAATTCTTTGACTCGCCAGTAATCTTTTAATTAATAACCCGTGGGGTGCCCGGCTAGAATGTAACCCCCTCATCTCTACCCGTGGGTGTCGTAAGAAGCGACTAAGGGTAACACCCCAGAAGGTGGGCGGCAGCGCTTTCTGAGGAACTGATATCTAAAACTGCGATCCCCAAGACACCTGCCAAACGTGGGGATTATGGCAAACCCCCTTATAATGGGGGAGGCTGTGTTCAACAGTGGACAATCCGGCTGATACAGTACAATATTTTAATTTAGAATAGGTATTACTATGAAATATATGGTGAGGAGTGTATAAATCTTTATTTTACACGTGTTTTCCTATGCGTGCATGCATGGAATCTCCCTCGATAAGACCAAGGGCAGTTAAAAAAAATATGGCATAAGGAAATACCAAAAAGTTTGGCAGAATAAACATAAAGGGCAAAAATGTACCGACCTTTGTTCTGCCCATAATATCCATTCGAATACAATGAAATTTTTTTAATACCCTCTCACTTTAGTTAAAAGTAACAAAGCACTCCCTCTTTTTGAACTGCTTCTCTTAGCGATTTGATGGTGCCAATCATTTGAAGTTCTATCGGTCAATATTTCTTTATGATTCATTTCTGAAGCTTCACCTGGTTTGAATGTGTAATCTATATCTTCTTGGCTACTTTTTGTTCTTCTTACATTTGGACTTGACTGGTTTTCCTTTTCATTACTTGGCTGAAATAAATCTAAAATCACTTTGCATGCCTCTCATGAAGTAGCCACGAAATCAGCGTTAGTTGAATACAATGATAGATTTAATATTGTTGATGGACTGCTAATAATTATTGTTATAAGTTTATTAACACATGCAGAGTCTCCACTTAAATTGTACCTGTGACCATAGCGTTACGTCTCAACCGACGTACTTATCTACCACTTTGAACATGTCGTCAAAAAGCATATTATAAAAAATTAACACAAAATTATATTAGACTGTACTACTAAACTTCTTCGTTATTAATTATAACTTATTGATGAAAACTATTATGATTCGCCCGGACGAAATTCGGAGTTGAATGCGTTGAATGTCGAAGGAAAAGGTAACTAATAAGTTTATCTACCGTAAGACACTAATTCTAATACGTATATAATTACGAAATACGTATTTTTAAATTGGTTCAACTAAACCCCATGAAAACGTTTACCAAAAATTTCATGAAAATTATTTACGCCAATAACCCGGTTAATACTTACAACTTACAAAAAAATAAAATATAAGTTACTTTTTGTAAAGACCTATAACAGGTTTGTTGCGTCGTGTTTGGGAGATTCCGATGAAACTACGAGTTTCCAGGGATCTGCTGGAAGAACAGGCTAGGGGACCCTGGGATTGTATTGTTCTCTCTTTGATTACCTTCTAAGTACGAATATATCGAGCTAAAATGTGTAGCAGTGGTGTCCCATAGTAGCAATGGCTATGGACTGTTGTCCTAGTATGGCTGTTACCTAAATTATATTCTTAATTTCTTAGATTACAAATAAATGTGTTAATGTATTTTGTGACCTTTAAAAGGCTTTTGAATGTACTGATATAACCATACTCAATTTGTATCCGTAAATGGTCAAACTTCTCATACTGGAAATTTACCACAAGGGTCTATCCTTGGTTCAGTATTGTTTTTAATATATTAATAATATCTTTTTTTAATATTGTTATGTTTGCAACAACGCCTGCTATGCGGATTACATTACAAAATCACAAATATACGATAGAATTTTTTTTTGCCGGGGTATGCTCTAACCAATTGAGCTAACATGACATGACGTCATAACTCAAATCTTTCCTATCGTTCTTTTACCATAGTATTGGGATGGAGCGACATCTATAGTACCACTTACGTTGTATTATACAAAAAAAAACTATCGTATTATTATTGTGATTTGTGATTTTGTGATAATAATATCTTTATTGAGAAACATATATGGTACAACATTTTTGTAACTCTGCCTTTTATTTTAGTCAAAACTGTGTTACAAAAGGCAGTCTCTTCCATAAAGTACAAAAGTTTAATATAAAGACACTAATGCATAGAGCTATTACTTTAGTTAGATCATAAATTATACGGTAATATATTCCAGAGAGTAACTACATAATCTATTATAACCTTTTACTCTGGGTAGAATAGAAAATAAGTGGTGGACAACATTACATTTACAAAAACCTCTTACCCCAATGAAACAACCATGATATGAAATATTTTGATAAATGTTTTTTTATATATTTACTTATTCCATCAATTTGTATTATATTATCTTTCTTAATCTAGCGATTTATTATATTTTATTATTACGTGTGTGTGGTTTGCGTGTGTAGGTTGTGTATGTGTGTATGAGAGAGTGAGTGTGAGTCAGGGTATGTGTGTGTGAGGGTGTATCAGCTTGTCTTGGGTATTTATGCGAATGTAGATGTTTGTATTGTATGTTGCACTTGGATATTGGGTAGTTAGTACAACAACAATAAGTGTCAAATATTGAATTCAACAAAAACTGAATTCAAATAAAAAACGAGAGTCAAAATTAGATTACAAAATAATGTTATGACGTTGTTAAAAGACTAGTTTGATAATAATGGTATAAATAATTCTTCATCTGATACAAGCTTTGAATTCATAAGTCAAAAGCCCCGCTATTCTAGAATGTTTTGTGTTGTTTGGCTCTTGTGGCAACTTCGAGTTAGTTTATGTCGCGCTCGAGAGTCAGCCATTATTGAGCTGAGTCAATACGCATGCCACGATGCTTGATTAATATACTACAACTAACTCTTTAGAAGTCCTGGAGACATAGATCTGTCTAATTATTACGTCAGCGTATATAAATAAATAAGAAAATTAAATAAAATTTGCAAACAGATTTTTTTTCGAACAAAATATAATTAAGAGAGAACGTAAATAAAATTATACATTGAATTCTTAAACTATTCCTAAAAATGTAACTTCTTCTTTTGGGGTGAAGTGGCCCTGGCTGGAGAGCACCTCTCGCTCGTGGCTCTTGTCTTTGCCGCCCTTTTCCTTTCCTGCTTGGTGAGGTCCCATCTGGTCACCTAAACCCATAACCCGACTATGGGAGCTGATACGCAGACGGGAAGTACACTGGGAGCTGCCGAAACTTCAGGAGCCACTAGCAGCGTGGTACCCTTCCTTCTCTTTATCTTCGAGAGCATGATAGGGTAAAGTTCAAAATCAACTAAAAACTAAAACCAAAGCTAAAACTGTGAAACGAGAGAGCAATGTATTTTAATAATTTAAGACCATCCTTAGTCTGATGAGTATACTTCGACGTTCCCAAGCAATAACTCGGTAATCAGAATATTAAAATTTTATAGGAAAAAGATATACCTACTGATTTTATCAAATATCTTTTCAGCGTGTGGGACTATTGAAGTAATTGATGTATCAAACAAATGAAAGGTACTTTTTTGTTACATATAACCGTGCTAATAATAAAACATTCCTGTTATTCAAAACCCAGTAATTTACGAAAACAAATAATACCTAAAAAAGTAGACTACAAATATTACAGTAATTATACTTACGGGATTATTTCAGTAAATTTATCACATGAAATATTTCGTTACATTATATTATGGACTTCTTATTTGTTGTTGTTTATTGTGGTAATATCAGAGCTTAGAAATGCAAAGCGAATGGCTAACCATAGGTAAATTTTGTATCCCTTTGGCGTTAAAGTGGCTTAACTTGATATACGATTGGTCACCTGCCTTTTTAAAATTTATTCTAAATGCCTTTCAGATGACCCTCCCAGACCAAAGTAATTAAGTAAGATGGGGGAAAGCCACCGAAAAGTCTTGCGGTATTTGTCGGGAGGCCATAGGTACAGCAAGGCACTTATTGGAAGGATGTAAGGTGCTCCTTGGTAGGGGTCATTATTCCCGTCGCCACGATAGATTCCTCGAAATCATACGAGAAGCGGCGAGTCTCTCCTTAGCTAGAGCAAAAAAAGGTTTGACCACGAATAAACGACACTTCGATTTTGTAAAAGAAGGGTCATCTACAAAATCTAAATCCAAGCCTTACTCCATATTAGGCGCAGCTCCCGATTTGACTATTTTTATGGACACGTATGAAAAACAATACAAAATTCCTGAGGATGTTGGTGTTTTGTCTTCCAGACCAGACATATTTCTGTACTCAAAAAATCTAAAACGCATAGTACTTATAGAACTTACTGTGCCGTGGGAAACAAACATACCTAAAGACCACACAAAGAAAACAAATAAGTATTATGACCTAACAAATGAATAAACCAAAAACGGTTATGTGGTTAATCTACATGCTGTAGAAGTTGGAGCAAGGGGTATACCAGCGACCCAGTTCTGACCACCGTAACGGAGTGGCAGACTGGGCTCGGCTAAAGTGCACTGTGCGTCGTAGATTTCATTGCGGATTACCTACGACACTGGCGGAGGCAAAGATGCCTAAACCAGCGCGGGACGCCTCCGGGCGTTTCCTTAAAGGCCCTTCTCAGGGCCATGCCGACGAGTCTGCGTCGGCGTCAGAGGTTAGCCGCGCACCATCCGCGGCTAGCATGTTTGCTCCGGCAGACGAGGTTTCGGACTCTGACATGGAGTCCGTCACTTTTGAGTCGGACGCTTCGACGGCGACGGCGGAACGTCGCCAGCAAGCGCAGAAGCGAGCTTTCTTGAAAGGCGGGTCTTGCTCCTCGGATTCCACGAGGAGTAAGCCCAAGAAGCCGAAGGCTAAAAAGCCTACAAAAGTAGTTGCGGACACCCACGACGTGGGTCTAGCAGATGCTCAACGCCAGCTGAACCTGGCTCGGCGGGTACAGCTCCAGCAGGACCTAGAGGAAAAGGTCGCCGCTAAGGAGAAGCAGGCGCGGACCACGCGGGCTAAGTCCGGGTACGGTGCGTCCATCGTACTTTACGCGGACCACTCCCTGGCCGATCTGGAGCGCATGGCGCAGGAGGACGAGGAGGAAATAGTGGAGGTCGCCTCTAAGTCTTCCAACCTAAAAGGGACTTTCCAAAAGTCCCTGAAGTGCAGGGCCGCGAGTATGCGCGGCATAGTACGAGAGCTGGTGCAACGCACTTCAACCGAAGAAACGCGGCAACTGCAGGCGAAGGTCGACCGCCTGCAGTTGGAAGTCAGTCAGCTGCACGGAAAGCTGGCTGAGGCCACGGCCCAGCCAATTCAGGCTGACCCTAGACCAGCGGCTGAAGGCTCCTCCTCCTCCAACCTAGAGGATATCATCCGCAAGGTTGTCATGGAGGAACGGGCCTTCACGAGAGCCTGCTTCGCAGGCATCGAGGACAGGCTCTTACCGGAGCGACGCACTAGACCGCCACTCGCGGCGGACAAGAGGCCGAATGAGCCGGGGCCATCCTCCCAAAAGGAGGACGCCCTACTACCTTCCTCCACCCCGTCCAACCAACCTTGGACGGAGGTGGTTAGGAAGGGGAAGGGCAAGGCCAAGAAAAAGGCGGCCGCCTCCCCTGCCACACCCGTGAACACCCTTCCCTGCCCGTCCCAGGTGACCAGCAAGGGAAAGGGGAAGGGTAAGGGGAAAAAGTCGGCCCCGGAGCCCACCACCGCTGCTCCTGCAGCCAAAAGGGCCCCTGCCGGTGGGAGGAGACCTAAGCTCCTGGTTCACGGCTTACGGCCGCGGTTTTGGGGGGAACCAGGAGCTTAGGTCTCCTCCCACCGGCAGGGGCCCTTTTGGCTGCAGGAGCAGCGGTGGTGGGCTCCGGGGCCGACTTTTTCCCCTTACCCTTCCCCTTTCCCTTGCTGGTCACCTGGGACGGGCAGGGAAGGGTGTTCACGGGTGTGGCAGGGGAGGCGGCCGCCTTTTTCTTGGCCTTGCCCTTCCCCTTCCTAACCACCTCCGTCCAAGGTTGGTTGGACGGGGTGGAGGAAGGTAGTAGGGCGTCCTCCTTTTGGGAGGATGGCCCCGGCTCATTCGGCCTCTTGTCCGCCGCGAGTGGCGGTCTAGTGCGTCGCTCCGGTAAGAGCCTGTCCTCGATGCCTGCGAAGCAGGCTCTCGTGAAGGCCCGTTCCTCCATGACAACCTTGCGGATGATATCCTCTAGGTTGGAGGAGGAGGAGCCTTCAGCCGCTGGTCTAGGGTCAGCCTGAATTGGCTGGGCCGTGGCCTCAGCCAGCTTTCCGTGCAGCTGACTGACTTCCAACTGCAGGCGGTCGACCTTCGCCTGCAGTTGCCGCGTTTCTTCGGTTGAAGTGCGTTGCACCAGCTCTCGTACTATGCCGCGCATACTCGCGGCCCTGCACTTCAGGGACTTTTGGAAAGTCCCTTTTAGGTTGGAAGACTTAGAGGCGACCTCCACTATTTCCTCCTCGTCCTCCTGCGCCATGCGCTCCAGATCGGCCAGGGAGTGGTCCGCGTAAAGTACGATGGACGCACCGTACCCGGACTTAGCCCGCGTGGTCCGCGCCTGCTTCTCCTTAGCGGCGACCTTTTCCTCTAGGTCCTGCTGGAGCTGTACCCGCCGAGCCAGGTTCAGCTGGCGTTGAGCATCTGCTAGACCCACGTCGTGGGTGTCCGCAACTACTTTTGTAGGCTTTTTAGCCTTCGGCTTCTTGGGCTTACTCCTCGTGGAATCCGAGGAGCAAGACCCGCCTTTCAAGAAAGCTCGCTTCTGCGCTTGCTGGCGACGTTCCGCCGTCGCCGTCGAAGCGTCCGACTCAAAAGTGACGGACTCCATGTCAGAGTCCGAAACCTCGTCTGCCGGAGCAAACATGCTAGCCGCGGATGGTGCGCGGCTAACCTCTGACGCCGACGCAGACTCGTCGGCATGGCCCTGAGAAGGGCCTTTAAGGAAACGCCCGGAGGCGTCCCGCGCTGGTTTAGGCATCTTTGCCTCCGCCAGTGTCGTAGGTAATCCGCAATGAAATCTACGACGCACAGTGCACTTTAGCCGAGCCCAGTCTGCCACTCCGTTACGGTGGTCAGAACTGGGTCGCTGGTATACCCCTTGCTCCAACTTCTACAGCATGTAGATTAACCACATAACCGTTTTTGGTTTATTCATTTGTTAGGTCATAATACTTATTTGTTTTCTTTGTGTGGTCTTTAGGTATGTTTGTTTCCCACGGCACAGTAAGTTCTATAAGTACTATGCGTTTTAGATTTTTTGAGTACAGAAATATGTCTGGTCTGGAAGACAAAACACCAACATCCTCAGGAATTTTGTATTGTTTTTCATACGTGTCCATAAAAATAGTCAAATCGGGAGCTGCGCCTAATATGGAGTAAGGCTTGGATTTAGATTTTGTAGATGACCCTTCTTTTACAAAATCGAAGTGTCGTTTATTCGTGGTCAAACCTTTTTTTGCTCTAGCTAAGGAGAGACTCGCCGCTTCTCGTATGATTTCGAGGAATCTATCGTGGCGACGGGAATAATGACCCCTACCAAGGAGCACCTTACATCCTTCCAATAAGTGCCTTGCTGTACCTATGGCCTCCCGACAAATACCGCAAGACTTTTCGGTGGCTTTCCCCCATCTTACTTAATTACTTTGGTCTGGGAGGGTCATCTGAAAGGCATTTAGAATAAATTTTAAAAAGGCAGGTGACCAATCGTATATCAAGTTAAGCCACTTTAACGCCAAAGGGATACAAAATTTACCTATGGTTAGCCATTCGCTTTGCATTTCTAAGCTCTGATATTACCACAATAAACAACAACAAATAAGAAGTCCATAATATAATGTAACGAAATATTTCATGTGATAAATTTACTGAAATAATCCCGTAAGTATAATTACTGTAATATTTGTAGTCTACTTTTTTAGGTATTATTTGTTTTCGTAAATTACTGGGTTTTGAATAACAGGAATGTTTTATTATTAGCACGGTTATATGTAACAAAAAAGTACCTTTCATTTGTTTGATACATCAATTACTTCAATAGTCCCACACGCTGAAAAGATATTTGATAAAATCAGTAGGTATATCTTTTTCCTATAAAATTTTAATATTCTGATTACCGAGTTATTGCTTGGGAACGTCGAAGTATACTCATCAGACTAAGGATGGTCTTAAATTATTAAAATACATTGCTCTCTCGTTTCACAGTTTTAGCTTTGGTTTTAGTTTTTAGTTGATTTTGAACTTTACCCTATCATGCTCTCGAAGATAAAGAGAAGGAAGGGTACCACGCTGCTAGTGGCTCCTGAAGTTTCGGCAGCTCCCAGTGTACTTCCCGTCTGCGTATCAGCTCCCATAGTCGGGTTATGGGTTTAGGTGACCAGATGGGACCTCACCAAGCAGGAAAGGAAAAGGGCGGCAAAGACAAGAGCCACGAGCGAGAGGTGCTCTCCAGCCAGGGCCACTTCACCCCAAAAGAAGAAGTTACATTTTTAGGAATAGTTTAAGAATTCAATGTATAATTTTATTTACGTTCTCTCTTAATTATATTTTGTTCGAAAAAAAATCTGTTTGCAAATTTTATTTAATTTTCTTATTTATTTATATACGCTGACGTAATAATTAGACAGATCTATGTCTCCAGGACTTCTAAAGAGTTAGTTGTAGTATATTAATCAAGCATCGTGGCATGCGTATTGACTCAGCTCAATAATGGCTGACTCTCGAGCGCGACATAAACTAACTCGAAGTTGCCACAAGAGCCAAACAACACAAAACATTCTAGAATAGCGGGGCTTTTGACTTATGAATTCAAAGCTTGTATCAGATGAAGAATTATTTATACCATTATTATCAAACTAGTCTTTTAACAACGTCATAACATTATTTTGTAATCTAATTTTGACTCTCGTTTTTTATTTGAATTCAGTTTTTGTTGAATTCAATATTTGACACTTATTGTTGTTGTACTAACTACCCAATATCCAAGTGCAACATACAATACAAACATCTACATTCGCATAAATACCCAAGACAAGCTGATACACCCTCACACACACATACCCTGACTCACACTCACTCTCTCATACACACATACACAACCTACACACGCAAACCACACACACGTAATAATAAAATATAATAAATCGCTAGATTAAGAAAGATAATATAATACAAATTGATGGAATAAGTAAATATATAAAAAAACATTTATCAAAATATTTCATATCATGGTTGTTTCATTGGGGTAAGAGGTTTTTGTAAATGTAATGTTGTCCACCACTTATTTTCTATTCTACCCAGAGTAAAAGGTTATAATAGATTATGTAGTTACTCTCTGGAATATATTACCGTATAATTTATGATCTAACTAAAGTAATAGCTCTATGCATTAGTGTCTTTATATTAAACTTTTGTACTTTATGGAAGAGACTGCCTTTTGTAACACAGTTTTGACTAAAATAAAAGGCAGAGTTACAAAAATGTTGTACCATATATGTTTCTCAATAAAGATATTATTATCACAAAATCACAAATCACAATAATAATACGATAGTTTTTTTTTGTATAATACAACGTAAGTGGTACTATAGATGTCGCTCCATCCCAATACTATGGTAAAAGAACGATAGGAAAGATTTGAGTTATGACGTCATGTCATGTTAGCTCAATTGGTTAGAGCATACCCCGGCAAAAAAAAATTCTATCGTATATTTGTGATTTTGTAATGTAATCCGCATAGCAGGCGTTGTTGCAAACATAACAATATTAAAAAAAGATATTATTAATATATTAAAAACAATACTGAACCAAGGATAGACCCTTGTGGTAAATTTCCAGTATGAGAAGTTTGACCATTTACGGATACAAATTGAGTATGGTTATATCAGTACATTCAAAAGCCTTTTAAAGGTCACAAAATACATTAACACATTTATTTGTAATCTAAGAAATTAAGAATATAATTTAGGTAACAGCCATACTAGGACAACAGTCCATAGCCATTGCTACTATGGGACACCACTGCTACACATTTTAGCTCGATATATTCGTACTTAGAAGGTAATCAAAGAGAGAACAATACAATCCCAGGGTCCCCTAGCCTGTTCTTCCAGCAGATCCCTGGAAACTCGTAGTTTCATCGGAATCTCCCAAACACGACATATCTTTTTTTATAGATAATTCACATAGTTCTGCTTGTTTGAGAATATCAGCTTCATCTACTTTACTACGAGTATATAGGTACTTTGAGCAAACAAACACTTACACAAAATACTAACCTATACATGATTTGCTAAGGGAGATTAAATAATGTATTACATCACATATTATTTGTCTGAAAAAAGATATGAAAACTTACATACCGATGAGGAATTAACTAGTTAGAGTACAATGGAAGTTTTAAAAAATACACACAATTTAATATACAAATTTATTAAATCTTTAGTTGTACATTTATTTACATTTTATTTCTCAAATGATATTAAAGTTTGTACGTATTATTATACTATTGCAAACCTCACTTCAAATTATTTATGCATGTTTAATACAAAATTAACGCTCTCCTATATTTATTATTCTTTACAACAGATATTCAACGTAAAAATGTTTCAAATTGTGACTAACAGGGCTTCATAAGGTTATACAAGACTCCAAACAACTATTTAGTTTAAGTAGAGGAGAATGCGGATAAAATAAGGAATGATAAAAATAATTAGTCCCTTTAATTATTAATTCCATAAGTTAATATTGCCCGTTCTGTTCAGAATGGGGTAATCTATGAATTGCATGCTAAGTTTCGTGGAGGGTTTGTCCAGTTCAAGTATTTGCAAGAGGTTGTCTTCAGGGGCTGGTCGAAGCCATACTGCCGGCACGTACAGTGTGACTTGGGGCCCAACTGGCGGCCAGTATCGGCCAAGGTTATGTCCATTAATCCAGATGTAACCCTGACAAAGGACAAACTTTTTAATATATATAAAAATGGTGGCGGTTAACCCTGACAGTGAAGACCATTATCAGTGTGCCTACATCAGTTATGGAAGATGACAGAAGTTTCTGGAGCAGCATACTTTGAAGACGAACTACGTGATACGTTATTGCAGACACATGATATGACCAGAAAGGAACAGATTGAGATTGTAAATTTCTGCTAGGCAATGACTGAAATGGCTACGGGGAGGACGGAGGCCATTTCAAGGGTCACCTCACATAAACTGTGAATTAAGAGTAAACCAAGTCTTCTAGTGATTCGTGTCTTCCTTTTTGCATAATACCCACATGTACGCCCACGTATGCACTGTGAATTTTTTTTTCTTCAAAGAATAAGGATTCGAAAAATATTTTTAAAAAATTTGTTAATGAAGTAAGCGATGCATACTAGAATCATAGCAAGTAAAGTGTCAACCCGTGGCCTGTCTATAATCCTCGGTGTGGAACAAATATTTTATAGACGTAATGCTGGTAAAGTAAATGGAGATATTATTTGATTTTCATAACAGAACACTTTTTTTTTCATTTCCTTAGCTTAGCTGGTCATGATAAACAAAAAAAAAAAACAATTTCACCGCTGGTTAGGAAAAAAAAGTTACATATTTTGTAAATGGATGAAAGAAAATAAATTGCGTTATAGCAATAAAACGTTAAGGTATACGTAATTGTTTCATTGTTATATTACTAGCATTATAATTTAAAAAACAATCTGTGTTTTACATTATATCACAAATTATTTGGTAGCATATTTCAATGAAATCTGTTTCCACACCAAATAAAGCAATAATTAGAATTATACCTTTCCCCAACCAGTAGTGTCCAAAAAAGTGTCCAACGGATTTTGCCCTTGTGGTAGCTTGAAATGTCCTTCAAACATCATAGGAACTTCGGTTTTGCTGAGCTGTCCGTTTGTCGTTTCCACGTCAACTTTCTCCAGAGGATATCCAGTTATTTCCCATTTACAGTTCAGTACTTTATCGTCATATGTCACTTCACTGAGAATTCCCTGAAATAGTCGCAAGTCACATAATACCTTTTAAAATATTTATTATAATACCTTTTATATATCAATACCTTTGATAATATATGTTTGACGTAGGAGACTCAATAAGACATTACTAGATTTTTATATGATGTACCGTAATTTTAAGAACCTACTTAGATAGATAGATAAACTGTTTATTGTAACACCAAGCTTAATTTACATAAAAACTTACAGCTTAAGATATAACTTAACTAAATGAAACAATCGGTGGTATTCACTTAAAGCTTAGTATCTATTTAAGTAAAAAATGTGTTATTGATTTAGGAAAAGCAGTTACGCAAAAAAATAATATAACCGTGTATTTCTCAATATACTCATGTCTAATTTAAATATATGTGCAGATATATTTACATATGAATATTAATGTAGATAAGTAATCCAAAGATGATTGATTGGCATATAATTATTTTAAAATAGTAAGTGCCTACACCACTATATCTGTCAAGTATTTCAATGTGGCTGATATTAGGGACAAAAAAGCTAATAAGCAAAATGTACTATAAATATAATCGAAACCTTTTATCTCGCTATTCAAATCTGGGTTACATTCGGTGGTCCACTACCGTAACGCCTAGCCTGTGGCGAAAAAAGCTAAGTGCATGAACAAATCGCGCCTAATATGCTTGGACAGACTTTATATGAAACTGGAGCATTTACTTACGTTTCGTATACACGACATACATATTTATTTATTTAACTTTCCAGTACTAATTCATGAATTTGAAAGTGTATTTACGTCCGTCTTTAAATCTCTTAGCTAAATTGCGATAGAAGCGCAGGATATGTTGTTTCGGGGCTAAAGATCTCTGATACTTGCCAGATATACACCTACGCCAAAGGATTTGATTTAGCAGAAACTATAAAACAAATAAAGTACATCGGAACAATATTGTTTACGATTTTAGAGTTAAAAGTCGTGTACCTACTTACTCTCTAATTTCAAATATCCCTACACGAATCGTTATATTACTATGTAACCTACGTACGTACGGAACATAATATAACGTTATATTTCAATGTTAATATTGAACGTTTGCCGTAGCATCGCCAAAGAAAAGGGTATAATTCCGGAATTTTATCTTTTACTTCAGTCATAAGGCGTAGGTGATAACGAGTTACTTGTCTATGTTCTTGTATCTGTACAAAAATCTATCAAACATTTAAAGAACTGAACCTTATTATTAAGAAGCCCAACATCTAACTTAACGTCATTGTCCTTCATGCACTTACAAGAGATTTTATCGAGATTTCAGACTATTACAATGATACTAATTTTTAGTATCATTGTAATAGTCTATTAAATTGTAAAAGAGTAGATAAAATTTATGATTTATCTTTTACACACCGACAAAGTTCAAGCCATCGTCATCTTATCATCACCACAGAATAAAAAGGACATCATATATTTGTGGTTTTAAGAACCTAAATAATGGTCGTGTATGATAACATATCAGGAATGTCGCGAACAGAATCATGAATAGAGGCATCTGGGTGTGCTGCATAGTACGTTAACATTTTCATTTGTATTTCAACGTCACGTATTCCTCTCAATTTGTTTCGTTTAGATTCCATAAAAATTGCTATTAACATTTTCTTAAAGATCCTTCGCGATGTTTATTATAAAGTTATTAATACATGCGCATTAGTTTAGATCAGCAACGCAAAATGCAATAATGCAAATAGTCAGAAATGCAAACAGCTTTGGCAATTATCTTAGATTTTATGTTTGGAAACACGGGTGTTTGAGCGTGAAACAACTTACTATGAGTCGATATGACGATCGACAATGTCAGTGTGAAACGTGACGCGACCGCGGCGGACGTACCACACTCAATATCCTGAGGAAGGCTTCCGCTAGAAGCCGAAACATTGTCGATCGTCATATCGACTCACAGTAAGTTGTTTCACGCTCAAACACCCGTGTTTTCAAACATAAAATATAAATATGAGCGTAAGTTTTTATAAAATTATCTTAGATAAATACAGTATTTGTACCACTCCAGAGCATGCGTGCAAACCCTATATATTTTTATTGGAAACTCATAATATTAAGTTACTATACGCAACAAAAACAGTTTAATAAAATATGTGAAAAAAGAGCAAGATAGTAACAACAGAAAATGCCCGATTGCGATTTGACTAAATAATAGTAAATCATAAAGATCACATACCATATGCTTAAACTAATTCAAGATAACTATTGTTTTCCGTTATCAAATCATTAACAATATGGTAAGCATTACATTAATGTGTCAATTAATTGTTTACATGAACGATATGTGAATGACGTGCACAACAAAACTTCCATAGAATATAAAATTCTGAATAGTATAAAATAATTATATGCATATTTCTTTTTAAATGCGGGAAGGATAAAATCAATTATTGTAGTAATAATTAAATACTTTTATTATACAACCCTGTATAATGCCGAGTTATGTAGAGTAAGTGCTTTTGAAAATCTATGAATTTAGTTTTTCCCAACTATATAAAGTCGCCAAGATGGTGCCTTGGAACAAATGTATCTATGTCTCATAGTTACAGACGTCTCCAGCTAGACGTATCCATTTTGTTTAAGATTATACATATTATTATTCAATTGTGTTCGAGTTTCACATCCTTCGGAGACAAAGTCGCGGACATATGCTCTTATGAAACAATTCACAACAAGATTAAGTAACAATACCTTGTAATCGTGTATCAGAGATCCGAAATTGATCCGACCTTGATTCTCGACGACCAATGACAGGACGGATTCATTTTTCACAGTCGTCAAGGGCAGCGAATAAATCTTCTTCATTCTACTTATTTTTCCCGCCGGCACCTGTAACATTTAGAATTTTGAAGCGCTCGTAGCGAAGTTTACTTAGCTGTTCTCAACCGATCAGCAAAGTTAAGCAACGTCGCGCGCGGTCATGAGTTGGATGGGTGACCGCTATTGACATTACTACTGAGCGTTTCCGTGCTTCGGAGGGCACGTTAAGCTGTCGGTCCCGGTTGTTGTCTTAGGATGGCAGTCGTTATAGCATGGTGGTAGGGCACTTTGCGAATGCCCGCCTGGCTAGCTACCCTCAAGTAGAAAATCTGTCGCCAAGCACCTGACGGTGTGTTCCGGCAGCTGTCCTTGAGAGCCAGTACTTCTAGGTTAGCCTGAACAACATCTTCGACCACATCATCACTTACCATCAGGTGAGATAGTGGTCAAAGGCTAACCTATCAGCCATGAAAAAAAAATATTAAAAAAAATTCAATATCACACATTTTACGTTATTACGGATTATTACTTAGTTGTATGATACATTTCCGTATCTTTATTTTTCATGACCGATAGGCTAGCCTTTCACCACGACCTCATCTGATGGTAAGTGATGAATGAGGTGTTATATAGTAAACAGGCTTAATCTTGAATGGAAACTGGCTCTCTATCATACATTTAACAGAACATACCAGAACAAGTGCGTTTAAGGACAGATTTTCTACTTGAGGGACCATGCTACGCAAAATGCCCTAACACCATGTTGTTCGGAGTTTTTAGGCTACCCGAGACATTCAATATAGCCAAACTGCTAGTCTGATTTCTGATACTACAACCGGGACCGATGGCATAAGGTGCCCTCCTCTCAGAAGCACTCAGTAGTATCTAAATGCCACTAGCCGTCACCCATTCTAGTTATGACCGCAGAGAATACTGCTCAACCTAGATATTCTAGGCAACCTCCGCTATGGGCGCTTTCTAAATCTTTGTTCTACCTATATTAAAAAGGCTATCTATATTATCTGTATGTACGATTGTGTATATATTAATAGCGTGGCTGTGACTGCTAAGTGGTGGTAGAGTATTTTGAGAATATTGCCTTGCTGGCTACTTGCGACTACTACTTGTTTTGGTAGAAAAAGTAAATCTGCCACTTTATGTACCTAACAGTCGGTTCCGGCAGCTAATCTACCTACACCTAATGGTGTCCTCGAGACTCGTTTCTATATGTCTTTTGAACATCTTTGATATCAGCTTTACCTACCTACAGATGACATTGAGATTGCTCAAAAGCCGGCGCATTTGCTGATTTTAAAAAAAAAACCTCCTTTAAACATATCTGTTTGAAATAATTGGTACAGAGATCCTTTAAACATATCTGTTTGAAATAATTGGTACAGAGATGGAGACACACACATAGTAGTAAAGAGGTATAAGGTCATTTTATTATCGAAAGACGGAACAAGAGAAATGTTAAGGGTTTGAATCAGCTATATAGCTCTGTGTGTGAGACGGTGTGTTTGTGTGTGTTTGTTTCTGTCTTGTACGTCGTGGCTCCAAACCGGCATATCCAATTTGAATACAATATTTTTGTAGTCTTTTGAACGTCATGAGATGGGGGAACATACACATAGTAGCGGTATAAAGTTATTTTATTAGCTCCAAAAGACGGAACAAGAGGGAGATTTCTTAATTAAGAACATGTTAAGGGTTTGAATCAGCTATCGCTGCGTGTGTGATAGGGTGTGTGTTTCTGTCTTGCGGAGCGTCGTAGCTCCAAAACGGCAGATCCAATTTGAATATAATATTTATAGCTGGCGTTATGTGAATAGTCTTAGCCATTTTATAATATTACCGTACCCAAGATATTCAAGTAATTCAGGTATAAGCATATCTCAAACGTGCAAGAACAAAAAAAAAATAAAGCAATATTAAAGGTATAAATATTAAAGAAAATCTTTTATATTAAACTTTTATTTTAGCAGCAACAGTTTTTAACATTGTAATTTGTGCATTAGCGGAAAAAAATATATATTCTAGGTGTGGTTTTCAATGTTCGATCATATCATCACTAACGAGGGCGAAAAAGTGATCAAATAATAAATACCTTATCAGTAATAAAAAAGTCTTATACCTCTGATTAAAAATAGGAAATAATTGTACGCTTACACCATCCACAAACACGAAGACCAAATCTCGCGGTTTCGGAATATGCAATAGACCATTGGTTGATATTCTGGTTTCATACATGACAAGTCCACTTCTCTGCCTCAAGGACTCGAAAGTTGGGAGCTTCGAGCCGGTGACGTCATCGTACTTCTTGCCCAATGCTGCTTTACCCTCGGTGGAAAGAAGGCTAAGTTTCGCCACCACTGGTACTGTTCCATAGTTGCCTTTGGGTGAAGGTTGCGGTTCCTTGATGCTTCCGTCTACAAGATTGTACTGGAATAAAGTTACTTTGATAAAAAACCATTCCCTTAAAAAAATACCGTCAACTTTGCAGTCTTATTTTCAATATTTCACATAAACTAAGAGTTAATGCTTATATAAAAGTAAACAAAAATATTAAAGGTATATTTAAAACTACATAATGTATTTCATATGTAGTTTTAAATATACCTTCCATTAGTTATATTATGAAGTGACACTGCCGCGACCGTTATACTGTTCCTCTTCCAAGCACCTAATGGATAAAAAAACACCATATATATATAGATTCTCTATACTTACACTTTTTAATGCTTCTCGTATGGCATAGTATTTTGGGGTAGGATCTCCAGCTTCTGACAGAGGTGCATCATAGTCGTAAGAGGTGATATCCGGTTGGTAGGTACCGTCATAATTAGCACCTAAAACCAAGAAAAAAGTTGAAATACGGTTACAACCAATCACTGCCCTATTCTAAGCTTGGCTTTCAATAGCCTTCATCTGCACCTACCTCATATTTACAAAGCACACTATTAATGAAATAAAGGCCCTATTTTAATATTAATAAAAATAACTAAGCTTTGTTTATTTCCTCACTAAAATTTCATTTTTAATGTTAATACGGTTAAAGAGCATGCATTTTGAGGTAATAATAAAATGTGTGTGTGTGTGTGTATGTTTGTGCCTTTTGGGGTCGAAACGCCCGAGGGGACCGAGCGCCAAACTATTATTCAAAGACGTCTCAAAACGTCTGGTCGACGCTACTTGTGACCAAAATGCTGGCATATACTTTGCACAGAGGATAAGCATTGCCATACAACGTGGCAATGCGGCTAGCATTTTGGGGACACTGCCTAATGGTATCGGAATATTGGATTAGTTTCTTTTTTTTTAGTTAATTTTAAGTTTTTTTAGTTAAATATGTTAATCCGTAAAATTTTGTTATATTTGTAAGCATTACTGATAACATATTTTTATTACAGAGTGATAATAAAATATGATAATAACATGTACGAAACTACTAAATTTAATTTAATAATTATATTTCATTGTTTATTTATTTATAAAATCACTCCAATTTTGAAATCGCACTAATTTTTGAACATCTGACCCTTGCAATTATAGACCTATTTCCATCTTACCTGTTCTAAGTAAAGTAGGTATTCGAAAAAATATGCTTCATCATTTTCTATCCCATGTTAATGAGCATAATATATTGAATAAAAATCAGTTTGCTTTGACAAGGAGCAGATTCACAACAGATGCAGATGTTCAATTGATGTCAAATATACTAGAAGCCTGGGAGAGTTTACATGATACCATTGGCGAATTTTGTGATCTTTCCAAGGCATTCGACTGTGTGAGAGCACCGCACTCTGATTCGTAAACTTTCACACTATGATAGATAGATAGATAAATCTTTATTGCTACACCAATAAAATACAAATTAAATCTTAAATAAAATGTTGACTAAAGTGTCACAATGGGCGGCCTTATCACTGCAAAGTAGCACATAAAAACATTTTGATTAAGAAAATCTACTACACAGATTGTGATTACCTAAAAGCTATCGCCTGTCACTTACGTTATAAAAACAAATATTGTAATAATTGTATTATATGTAAAGTAAGTAAAACATTGTAAGACGTTTAAAAGAATGGCCCCGAGTTTCTTGCACGTTCTTCTCGCAGTGGCTCTATACATTTTCTGCTAACGTGGCAGAACAATGTAGATTTTTAAATTTGAAATTTTAATATGAAAATTTGTAATTGACTTTTACAAGAGCGTCATAGACGCCTAAATTGAATATGGCTTTGTTGAATGATTTTGACTTGACTTTGACTGTGAGTATTAATAAAGTCCCAGGCAAACTTCTTACATGAAATATTTATAAGCATCATACATTTAATCCACTGTTGTTTAAAAAACAGACTTTTATGTACTAGAGCATAAAAAGCCGTTTTCGTTCGTTTACATTGAGCATACACAAGAACTTGGCGAGCACGAGAAGTGAAACAAGTTTTCCTACCCGTATGGTAAAAAAAAAAAAAGTTTCTGAGTATCTATCAAACAACTGATCTGTTATAGGTATAAACTATTCGAAGTAAAGTTATAGTCCTTCTGTAACATAGCACTAATATATTGAAAGTTTGAGGTTGAGGATGTAAGTTTGTCGCTCCTTCACGTCGAAGCAGCTAAACTGATTTGGATGAAACTTGAAATAAAGCCACTTTAGGGCCTGGATTAAGACATAAGATGCTTTTAATCATCATCATCATCATTATAACTTTTCATTATTGCTAACATTATCAAACTACGGCGCGCAGGTAGTTTTCATAAATGAATAACTTTCCTTTTCAAATAACATATTTTGTAAGTACTAACATTTGCCAATCGGAACCATCAGCATCACCATCGCGCCTGTAATGGGTAGGCATAGTGGATAAATATATAAACACACATTTAGTTTATAGGTCCTATATAAGTCAATACACTAATAAAAGAGAGATAAATAAAGTCAATATAATAAACCTTACCAGCAGTAAACTCAAAGTTAGATCCTCCGAAAAACATATAAAAGTTGACGCTGATCTTGTTGTCCAGCATATCTTTGAGTGTCCTGACTACGGCATCAATGGAAGTCTGCGCGATATGCTCCCGCCAATGTGTGAGCCATCCTGTGTAGTACTCCGAGTTCATCAACGGACCACTGCTCATGTAAAGACGAAGCGATCGGAACATATTTTGAGCAGCTGCGAAAAGAAGAACTATTCTTAATCATTTACCTTTAAACACATTATTTATATCTTCAGAGAGATGGGAAAGGGTAACTGGAATTGGGAGGACGAGTGTAAGAAAATACACCACCAGGATGAATAAGAAAATGTCTCTAGTAACGAGGCAATCAAGTCCGAAGTATTATAGCAAGAAATGTCACAACAATTACATTGTACTGTAGCCGTAATGGTTTCATGATTACTAGCAGTGAATGAATTATAAAAAGCTTTCTGAGCTCATCACTCGAATATATTCATCCTTCATCCAGTGTTTTGCTCTCACACCCTGCAACTGCGTCTAGACTGTAGCAGTGCCGAGACAATTAAATTGCAAAAAAGTCTGGAGTGTTAGACATAAAAAGCCTACTTAGTCGAATTCTATATATTAGTTATTATGCTGTTTACACGTCGCAATGTTTGCATCCACAGTGGAGAAGAATTTGTGTGAGTTCGTCTCTCTCCGACTCTTGTCTCAAAGACATTACACTATTCATATCTACTATTATACGATTTATATTCATACTAGTTCGGGAGTCAATGGATTCAACAAGTGATACCTGTAACAATTTTTTTTGCCAAATAAATCGTTATTATTATTATATCAGCTCATCAAAATTCGGATTTGACGTCAATCACCTGTTAACCAGCAAGAGTTTCAGTGTTGTATTCTGAATTAGAAAACTACAGCGTAAAGTATATCAGAAGAATGATGGAAATGTAGAAACTTAAACATACTGTCACTGGTTGGTCCAAAATCAATGGTAGTGAGAGCTCCAGGTACTGCTCCACCGACGAAGTAGCTGCTGTACGACCCATCAGTTGTATACAACAATGCGTTAGTACCGACATGCCTCAGTAGTATGTCTCTTATCGCTTCTTTGTATGGCATATCATTGCCATAACTACCGTATTCGTTCTCCACCTAAAACATACATTATCAAAACATACGTTATAGAATATATTTTACGAACGATTGTAACAGTACTACGCAGGTAACAATAATAACTTTCCTACTATATAAGATTTTTACCGACTTGAAAATAAGGAGGAGTTACTCATTTCGTCTGCTTTTTAATTGTTTTTTTTTTTATGTTTGTTACCTCAGAACTTTTGACTGAGAGAACCGATTTTGATGATTCTTTTTTTTGTTTGAAAGGTGATGCTTACCATTGGTTCCATTAAATTTCATCAAAATCACTCAAGCCGTTTTTGAGTTACACTCCAATAAATGAAAAGTGTTTTCCTATCTTGATGATATAGTCATTGACAGTGAATGACAATTAGTCCCTTAAGTAGCAAAGGTCACTAAATAGGGTGAATTATTTTACCAACAAATGGAACCGACTACAGCACTCAAATGTGTGAAATAACTTGTCGAAGCCGGTACCATGGGCACAATATTGTAATAATAGGTACTTTTCAACAATCATGGTACCGACACCAACAAGTTATTTCACACATTTGAGTGTTGAAGTCGGTTCCATTTTTTTTATTTTTTTTTATTATAATAATGTTTTAAATTTCTTTTATATAAGCTCGATACCTGCACTAAAATGATGGGTCCGCCATTCCCAAATAGTAAAGGTTTTAAGTGTTCGAAAAGTTTCGTCATCCATACTGTGGTTTCCTCTATGAAATCTGTGAATGACATAAAGATGAATATTATGTTTATACAGGGTTATTAGTAAAATGTTAACAACCTCTTAGGGTTGACTTCTCCTAGTCCAAAGAAACATTTTCACATATATATTTTTTTATTTTGAAAAAAATACATACATTTTTTCTTTGTGTTTTTTTATATGTGTATGACTGAATAAGCACGAGGACCACCTGATGTCGAAAGTGTCTTGTGCCTGTAATGTATTATTTCATATTTTTTATTACTTTGCTCGATGTAAATATTCAAATCTCTATTCATAGAGCACGGTGCGGTCCAGGGTTGCCGCCGCGGGCGCTCTTGGCTCGGAGTAGGCATTAAAATAAAAAAAAAAAAACATCTCAAGATATTTCTTAGGACTAGCAGAAGTCAACCCTAAGAAGTTGTTAGCATTTTACCAATAACCCTGTATAAACAATAATATATTATATAATATTTTATCGTTTTGCTATTATAGATAAGGATGGTAGGAACATAGAAATTCAAAATTAGCATCCAGTCGGCAATATGAACATGTAATCTATTGAGGTGGAAAATATACACTTTCCTTTCGGGTTCATTCAAAGAAAATAGCAACTCCTTATATGATAGAACATAATCTATGTATTTAATTTAAATAACAATGTTACCTTTATCCGTCGTCCTTAGTTTTATGTTCGGGTATTTGCCGAGAAGCCAATAAGGAAACCCTCCCTGTAACCAACATTACGAAAATCTTAAACAAATCATTGCAGTTAGCAGCAACACATATAATGAATTATGATATTTATGATTTCACATTTTCCGGTTGAATAAGTCGTCCCGCGACCATGATCAAATTTTTGTCTCACAATACTAACACAGCTTATTTGTTTCTTACGCTGGGGTAGTAGATAAGGCCATTATATTTCCCTAACCTAAAAATCCGATTTTAGGTTTTTTTAGTTTTCTTGTATCCAAATGTAGATTTACAACTTGCAAGGATATAGAATTGATAATAACACATAATATAGACGATATAAACGGTATTGTTATATCAGATAACAAAAAAATCAAAAGTTCAATTATTGGCATTGTTCAACACAGTAATCAACATAAAAAAGTAAAAAAGACACAACAAAAAAAACAAAAAAGTCTTTTCTTCAAACTTTCGTGAACTAAGCTCATGTTTCTAAATTCTAAACGGGCCACTGTCTACTCGTGACCACGGTCAATGCAACTTGATCGAAACGTCGAGGTTAGTCAAAATATACCACCCTCAAGTAGAAAGTCTGTCGCCAAGCACCTAACGGTGTGTTCCGCCAGCTGTCCTTGAGAGCCAGTCCTTCTAGGTTAGCCTGAACAACATCTTCGACCACATCATCACTTACCATCAGGTGAGATAGTGGTCAAAGGCTAACCTATCAGGCATAAAAAAAAATAAAAAAAAATTGATTTTTATTCGTGCGTGAAAATACCCGTTTAGGATTTAGAAACATCAAAAGTAGGTAATATGATTAGCATTGATCATTATTACACAAGATTGGTGCCAATGAATAATTTAAATAAAAGTTTATGAATAATTTACTATAGAAGTAATGGGAATATGACGAATAAGACATATTATATGCAAAGGAATTTTAGACAAATTTTCAGAAAAAGTAGTATTATTTTAAAAAAGAACTAGAAATCAAGGTTGCAATAAAATAATCAAAAATTTAAAAAGAAACTACGTAACGAAATCCAAACTAAACGAAAAACTCCAAAATCAAGTTCACGAGTTTATTCAAATCATAATAATTTACATAGGAATATTAAAATAATCAAGTGCTCTCGCATTTGTTCCCCAAGCAGTTTGCAGTTATAAGTTTTTTGTTACAACGGTATCTCAATAAAGGATTATTGTATCTTATATAAATGTTTATAAATTGAATTCACGTTAAAATTAGTAAGTCGAAGTAGTGAATTAAGGTTTACAAAAAATAAAGTAAATATATTAATATTATGCTTTTCAATATTTTTATTTTGGTGATGACGCATGCTCCGCGGATTATATTACAAAGTTACAGGAGAGAAGAAAAAATATAGCCATGTGCAGGATTCGAACCCGCATGGTGAAATTTTGTAATGACTATAATTTTCCCTCTCCCTGTAATTTTGTAATTGTGCTTTTCACTTTAGAATTAATTGCAACGAAATGGAAAACAAATTGAAAATTTGTACATATATTTCATAATTTCAATTTATTTATAACTTTCACTATTAATTTAATTAGGTACATTATCCCTTCAGATTTGCCCTAGTATGATAAAAATATGCTCAGTACGTCAAACCGATCAACCCATTGTAATTTTTTTTTAAATAAACACAACACTATGCTCTTCAGATATTTTTTTCTCATATTTACTTATAATTGTTTATCCGATAAAATTTTACTTGCTAAACATCGTTCTACAAGCAGAAATGTGTTAATGTTAGGTTTCTTAAGTAACGGTTAATACTGAGTCCATAACTCCGTATACTATGGGAACTGATATAAAAAATACCGATAAAATCGTCTAAACATGCGCCATTATCAATTCTATAATATAAACATATTGTTATTCTATATTTGAATTCTAGTCAACAAACGTCATTTCAAAAGGTTTTTTACGCGATTGTGATGGAGCCCAGCCAGCATGCTGGGCACGCTGCCAACTGGTAGTGGGCTGGAGCATTTTGAATGCCTATGAGTCTACAATGGCTTATAGGTTGTCTAAATGCTTTTATTGTAGTAGCTGTAGTATTGTATAAAGTTCGTAGTATTTTGTTAATAAAGGTATACCGCGGGTATTACACAAACAAGCACAATACCCCCCTGCTGTAAAGCGCGCGGTAACCTCTACCCATAATCTCAAATCTGAAATTGCCTCAAAGCGCCAATCTACGTACTCTCTTTCTGCTTCTTATTATTATATTCTCCTTACCGGATTTGTATTTATGTTTCAAACAAAATATTTTGAACTAGCATCAAACAGTATATAGAATGAATGGACTTAAGCTATGAAGGCTTAATTAATCTATGAAGGCATTTAAACTTGATTGTGTAAAAATATATAAAAATAAATGACGTATTTACACTTTCAAACATATCAGACGAATAAATACTACATTCTTTATACTGTTTGATGCTAGTTAAAAAATATTTTACCTGAAACATAAACACTAATCCGGTAAGGAGAATATAATAATAAAATAAGCAGAAAGAGAGTACATAGTACGTAGATTAGCGCATATATATAGCTATCAACTGGCACTCATTTGTTTATAATACTTCCTTCACCTAAGTTTCTTTCAAATAACCATTTATAAATCGATAAACCCAATTTGCAACTGAAAGTAAGTGTATTTTAACAAATTAAACATCTATTACATACCAAATCTCTTTCAGCACAGATGTATGGTCCAGGCCTCAGTAGCACATGCAAGCCTTCTTCCGCTGCCGTTTTGACGAACGCCGCGACATCGCGATCGCCTTCGAACTTGTATTGACGTTCTTCTGGCTCGTGGTAACTCCATTCTACATATCTACAAAGAAATGAATATGATACAAATGGGTACAAGAAAAATAGACTAAAAATAATTGTAAGGTAAGGTTTAAATCTAAGCGCCTACTCAAAAAAATATAGCTCGTGATATCGTGAATGCATCATAATCGATTCTTACAACATAAAATTGGAATTTGTGACATATAAGAACTTTACAAAATTACAAATATACGAGAGGAAACATTTAAGTCATGTGCGGGATTCGTACCCGTGTCCATCCACCCCTTTAGCCGGGGTATGCTCTAACCAATTGAGCTAACATGACAATGACGTTATAACTCAAATTTTTCCTATCGTTCTTTAACCACCGTATTGGGATGGAGCGACATCTATAGTACAACATACGTAAAGTTTAATAATATAAGAACTATCCTATGTTTTTTTTATTCCATAGTTCTTGCATAAAAGGAAAATATTAACGTAATCGCCACGTCGAAGTGCGCGCTGATATTATCCTTATTTCAACGCTGCTTTGTTTGAAATTTAAGCCCTTCAGGCGCTGAGAACGTATAGTGCAGTATGTGCTAAGCAGCTTTACTTGAAAAGAATTTTAGCAAGATTTTGTAGCAGTAAGAATTATGCGTGTTAATCTTGATCATATTATCTAAGGCCAACAAAATTCAATACGGAACGAAAGACGTTTCCGTAGAGTTTTCTCGTTAGAATAAAATAGTAAAATTGGCTCTAAAATACATACGTAAATTTGTAATTTATATTACTATTTATTTATATTATTTTTGAAGCGCTCGTAGCGAAGTTTACTTAGCTGTTCTCAACCGATCAGCATAGTTAAGCAACGTCCGCCGCGGTCATGAGTTGGATGGGTGACCGCTAGTGACATTACTACTGAGCGTTTCCGTGCTTCGGAGGGCACGTTAAGCCGTCGGTCCCGGTTGTTGTCTTATGATAGCAGTCGTTATAGCATGGTGGTAACAGTTTAAGTAATATACCTTGTAGACATTCATTTTAGGCATTTTGCTGCGTAGGCGTTTTGATTTCTAGGCAGTATGATCATAAATGGTTCCGGCAGCTGTCCTTGAGAGCCAGTACTTCTAGGTTAGCCTGAACAACATCTTCGACCACATCATCACTTACCATCAGGTGCGATAGTGGTCAAAGGATAACCTATAAGGCATAAAAAAAACCACTTTTAATGTAAATATCTAAATTATTCATGGATATATATGTATAATATTGCCCGTGGGGTGTTGGGCTAGAATGTCACCTCCCGCCCCATCTCTATTCGTGGGCGTCACACCAGAAGGTGGGATGCAGCACTTTCTGAAGAATATCTCACACTGCGATCCCCAAGCTGCGTGCCAACCGTTGGGTTAATGGCAAGCCCCTTTTTATTGGGGTAAGCTGTGTTCAGCAGTGGACTATCCGGCTGATACAGTACTAATGTGTATAAAAATATAACAACAGCTGTCTCAGAACTCAGAAGTCCTTTTTTTTAGGGAGGACTTAGATTCATTCGGTTGTCATTCGGGTCGTTCAATACCTGCCGTGGTCGGCGACGGGAGAGGTTTGAAGTATGGGTCGGATGAGGCAGTCGAATAGTTCGCTGCCTGGACAACCAAAGGGTTCGTGTAGTGGGGGGCTCAATCAAAGTATCAGCGGGCGCAGTCCTAATTAAACTGCGCTAAAGAGGGCAGGTTTAGGTCGCAATGCAACTCGGTGTTCCGTATATACCACGGAGCACCGGTTGCTTTGCGAAGGAACCGGTTTTGGATAACTTGGAGTTTATGTAGACAGAATGGCAGTCGTTATTGCATGCTAGCAGAATATTTTTCATTTACCGTATGGCCCACAGAAAATCTGTTGTCTAAGACCCAACGGTGTGTTCCGATAGTTGTGCTTGACGGCCAGTTCCCAATTTAGTTAAAGCTAAATTTACAACCTTCGATTACATTATCACTTGCCATACGATGAGATTATAGTCAAAGGCGAATCTGTCAGCAATCAAAAGCTGTCCGTGAGCTTATAAAAACTTCGAAATATAGGTAGCTCTTACGTAGAAACAGATATATAAATAGAAACAGTATAGTGGTAGCTCTTACGTAGCAACAGAGTTTAGACCAGCTGCCTTCAGCTTGCGGAGTCGATCTCGCCAATACACTGCCGGCACCCTGAAGTAATGTAGGGACCCTGAGATAATGTGCAGTGGCTGCCCGTCTAGCATAAAATCATTACCGATTATGCTGATGTTGTGGCTGGCTGATCTTTCCTGGAACATTTAAATCTTTGCTGTAAGAAATGGGACGACCATTAAGCGGGGGAAAGTTGTATCTACTCATTACGAACTAAGTGCCTATATAGACAGTTGGCATTTGGTTATATACTAGATTTGGACAGAACTCAGTAACGTTATAAGCAGGTGGTTAGCCGTATGTTAAACTATATTTTTACAGTAACCGAAAGTAGGTAGTAGTAGAAATCTGCAATATGATGCTGCTGCATGCCAAGAGCAATATCTTTACTTAAGTCTAAAATTCTATAGCACTTTTAAAGTTACGTCCTATTATAAAACATGAATATCAGTAAATTTAAGTAAACTCAGATATTATTATAGTATCAAAAATCATAATGGATTTGACGTAAAGTCGAGCCAAAGTCGATCATTATTTAGTTTCCATCTGTTGTCGTATGGTATCAATATTGGATTCTGTAACCGCAGTCACCAGCTGATCTTCACGGTTATCGTCATGGGGATGATCACGTCTACGGCAATATTATTAGCCGAACCACTACTTCAGTGCTGCGACATGAGGCTTTATCACTCAAGTCTCTGGCAACTCTCTGGTCAACTTAAGCCATGGCGAAAATCGTAAAAAAAATTCTTTGAGCGGAAATTATTAAAGGTTAAGTTCATTGTGATAGCGACACAAAATTTTACTAATTGACGCCATTGTGAGAAAAGACTGTATCGCAAATGAAAGCTCGAGAGATTCCTTAATAAGGTATTCCGTAACTGCTTTTCCATTTTATTGTTAGTGGCCAGTGACAGAATGTTCATTGAGGCCTACGTAGAAGACATTTCTGTAAAAAAATATTATTATTGCGAATGCCCGCCTGGCTAGCAACCACCCTCAAGTAGAAAATCTGTCGTCAAGCACCTAACGGTATATTCCGGCAGCTGTCCTTGAGAGCCAGTACTTCTAGGTTAGCCTGAACAATATCTTCGACCATATCATCACTTACCATCAGGTGAGATAGCGGTCAAAGGCAAACCTATAAGGCATGAAAAAAAAAAATTTTTTTTTCGTTTCATCTCACTGCAACGAGGTTTTGGAGAAAAATTACAATAAATAGGGAACTTCTCGGAAACGGTCCGGAGTTTTATTGTAAATGACTCGTATATTAACAACGTGGAACCCAAAACGTTGGTATTTAGAAATACCTGCCTACTCTTTCAGGGAATATAAGCGTGACGACATGAACATGTACATACCTAAATGAATACGTGTACCGACCTGTATTATCGCGCGTATCCTCCGGTCTGCCGGATTTCCCTTATGTGTCCCAACCGGCCTGCCGGTTAGCGGTCAATAGTCGTGTTTACATATTCACCATAAAATCTGCATAAGTTCGATTTTCATAATTTAAACGGTTTTCGTGAGGATGGATCCTTGGCTATGCGAGAAAAAATCCATAATATTCTGATATAACAGAAAGTATGTTTAAAATTGATATGAAATCTGAAACCAGCTCAAATTACATTTTGGCGCCAAAATTTTGTATAGATTTATGTCATTTAAAAATAATCTCGTAACTACTTCTAAAGTAATTAACCTAGAAAGCTGTAATTTTGCATTTGTATAGGCAATAAGTCAATAACGATGTTAAAAGAAATTAAAAGGATAAGGATTGATAACTTTTTTTTTTATAGATTTTTTTATTTGACCCCTGTTTTTGTTACGGCTGGAATTCCGGTGGTCTAAAAAAAAGGTTGTGTGAAGCTTGTATTTATCCGATCGTTATTATTTAAACGTTGTTAGTAAGCTACTATCATTGGCTATACAACAAAAAAAAACCGCATTACTCTATGGTAACGAGAAGTTACTCAAATCATGAAATGAAAAAAAATAACTTTCACTCGATGCATTTTGCCGCGCAAACACTCACCGATCGAAATTTACGTAATAAATAATCTCGTAACTACTTTTAAACCTGTAAACCTAAACATCTGAAACAATTCAGGTGTATAGATTACATCTGAATAATCATATCAAAAGAAAAACCAAATTCGTAGGTGGTATAGTTTTTGAGAAAAAAAATAAAATCCGCTTATGTACAGTTTTCCCGCCAAAATTCTTAAAAAAAAATCGCGTTGTTTTAATCTCGTTACTACTTATAAAATATTTATCCTTACAATCTGGTATTATTCATGGGTAAAGAACCATAATAAATACACGCATTAAAAAAAAAACAAAGTTGTAGGTGGAATAGTTTCGGAAAAAATAAATAAAAAATATATATAAAAATGCCGTTTCCCGCCAATTTCGTCGTCTGTTCAAACCCATTTTCCTGTAAAATTTTCCATGAAAAGGTCTATTTTCATTTCTTTTCCCGTAAAGAGAATATGATGAGGATTGCATTGGTACCAAGAAGTTTATATGTTGATTGGAGACTGCCACAAATAAACTCGATTAAAAAACAAAATACCTCAAAATCTGGAAAAATATATTTTTATTCGCTGTTTGATCCACTCAAACTAAATGTATGAAAATGTTATTTTTTGTATGGCATAGGTAATATATTGGGGTATGGGGATGTTAGGGTGACATGTTTAGGTAATGGAAAACTACTTAGTACTACAAAAAAACGTTACAGGGCGTCGCGGGATAAAAAAACGTGAGCAGTTTGGACGATTGGGTCATTGGAGGTGGACAGATTTGTACTCAAGAAAGATGTGCTTTCAATTGTATTTACTTATTCTTTCTAACTTTTACCAAGAGGAACGTAAAGATGGATATTATAGCAAAATATTGAGTAATATTCGAATAGAAGCGTTGAACTGAGCAGCAGAAACTGCTATGTGTTTGGAGTGGACATGGCTAAAGACGTGTTTGTAGGTGTAATTATTATCGTAGTGGAGTTTTCAACTTGCAGAATTAATCTAGAGGAAGACCAGCCACTTATGTAAATAAAGATAAATTTAATTACAAAAGAGTTAGAGGCATTTATATGTATGATATCTATAAGTCGTGAACTCATTGAGATAATTTTTATCTTTGTTCAAATGGAATACCCTTATAAAAATACTTTATAAAAATCGATTTGACTGATATGAATGGATATAAAATGAGAAATGTAAAATAAAATCGATCTTAAAGCAGCGATGGAAGAGAAGCAATAGCTTACGTGCAGATACGTGTGGTTAGGAATGTTTGCCTGAAGACGAGGGAATATATTTAGTAAACAAATTAAATCACATATATGCGAATAAATATGTAATAAAATGTAAGTCAACCTCAAAAACAGCAGAAAACAAGACTTACCGCGGCGGACTTAATTTAAAAAGTGTAGGTACCGTGCGGCGCAACAACATTATCTTGCAATTCATTGTAAAGTAACAAACACGAGATCCACCTGATGTTAGGCGGTAACCTCTGCCTATAATATATACATTTCGTCACAACTGACGAACTGCATTGCGCCCGTCACTCTGAGACATACAGCTGTAAAGTCTCATGTGCCTGGAATTTTACTGGCTCTCAAAACACACTGTTTGGTGATTGGCGGCAGATTTCTACTTGAGAGTGGTAGATAGCCAGGCGAGCTTTCGTATAATGCCCTTCCACCATGCGGATTGTGCGTTTTTTGATAATTGTGAACTTGATGAGTCCGAAATCAAAGCGGTGACTGTATGAGAGTTACACTTTCTTAGTTTACATTTCTTTAGTAGGCTAGTATATTGCCATAATTTGGGTTCATTTGCAATAAAGAGCACGTTTTAAGTATCGTATTTACGTACAGGGTCGCCAGATATCAGCTAACTCAAGTCGCCTAATTTTGCCTATCAAGTAGCCTAAATCGCCTATTATTTTATTTTTTGACAAGTAGCCTAATTCACCTAAGATTTTGTTAAAGTAGCCTATATTTAGCTCAAATAAAAACAAACTAGGTACCTATGTGATAAAAAATATATATTAATGTAGGTTGATACCTACTTAACGTACTAATTGTTAAACATTTCCTGTTGTTATAATTTGATAAGTTTCTGCAGATATTCTCCATCTCTATAGACGGGAGAATCCTCATTCCTACTAGAAGTGGTAGTGGAAGAAGTTGACCCAGCCGCTTCAATCGGTCTTCTTTGATACATGCATTAACATAACATAAACATTGCATGTTTATGTTATGTCATACAAAATAATACGGTTGATGTAAAAATACAAATTTTGTCTGTATTAAGGTATTAAGTAATAAAGGATTCTCTCCCATTCAACTTAATTAAAAATTTAGGAAACAAGTGATATGAAAATTTCGCGCGCCGCTAGCTACAATTTGTGAATGAAGTTAGTAGCGTTTCTATACTCTTGATATGGTGTTTTGATTTTGAACTGTATCTATCATATAGCGAGTTAGAATGAGTTACTACCCGGATGAATCTGTCTCTATCTCACTATTACAGATATTAGATGCAATACCTAGAAGAAAGCAAGGAGCACGGAAAGACCCTGATGAAAAAACGGTGGACGTGTCTATTACTTTTCTTTACACTTTTCAGTTACTATGAAATAAAATAATAGAATAGTAGAAAGAATTTAATAGAATTGTAGTAATCCTGAAGTAGCCTAAGCCGACAATTCTTATTTTCCTAGGTAGCCTAAATGGCTACTGGTAGCCGATTGGTTTTTTTGGTCGCCATTTGACCCCCTAAGGTAGCCTAAATGGCGATAATTCGCCTCATCTGGCAACCATGTTTACGTACCCAGAAAAACAAAATTAATTCCCGCGCATTTTTGTATTTGGAACAAAAACGAGCTAACTGTAGTTGTATGGATATTCATTGCAGGCGTGTTAAGACCTCTTTCATCGATCTTGGCACAAATAGCCACAGATAGCTACACATTTCGACAGGCGGGGAAAAAATATTGGCGGGAAAGCAAACAGTTCGTCTCGATTCTACTATTTTGTTTATGAACATAAATTAAAATGAAGTGTTAGTGTTTACGAAAATGAAATGGAAATTGATTGCCCTCCACCAGATCTAAGATTGGAAGCCAGTTTAGCGATGAAAAACCTTTTTCCAGCTAAGTCAAACGTAAAATATGTGAAAATGTTAACTGGTGAAAATATAAAACAGTTTAAACTTGAAACCCCAGATGATATATAGGTACTGATTTAGCGACAAAGGTAAGAGTAATTCTATACTTATTTCCTTGAAATCTTTTTTAGAAAAGCAGTACCTTTATCATATACCTCGGCGGAAATGGCAATTGCCAGTATCGTATTATTGAAGTCCTCGCTTGTGGCTCGGCGTTCAAACTCATACCTATACTAGTTCTACAATTGCCTATTTTGCACCTTTGCAAATGTACTATTATTATTTATGATGAAACGGCAATTTCATACTTTAATCTCTAATAAAAAAACTTAAAGAATCATAACCATAGACAACATAATATCATCACCTCATATTTATTAATTTGAAAATGGACCTGCTGCGTCGCAGTCCATAGCCAATGCCACTGAGCTATCACTGATTTAAAAGTCTTCTTAGTCATCGGATTTGTGGTTCCGAAATCATAATCTAAATATTTCGTTCCAAATAACTTGAAACCCGTAATGTACAGGAACCTTTGAACGCACGGTTCACCTTAAGCTGGCGCTCGCACTTTATTATATAAGCATAAGAGATAGGTCTTTTGTCCAAGTGGGACCACTCCAATAGCTGTAAATAATAGTAACACCGCCACAATATACGGAAACATTACTGAAATTGCTTATGGGAGATGTGGTATGAAAGGGACGCAATATCCTGCAAACTAAAAACAATTTCCGCCAAAACAATTTTTGTTGTATGGCACCTCTGATACACATTCGTTCGAGCATAACTTCACACTCTTGTCATTTCAAAAATGGCGAAAAAGTGTGTGTGTGTTTTTTGACGTCGCAAAGTATTTTTTCTTAAACAATTGCAAATTGTTTTGTTATGTGCTGTAATCGGTTAGTTGGTTCTTAACCATTGCTTATAATAGCGTAGAGAGAGGCAGGTACAGCAACAGCAAGTCAGTAGACTTTCATCTATAATTGTAAATATTTGGTCATATTTACAAATGCAATATGATATTTTTGAAAGGAACACAAATATCGGTTATGAATGGGACGTCCCTTTCTTGACTGCTGTTTCTGGGCTTACTATCTAATGAACGTATGATTTGTACACATTAAAAATGATAATTAAGTATCATTTAAGAGACAGTGTATGAAATATAACAAAATGCGTCTTTTTTCAATTTTAGGAATTATTGATACCTTTTTAATTATTATAAGTGTTTAATTTTTTATTAGATAGATAGATAAACTCTTTTTAGAACATCTTAAACTAAACTAAAATTAAAATTATTTGACTTAAAAATAGTGAACAATTGGCGGCTTTATCGTATATCTTATCTCTACCAAACAATCGTTGAATTAAGAGGAGCCAGTTTTGAAAAGGGATGGCGGTGTAATTCACTTATAAGTATTGATATTTATACATATATATATTTATATATATATATATATATATATATATATATATAAATACTATACATATACATACAAAATATATACACACATAAATAAACAAACATATTTAATACTTAAATGTATGAAGTTTATGCTAGCACGACAGATAAAGAGCTTTGAATTGGTCTTTAAAAACATTTAAAGATGGAGCTCGCTTGGTATTTATTATTGGTATTTATTAATTATGTGTAGAAAACTTATGAATATTTAGGGCATTAAATTATGTGTATTTAGGGCATTAGGTATGCCTAAGAAACGATTATAATATTGTTGACATTATAAGTACATAATTATGTATCTGATGAGAACAGTAATACTACTAAATACTTACAAACACACAACTTTTAACTTTTACTCTCATGAACAACGACCCATTAGCTTAACAGCGTTACTTTTCTAATATTCTTATCTCAGTAGTTTTTGTATTTTTAGAACAGTTTGTAGTAATAAATGTGATTACGCCTGGATATAAAATACTGTCCCTTCCATGAATTGTGTTGTCTCATTCAATACTACCAATTTATGAAAGGGTCAAAATACTAATTAATAAAAAATGCGAATAATACCAACTGAGGTTTCAGAATTGTCAATAATTGTAGATATTTTATTTCAATATAATAATGCTAGAGGGCATTTGATGATAGCCTGTTTTAAATATTATTTCAATATATTTTTAGAGCCTAAGCAACAAAAATGTCCCTATGATACCACCTCTCCCCTACTTATACAGGGTTATCAAAAACAGGAATATGAACAACTTTAACCACTAGGGTAACCTTAAAACCATGAAAAAAAAATAAGCTGTTCTATAATCCAAGGCGCAGCTAAGGTATGAAACAACAACTGGGTTTTTGGTTTACTCTCTTTCAGCTTAGTTTCCTGATATATCTATATCGAAATTTTGTTGGAATCTTAGTACTTAATATCATTTATGGTTTTTACTGTATATAGTACTCAATCAAATTTTTGTATGCATGGGCGTCTACGAAAACACCATTGTATTACTGGAGTAATTGTGTATGTCTCATGGTAACGGGCGCAGTGCAGTTCGTTACTTAACGAAATGCATCTGTTATAGGTAGAGGTTACCGCTTAACATCATGTGGGCCCCAAGCTTGTTCCGTCACCATACCATAAAAAAAAACTTATAATTCCCATGTTCATATTAAAATTGCACCGTGTTTGAACACATTGAAAATACCTAATACAAATAAATTAGGTTGTTTCGCGCTACAATTACACTCCCCTTAAGGCTTGTAGAAATTATTTACAGCGTCAGCGCATCCAACATTAAATAATGAATACATGTTAAAAACAAGTACACTATTGAGGTTAACCGGTTGAGGCACCTTCAGATTTGGTTCCGGTCTGTGGAAGATTAATTATTTAAATCCTCTGTACATTTAAATTTATTTTAATAGAAATAATACAGACAAGCACTTTATAGGTGCTTAAAAATAGAACACTTTACTTATTCTTTACCAAATGTAGGCATGGTATATTGTATAGGTAACCTAATTTATCATCATTTCAAATAATAAAGTAAGTATATTAAACTTTGATGCCTGTAATTGCTGCGTTACCATAGACATTTGTGTGTATTATGTGGTAAAAGTTAGGTACTACCTACTCGAATCTAATGTATAGCTCACTGGCTCAATTTGGTCCCATGATGTCATAGATCAGTAAAGTTGCATACAATAAATGTTTATGTATGTAGTTCTATCGAAAATATAAGATATATTTTTTCACTACGTCTTACGAATGCCCAATAGTGCAATGTAAAAACTTTTTTAACACCCTTGCTCGTAAAGTGAGCTTTATTATATCGTTCTTAAGGCCATAAACCGAACTATAACACCCTCATGCATAATAATATTTATACACTAGTGCGTAATAGAATTATCCCTACAAAGTTAAGTTAGTACCTAACTGCAAATTATATGCGAGTAAACAGAGCATTTTCAATTTAACCGGGTAATACAGATTTGTTACATCAAAGAGGTTTATATGTAATCAAACATCATACATTTTCTGCGCGCAAAAAAAAAAACTTGCGCTCGATTTTCCATAATATTCGTATGTTGTTGTATCGCGTTTGTGCAATATGCTTCTTTTTCCTCGCAAGGGTGTTGAAAAAGTGCGTATGAAACTCGTGAGCAACTTGCTCATTATACTCTCGGCTGATTTACGCCCTCGCCTACGGCTCGGGCTGCAACACACAGCCTCGTGTATAATGAGCAACTTAGCTCACTTATATCATAATCTACTATTTCATCACACTTGCACGTAAACAGTATCTAAACATATCTACAGGTTAACTTGGCCGTGATGCCCCATATAAAATCCTCGAGCTTTCTTTTTGTCATGAAAAGCAAGGTCGGTAAGTAATTATTTTTGAAATTTATAGCACAGCACACAGGTCATGCAAGTTCAAGCAAGGAGTTTACACGCAATAGAAAAATTGACATAAAATGTTATCTAAATAGGAATTTCACTGCAATCTCGCTACATGTTACTTTATTTAAGTTACATGTAGCTCAAGTAATGTCTTAATAATCGATTTTAATCGTTTTTTTTTTGTATTTAAGCGTTGAAATTATTTCATTTACGTTACACTCCGTGATCGCTGTTTACCTACGTAAGTATTTGCCCCTAACGTTTCTGAACGAAACATATGTACAATCTGTGGTGTGGGCAAAAAACCCGCCATCCGCTACGTATTTCGTAATAATACTCGTAGTTCTGCTGACTTGTGTAATAAAGCTATAATTCATATTTATTTACTTGCAAATGTGATGAAAAGCATTGTACGTTTCACGGGCGATACGAGAATTAGGAACCTCGACACAGAAAGCCCTCTTCTATTAGAAGTCCAGCGACGTCGGGCTTCTACTAGAGCCTCGATCGTAATTCCTTAGTTACCGCCCTTAATACACAATGTACTATAAAATAACACATCGTATACACTTTACTAATTTAGTATTAATTATGGTAATGCCGAGATTCGGGTGCTACCTTGAAGAAATCCATATTGAAAAATAACAAATATTGTAAAGATATTTTAAGAAAACATTAGACAACACCTATAACAAATATAAAAATATATCTAGTCACATCCGCCTAATTTTCCTGATAAACCGACGTGACCTCATACACGCCACGCAGCCAAACCAGAAAAATGTTCGATGAGTTTCGCTTCTACACGTGGCCTTGACCTCCTGGGGATGCTTCGTGAGAAGTATTAAATATTTGCAAGTAGATTTGTAAGTACATAAACGTTATGATATAAATACATAGTAGATATGAAAGTTTTAAAGTTTTGATTAGAAATCTATACTTATAATAAAACTGTAACAGGTCCAATTCTGTACATTGCAGATATTATGATAATATTTTTTGAGAGCATATAATAATACTACGTATAGAACGGACACTCCTCTCCGATTCTGAGCTGTCGCTGAGCTGACTTGAGTACGGGACGCGCAAGTCGCGCACGTTGACGTGACGACGAAGCGTGACGATTGTAACAGTATTTTAAAAATTGAGAATGGGGTACTCTTGTGCTGTTTACGGTTGCTTATCAACTAAACGAGAAAAGGATAGGAGTTTTTATAGATTCCCTAAAACGAGGTAAGTCATTCTTGGTAACCTACACTAAGTACCTACCTATTTGTCATTCTTCAGTTACACAGTAGGCAACTTATAAAAACCGGTAATTTACAGAAGGTATTGAAAAAAAATACAAACAAAATACTTTATCTTTGTATTTTATTGAAACTGCTATTCAAATAACGATTATTTTAGAAGACTTTCGTTTGCAAAGAGTAACCGTAGATATCGAATTCGTTTGCAGTGAAACAAGTGTCTTTGTAACCTATACCTAGACGTATACCTACCATAGAGAAAAGCAAAACATACCTACCTTCGCTACGGTTGACAAGCGGCACATTTCATGATTGTATAGCATACGAGAAGAACATAAATTATTTTTGTGATGGTATGTAATGATTATCATTACTTGTATAAAAATGTGAACTTTGAATGATACTTTTTGCATAGTTTACGCCCGTAGCACATCTCCGCTGCGAAACAATAACAGCGGAACCGCAGTAATTTCGCAATGTCTTGTCCGTTGTACGAGACGCGAAACTCTAGCAAAACTGCCTGCTCCAACGCATAGGTTGCCTATAATACCATCTCTTTCCTCCGCGCGGATTCGTCGATCTTCTCCGACGCAAGCCCCACTTCCGCGCTTCGGCCGTCATTTTGTTGCGGTGCCGCGCGTGTTTGTAAAAGTCGACAAAAATAACAGACCCAAACTGCATTTATTTTCGTAAAATGGGCGTGACGATGGATTTAACTAAAAATTAATTCAAGAGGTCAAAAATAAACCTTGGTTCTATTTATTATAAGTCATACAGACTATACAAATAATTTGAAAAAAAAATGCAGTCATGCAAAGAAATCGAGAAGGAATTAAATGAGGAAGGTATGTAGTTATTTCATAATAATTATAATAATTCTCCTTCGACTTCTCGATCTTCCTCGGATTCTGATAACGACGACATTTCACTTCGATTGTCTCAAGGCAACTATATCGCGTGACGTTCGGGACGCCAATTCCGCTACTCAAACTACACTTGATCGCAGCAGAACTCATCCAGCGGTTTCGCTACTCGTATTTCGCAGCGGAGGTGTGCTACGGGCGTTAGGTATCTATTATTGTATAAGTAATGGAGTGAAATGTGAAGTAATGTTACCTATACTCGGTTGTGTGTTGCATATTCCTACGACGTACATAGGGTTGGATTGCTGTGTTTGTAAATGTTTCTGAAGGTAGGTAAGGTATGCATAACCTACGTAATCTAATAAGTCATAATAACAGCATCAAAAGGTTGTTATGTAGGTTATTCATACGATGACAACCTTAAGACTTCACGCACACATTTACGCGTGTACTGAAACAACATTTGTGTAGTGTCTGTGTAATAGGTAGTTAGAACGTGGCTTTTGTATAGAGAATGAGTCGAGTGTCCAGGCTGTGCCGGAACCCCACGGGCAGCTCGGCATCCCACGTTTAGACTGGCACCCTTAATTAGTTTTGCAATTTTGCTAAGACAATATTGTAATATTTCAATATTAAAGTAATTGACCTTCATAAGAGCGTCTTAGCCGCCTAAATTGAATAAATAATTTTGACTTTGATTTGACTCTAAAATCTGGAACATTCGTCGCTATCAGTTTTTTTAACTAAATGTCTTTTGCCGAATACATTTCGGAGACTGCGCAATGGAAGTGCACATTCTAATATTGTTTCGTACTACCGCTAAACAAGGAGAGCATCGGCAAAAAGACGCCGTTTTAAAATCGAAATTCCAAAGAAACGCGCAAAGTACTTTGCTTCAACATTTATTGTGCAAACCGCAAAATCTTAGTTACCTACTGTCTTCTGGAAAATACAACCTGGGAGTTTTCAAAACGAAAGTAAAAAGCTCTTTTCTAAGCTGTATTATGCTTTCCTTACTAAGAGTACTTCACCGTAGACCACAGTGCTCAAATGTGAATAATTAGTCTGCAGGTACGGCAATCGCGAACGAAGTCGCAGGTACAGCTAGTAATAATACATAACTATTATTAACTGTATTCAAACTTGAAAGTTTTATACGAGGACTGTCTGTTTCCAAATAAAATTGTATGATTATAATGGTGTATTATTTCAAAGCAAACATTTTTGTCGCACCTGTAAAAAAAAACTGCCACGTACAAAATACCTATTGGTTTGGAATGGAAATTAGATGCCTACTTTATACACCTAACAACATCCAGGCCAATCATATTTACCTCAAAATGTGCAGTCTGTATGTTTCTTTCCGTTATATCTGGACCTTTTACTTGAATCACAACTGGATCAAACGCTCCTGATAGTTGTGCTCTAGTTGCCAGGCTTCCGAATTCGCAAAGAAGTAGCACACTGAAAATAAGGCCATCTCGTCGGAAAAACATATTTTCGTTTGTCACTATCTCTTATCTGCAAAAAAAATACAAATAATATATTTATGACTAGGTATATCAGGCGTTCTGTGTGGTTTAACCTAATTAATTATCGCACGAATCCTTCGCTCCACTCTGGATTCAATGTAGTTGTAGCCAGTATATGCGAGAACTTAAGTACTATGTTTACCTACCTCTACACTGAACAAATTTTATACCTATTTACATATTAACCCATGCGCATCGTAAATCATTATAACAATAGAAATCGACATGGTGGTAGGGCAGTTTGCGAATACCCGCCTGGCTAGCGACCATCCTCAAGTTACACACCTAACGGTGTGTTCCGGCAGCTGTCCTTGAGAGCCAGTAATTCTAGGTTAAGCCTGTTAACACCTTCGACCACATCATCACATACCATCAAGTGAGATTGTGGTCGAGGGCTTACCTATCAACAATAATTAAAAAAAAGATGATATCAACCAATGCGGATTCTAAGAGGTCATATTTTACTACCATATGTAATAGGTAATTTTTTATATAATACTAGCTGTCTTGATGTTGTTGTGCATCTAAAAAACTATATTTCTGAGTTAGTCGTAATCTGGTAAGCCAGATGTGAGGATGTGAGCCGAAACTGTTGCAACGGGGGTACAGACTGAACCTCCACATTGAAGAAATAGAAGAACTATTTATGTAGACCAGTTATTAATGTAAATATTGAAGAAGGCACATAACTTCTTTCAGACTTAGGAGAAAGCTGCTTTGATTCAGATAATTCTGTAGAATGTTTTGAAGATCTATAGGAACTACGAGTTTTCTTGTTCTTTTAGTTGACGTTGTATATTTCTACTGAGTGGCTCTACCCCGTTCTAGATAGACGTTTTAAAATATGAGGACATTTACTATAACTTTCACGAAGATGATTTTTTATCCTGCTTCGGTTCAAGATGCCATTGTACTTTAGAACATAATGTTTTGGTTTTAGTAGATACAGGTGGAGTTTGTTTTCCTGCTAGCCAATAAATTTTTAGAACAGAGAGCTATTCTAAAAACTTAGGATTAAATATTTAAAACGTATGCATGGTCGTAAAAAAAATCTTTAAATCGTTTTCTATTGGTGCTGGCAGTTAAAACAACGTTTGCAATGATGTGAAGAAATATGTGACTATTGCTTTCATTAATAGAGATATGTAGGAAGAAATTTATATGTAACAGCAGCTTAATATCGGAACGAACAATTCATGCCCACATTTTCAAAATGGGGGTTTACGCGATTTAATGATGACTAATGATTCAATTAAATAATAGACTCGCACTTTATGTAGATAATTTTATTGGAGCTAATACGGTGAAATATCAGTATAAGTTCTTTAAAATTAGAGGACCTTCGTGAAGCAAGATAACATCTTGGAATGCTGATTGAGCGGGATAAATTTAATATTCATATATTATAATTGTCTTGTTCATACAAGACGCATATAAAGAATATTTCAGAGAATTATGGGATGCCGGTTAAAATACCGGTTGAAGCTAACATACATCTCATTGCGTCTAGGCCCAAAAAAAAGATGATACGCGGTATCACTGGTGTACGTGGCGTGTTGTACGAGGCCAGACATTACATTTGTAGTTACGGTGCTGAATCAATTCAAGAACTACGATGATTCAACCCACATGGCTGCACACGTTCTTAGGTTTCTGAAGGAGATAGTAGAAGTAATGCTGTGTAATACAAACCTCTGCATACGCGATTGCCGATTGGCGCAATGACCCTTAAGCGAAATCTTTCTCTGGTTATACCCTAGTTTTCAGGGGTGCTGCAATACCTGAACAGGAAGCAACGTTGTTTAGCTTTTAGTACTGTTGAAACAGAATGATTGTCATTTGCGAGGTTGCTAAAGGAGGTAGCTACTTTTTTAGTAAAGGATTTATATGGTAAACTGACTAAAAGGACATATCATGTTACAATAATTAGTCATAGTTTTAACTATGACTACCTGCATTTTAGTGCATTTTAATGCATAGTTTTAACTATGACTACCTGCATTCTACTTGAGGGTGGCTAGCCAGGCGGGCATTCGCAAAATGCCCTACCACCATGCTATAACGACTGCCATCCTAAGACAACAACCGGGACCGACGGCTTAACGTGCCTTCCGAAGCACGAAAACGCTCAGTAGTAATGTAACTAGCGGTCACCCATCCAACTCATGACCGCGGGCGACGTTGCTTAACTTTGCTGATCGGTTGAGAACAGCTAAGTAAACTTCGCTACGAGCGCTTCAAATAAGGGGGAGAGGGGGGTTGTAGCATCTCTAAACATAATCTTAAACAGAAATAGATTGTTTTCTCCCCTCGGTGTACAATGTACTTATTTGCTTACAGTGATAGAGCATTTTTCGAATGCTCACGTGGCTAGCTACTACCCGCTGCTACCATCAAGTAGAAAATCTCTGTTAACGTTCCACACAAAATAAAAAAAAAGTTAGACCATAAATTAGTAATATCTAAGTTTAGTTATACGAGCATATCGCGGCCCTATTAAAAAAGTTTGCCGAAACAGGAAAATAATACCAATTTCACGGCAATGGAAATAACTGATTAGTCAATAAGGAAAAGAACACCAGAAACTTCAAACCATCATTTTAAATAAATTATATTAACTATAAATACTAATTTAAGATTAACTATAACAGCTGTCAGAAAAACCGCGGGTCACTGCGAGAAGTACCTGTCATGTGCCCTCGAATAATCAGACACAGATATTTTACAGGAACATATCAATTTCTGGGAAAAAGAAGCTGACATGTGTATCTCTGTTTTAAGTTCAACACATATGTACTAAATTTTGTACTGAAAAATATTGACTTTTGCTAACGAGTTGTAACAGACATGACAGTGACGTGGACTGACGAGATGGACTGAATTATCATAAAGGTTATCTCAAACTGTATTGAATTACCCAATACACAAACATAACCAACCCCAAGCGTGAGGATTTTTAAAATAAGTACCCCGAAGTCCCCGGAAACTTTTCTTTTCTGGCCTCAATAACAGATCTCTTAGTGCTAAGCATCTCCGGCAGATGCTCCTTTATCGTCCATAAAAGCGACGACTTGTGACCCTGGCAATACCCAACGTATGTAAGCTCTGGGAAAACCCTAAATGGTTGAGCTGAAGGAAAGCTTGAGTTAGTCACGTTGACAAGTCATTTTCGAAGTCCGATAAAAGGGACAGTATACGATTATGTTCGACCGTAAAATTTTCTCTACTGCCGAGAGGGACATCCTAGGGTGGGTATCCGATTTCTCATCGACAAGTCCCTTGGTAAACCAGGGATCGGAGTAGGTACAGCTGTTTTTAGTACTTTTGACATGTTTCCATTATATGGACATGCTTGAAATCCTGGGATTCACTGGGATTTAAAACATATTCTATTGGTTTGTAATTATTAGGTAGTGTGTATGTATAATTCTGTCATGGTTAATATCTGAATTTAGACAAATATGTGTTTGAATGGTTGAGTTTTTTACATTTAAAATCGAAATGTAATACACAAAAAAATATGAGATCGAAATTAAATTCCTTTTGAGGACATTTAAACTCTTCCCAATGCACGGAGCCTTCTGATATTTGATTTTTTACAGACAAATGGTTTTCAAACTTGCTTTAATATATTGTACGACTAGTGGTGTCGAAAATGAGCAAGCTTATTGGAAATCCACTTTATTACTGTTTCAGATTTGATGTTCATGTGTGAATTTTTCATCTAAACTAAAGAAAAAAGTCGCGTGTTTTAAACAAGCCAAAATAACGAATATCTAGGAATATAATGTAAGATCATGTGTTGAAATCTATTGTTCATCAACTGTAATTCAAACAGCAAAAATATTTTTTTTCTCTGCTGTGCTGTGACAATTGGAAAAAGCAGTATTAGAGACAATTATAGTCAATATATAAGTCTCAGGAAAATGTAGTCTTCATCAATGTATCCATATTCACTACTTTTATAAATGTTGAAGTAACTGTATGTTTAAATCTATATCCGTTAAGGCTAAACCACAATATTGTTATTGTTGAATTTTAAGCCAAAAACTATCGTTGAGTAAGAACGGTTCCACAAGCCAAGACTAAATAAATTTCAGATTCACAAGACAATGAATGAAGTCTTTCACTTGTATGTTTAAGGTTCCGTACCTCAAAAGGAAAAAAACGGTCCCCTTATAGGATAACTTTATTGTCCAACTGTTGTGTGTCAAGACCCTTTTTATCAGGAACGGGTGGAGGTATCAAGCTGAAATTCATATTAAATACTCATACTGTCCCTTAGAATTGTGAAAAAATCAAACTTCTAAGTCAACGCAATCAAAAGATACAGCTGTTTGTGCCGCAAATTTTCGACACTCGCAAGGGAATCATAACATACAGGGTACTTCCCGTGAACTCAGAATCTTGAAATTTGGTACGAAGCATGTCTTATAGTACAACCTAGTTTTTCGGGCAGTTTGCGGGCCGCATGCGGCCCGCATCTATCTTGACTCAGTAGGAACTATCAAAAAAACACCTGATACGATTAAAAAAGTATGTTCAAAACTCCAATAGAAGTATGAAATCCCATATAAACTCTTAATACAAAAAAGAACCAAACTATAGCCACCAAACCAGATTCACCCTACTGCCATAAAAAAGTGGTACGGGCAGAATGGTACCAAGGTTCTGAGTCACTATTGATAAGGAACCCCACTCGTAGGTGCTTCGGTTACCGCGGGTAGTTGCCATGGAGACCAGTCGGAGATGTGGAAAATACTCTCGAGTCGGAGCTCGGCCTTCGGTCTCGCCAGTTAACAAAATATGTACATTTATAAATAAAATAAAGTGAATACAATTAAATCAATACATATATAAAATAATATATATCTATATATATAATCATACAATGATACATTATATATAGCTATATCAATAACATTAAACAATGTAAATAGTTAACATACATAACTATAAAAGTAAGAACTTAGTTGCAATTAATAGCTAACAGTCATTACTCATCAATATACAAACATGATGGAGAAAAATAATGATCTTTTACAAGCCGTTTGAAAATATTAATTGATGGTGAACGTTTCATAGCAAGAGGTAAAGAGACATACTACATAAAACTGAATTCAACATAAAGATAGTTAGCTAATTTGACAATGAGTTGAAGTGTCGACATGTGGATATAGGCGATAGAACCAGAGAGGCCAGTGGCTGGTCGATTTCATGGAGAAGACTCTTAGAATTTCCTGTCCCTTGTGACATAACGACGAAATAATTAAATATAACGCCAGCACAAGCTCTAAAGGCATCACCTAAAGCCACGTGGAACCTCTAAAATAGGTGCTACGGAACCGGTACCTAGGAATCGGGACCGAACTGGAATCGGGACCGTACCGAAATATGGAACCTTAAAGAGACCAAAATAATGAACCATAACAAAATTCGGACCAGTTACCATCCCCTGTTAACACTGTATAGAGTCTATTGTAGGTTTGAACAGCACAAACGAAAACCATGCACCGTGCTCAGCTGCACGCCCCTTTTGTTTGATTTTCGATCATTTCATTAACTTCGCTAGAAAAAATAGGTAAAACACTAGGTATCTATATTACCTATTACCCATTAATGTTGAAATCAAATATTCAAGTACGCCCACGTCTCAGTTGCACGTTAGTCTCTCAAAATTGTTCGTGGTCAAATCTTGCTGGGTCAGTCTTCTTTCTATCTAGTTAGATGGGGTTATAAGTCAAGTCAAATTTGACAATAGAGCCTTAAAGAACAAATGAACTTAAAAAAATAATGTACCAATGTTATCCACATGAGGATTTAATACAGATAGAACGAATAGTTTAGTAAAAACTACTAATATGTTTACCTATTTGGCCTTTAATTTGGTAATCTCTTCAAAAAGTGGAGCAAAACTATTCCATCCAAAGCAATTTACATCTCTCCGGTTCGTTGAATGTGTAATGGTCATCATTCTAAGTAAAGATACTTGAACAACATGTAACAAATATAAAGAAATCTTAGATTATTGATGGGTCTCCGCTCGCGCTCCGACTAGATACCGCGCTACCTGAAAACAATAGATCCGTAAATGCGGCAACTCAAGGCAATTAAATAAGATTTTAATTAGTTGAAGGCCTCATTTTTAACAGTTATTTTATTATTTACATCTCTTAACTAATATTTAAATAATATGATTAAAAATAATTATAATTATATGTAGGTAGTAGGCGTACATTGTTTGAAAGATAAAGGTTAATGAAAGGCGAAACTGGCTCGGGTACGCCGACTTCGGCGTAGTATTAGTTGCCGCATTTTACAAAGACACCGGCGGTATCTAGTCGGAGCGCGCGCGGAGACCCATCAATAATCTAAGAAAGAAATGTAAAGGCGGTTTCTCACCATTCACGTATGGCAATGACCCTTGTTGACTTGGTACTGAGATTGGCAGTGAACTGTCTTGACCCCAAGAAATGACTGACGTCTACGCACCGTACTGTAGGTAGGTTACTGGAGCAAGCTAGAAGTACCAATACCATATTTTAGTGTACGTACCAGTATATGCCAACGCTGTGCTGGGATCACGATATCGCACGCGACCACTCGCTTCAACTGTCCGGCACAACCTCGCACTCGTGCGGTCTAAAACCTGAACCAGACCTTTGTCACAGATTAGCTTATAGTTACGAAGTAATCGTTTAAACAATACATGCACAATTAAACACGGCCAGTATCACTGCTTTGATTAAATACTAAATCACCTCAAGGGGCGTATCTTTGTATGGATTACATTATTTGTTTAAATGCTAACGAGCACATCGACATTAGCAAATGCACGATGGGTCACATCACACGAGCAGTGTGTCCATTTAGGTTGCTGTTATTGTATTAAAAGTATGTCACTTACCGGCTATTAGTTATTATCAATTAGGTATTTGTAGGTACTTACATTGCATGATTAATATCGAAAGATTCCTGTACACTATTTACAAAATGTTCTTTAATGTGCCCTAATTTGAAAAATAAATAGCATTATGAAAAATCTTCTGGCATGATACAATTAAAACAGTGGAGATCAATCTTCGGATTGATTTCAATCGTTTAACTCCACGTCATGGTTAAACTCGTGGGTCTACTATGATTAAAGATCAATAAGTAGGTACGTAGTTAGTAACCGAGACCCCATTAACAATTTTAAAATGTTTAATATGGACTCTAGATTTAGTTTCATAGTTGGACGACTTGCCTACTGACCCCATCACGAACCCGCCCAATCCAATGAGCCCAAACATTACTTTGCTCTATAGCGTATATGGCCACCAGGTACATCGTTCAACTTGACGTATTATATTTTTAGCCATTATAATAATAGAAGAGTAATGATATATGCACCTATCTAGTAGCAGTACGGCAGTAACAGGTCCTCAAAGATGAAAGATTTGAGAAATTGGGTATTTGGTTTGGAACGATACGCTCGAAGTTGTTGACCATTACATTTACCTGAGACAGACTGTCCAGTTAGGTAGGTCCAATTTCTGCAAAGAGGTCGCCCGAAGAATCCAATTCGGATGATCGGCGTTCGGGAAGTTACGCGACATTTTCTCGTTGAACATCCCGCAGAGCCTGAAGACCGAAGCCTTCAACCAGCGTGTGTTGCCATATGACACTGAAACGTGGTCCTTAACTGTGGCCCTTATGGACAAGCTCAGAGTCACTCAACGAGCTATGGAGAGAGCTATGCTCGGAGTTTCTTTGAGTGATAAAATCCGGAACAGATATTTGCCAAAGAACCAAAGTCACAGACATAGCTTTCAGAATTTGCAAGTTGAAGTGGCAATGGGCGGGCCACATTGCTCGACAAACTGATAACCGATGGGGAAGAAAGGTTCTCTAGTACCACATTACACCGGAAGACGTAGAGTTAGTAGGCCCCCCACTAGGTGAACTGACGACATCGTTAAAGTAGCGGGTAGCCAATGGTTACAAGCGGCTAGTAGCTGTTCTTTGTGGCGTTCTATGGGAGAGACCTTTGTTCAACAGTGAACGTCTTCCGGCTGATGATGATGATTTTATAACGTACCTGAATAATATTAGCACATATTTACTATAAATGTCGTAGACTATTCAAAAGTGAGTGAATTGTGAATTGGACAAAAGGAGAACTGACATGACTAAAATTTTAAATTGAATTTCGCCTCTGCCAACTGTAAAACTCTGCTATCATCATCATGTTCTTTTTGCTGAGTGAATATGCGATTATTAATAGAGATAAATGTTTGAAAAAATGCCGACACCTGGGAAAACTACTCAGCTCCATATTACTTTTTTTTTTAATGTTATTGTGACGGAACAAGCTCGAGGCCCACCTGATGTTAAGCGGTACCCTCTGGCTATAACAGGTCCGTTTCATCACAAGTCACGAATTGCACTGCGCCCGTCAATTTGAGACATAGTTGTTATGTCTCATGTGCCTGTAATTTCACTGGCTCTCAAGGACTGCTGCCGGATCACACTGTTAGATGCTTGGCGATAGATATTCTTCTTGAGGGTGGTAGCTATCCAGGCGGGCAATCGCAAAATGCCTTTCCACCATGCAAAATTATTTAGTTTTGTCAGCGAAAAACGACACTATCAATCTGCAAAATATGACAGAGCGTGTCACAGCTATGACTGGTATTTATCGGTGTCTCTATGATTAATTTTCATGTAATATAATATGTTTGGTTTATTATGTCCAGTGCTGAAAAAATGTATAGAATTTTGACAATAGTTCGCATACTAATATGTTTATTATTAATTCATGAATCTGCTATTTTTTGGATATGATTTTGACCTATGTAGTTGGGAAAACAAAGCGATTCTAATGGTGATTTTTTTCCTCCCAAATCTCCTTCGCACATCTCTGATGCAGCCTTATCATATTATGTAGGTAGCCTTATAGCCCTATCATATATGGTGACGCAGCATCACCATATGTATGTAAGTAATGACGTCTTTTTTACAGGAACCATTTTTAATAGGTAGAAACAGCGTATTATAAAAAAAAGAAAAAAAAAAGCTTCAAATACCATACATGAACATGAACAATAACAGACTCCGCTATAAATATTTTTTTCTAATTCAGGAAAGAATTTATTTATTTATTTTTTAAGTCATCTAAAACTAAGGTTATTTAATATTTAAGTAACATTATAATATAGTACTCGTATAAATAAGCATGAGGCTATTAAAATAATAGAAACCATGGGGAGAGCGCTGTACGCTGAAACACAGGTGATGAACCTATTTCGGCAACAGATGCACAATATATATTTTTGTAAAACTTTTTAGCAGCATAAGTTTCACCAACTTTGTATTTTATCTGAACATGAATAAATGATTATTATTATTAATAATGGTGTCTGGAGAACAACTGAAAAGAAAACGTAAAGGCAGACCGTAAAAATTATATTCTCGAAACAAAATTGATTATTTTTATGCAGTGAGAAATCAAGTTAGAAGCTGAATCGGGTATTAAAAGAAGACATTAACTTGTGTGGAGGTCTTACTAGCATCAGCAAAGTTTTTAAAGAACTGGGATATAATGGCAAAATTCTATACATTTCCTTTTCAAACCTTAGTGTTTTTTTTTCTATGCTATTACTAAGAAATATTTTTAAAACATTTCTTTATTTTAAAAATAAAAGAAAAAATACAAGTCATAAGAAAAACGCTATTCAAAAGATGATAATTATTGTTGTCTGACGTGGCAAATATTTGAGAAAAGGAAAACGTTAAAGAGAATCTATACTCTGGTTTTTAATTCGAGATCAAAAATGTAAACAAAGGTGTTAACCGTGCAAAAAAATTACAAGTACTTGGTAATTTTTCAAATTTTGGGAACGGATGGAGCATTTAATGTAAAAAATATATTTAATGCTATAATTTATTGCATCATTATGAAACAATAAAACACTTTTATGCGCGTACATATTTACGCATATATTCAAGCCTGAAAAAAATAATGTAAGATTTTTTTGTTATTAATAGCCACACTTGTGAGAATACTTTTGAAGAAAAACTATTGAACATCCTGACCTATCAGTTTGACAATGACATATATTGACATTTCTTTGTTTACATTTTTGATCTCGAATTAAAAACCAGACTATAGAAAGCCATTCATATATTTAAACGAGTCGTATATACATACTGTACACGAAGTCGACAAATGTTGGCAAGACCTTGATGATGAACCTGCTTGGTTTACTGGCCTATAAAACCAAGTTTGTCAGCTGATTACTATCATGAAATAAACCGAGCAAATTTCACCAAGTGATATAAAAACTGTTGCTAAACCTTCATCAGCCGTGGGATCAGTCATTGTATTAAATAAAGCATCTTTTCATAGTATGTGCTTTTAACATTTAACATTAATAACAAGTTTCCCAGTGCCAGTGATAAAGATGGCAATGGCATGATGCTGAACTCTAGGACACTGATTATTTAGAATCAGATTTTGAATTCAACACAGACTTAGGGATGATTTATATTAGACCGGGCCGTGTCCGGGCCGGGCCGTGGACGGGGCGGGCCCGGGGCGAAGCCCGACCGTACGTTAGTAGGCGGGCCCGGACGGGACACGGATCAGGCACGGTCTAATATAAATTGCTTCATACAAAATGTATGTAACGTTTCAAATCCGTGCCCCGTACGGGCCACGTGCACGGCACGACCCGGGCACGGCCCGCTCTAATATAAATCTACCCTTAGGAGACTCATTATATTTGTGCCTAGGAGACTAATTATAATTATGCTTATGAGACTTATTATATTACTATAGTAAATACCCGTGATCATTTTTTTTACAAGTTTGAATTTATAATAAAAGCAAAAAGTAACCGATGTTTTTTTTTATATTTTGTTTTCATTAATTATATTAGTCAGTATTATTGTAATTTTAATCGAAACTTAGTTTCTTTCTGTCAGAGTCTTCACCATGAAATAAAAAAATGGTAGGAGAACCAAATTAGATCATGCGCGCTATTGTGTTGCTTGCTACACAAAAAAGGTACCTAATTAACTATACAGTTGCGCCCTTTAATCAAAAGTTTCACTGTCTGAACAGACTCTAAATTAACTCAGAGCAGAGCTTCAGATACTGGTTTGTGAGGACAAGGCATACTTAGAATTTTCTCACCACCCGAAACCAAAATACAAATATAGCGGGATGATGGTCGCTTACTCAGCAAGAATACGACCCCTGAATCCTCTCGAGTCCACAGGCTCAAACATAAATGATACAGAATGGCGTAAGGGTTATGAATCACACAGACACATAACGAGGTACATCCTCTTGCCGCGGAAAACACTCGTTTTTCCATGTATTTAGATCAAGATTCAATAAAATCTTTATTTACACGACCCACTTGCGCACGCGCCATAGATCAAACTCGAAGTTACAGGGAGGCACTGTACTGTACCAATTATTATATGTTCTTTGACTGTACCAATCAATGGTTTTCCGATTGTGGCGGCACGTCGTAAAGAAATAAGCGAGCGCAGTTACTTTGTATTCCCTGAAGCTAAATTGAAGGTCAACCTACTAATTACAAGATCTTATTTAAGCTCCTCTTGACTAATCTAAAATAATTAATTTCTTATTTTACAACTCATAGCACTGAGATTTATGTTATTTTAATATGTTTTTACCTAAAAATGGAACCGACTTCAACACTCAAAAGTGTGAAATAACTTGTTAATGTCGGTACCATGATAGTGCAAAAGTTACATATTAACATAGTATTGCGCGCGTGGTACCAACTTCGACAAGTTATTTCACACTTTTAAAAATGCCTACACAATGCGGTGAAGCTCAAGCCGCGCTCAAGCCATAAATAAAAAGAGGGAAAACAAAATACCGTCGAATTGAGTACCTCCTCCTTTTTTGAAGTCGGTAAAATAAGGTCTCGACAAGATCTATCACTTTTGTAAAGAAACTAGTGGTTTAGGATTAATAGTTACCGAGACAAAGCCCTTTTTTAGTTTTACGGCTGTCATTAGAAAAGATGATCACGATGAGTTCTATCACTTCCGTAAAGACACTAGTGTCTGGTATCAATAGTTTCTGTGATAAAGCCATTTTAGATTTCACAGCCTTCAGACCATATTAAAATATATGATCTATCACTTTTGATAAGTAACTGGTAGTCTAGGATCAAGTTTCCGAATTACTACAAAATGATGATCCTTATGAAATACCACGCAAGACCGCCAGAGATAAACAGATAAAAGATATCGAAGCCACTCGCAAGAGAACAAGTGAAAAGTGAGAAGAAGAACGATGAATTCGCGACCGAAATGACGGAACCCTCGGCGGTCCCAGTCTCGGTCGCTGAAAGGTCCGCTGGGCTTCCCACCAGTGGGATCAACCTGGCGTGGCCTGATCACCCAGACACCTAACAACCGCCGGGCGGTCGAGTCATGACGTCAAGCTTTATATGAGCCAAACAAGTGACTCGCTCATAGTTATGAGCAAAGCCAAAAGCCAGGGAAAGGAGGCTCTGCCCTTACACCCTTTCCCCTCGAGCAGAACATCTCTGTGAGAGAAGACACTGCAATAGGAAATATATATCACTTTTGTGAACTACATACATCGTAATCTAGATGTAAACGTTCCGGCATTTAGCCCGTTATAGCTTAACATCAGTCATCTGAAATAATAAAATGATTAAAAAAAATGTTAGTGTCTTTGACAGCAGTCACACCTAATATGTTTGTGTACTGTACTATATCAGCCGGATTGTCTACTGCTGAACACAGCCTCCCCATTTAGGGGGCTTTGTCATAATCCCTACGATTGCCAGAAGGTGTCGTGGGATCGCAGTGTAAAATAGAAGTTTTACAGAAGGTACTACTGGCCACCTTCCGGTATTACTTTAGTCGCCTTTTACGACACCCGCGGGCTGAGATATGAGGGGGGAGTGAAATTCGAGCAGCCCGGCAGCCCTCTGGCACTTTCTTAAAGTCAATTTCTAGGTCAAAAGTTACCCAAACATGACATCAAATTGAAAATTGTTATAGTAACTGTCACTTTGACAGCAGTTAGTCCTAAGACATATTTCAATTTAATTTTAAGTTATAGAATAGCCCAGTCATATAAAATCAAAATTGAAAAATACGACGACACTTTGACAGCTGTGACACCATAGACCTTTTTTAGTTAATTCCTAGCACGAAAGTACCCGAAACGTGATTTTAAAAACGAAAAATATGTCGTCAACTGTCACTATGATAGGTGTCAAATCGATGAATTGTTTTGGAATTTTCATTCTCTATTTATGTAAAATTACACAACTTTGGCAGCTGTTATATTTATGTTATATTTCTCTTAATGTTTTATAAGAAATCATAACTGAAAACTGAATTTAATCCTTGTCGTAATATACGACAAGGACAACACTGATAGCTAGTACATAGAAAATCCATGAAGCAATAAAAGTTTCTACTGTTATTTGTGGTTAGTTTCTCGATGTGTTATTTATATCTATACTAATATTATAAAGAGGAAAGATTTGTGTTTTAGTCTTTTTGTATTAACGAATAAACTTAAAAACTGACCGATTTGAAAAATTCTTTCACCATTAGAATCCTTTTTTTTTTTTTTTTTTTAACGTGTGAAAAATGCATTTACGCATTCCCGTCCACCCCAGGGAAGGTGGCCGGGATATGTCGGGCTCGACACCAACTACTCCCACAGCAGCAAGTGCCCCTACCGACTAAATAACACACGGTGTTCCATCTCTACCGCTTCACGGCGGGATCGCAGGGTCGCTTTAGCACTCAACCACGAACCCGCCACGGTTATCCGTTGCCGGACCCCTCCTAGGGTGCTACCCCTCACGACGCACCAGAACACATGGCACGTCGCTACCACCCGGGGACCAAGCCCGCAAATGGGCGTCAGACGACCCCGCTTCTGACGCCCAAGGTCCCCCTGCGACGGGTCAGATGAGTAGCCCCGTCGCCTGCTACTTCGGCCGCAGAGGATAGGAAGAGCGGCGCCTCGCTATACCAACACTCCTTCTCCCCTGCGGCCCCTCCGCGTCCGCCATCCAACGGTGGCGGCCCCGCCGTGGCCACGGAAGGTAGGGAGAGCGGCGCACCGAGATACCGGCACTCCTCTCCCGCCGTGGCCCCTCACCGTCAGCTGTGGTGTCGCCCATACAACACCACAGCCCGCCTCAGATGCGGTGCTGCCCATACAGCATCGCAGCCTACCCGTTGCCGCTCCAGTCTGGACTTAGAGGCAAAGCCCAGTGGAGCGGCCCCTCTGGGGCCGGCTGACTGCCCAAGCCAGCACGGCCCCTGGTTCCTCTTCGCTTCACCGTGGGTGACGAAGCCACGGCTACTAAGCCCCACCGCCACGACAAGGCGGGAACCCTTCGGGGGTACCATTAGAATCCTACACTATCCCTGATGAACCTGGGCTATAGAATATTTTCAAAAACAGGGATCCGTATGAACGCGTACACTGCGGAAATTGTTGATAGAGCAAAGTTATGTAGGTAGGTACTACAATTTTATACATGACATCAATATCTACAAAAAGGTCCGTAATACCTACCATAATATATGTAGTAACTATTACAGTTATGTCATAATAACTACTTTTTATGTGATTCAATTTATACTTTTGTTAAATACCCGTACAAATCCGGGGCGGGTCGCTAGTTATGTATAAAATTACAGTTTAAATTAATTCACATTAAGATTTTTTCGAACCTAGGCGCAGCACGCGGGCCGTACCCGTATTTATCACGAAAATTATCTTTCATAAATTATTTAATAGATTATTTGTTTATATATAAGGTAAATGGGGGAGTAGTTGACACATAGGTCGGGATATTCACCTTAAAAACAGTGTAGGGTGACCAAAATGTTTTAATGTAATAGTGAATAATATATTTTAAAAGAAAGGGTTTTATGTACATTATTGCATATTATTCACTTAACTCATAAGAGTAACCGATATAAAATGAAAAATTCATGAATATAAAGTATCACATGCACCCATGCTTGACATGCTAAAAATTGATTTGTTTGGGTAGTTGACATAGTTGATTCAGTAGTTGACATCAAACAAAGAAAAATCATTTATTTATAATGAATACTTTAATGAGGGCTTATTAATTTAAACCATCAACAAAGGTATATCATTATCATCATAATAGGACTTGTCTTTAATAACGGGCCGGTTAAAGTTACCATAATACATATCTACAACCTACTTCAAAAATTAAAGTAAAATCTTCAAACCTTCAACCTTAAATAAAATAAAAAAGATATTGTCAGTAACTTTTCCAACTTTTTAGTTCTAAATCGGATCGCCAAAACACAACACATCTCTAAGGACTCCCTATTTTCAGATGATGAAACATTTAATGGATCTTCATTGGATGGATCTTGAGTTTCTTCAATACATCTATGTAACTCTGGGTACATAATGTTTATTGCTGTAGCAACCGAAATCCCTCTATTTACATTTTAAATAGCTTGTAAGAATATCCTGTTTAGGACAAGCGAACATCCTTTTTTTATTGGATAGGAGGGCAAATGAGCAGGCGGCTCACCTGGTGGTCAGTGATCACCATCGCCCACTAACATCTATAACACCATAGATCTCGAGGATGCGTTGCCGGTCTTTGAAGAAGGAATATGCTCTCTTCTTGAAGGGCCCTAAGTCGTATCTGTTCGGAAATACTTCACCAGGCAGCTGGTTCAAAATTATGGCATTGCAAGGTTGAAAATGACATCAAAATCGCAAGGTCGTAGAATTCCAGACGTCGACATGAAATTGAAGAAACATCATGCTTTGTCGGGACTTCTACAACTACAACTGGCAACATTTTTTTTTATCTCTGATAAATCAGCCTTAGACCACTATCTCACTTGACGGTAAGTGATGATGTGGTCGAATATGTTGTTCAGGCTAATCTAGAATTACTGACTCTCAAGGACAGCTGCCGTAACACACCGATCGGTGCTTGGCGACAGATTTTCCACTTAAGGGTTGTAGCTAACCAGGCGGGCATTCGCAAAATGCCCTACCACCATGCTGTAACAACTGCAATCCTAAGACAACACTGGGACCGACGGTTTAACGTGCCCTCCGAAGCACGGAAGCGCTCAGTAGTAAATTAATGTCATCAGCGGTCACCCATCCAACTCATGACCGCAGCGAACGTTGCTTAACTTTGCTGATTGGTTCAGAACGGTTGAGCAAACGTCAAAATCGAACAGTTCCTCAGTAGACTCCCCGTGATAGATACGGTAAAAGATGTAGTTGCATCCAACATCCAAAGCATCGACCTTCAAGTTCAGGTCCTGGAGGTAGATACCCGGAGAGGGATTCTCCAGCGCTTTCACTGCTGGTACCCTGCTCTAGATAAGGGGCAGACTTTTCAATTAAAAAAAAATGTCTCAGTACTTGATACCGTATGCATGTGTAGTTGACATCCCTATCAAGTATTGGTTTTAGTGATAGGAACTAGACTCACTAAATACTAAATGATTGTCACCTTACACTGATCACTGACATAATGCAAACTTGACTTACACCTAGAAAACCAGTAGTTAACTTGGGTGTCAATTACTACTTAATGCTGAAAAATGCGTAACTAGTAGTTGGCACACACAAAGTAACGGAACCCGTTGCATCCTCCAGGTTAGTAGTGCAATCCGGGTGATGAGCACTAAACTATTAACAACATTATACATAAGCTAAGTGAGCTATTTGACAAAGCAAAACAAAAAAGTGACTTAATGTAATTTCACACACCTCTCTTAATTTTGCTAGAAATATTATAAAAATCATTTTTTACCGACACCCACACAGAAAAACACACGACATTACTAAGGGGTAGAATCAATGTTGTCAAAATGAAAAATATAATGAGTCTGGATATATTTCCTATCAATGGGATGCGTTCACATGACCTGTACTATGAAAAAACTGTCTTTATATGTCTTCAAAGTTGAAAGTGTCAACTACTACCTCAATGTCAACTATACCCACTGTTACGTTATGATAACCATTAATATTTGAACATAAATTTATAAACTACTAAATATATTATGAAATATTATTAGCCCTCATACATCATCATAATGTATATTTTACCGAAATACCTGTTTTTTTATTAAATTTCACACCTATAATGATTTTACTTTGTCTGTTGACTTTGAGTGTATTGTTTGCTAAAATATTGCTACTATATATTCCTGTTTGATAATATATTGCTATTATATTTGTAGACCAATAGAACCGCTTTGTGGTTCAGTCTGCTTTGAATTATTTTGCTACAAGGTTTGTATAAGGCGCAGGTCGACTAAAAACAACCTAACTTAAAAGCTATAAAGAAAGATACTAGAATTGGTACCAAATTCCTCAAAATCTACTCTTGACAATAATTTAGGTCGATCGATTTCATCGATAGAGACCTTATTAGTATATCCCCTGATTTAAAATTGATTGTTGTGAAATCCCTCTAATATTGTTTACACATTTTTTTTTTCATTTATATTACTGTTATAGTTTTGTATACAATCTACTTTTTTAGGTTTGAGCTGCATATTAATGAAATAAAACAAAACTATATAAAAAATATAATTAAACGATTTCGTCTATATAATAATATATAACTGTACATACAAAATCGCTGGTAAATTTATATGAATTTACAATGGTAAATAAATTTTAATGGGCACATTTAGTGGTATTATAACCGTTGCCAGAGCAGCACTTATCATATCCTCATTAATACCAGAATAAACATGATCCGCGTTAGGATATTACGTTAATGAGGATAAGTTTTTCTATAAAACATCCTGAATTATTATAGAATACATACTAAATATCTTCTTATAATAAAAGACTTTTCTTTGTTAAAAACTATAATGGTGCTATTTGAACATAAGAAATACTACCTATCGTTAATTCATAGCCTTGAAGGGGTAAAAGGGAGGTCTTATTTTGGAAAAACGAATGTAATATGTATAACCTACCTAGTATAGTTAAATTACTTTGAGGTCTGTAAACCTCATGTTGGTGTCATTATTTTGTCACATTTTAGAAATATAGTTCTGATATGGATTGTCATATTTGAGATATCTTCAATAAAATCAATAAATGTTATAGTGGCGAGATTAACCCCTTGCAAGCAAATAGGTGCATTCCAGGTTGAGCAATTATATGAATGTGTGTGCATTAAAAAAAAACTAAAAAAATTACTTAAACCGACTGCCTTAAAACCTCCACTTTAAAGCATTTAACAGTTTTCTGAAGGTGACGTAGATACTCGTATAATGGAGCTCCAAAAGCCTTAGTATAGGTAGGTACAACATGACTGACTTCAAGAAATTATTAATTTGACGTAGAATTTTGTGCTTATATTTTTTTATTGTCAACCTGAAGATTTTTCTAAATATTCGCGTTAAATCGAACCCCAGTAGCTGCGGAACCTTCACCTGCGCAAGGCATGACATGCTTTTGGCCACTTTTAATTTTATTGTTAATACCTACTGAGAACACGATGCTTTGAAAAGAGTGAAAGTTTATTATTCGCACTATTTCCTTAGGGTAAGTGGTAAAAAGGCCCTTCAACCTTACGTAGTAGCTTTGTTAACAACAGACTAAGCGTTGCTACCTAAGCGTTCCGCAAATCCATTCGATATACAAACTGGTTAGAAGTAAACCACGCTTCCGGGGCGTCTAATTACTATTGAGACTTGCAACCTAGTCTTGAATAAAGTTGAATGTATTTTAAATAAAGGCAGTAAACAGTGTCAAACATCCGGAATTCGCCTATACTTTTTGGCACATTATCAGTTGATTTTATCTTTATCTATGGTTTATTTACAAAATGATGTATATCAAAGGCGTATGGAAATATAAAAATATTCAGAAATAATTCAGTAAATGCTCGATACATCTCTCATATATTTAACATCCTATAGATAGAACTACCACTATTTTGGTATTGCAAGGTAAACAAGTTACAAATGTAACTTAGCCACAAAACGTGTTTGTTTAAATGCACATATACACCATAAAAATACTATACCTTCATTTCATTGATATCGTAACTAAACTGCTATGAGCAAGAGTAGTTTATTACGGTGTATTACGGTCTATAATATCAATTAAGTATTAGTTCCGCAAGGCGAATAAAAATATTTATCTTACATACAATGTAGACTTCAAGTATTTTGATTCATTTGGTGAGCTTGTACTGGACATGTGAGTACGTTGCAAATCCAACTCATTATTTTGATACTAATCATGGTGTTGTGTCCCAATCCTTATTATTTTTAATTAAAATACTTATGTAAAACCTAGGAACTATGATAAATGAAAATTAGTATAATACAATAAAACACTTCTTCCTCCAGCACATACTTCTATACTGATAGAACCGCATCCATGACCTAACGCACTCATTCCTATTGTACGTAAATAGCACAAAATAATCTAATACTTATTCAACATTTAAGCCCTCCTGTTCCTATTGCCTAAGAAATTGTACAGTCAACTAAATAATTACTTAGTTCATTATGAAGCAGGCTCAGTGGCATTGGCTATGGTTTGCCGCGCAGCAGGTCCATGGTTCGAATCCCGCCGCTGACCTTCACCGCATGATGGTAGGGCATTTTGCAAATGCCAACCTGGCTAGCGACCACCCTCAAGTAGAAAATCTGTCGCCAAGCACCAAACGGTGTTTTCCAGCAGCTGTCCTTGGAAGCCAGTAACTCTAGGTTAAGCCTGTTAACAGCTTCGACTACATTTTCACTTACCATGAGGTGAGATTGTGGTCATAGAAAAAGAATAAAAGAATAATTATACTCTATGAATTTCAAAAGATGATCCATGGTTATTTTGCCTTGTAGAAGTGATAACTACTACGTAAAATGATCAGATTTTTGCTGAGTGCTCTATTCCAACACTGAGACATTCCTACGATATCTTGTTTGATGAATGCACCGTTCATAAATCACTCCTCAGCAAAGTTTGATGCACATATTTCAAAACATTTTTATTTTATTGTTTTCTACTAACGGTCGAATCTTGTATTGAATAGAAGTACATATTCGCAACGTTCGTCAGTTCAGTCTCGGCCACAAGCACTAAAGCAGAAAACTGTTCAATAAACCTGCGCTCCACTTGGTAACTTATGTTCATACGTTTTGCTTTTTTAAGCCAAGCATATTTGATTTTGATGATTTTTGGAAATGTTATAGATGTTATCAATATTCAGGTTTATAGGTTTTGATTTTTATCATTAAATTAAAGAAATTTGAATTAATGAGTTTTTAAATACCGATATTTTCTCAAAACTTCTCAATATAAACAATTCACAAACTCTCTAGTTTGTGAATTGTTTATACGAAAAATAATGATAAATAAAGAAAAAGAAAAACCTATAAACCAGGGATTACGATCGAGGCTCTAGTAGAAGTCCGAAATTGAAGACTGAGGGCTTTCTGAGTCCTAGTTCGTAATTCCAGTACCGCCCGTGAAACATACAATGTTTTTGATCACATTTGCGAGTAAATAAATAACATTATATGGCATAATAAAGACTTATTTATTAAAATTTATAGTCACTGTACAATTAGTAAAATTAAGACAAGCGTTTTTTCGGAGAGTCTTACTATTTGAGACACATTATTAGTAAAGTTTTCTTCAGTATTAGAAATTGTGATATTTTTCAATGTATCTGACGAACACTGCTGGTACTAACTTTAAAATAGATTATTAAGAACATTAGTTGATTATTTAAGTAACATGTAGATTGCAATGAAATTCCTGTTTAGATAAAATTTAATGTCAATTTTTCAATTGCGTGTAAACTCCTAGCTTGAACTTGCAAGACCTGTGTGCTGTGCTATAAATAAATAAATAAATACTTACCGACCTTGGGTTTCATGACAACAAGAAAGCTCTAGGGTTTTATATGGGGAATTACGGCCAAGTTAACCTGTGTGTTTAGATAATGTTTACGAGCAAGTGAGATGAGGAGATTAGGCAGAGGCCTATAACATATGCATTTAATCACAAGTCACGAATTGCACTGAGCCCGTCACTTTGAGACAAAGTTGTTAAGTCTCATGTGCCTGTAATTTTACTGGCTCTCAAGGATAGCTGCCGGAACACACCGTTAGGTGCTTGGCGGCAGATTTTCTACTTGAGGGTGGTCGCTAGCCAGGCGATTCGCAAATGGATCAAGCCCGCGGCGGGATTCGAACCATGGACCTGCTGCGCGGCAGTCCATAGCCAATGCCACTGAGTCATCACTGCTTCAAAGGCTAGTAATAATTATGTGCCCTGTAAGGGCATTGCAAGCTGAAGTATACATTCACGTAATTATATTATCTACCTATGTGACGCATTTTCTTGTATAACAATCTGCATTAATTCATCAGCATCATAAATATGTATATATTATTTTGAGTTAATAATTAAATATACTTATTGAGTCAAAATGCGAAAATCACCGCGTTTATATGTGTATATTAAAAGGCGACATAAATAGAACCCTGCTATTAAGTACTCTAGTTGCTAACTAGTGACAACCCTAAGCTGAGGCAAATTTTGGAACAAACGTTTCTGAATTTGTACATCAGACCATCGACCAATAATTAGTCGAAGCCTCAGACCGATAAAATGCATCATGGCAAACACTCAAATTAGTTTGCAAATTAATATATTGAGCGAAAGCTGGTTAAGTGTAGGTTTTACTTAGCATGCTACTACCTATCTTAGCTCTTATTTTCTTTGCTTTGGAGATGAAGTTTTACGGACCATGAAAATTTCACCACTTGCTGTTTTAGAAAAATGCGACTATCATTTCATACGTTAAGTGAGCTAAAATTCGTTTGTAAATCATATAAATTGAATAAAATTTCTTACTGAAAGGCAATTTTCTAAACGGTTACCTACAAAATAGTCCATGATACACCCATTTAAAAAAAAAACTAATTTAGGTACAACATAGAGGGTGATTGAACACCATGTTGATGGACAAATTTACTTCGTCCTTGCTTAGTCTTATAAATTCAATTATCACCAGTTAAGAAGAAGTCATACGAAACCTGATTTTCGAAATAAAAACCAACACTATCAGCACACAAATTCAATTAAAACCTTATGTAGGTAGATACTTACTCCTAGGTAGGTACCTCCTCATTTAACAAATTTGAATTTTACCTACATTTTATGTGTGTTATGTTTTAGTTAATAAGAAAAGAAAGCTATTAGCTTCATAAAACTAACCGTCGCTGATCTCACTAGAGCATTTCGTCTGCTTATGATGTGTATATTGTGCTATTATAATAGACAAACACCCCTCGCGAAGCACAAGCGCGTGCGCAGTGCGAATCGAACCATAAAGTGTGCTCTACATTTCACGCATCGTAGCTGTCACAATGCAAATTGTAGGGATTTACTTACACGACTACATATCAGTAAGCCTCCGTTAGAAACACCTATTTGACAATACTAAGTATATATACTTATTAGAAATTCTGTAATCGAAATAAAACAAAACTTTAATATCCGTAGTATGTAGTTGTAAACTTTTGAAAGGGTATTGGAAATGTGATACACATACTTGTGATGGTGATGATAGGGTGGATTGTGGTTTGATAAAGGCGGGTGCGAGAGTCGGCCAGGAGCGGGCGGGCCAGACTGACCTAGTGGTCGCGAACGCGTTGAAAGCGATATCACGTACATATAATACAATAACAGCGGCAGGGAAGGTGGTCAGGCGACGGTGGTGGCTGCGCGTTTGACGCGGACAGTGCGCGCGCACCTCGCCATGCTCACACGTCCGCCACATGGCGCGTCGCCTGGCGCTGCTTGCGCTGCTGGCATGCGCGGTCGCTCTCCACCGCGCGCCAAAACAAACAGACGATTACTCTGATACTAATGAATCTGCGGATCCATTCGTCCTGTGGGACGATTACGACGACTCTCGCGACACCACTCCTCCTCCGAGACTACGTAGCACCACATCTATAAGTAAAGTGATTCTTAAGGGCAAGTTACCCAAACTAAATGTGACTGTGAAAAATAAAAGTGATGATAAAAAAGTTATTAAAACTACAAATATTAATATAGAGAGTCATACAAACTTTATAGTGACAAAGCCTCCTGTAACGAGGCGTCCTTCGGATTACCTGGGGCAGTACGTACTGGTGCATTCATCTGAACAGGTGACGATACAGAGCGCGAAGAAGCCTCCATCGACACGACGCCCGCCCACGTCCCCACGTCCGTCTACACGGCGCCCTTCCACATCCCGCCGTCCTACAACGCGCCGGCCAACCGCCCGCCCAACGCGACGCATCCCCAAAACCACTAAATCCCCGCAAACCAGAAAGACAACATGTCCTCCGAAAAACACTGACTGGCTATCATCGTTTTTCCAAAACAGTAAAGTGAAGAAGACATCGAAAAAGCCGGCTAAATCAGGTTGGTTTTTATTAGGTTTGTTTATGTTCACTTTATTTGTATGCTCCGCTAGCATGTATCGCACAATTCCAACGTCAACGTATAAATTGAAATGTATTTGCTTGTGGACGGCGTAAATGCCATAAAGTCGTCTTCCTAGACTATGAACCATAAGCTCGAATATATCACAACGAAGTGAGGAAGAGAGATTAGAATCCGGCCCTGGACCATCCGACCCTGGGGACAGGACATGTTCTCCCAATCGGTGCTTCCATGGTGACTAACCGCTTCGTACGGGGCTGGACGGGCCCTGTCAAAGTTTACTTTTTTCCTTCCTTTGTGCATTGTAAGCTTATTTGCTTTGCAGAATGTAATAATAATTATATTACAACATATTTAAAACAAGTATAAATTAATTTAAAAAGTAAAAAACCCTTCTGCAAATAATTTATTTTTGTTAAACATTTTATCGTTCCATTAAAATTAAAACTACTCGGGTTCGGAAGAAAAATATTTATTTTTAACCTCACAATATGACCTCTATTACCCGTTAGTTTGTTTTCTATGTTTTTATACATAAACATCAGTTGATCCGTTTAGAAGTTGTGGTGGAATAAAGAAACTCAGAAACATACATACATGAACCCTGAAAACATAACTCTTCTTTTTTTGGACAGTCGTGCAATAAGTCGCAATAATGTATGCTAACGCTCAACACAATGTAGTGAATGATATGGCAATACAAACATCTAGTTCATTTATAATTTCTAAGCAGTTACTGAATGCAACGTTTAAGAAATATTTAAAAAGTAGATACTTACGTACATAGTTAAGTAGTACATATTTAAGTCTATTTTCGTATGGTCTGGATTGTAAAACGTCTAGACATTGAAATAATTCTATGTTTTTAAACACATATCTTGATAATGTAATGATTCAATTTAATAGTATATAACATATTGCATGTGGAAGATCTAAGTTTCACAATGAGATTTTTTTTGTATCGGTAAGCACAATGGTATGGTTGTGCCATGACTATAAGTACCTACCTACGTATATTTTCAACATAATTATGAATATTTCAAAAAGCCTCCGTATAAAAAAATCTAGTGAAGGCAACTTATAAACGAAAAATACCGGTAGTTACCACCTAGGCTTTTTACAAACATGTCATTAAAAATAAAATCGTATAATACCACGTTGACTTTTTTCCACCCAGACATTTTATAATTCGTAGTTACTTTATGAACGTACCTAATATTTTATTGACTCTACCAAGCTTCTACTTATTATTAATGTGGAATCACGAGCTTGAATAGTTATACATATTTAAACACTTTTTTAACAGTAAGTGTACTTTTTATGTATAAAATACTGGACTATAAAACACTGATCCACGCCTACGTTTTTTTAATCATGACTTGATATTGGTTCTATATTTACAAATTAATTGAATATAATAGTAGCAAATACAATAAAAAATATAGTTAAGGATGAACTAACCTATTTTTTTTATTCAAGCCCTAACAGGGGGTGAAATAGTTAAGCTATTTTTAAATTCTACCCATAGGGGTTAAATTTTGTGTCTGAAATCTTACTATCTAATATGACCACATATTAGATGCAATGTTAGCACATATAAAATGTAAAACAAATTATAGAGAACGATGCATAAAGCGATTTTCGCGTTGGCACATATGATCCAAGTTAAAGTCAAAATCATTTATTCTACTCAGATGTCTACGATGCTCTTATGAACATCAATTACACTATTTTAACTGCAGCATTAAAAAATAGTATAAAGTCACTTCGAGAAGAACGGGAAAGAAACTCGGGGCCATTATTTTATATGTATTTATTTTTTCACAATTTGTGAGTATATTATGAAATTATAGTAATATTTATTATATAGGTGATTGGCGTTGGTTTGGTAGAGATGGAATATCCCAAGCAACTTTGTCGTCTAAGGGTCTCATTCATACTCACTCCATAACTTTATAGTAGGTTTATAAAACGTCATTAGTACTGCGCAAAAGAGTTTTCCTTTGCGCAGTACTCATGACGTTTTATAAACCTATCGTAAATCTATGAAACGATTATGAATAAGGGGGTTAGTATTTAACAACATAATTACTGATTCGCTTTATTAATTAACATCTTTTTTACTTGAAGCTTGAATTTTCATTCTGTGAGAATTGTAATTTTTTTAAAGAATTATATGAAAAAATAGCACACATTTACCTAAGAAAGACTTTTTATTAGTCTCTGCTAAAAACACATTATATTGGCATATAACTTTAAAAATATAATTGATTCAAACGTAGTGCGGTTATTTTATCGCTCCTAAAGGTGAATTGAAATTAGTTAAAAAAAACTATATATTTGCGTAATTTTTAAGATTTTCGGTAGTTATATACGAAGGTTTTTACTCCTAAGATGGGTGGGAATATGTGGAAAGGGATGTAAAAACTTGTGTGGTGTTTTTATCATCAACGTGCATAGAATTGGTATTTGGTAAAAATATTGTAAACACGACCTGACGTAATATATATTAAAATAATAATATATTTATATACTCATAATTATTTATTAATTATATTATAGTAAGAGGACTAAAGTGTTAGAAAAAATATCTAAAATACAGTTTCAACACATTTTCACTTCTTTAGTTTTGTAGATCAGGTATTCCTAGCTAACAAGTATTGTCCTTGATCATGGTTGCAAATTTTATGTTACCAACTCTATCAAACAGTGCAGCTCTGGACAAGGGACCCAAATCGGCCCGACCCTATACCGAAGATATCTCGGACCCCATCGGCCTATACGAGATTAGAATGGCTTTCAATCCGCTTAAGAATAACAAGGCGCGAGGTGATGACGGTATCACAACGTAACGTCTGAAAGCGGGTAGAAAACCGGTACTCTAATATTAATAATTAAAAAGGCTAATTTAAAATTTAATAAGGTTATATCTCTGAAATTATTGATTCCAGACTAGTAGTTACTGAAATAGAAAAATAGATCTTATAGACATCTTCATTTCGGATGCCACCTGTCAAACTTATAAATGCTACTGAAACTATTGCTTCTAGACTAGTAGTTTCTGAATAGAAAATATAGATGTTATAGAGATCTTAATTTCGGATGACACCTGCCAAACTTATAAATGCTACTGAAACTATTGCTTCTAGTCTAGTAGTTTCTGAATAGAAAATATAGATATCATAGATTTCTTCATTTTGGATGCCACCTGTCATACTTATAAATGATATATCTCTGAAACTATTGCTTCTAGACTAGTAGTTTCTGAATAGAAAATATAGATGTCATAAAGATCTTCATTTCGGATGACACCTGTGAAACTTATAAATGCTACATCTATGAAACTATTGCTTCCAGACTAATAGTTTTCTAACAGAAAATATAAAACTTATTGACATCATCATTGTCAATGACAGGTGTCTAACTTAACAGCATCGCGTCATAAGCCGACAGCTGTCATCTGAGATGAATTAACTTAAAACACATACATTAAGTGACACTTTGACAGCTATCACATCTAAGACCTGCTTCTGTTGAATGTCTCATTAAAAGTTTGTAATAAATTATACAAATAAAACAGACCATACGACTGCATATGTGTCATAGTGGTGGTACCAAGTTGTAACATGACGAGCCAATATAATGGATGGCACAACTAGGTTGTGCATATTGATTGCTCCATATGGAACTCCTGCTTTTTGTTATAATAGTTAGAACAATATCTAGCTATAATACACAAAAATGAAAATTAATAGTTGAAGTTGTTATGGCCTTATGTTAGCTATCATTTTGAAACCCATAGCCCACCATATCTTCCTGGAGGAGTCGTAATATGGGAGTATAGGATAAATACTAGAAGGTGGACAGCAGTACCATCTGAAGAACTGCCATCTTACACTGCGATCCTCAAACCGCCCGCCAAGCGATTATTTGCAAACTCCCCAGTAATGGCTGTGTTCAGTGGTACATAACTGCTGAACTAGCTAGAATACGTAGCTGCATCACAAATAGGGAAATTGTACAAGTGCAAATGTCGAGAGTCGTACAGAAATAAATAAAACCTATGTGGTGTCTCTTTTTACAACTTCTTGGAATAGGAACTATCTGGTGTCACTAATAATTATTCCGTCTGTGCATATCATGTTTATGACAGCTCTTGAACCATAACTAGTGGGTTTCTAACAACCTCATCTCATCCAAAACATGGTTTTGAAAGCGTAAGCGCACAATGCAAATACGTAACGTAGGTAATCTTCAACTAATGTAGGTATCGAGCTTTATCAGGAAATCACGACTTCAATTGTTTGTGATGGTAATAGAAACAGCAAAAGTTTTTATCTGATCACTTATACATCACATACTTAGGTGGGTACTAATGAGTAAGTATTTAGTTTCCATATAGATACACAAACTTTCTCCAAGCTCTTAATCTTCCTTAATTGAACTTGTCCTCCTAATTTTTTTAGGTTGTGTCAACTAAGTCTACTTTAACAAAGCGCATTAGTTTTTGTATAGCTGATCAGAAAATGATTGGTGCACTTTCACTTTCAAGAAAGATAAATCAGTGTAATGTGGGTAATAAAAATATTTCATACGCTCATTACATTTTAATCTAATAAATATAGAAAAAATAAAAATCTTTTGAACCCACTTCTTCCAGTAAAGTGGAGAAGTAAATTGAGTTGATGTTATGATAACAAATCTTTAGAGAAACGGTACAAACGGCATATGTACCTCTAACATGGCAATGTCAAATCAGACGACATCTCCTGATTGAGTCTCAATAGTGTGCGTAGATACGAGTATATGCGTCTACTACATACTTTTATTCCTCTCGTCATTCATTAAAACGTATTATATATAATGGAAAAGTAGCTGTGTGCATTATATGCTTGTGTTAAATTTTCTCCACGTTATATTCTCGTGATATTAGAGCGCACCCTATCTCCTTTTTTATAATCGATGAGTACAAAGTAAGTTATATATATAATACACTTCATTATTATCTAATATCATTATTTGGAATTTTGGAACAACAAATTATTGTAAAGAAAACTAGCAGAGCTTATCGATATATTTATTTTCTACGTAGTAAAGATTCAAACATATAACTACTTAATAGATTTTTTTTGTGACACAAACGGAAAGTATATAGACGGAACACTCTCTAGCAAAAGATAAGCACTCTTAAGAAAGATGAATAAATTATTTAGGTCCGAAAGTACAAATAAAGGAAACAATAAATTTATAATTTTTGGTGTGACAACTTGGATTAACATTTCGTTCGTTATTACTTTCAAAAGTAGAATATACTTCGTTTATTAAGCTGAACGCAAACGTCTATGGTGAGAAAAAATAAATTTTATAATATTTTGAATCTTCCACTCACACCTTATGTACCTATGCGAGTTTCGGCGAATATTTCTTACGATAACTAATATATTTATGAATAGTTATTGAATTGATTACATTATTTTTTAAGGATATAAGTATTTTTTATTATCGACTGCTTTAGGTTATTTTATGAAATCACGTGCATGGATGTTGAATTACTTTTTAACATTAATTTAATGTTAGCTCTATTGGTTAGAGCATACCCCGGCTCAAGGGGTGGATGGACGCGGGTTCGAATCCCGCACATGACTTAAATTTTTCCTATCGTATATTTGTGATTTTGTAATGTAATCCGCATAGCAGGCGTTATTGCAAACATAACAATATTAAAAAAAAACATGTTTGTATTGTCTAATGATATACAAGCTGTGGACGATGTGTATAAAAATATTCTGTAGTAGTACTACTACTATTCTAGTCGCTAGTCAAATATATAAAAGGGATCCAATTGTCAAAAACCGAAATAACTAGATTCTGGTATCCTGATGGCCTGATGGCATTACTCCAGGAGAACCTCATCAAGAGAAGGGAAAGAAGCATCTCCATTGAAAACTTCACATCTTAGAGATTCACATTTGTATCTCTTAATTGGGCATGTTTCGCTCAAATTAATAAAGGTTTTTATTGGGTCGTATTTCAATCGTATTGTTTTTATTATATGTATTAAATTTTAAATATACATATATTGAGTAAAATGGTGAGTGGAATCAAGTATCTGTGCGGAAGGGACAAGATATGATAATTTAGTACCTACTCTAAACTACGAACGTGTTATGGTCGTACAACTACAGCAAGTACCGTATCATTCAGCTGTACCTAGCTACCTATCTAAAAATGTATAAAATTGCACCTTATTAAATATTTATCTTATATGTACTGTACTGTACTGTAACAGCCGACTCGTTCACTGCTGAACACAGCCTCCCCTATTAAGCGGGTATTTGCCATAATCCCCACGCTTGGCAGGCGGCTTGGGGATCCCAGTATAAGATGGCAGTTCTAAAGAAGGTGATGCTGCCCACCTTCCAGTATTTTTCCCTTAGTCGTCTCTTACGACACCCACGGGATGATATGGAGAGGTGCAATTCTAACCTGGCACCCCACGGGGGACCTTATATGTAGGCGATTTAAAATGCAACATTTGTTTCTGTTTTTTCTATTACACGTTCATGTAAAAAAAGTATGCTAGACATGAAATGATTCATGGCACTCAGCGTAATAGAAACTGTACGAAAGTTAATGAGGCCAAATTATAAGTTCACATAGTTAACGGGTTTAATGTGCGTCAATTAAGTTATTATACATAGTTATTTACGTATATTATTCGCGTATTATTACGTTTTAAAGTTTGAGACGTAGAAAACCACAAAATTGTTTAAAATTTTTGGATTCTATTATCTGTTTCTAGTTTTATTACTTCAGCCATACATAAAGACGATGCATATAGGCTGAAATAAGCGTATGTAGAACCAGCCCAGCTCAGTAGATATACTAAAATATAGTAAACTAGCGGCCCGCCCCGGCATCGCACAAAATAAATAAAGGATCTTTTTTGAAAATATTCTATAGCCTATGTTAATCAGGGATAATAGGATTGTAACGGTGAAAGAATTTTTCAAATCGGTCAAAATAGTTTCATACAAGGTTCAGTAGTTTTTAAGTTTATTCGTTACAAACAAAAATACAAATATTTCCTCTTTATAATATTAGTGTACATGTAGATATGTATTAGTATAAAAAAAAGTTTATGACATTGGCAAGTGTCCGCACACAGATGTCCGCATCTTTCCCGCGTCCTCACGGAGTAAAAAGCAAAGTAAAGCTAAAACCAAATCTATTGCTTTGATGAAATATGAAATTATGTAAACTTTTGGTTTGAATAGTTAGAGCGGATTAGAGCGCATTGATAAGAACATGAAAATCAATTGAAAAAATATAGGTATGGCGAATCTATATCTATTCTATACTTATAATAAAACTGTAACAGATCCAAAAAAATCTGTATAGGGCAGTAATGAAAAAAAAATAATTTGAGAGAACTCTGTAGCTGATACTGATGCCAAACTGTATTTTTTTTTATTTTTGTCTGTCTGTGTCCCGGCCGCGCGTCACTCCAAAACTACTGAATGGAATTCAATGAAACAAAACACGATTTGAGTTCATACTACGAAGATGGTTATTGTATACTTTTTATCCCAAAATTCAGCACGGGAAAGGGGATGAAAGTCAAAATGTACACTTAGTTGTAATTTATTAACGCGTAGTCCGATTAATTTCTTTTTATGTTAGAATAGTGACGAGTGAGCCCGGCACCCCACGGGCAGCCTGGCACTCCGTGGGCACCCGGCACCCCACGAACTTTTTTTTATGTTATTGTGACGTAACAGCTCGAGGCCCAGCTGATGTTAAGCGGACTAACCTCTGCCTATAACAGATGCATTTCGTCAAGTAACGAATTGCACTGCGCCCATCACCTTGAGATATAGTTGTTAAGTCTCATGTGCCTGTAATTCCACTGGGTCTCAAGGACTGCTGCCGGACACACCTTTAGGTGCATGGTGACAGATTTTCTACTTGGGGGTGGTAGCTAGCCAGGCGGGCTTACGCAAAATGCCCTTACACCATGCGGTGGAGCTCAAGCCCGCGTCGGGATTGGAACCATGGACCTGCTGCGCGGCAATCCTTAGCCAAAGCCACTGAGCCATCACTGCTTCCTACTAGTACTACCTACTACTGCATCCAAAGTAAAAGCTCCTTTCTGAGCTATGCTTTACTAAGAGTGCTTCACCGCAGACCACAGCAACAGTGCTCAAATGTGAATAAATAGTCTGCAGGTAGGGCAATCGCAAACGAAGTCGCAGGTAGGTACAGCTAGTTATTAATAAGACTTTTGAAGATAGAATAAACCAATCAATAAATTAAGATCTTTATAATAAAATCGGACCAACAACGCGAGTTGGACCGAGGTTACCGTTTCACATATTGTTCCAAAAAATCTGTATTTTTTCAATACACCTGGCCGGTTTTCATCATTTACTCATAAGAACACGTCAGATTGACTGTAACTCCTCTAAGTCTTAGGCTTTTTATGTGTTACCGTTTTTACGTTCGATTCAGCAAAAACAAATAACGTAAAAACACGGTTTTTGTATGGTATTTTTGCTATCTGTTAGGTAATTTGCCATATTAACACATACAGGGAACTTCATTCATTTAAAAAAAACGAACAGATGGACAGCGATGGTCAGCGGAGCCGTAAAAACTGATGATTAAGTACATTGATCACTTACGTCGATCCTTATGTAGGTGTCTACATATTTCTCTTTACCTTTGTTTGGTTTAACTTGCACTTCTTGACGACCAACGTATACCACTCTAAGAGACACTATTTAATGTATAAGCACCAAGTATGCTACAGAATGTTATTTTTGGTCCATATAACAGTTCACTGATCACTGAATATAAAGTCGTTAAGAAACACAATTGAACAACACAACAACGAAATTAGAACAAAATAATTACTCGTATCCTTGTATATTCAGTAAGTTACACCAAACATTCATAATTTTTTTCTGTATCACAAACATTACATTATACATTATTATATTATTACACTATTTTAATTGAAACAATGATTTTTATAGTGACATTGCATGTGTCAATGTCAAAATCATGTCACCATGCCGAAGAGATTATAACAGAGGCCATAACCGAAAGAGCGTTTAAAAGCCATCTAAAGAAAAAGAAGAAGAGGTTATAACATAATCATTAGAGTATGGTTGATACTACGAATGACATTGTCCATAGGGTTGATACGAGACATAAGTAAAATAAATTCAATATGAGAACTTACGGAGTTAAATATCAGAATACAAACCCACCTAAGGTTGAACTGGCCGATACAAGCCTAATAGATAATGAAGAGATCAGTCGCTATTATGCTTAGTTCTGGACCTACAATTTCAAATGAGGTATGATCTCCGACGTTTGCATGAAGAACTGACCGGCCAGTTCACCCTTAAGCTGCGCATAGCAATTTTCCAGTCGATATGTAAATCTTCATGAACATTTAGATCTATTTTTTCAAAATATTCATACGTTACACACAGCCATATATATATATATATATATATATATTTATGTTATTGTGAAGGGACAAGCGCGAGGCCCACCTGATGTTAAGCGGTATCCTCTGCCTGTAACAGATGCATTTCATCACAAGTGACGAACTGCACTGCGCCCATCACCTTGAGACATAGTTTTTAAGTCTCATTTTGCCTGTTATCTCCTGCCTGGCTCTCAAGGACTGCTGCCGGAACACACCTTTAGGTGCTTGGCGACAGATTTTCTACTTGAGGGTGGTCGCTAGCCAAGCGGGCATTCGCAAAATGCCCTTCCACACTGCGGTGAAGCTCAAGCTCTGGGCGGGATTCGAACCATGGACCTACTGCGCGGCAGTCCATAGCCAATGCCACTGAGCCATCACTGCTTCATAATATAATATAAAACAGGTTATAAGAAGAATTAAACAATTTAATGTCATCGTTGAATAATTCATGCAGGTCGCCGCATCTAGTTCTATGCAGCGCAGCGGCGCGAGCGTCGCGACGGCGAGACGCCTGCCGCAGTGCATGCCGTGCGCACCAGCTATGACTCTCGCTCGCGTCGCTTGCCCCACTGACATAAAAGAGTTTCTCCTTAAATGAGACAGTTGTTCGCATTAAACTTCCGTTTAGGGGAATAGGTAGTTAGGTACATACTTTATTATCAAATTAGATCGTAAACCGCAATAGCAACCGCAACATGCGATTCATACTCACTCATCTCTCTACCGCTTAATGATGCTTCAGGCAAGTAATACTTAGATATAATACGAGCCTATTATGTCATGTCATTAAGCAAAGACTTCGAGATAGTAGAATAATATATATGTTTATAAGTAGTTAACGGTGTAAATTTATAAGGAAAAGCGAATAGACTTCGTCTTACTTTAGATATATCTACAACGGTAAATAATACTAATACAATTAAAATGGTCTAAATATGTAAACATATACCTTATTTTGATGAATTTTAGACATATGATCCCCAATCTGAATCTATAGAAATCTCAGATTTTATTTATATCTACATGCTTTTGTACGGAATGTTCACTAGCTATTGTGGTACCATTATGAAATTTAGCGTAATTAGTTATGTGTACAGAGTATCATTTCGCCACATTGTTTGGGATTGTTAATATTGTTTTGAGATGTATATCTACATATAGTCTATGAGACAGAACATGTACACAAGTATAATGGTGCCCCTAATACAGTTTGTATTTATACATATTTTTACAAGTTTAAATGAATTAAATGAATTATAATTATAATATTTCTTTTTCTGATAACATTATCAATTTTTTTGGTATAAGCTTATGTCAATATGTTATTTATTATAATATCATAAACATTGATGTACCTATCTTAATATGTTTTATCTATATCTATACTTATAATAAAACTGAAACAAGTCCAATCCTGTACATTGAAGACATTTTGAAAAAAAAAAATTAGAGCACTCTGTAGCTGATACTGATGCCAAAACTGTATTTTTTTTAATTTTTGTTTGGTGTCTGTCTGTATCCCGGCCGCGCATCACTCCAAAACTACTGAATGGAAATCAATGAAACTTAAAACGATTTGAGTTCATACTACGAAAAAGGTTATTGTATATTTTTTATCCCGAAATTCAGCACAGTTCCTTCGGGAAAGGGGATGCAAGTCAAAATTTACACTTAGCTGTAATTTATTAACGCGTAGTACGATTTCAATTATTCTTTTTTTGTTAGAATAGAGATGAGTGATCCCGGCACCTCACGGGCAGCCCGGCACCCCACGGGCAGCCTGGCATCCTTATTTAGTTTGGCAAGCTTGCTAAAGTAAACTCTAAAATCTGGAACATTGGCCACAATCAGTTTTTTAACCATCTATCTTTTGCCGGATACATTTTGGAGACTGCGCAATGGAAGTGCAAAATCTAATGTACTTTCGTTCTACCGCGAAACAAGAAGACGCCGTTTTATAATCGAAATTCCAAAGAAACGCACAAAGTACTTTGCTTAAACATTTATTGTGCGAACCGCGAAGGAACTCTCTGAGTTACTTAACTATTACTGTCTTCTGAAAAATACAACCCTAGAGTTTTCAAACCTAAAGTAAAATACTCCTTTCTGAGCTATGCTTTGCTAGGAGTGCTTCACCGCAGACAAAAGCGTTCCTTAACACGAGATAAACAGTGCTAAAATGTGAATAATTAGTCTGCAGGTACGGCAATCGCGTAGGAAGTCGCAGGTACAGCTAGTAAAATATATATTTATTTAATAATACATATATTTTCATCAAAGACAAAATTAAAAACAAAAGATTAGAAATTAGAAATCACAATTAAAATTTTAATCCAAATCAATGCCAAATTAAAAATCAAATAAAAATCCACATTCTCTATAGGCATTCATTTTAGATTTAGTGGTCATAGTATAATGTATACTCGTATGCTGTCTGCGCATGTTGCATTCATGAGTTGAAAATTCATGAGGATAGGGATATTCCAGAAAAACAGGAAAAGTTTTACCTTACAATCTGCGTAATAATGAAAAGCGAATTATAAAACATAATGAAAATTCGGGTTGTACCAAAAATCACATTAGCTAAAGTACAGAAACAAGGTCGTGATTCGAAAATACTAATGTATAATAAATTACCAAAAAGTATGACCACATTAAAATATAGTTTGTTCAAACTAAAACTTAAGAACTTTTTTGAAAACAATCCCTTCTACACATTAAAAGAATTCATGCAAATGCAGCTTTTAGAATCTTTGTTCTTAGGACAAGTGCAAACGTGATAACTGTAAATTTTATTTAACTTTATTATGTATAAAAAATTATGATACTTAAATTTTAATCAATTATTTGTATAAAAATTATTAGAATTTAATATGATTAATAGTATAAATATGTATTAAATGTACCTTGACTTGCCTGTAAATAATTTACAAAAGGGCTAATAAAACGTCTTTATATCTTTATCCCTTCTATATCAGGTAGGAAGTATCAAATATATTGGCTTCATTAAATAAAATTTACAAACATTTGAACATAAATCTTGAACCTAAACAATCGTGTAGGTTAATTCCAGGTTTGTTTTGTTGAATATTGCGGATATCGGAATTACTAAAAATATATGTTATTTCGTAAGTGTATAGGTTAACCCATGCGTATTAAATAAAAAGAAATAATTCGAATTTCATTCATAAATGGACGATATCGGATCACTTTAAATTCTAGGTTTAATCGAGGATTTCAACTACTTATTTTACACAGATTTATTTTATTTCAGGATTTTTCAGTAGCATTTATAACTGGATAGTGGCTCCAACCAAGTCCTGGTTCAGTGGTAGCTGGTTCTCAGAAGACTCTGCTAAGCCCAAGTTAACCTCAACTACTACGACCACTGCGATGCCGATCACTACGGAAACGAACTGGTTCCAAGCCCTATTGGAAACTGAGGATAATGACGGCGCATACTCTGCCAGTGATGCTAGTACAAGTAAGTTAACATTCCTGTATCAAGTATGTATTCCCTTTTATAGGTAATTATCACTTCAAAGTAATCACTATCATGACTATCTTTATTACTACTCTTCCTTCGTATATTGAGAATGCGAAAGTTTGTTGTATTTAGATTGTGTGATTGCATGTATTTATATTATGGTAATGAATATTCTTTAGATCCAATAACGTATACGATATTTTTATCCCAATTCTGGTTTTGGAGGGTACACGAAATTAATAATTTACCCAAATTTCACGTGAGTCTTGTGACACACTAATGTGACCTGACCTTACCAAACCAACAAGTCAATGCACTCATCTTCATAATGAACATTCGCCCAGATGGAAACGCATCTAATTTATAATGCCCCTGAGTTCGAAAGTGAACACATTATCATTAGGAGGCAGACAGTGTGCCTCACTTTCTTGATATTACATAGCAAGATAATGTACTTGGAAGCGTATGTCTACTTGGCATGGACACATGCCGTGCTGAGCTTTCCCATTTGTCCAATTAACGAAATTATCTTCCTATCTAGTATCTACTAATTAGACCAATTACTGCATTTTTCAGATAAGAAAGTATCGAAGAAACCACTTAAGAAAAACTACAAGGGGTATCAGCTACTAAGAACTTATCCAGATGCACGATGGAAGGTTCAGGAATTATTGGAGCTTCAGGAAGAAGCTCAGGGCTCTGGCCTTATGTGGTGGACTATGCCATCTCTCAACGGTTCAACAGACCTACTTGTACCACCTGATCTATTGGCTGATGTAAAGGATCACTTGAAATCAGTGAATGTCGATTTCGATGTTGTGATATGGGACTTGCAAGTAAGAGAATTTCATACATTGGTAACTTTTACCCATTTAGAGTAAATGTATACGTTACGTGACTCAAAAATTATATACGAGTGAATATTTACATAGGGAACAGAATAATAATAATATAATAATAATAATAATATTTATTTTCCATAAAGAGTTACACAATAAGTACACTTCTATTTAGAACACAGTTAACAAATCTATTAAACAGAAGTAGAGTAACGACGAGTTCCAAACTAGGCAGAAGCCTGTGTCTTGGAACCCAGAGATATATATATACTTAAACTTCTGCACCTATTTGTTATTATATATATATATATATATATAATATGTTGAATAGTATAAAATATAAATGTGTGAAGTAGGTAGAGTGTAGAGAGTGAGAGTCGGTAGAAGTATCCCTGAACATGCCGGTTTTGATATTATCTAACTTATATTAAATCCTCTGTTTCCTCATAGGTGAGCTTTATGAGAAATTCTTTGACAATTTTTTTACAAAGAGAGACTTTGCAATCCTTAATTTCACAGTGCTTACAAACTTTGTTATATACATTAAAGTGAGAAAAAGTGGGACCTCTTCTTGTGAGTAAAGATGTAGCTTGCGGTAGTGGAAGTCGGAAAACACGTTTTGAAATCAAGAATACAAGAATACACTTCATGCATTTATTTAGATATCGTCCATAGTTATTATATTTGATTTCGCATTTCAGAAAGCGATAATGTATGAAAATCCTCGGCTCTCGAAGAAGCAGAGGTTGGAGTTGGAGCAGGTACGAGGCCACCCGATGACATGGCGGAGGTACCATCGTTACGCAGACATCTTACGGTACCTGGAATACTTGCAACACTCTCACTCGGACTTGGTAGAGCTCATTCCACTTGGCCGCTCCTCTGAAGGACTGCCCTTGGTTGCAGTTAAGGTTTGTATTTTGACTTTCATCCTAATGTATATAGCAAATATTTGGGGTTTTTGCTTTTCTCATTTTATTATGATGACTGACTAGAAAAGATATTGTGATATATGCATGCATTTTATTTAATTGGTAACTAAGGTAATTAGTAGGCATTAGGGTAACTAAGTAGTTACCCACGTGAGAGTCATAAGAGGCGATGAAATAAATATACCAGAAGGTGGGCAGCAGCGTCTCCTGAAGAACTGCCATCTTAAATTGTGACCTCCAAGACATATTCAAAGCGTGATGATTAGGCAAACCCCTTCTTATGGGGGAGACGCATTAGTTAAACGGTGGACGTTAGGGCTGATCTGTGTATACTACCCTTAATGGGTAGGTCCTGTTTGTGGAATGACATTTACAATAAAAACTACTTATTTTTTCCAGAAGCATGCCTTTATTAACCTTTATTAATTAACATCGGTAGTGGTTCCATATTTGAGCCGTTTGATGTAGGGACATTGGGTCCGTGAGGAACCGGGAGCTCGTCGTATTTTCCAAAACTTATTAGAGCGTTTGGTAGATGCGACGCGTGATCCAAATGCTGGCACCTTTTTGGCTCAAAGAATAAGCATTGCAGTTCAACGGGGCAGTGCTGCCAGCAAGCTGGGCACGCTGCCAACTAGTAGTGGGCTGGAGGATTTGGACTGATTGTGAGTCTGCAATGGCTTATAGGTTGCCTAAATGTTTTTATTGTAGTAGCTGTAGTATTGTGTAAAGTTCGTAGTATTTTGTTAAAACTACTTATTTTTAGATATCCATGCCGTCTAATGATACAATAGCAAGAGATACTAGCAGCAAGGGTCTAAATAAGAAGTGGAAACTCCGTTCGCGTATGAAACCCGCTGTGTGGGTGGATGGCGGGACGCATGCGCGGGAGTGGATCGCTCCCGCTGTAGCCACATGGATGATCCACACTTTGGTCGAGGGAGAGAAAGGATTGGGTAAGTTCATAGCTACGAATAACAATATAGTTATTCGTAGGTTCATAGCAAAATTTCAACAATCTTTATTTTCCTACGGTATAAGTTCTTGAGACTGTGTGGCGTTAGGAATAATCAATGATAGAAAGATAAAAAAAATACGGTATAGGTTCTCGTACTTTTTTTGTGTTATTGTGACGGAACAAGCACGAGGCCCACCTGATGTTAAGCGGACTAACCTCTGCCTATAACAGATGCATTTCGTCCGAACGAATTGCCTAGCGCCCGTCACACTAAGATATACAGTTGTTAAGTCTCATGTGCCTGTAATTTTTCTGGCTCTCACGGACTGCTGCCGGAACAGACTGTTAGGTGCTTGCCGACAAATTTTCTACTTTAGGGTGGTGGCTAGCCAGGCGAGCATTAGCAAAATGCCCTGCCGCCATGTGGTGAAGCTCAATCCGGCGGTGGGAATCGAACCATGGACCTGCGGCACGGCAGTCCAAAGCTATTACCACTCGGCCTTCATTGCAAAACTACTTTTTAATAATATACGTCTCATGATCCTAATAAGTGTTACAGGTTACTATAATTACGAGCTAACCCCCTGCATGACTTCCATCGGACTAGTACCTACCCGCAATCCCAAAATACCGTTCTGTCGCTTATATGCTCCGGAGTTGACTGCTGGACAATGTTTTTTCATAATAATGTTATTATTATTATAAACATTTGTATGTTTATTATTGACATATATAAAACATTTTGAGGAAACATTTAATTAATATTTTAGAAAACATATAAAAATATATCTAGTGAAAATTGTGTCTATTTTTTTGTTAAGCCAACGTGAATTCATAAACTCCACGTAGCCAAACCGGAGGAGTTCTCGACGCATTTCGCTTCTCCACGAAGCATCCTCAGGCGGTCTTGACTCCTCGAGCGCACGATCTAGATGAAAATATATCTAGTGACAATTGGGCGGAATAGTCACTAGATATATTTTTAAGCGTTATTTTAAAATATTAATTTAATGTTTTGTTATAATTAAATACGCATAATTTCCGCAACATAACGCCAAAATCTATATATTTTTTTCCCGCCGCCGTTTGAATCTTTATCCTAACCAAAAATGTCTTGTAACTTATTCGTTTAGCTTCAATGCTCTTTAAAATATTGTTATGATGACTGTTGATTCTTAAACCTGTTCAAAGGAGCGTTGCGAACCAGACAAAATAACATATTAAAAAACCTTTCAACAGGTGCAGAGTTGGAGATGCTGAAACAAGCAGACTTCTACATAATGCCGGTTGTAAACCCCGACGGGTACGAACACTCACACACCCACGACCGGCTATGGAGGAAGACACGGTCACGACAACCTGATCACTCGAATTATTACTACGTGGGCTGGTAAGTAAAAAGGTTGCCTTAACAGCAAGTAGCCTTGTATGTATTACCGGTTGCACATCCTTTTTTATGGCTGATAATCTGGCCCTTATTGAACGTTATGTGATGATGTAGTTGTAGATTGTAAATAGGCTTAGGGCCTGTTTCAGAATGTTCGAGTAAGTTCCGGTTATACTACCCAGAACATATTAAATAAATAAAACACTATCTTTGCGTTTCACAGTCATCGATTTAGCCTATCCATCGGTTAAAGCTTGAAACGCGCTGCATGATAACTGTCATTTTTATCATTCAGTTATTTTATGTTCTGGGTAGTATAACCGGAACTTACTCAAACATTATGAAACTGGCCCCTGGAATGGGAGCTGCTATTCAAGGACAGCTGACAGATCGAGACGTTTCTAGAAGTTGAACGTTTACCTTTGCTTTTATTGCAAAATAGAGTTCAGTGTTTCTAAAATATATGAAAATAATTGCAGTTCAACTCGTTTAGAATATTGGCAGTTATATTTTTACTTATTATACTGTTTAAAATAAGTAATAAAGTAATAACCTTCTGCTAATATTTGTTCTGTGATTTCTTTACTATACATGTACTAAAAAAAGAAATACCTTGTTATACATTTAACGACCTCAAACACGTGTGGTCAAAAGCATAAATATTAAGCTTAAAGACATGTATGCAATAATTTACCGAGTTTGATTACGTATTTTTCAAAAATATAATTCAACTACGTTTGAATGGATAGCTCTATGAATATACTTCCCTTTATATACTAAGAATGTAATTAATGATCTTCCAAGCAAGGTAAATATCATCTCAATAAACGATAGGCAGTTAGAAACAAGGTAAGTTAATGGGTAGTGATATTAATAATAATGCCCAATTAAATAATTGACTCACTTAGAACAAGGAAATAAAAGTGGAAATTTATGGAAGACATAAAAATAGAATCACGTCGGTCGGATGGAAGTTTCTAAGATTATGACTAAGAAACCAAAGGTTATCTTGGATTGCAATCACATTACGGATCGCTATCTGCATTCTACCAATTCAATATTACCAAAGGCACTTTTGAAGCGCCCGTGGCGAAGTTTGCTTGGCTGTTCTAACCGATCAGCAAAGTTAAGCTACGTCCGTCGCGGTCTTGAGTTGAATGGGTGACCGCTTGTGGCATTACTACTAAGCGCTTCCGTGCTTCGGAGGACATGCTAAGCCGTCGGTCTCAGTTGTTGTCTTAGGATGGCAGTCGTTATAGCATGGTGGTAGAGCATTTTATGAATGCCCGCCTATCCTATATATAACAGCTACCACACTCAAGTAGCAAATCTGTCGCCAATCACCTATGGGTGTGTTCCGGCAGCTGTCCTTGAAAGCCAGTAATTCTAGGTCAGCCTGAACAACATCTTTGACCACATCATCACTTACCATCAGGTGAGATAGTGGTCAAAGTCTAACCTATCAGGCATTAAAAAAAATAAAACGCGCTTTGATGAATCATTTGTAATAATTTCTTATATTATTGTTTGTTTATCATTATCATCATAAACCGCAAGACTTCCACTGTTGATCAAAAGCCACATAAATAATCTTAAGCTACCCGCGACTTTTACGATGCAGATGTAATTCTACCTATACTCTACGTTACCTACCTACTCTACGCTTGCCGCGCCGATGTGATGTAGTACCACTCGAGAACCTTTCTTCCCAATCGGTTATCAGTTCGTCGAGCAATATTGCCTGCCCATTGCCACTTAAACTTAACTTGCCAAGCCAATACTGAAAGCTATGTCGGTGAATTTGGCTCTTCGGTAAATTTCCTCGTTCCGGATTTTATCGCGCAAAGATACTCAGAGCATAGCTCTCTCCACAGCTTGTTGAGCGACTCTGAGCTTGTCCATAAGGGCCACAGTTATGCTTGTTGTTTGTTACACTCTAAAAATAATGAAAATGTTGTCGTGGTTTCGTGATAATTTACGAAATCGCCCCGATTTAGGTCTTAAAACTAGAATAAAATAGTTTTACAAGGGTGCAAGGTTGTGTTTGGTGCGAGTACTTTAGGATAATATAGAATCCTAAGCGTACCAACGGTTTCGCAATAACTTGCCGAGCGAAACACACAATTTTTCACCTTATTCCAGCGAGGAAATTGCTAGGTGCAAAAACAGCTTAATTGATGTAGTAAATTTGCACAAATTTTACAAATTAAATTAATAAAACTAAAATTATTTAAATTGGTAACATTTAAGGTAAATTATTTTTTCTGGAACTGTTATAGAGGTTCGAATTTCGTAAATCTTGTCCACGCTAGTGGAATAAAAAGCACTTTTCCACGCAGATTTGGAATTATAAACAACAACTTTACGAGCTTGTGAGTTAAAATGATATGCAAGCTACATTCCTACCTTTCATGGAGATGAAAGTTGAAAGAGTTTGAAAGTTATCGTCCAACAAATACAATAAACAAAAATAGAAATGTAGCCACTTCACTTGCCATAAAGTTCTCGTTCCACTTGTTCAATAATAGCCATTGCTGTAGGCACCTAATTATTAAGGTGCCTGCTTATCAACGGGCAAAACAACTACAATTTGGTTATTATTCCACAAAAATATCTGCTGATTAACATTTAATTTATTTTCGATATCAAATTAATGTAATTGACTTTCAATATCTTTGGTTTGTTTTTTTAAGTACATCTTTATATAGCGAACAATACGTAGTTTTTTTTTAATAATATGTGGAATTAGTATACCTACGTAAACTAACTAACACTGTTATATTTTTAATAAATAAGATTCTTGTAAGAGATAATTATAACGAGTATTATTTTACAACTTTTGGCTGGCAACTTCGTTAACTTTCCTAATCTGTGCTAAAGACCAGATTTTTTCAATTATCTATGATGAATCTTAAAATATATTTTAAAATTAGAAAAAAAATATAATGAATCACATCCTGTTAATAACTGATGTTCGTGGTGAGTTTTTTCTTGTTTAGGAGCATATAACTGTTAATACACACTTGTACGTTTCTTATCTGACCACTTTTTGTAATGGTGGTTGACAAACAAAATATTTTTACTGACTTTCATCTCATAACGCATACATCAAAATAATTTGGATTTTTAATAACATGAAACCTTTCTGGAGCGTTAATTAATTTAGCTAATGCCTGCATCTCTGGAAATGCTACTACAACTGCATGGTAGACTTCTCAATACTTTTAGAAGCGCTCGTAGCGAAGTTTGCTTAGCTGTTCTTAACCGATCAGCAAAGTTAAGCAACGTTCGCCGCGGTCAACTCATGATGGGTGACCACTAGTGACATTCACTACAATATAGCCATAATTTCAGACTAGATATATATATATATATATATATCGGGCGCTAGTCTGAAATTATGTTATTACCTGTATTGTTTTTATAACTATAGTGTACGTGTAAATATAGCCATAATTTCAGACTAGATATATATATATATATCGGGCGCTATATAGATATATATATATATATCGGGCGCTAGTCTGAAATTATGGCTATATTTACACGTACACTATAGTTATAAAAACAATACAGGTAATAACATAATTTCAGACTAGCGCCCGATATATATATATATATATATATCTAGTCTGAAATTATGGCTATATTTACACGTACACTATAGTTATAAAAACAATAAAGGTGTATATATATATATATATATATAATAGATAAGATATACATCTTGATAGGTCTTGTAGATTATGGTATTGTGCTACACGGAATTGAAATCTGTTCTTTAATTAAATAAACTTCGAGCATGTCAGAGACTAAATGGAAGTAGATATATTAAATCCAAAAGCTTAAAAAGAATAAACGAATCACATCACTGATAAATATCGCTACGCTCGTGGCGCTGTATGTGCATAATTTAGCCTACAAATCCCGAACCGATAGAGTGGATAAAATAATGTCGAATTAAAATCTTTGTAATTTTATTTGCGAGTTTTGATAATGACATGCCATTATGTTCAATGAATTGCACTTTCTCCCGTCTAGTTTCTAATGCAACGATCTTAAAAAATCGATAAATCAAAAACACAAGATCATACTTTAGTATTATAGAAAATATAATTATAATGTGCTTACTGATGTGCGATTATTATTGGATAATAGCATAGGCTAAGGAGTAACCAGGATATAAATTATGAATATAACTAAAAAAGTGTATTACTATATTACTATATATATTATTTTCATTCTGATACGTAAGCTTTTGATCACAATCTCACCCGGGCTGAAGGTAAGTGATGATGTAATCGAAGGTGTTAACAGGCTCAACCTAGAATTACTGGCTCTCAAGGACAGCTGCCGGAACACACCGTGCGGTGCTTAGCGATAGATTTTCTTCTTGAGCGTGGTCACTAGCCAGGTGGGCATTCGCAAAATGCCCTTTTACCATGCTGTGAAGCTCAAACCCGCGGCGAGATTCGAACCATGGACCTGCTGCGCGGCAGGCCATAGCTAATGCCTCTGAGCCATCACTGCTTCAAAAAATGTATTAATATTTTTTTTCATTCATCTTCTTATGTGCTATTGTAGATTTCTTTTAGTTTTCTGTAGCTGGAAAGAAATTATAGCTTACAATGTAAAGGTAATGAGAAATGCGATTTGTGGGTGCTCAAGTTTTGACGGGTAATTCGAACTTATGTTGATTTATATATAGGTTTATACGCCAGGTAACTATTGTTGGTCGGTACCACTTATATATTTGATTCGCTGGATTCGTGAAATATGTAAGGAACATTATCTAATGAAGATTTTAACTAAGTAGTATACAAGTACAATTGAAAGTTCTGCGCTCCTGTCTACTAATAAATATTTGAATTCCGAATTTTATATTTTGTGAACAAAAGAAACTCATCAATTTAAAATAATTTTGGCGGGAAGTTCCGTACTTATAGTTAATTTTTTTTACAAGTCGAAGTTTGACAACCCTATCGAAAATATAATTAATATTACGCTATAGTCATGCAAGGAAAACAGTCAACATGCCTTTGACTTTAGATCGAATTTGGCGTGGTTTTTTCAGGGTTACTAGTTTGCATGTCAAACTCGTAAACCCACGTCTCGCAGGCGTTTTATGAATGTTGGGTCGGAATTGACTCGTTCTAGCATGTCCTCAGCGACTCTTATGTGATTGAGTTTTTGAAGAAAATTCAGGTCTTTTGGGACTAGCCGAGCGGCAACATGTTTCATGTTTCGAGTAATTATTTAAAATGGTACGAATCGACTCGTGAGACACAGAAAGTACGGCGCTATCTTTCTCAAACTAGAATGAGGATTTTCAGTCAATATTTCCTTCACTTTTGCGATGTTAACTTCACTTGTAGACGTTGATGGCCTACCAGAGCGAAGCAAATCTTCCATCTCATCTCGACGGCTTTTGAACGCTTTGTACCTACTCATGAGCACGCGGTTTTGATAAAGTCGATTCACCATAAGTTTTCTGTACCATTTTCAGCGACTCCGAACACGATATTCCACTGGCGAACCAAACTTTAAGAAAACCTATTTGTTGGATGTTTTTGTCCATAATTAAATTTAAGTAATTTGCAATACTTACTAGATATAATACAGTAGAACCTCGTTAAGTCGAACCTCGATAAGTCAAAAACCTCCAAATCTCGAAAAAATGTTTTGTTCCCTTCCCTTCAAACACCAAAACCTCCATTACTTGAAATCTTGACCCTCTGTTAGTCGAAATAATCACCGAGTCCCTCCAAGTCATTTTGGTACATATTTTCACTCCATAACTCGAAAAATTAAATTTGACCTCTGTATCTCGAACATAGCAACGTTTTATTTTACAACCTTTACAACTTGATCATTTGGAATTTATTACCTCTATTGTTGGAACAAAAATAAGTTACCGACTTTAAGAACTTGCCGACAATGTGAGTACCTACACTATTGTTTCTTAGAAAACATTTTAGGAGTATACGATAATAAATTTATGACTCACGTAAACACGTGTTTGCTTGCTTGGTGTCAGGTGTTCAATTTTGATTTCCTTTTAAATTTAGCTAAGCAAGTCATTTGTTTTCGACTTAAATACTGTCAGAAGTAGTTTGGTTCTACTGTGGTATCTGAATCAGGAATATCCTTTGAGGACTTTGTTTCGTGCGATGATGGAGTTATGACTGCTGGGACATTATCTGATGACGAAATTATCGATTCAGTAGTTCAGAAAACCGATACTAATGATTTAGATGACATAGAAGACGTGAATAGTACATGCGCTCCATGGGTTTCCATCAAAGAGGCGCGAACCGCATTGAATACCTTACGTAATTTTATAGAGCAAACCAGTAACTCTGAAGAAGAAGAATTTTCTGCTCTTTATAGATTAGACAATGCTATGGATAGAGAACAACCAAATTATCTAAAGCAAAAAAAAATACTGACTTTTTTTAATGCCATATTTTTTATTTTAACATGATTTGAAATAATGATGATTTATAATAAATAAAAATATGTTTGTCACCTCTGCAAGTCGAACTTTTATTTATTTTACCTCTCTTACTCAAAATTTATAAGAATAAACTTCAAACTCTTTATGTCGAATCAAAATCCGCCTAAGTCGAAATCCTCCATAAGTTGAAAACTCTATAACTCGAATTTTTTGGCGTCTCCCTTGATGTTCGACTTATAGAGGTTCTACTGTATAACTATAAACATCTAAACACAGAGCAAGTAATATTACATCTAAATAACAGATGCAACTCAATCTCCGCGCCCACTGAGCAAGTAATATTATATATTTTACCCGCGCCAAAATGGAAAACTGTTGTGACAATCTAACAACTACAAAAAAATAATAATTTGGAACCATAAACAAATCATTCATGGCCGATACTTTTTTGACTGTAAAAATAGGCACAGAAATACTAACCTCAAGTCATAAGTCTAACCATAATGCAGAATTGGCAGAAAAAATATATGAACGGTGGTGGTACAAATAATATTACTAATGAGTATCTTTAGTCACAGTGATCACGACCATAGAGAATAGAGAGATATAATACAAAATACCACTAAAGGAAAAAATTACCTACGAGCGGGATTCGAACCCGCTACCATCCGGGCCTATAGCGGGACATGCTCTTCCAACTAATCTATCGTAGTCAGTTTGCTTTCTCTTTTCTGTGATCACGACCATCCAATCCTATGTAAAGGTTTAGCAGTAGTATAGGGGAACAACAGTTAGTAGTTACTTACCTAGTAGTTGGGAGACTTATCAAACTACAATTAGTTAACATCGGTAGATTAACAATAGACACAACTGTTTCAATTAATGGCGATATATAGAGGTTGATTAATGTTCCCAAAATGTTACTGATTTAAAATACTTATATAGGTCCAAATATATAAAACAAACATACATTTTTTTTTCAACGTCGTGTCATCTTTGTATACTTCTATTACAATTGAGAAAGTTAACTTCTGCGTGATTTTTGCTCTAATATCCGTAAAGGCTGGACGGGTTTTGAGGAAACTTGGTACATGGATGTTTATTCCGATTGACTGAGTAGTTCCTGTGTTCGAATGTAACCAATTAGCACGCGGGAGAAGCCGTAGGCTGATGCTAGTAAAATAATATGGAGACTAGACAGGTACCTATTGAAAATCGTTAATTAACTCGAGTAAAGATCTCTTTGGATGAATATAGTAGTCAGTGTAGTCATTAAGCAACTAGTATTTACATAATAATGTAGGCAAAGTTGAATAGAAAAGCTGTAGCCGGATCCTATGAGAGCAAATTCAATGTAAGTAACTTACCATAAAGCTGATTTTATAAGGTTCTTACCCATTATGCTACAAAGTGAGATTTTTAGTGAGTGTAACATTTGTTAGTATGTAAAGATGCGAAACTTAGAATATAAATTAGAAAATTAGCCCCGGGGGTTGCCAGGCTAGAATGTCACCCACCCATTTCTTACCCTGGATGTTGTAAGAGGCGACTTAGGGAAAAATACCAAAAGGTGGGCAGCAGCGCCTTCTAAAAAAACTAAACCTATAATTGCGATCCCCAAGGCGCCTGCCAAGCATGGGGATAATGGCAGAACCCCCTTAATGAGGGAGACATTTGTTCAGCAGTGGATGTCTTCTGGCTGATGATGATGATGATGATGAAATGAGAATAATTCATTAGAAATTCTAAAAAAATTATAGAAATATAATGACTAAGTAAGATAGAAAGGTATAGCTTATATCTTATACTTATGATAAGAGATCTGCCAATTGTACGTCTTAAAGTATACTTTTTAAAGTATTTTTTGGGTCATTATGTTCCTATCTAAAGATGATATGAAGCAGTGATGGCTCAGTGGCCCTGGCTATGGACTGCCGTGCAGCAAGCCCATGGTTCGAATCCCGCCGCGGGCTTGAGCTTCACCGCATAGTGGGAGGGCATTTTGCGAATGTCCGCGGCTAGCGACCACCCTCAAGTAGACCTAACAATGTGGCCCGACAGCATTCCTTGAGAGCCAGTAAAATCACAGGTACATGAGACCTAACAAGTGTACGGCTTAGTGTGACGGGCACAGTGCAATTCGTCGTTGACGAAATGCATCTGTTATAGGAAGAGGTTAGTCCAATTAACATCATGTGGGTCTCGGGCTTGTTCCGTCTCAATAACATAAAAAAAAAGATGTCATAGGTAAGGTCGAAGCGCTAGTAGCGAAGTTTACTTAGCTGTTCTCAACCGATCAGCAAAGTTGAGCAACGTCGCGCGCGGTCATGATTTGGATGGGTGACCGCTAGTGACATTACTACTGAGCGCTTTCGTGCTTCGGAGGGCACGTTAAGCCGTCGGTCCCGGTTGTTGTCTTAGGATGGCAGTCGTTATAGCATGGTGGTAGGGCCTTTTTCGAATGCCCGCCTGGCTAGCTACCACCCTCAAGTAGAAAATCTGTCGCCAAGCACCTAACGGTGTGTTCCGGCAGCTGTCCTTGAGAGCCAGTACTTCTAGGTTAGCCTGAATAACATCTTCGACCACATCATCACTTACCATCAGGTGAGATAGTGGTCAAAGGCTAACCTATCAGGCATAAACTGCGATTACAGATGTGTCATCGTCTCTTACTCTTGTCTGATCTCTTACACCTTGATACAACTATTCACATGTATAATTCCGTCAGTAGGTAGGTATGTAGGCAATTTCATTTTCATAACATTATAAGCACTATGTATATCTATGTAGGTATCAAGCCAGATCCACTTTTAACGATTGCTTCGTTAGTCAAGTAACGTAAAGCGTATTTAATGACAAGAGCAACTTTTATAGGTTTATTACCACAGTTTTAAATGTGTTAATGCTGTGCTGTTACTAAACCGTAGGCCGTAATTCAAAAAAGTTTTTTTTGAAGCGATCGAAGCGGATCTTGTGTAATCAACTACAGAGTCGATATCGTCCAGTTATGAATTAAATTCTATTGTAATTATTATCTAATTATATACGAAGTCATTTTGTCTGCAGTCACTTGGATGGGTGACCGATAGTGGTGCATCAACTAGTCTGAACTCCCGTCGCTCGGTCACGTATGTTGTCTTATACGAGTCTGAAAACGGTGGTGAAGCATTTTACGAGTACCCACCTGACATTACTAGCCTAAAGTAGCAAATCTGACGCCAAGCATATAGCAGCGTACACTGAGAAAAATGACTTCCGTCCTTCATTACTTACTGACGTGCAGAATAATTTATAATGCTGATAATATCAAGAGTATGATGAAATAGCATGAAGGCTGATATACTTCAGGTTTCGTCACTACAAGTTTCAATTCAGATAACAACCAAAAGTCATGACAACCTTTCATATACAAATAAAGTAACTAAATGCAAAATTTTTACGACATACCTTCTTTTTAACAGGAATATCATAACTAATTGCAAGTTTGTCGTAAGCAAATTTTGCACGACACTTAATTAAGAATAAGTGCATAACCGAAAATAAAATATCAAGACAGTGCATGACAAAAAAAACATCATTTTCTACGCAAAAAAATGTAATTTTATCATGAGTAGTAATGAGTTTTTACTAATAATTGAATACGATGTAACGTTTTAAATAATTATTGAAACAATTATTTATTGGGAAAAATTAACGATTGTAATGTCATGTTCAACTTTCCAGGCCGACACGATGTCCCTAGAAGTTGCAGTGCTTGCCTGACTGGCTACCACCCTCAAGTAGAAAACCTGTCTCTAAAAGCTAACCTTATGTCCTTTTATGCTAACTCAAGTTGAAGCCAATATCCATTCTGCCCATTCTAGCTTTAGCTTGTTTCTCAAAAATGTTCAACCAATGAGTCATCATCAGAGATTCGTCTCCTTTGTTGTATTGAGTAACTCTATATTAAACGAACTTATTTTATTAAAAGATATTTCTTCATAATGCACACTATTCACTCCTTGTAATTTCATCCAGATCTGTACAGCCATATTAATGTCAAAAAGTTCAAATTTGCAGCTCCTTTTGCACTACATAGATGGCGCTATTGCTATTAACGCTCTTTCCTAGATACAAAATCCATCCGAATGTATGAAATCCTTCATCGCGCTAACGAAATAATCCGACGGTTTCGAAAGATATTCAGCTAACATTATATATTGACATCGGCAGCAATCGGAAACACTCCGCAGTCTAGTGCAGCAGAATCACCAGGAAAATACGGATCAAAAATTATTCGCCGACGATTATATATGTGAAAGCTCTTTAAAACTGCTATGATAATACGAAAAGATACCAAAACATTCCCGTTAGATTGTTAGGAAATGTATTCTTATTTTCGTATACCATTAATTCCTAAGATTTTATGATTCCCTTCACGGCTTTTTGTCATTACTGTTAGGTATATAGGGGTAATTTAGAGTTTGTCATGACGCGTACTGACAAAATATGAGTAGGTATTCAGCACTAAGATACCTTGTGTTGTTGCCTTATTTTTTATCGTAACATCAATTCATGGAATATTTTTGTGATTTACGTAAAAATTATAATTAAATACTCTTGGTCCGTTTTTATTGGGAATACGGATATTTATTTCAAAATTCCTTCACAATTATCATGAATCATGACAGTCATTTTTCTCAGTGTATTCTGACATCTGTCCTTAAGAGCTATTTTTCATTTTATGTTCAGCCTGTGTTCTTCGTCCATAACATCACATAATAACTGGTAAGAATGTGGCCCCCTAATGGTCATAAAACAAAGTGATAAAAAAGTTAGCTAAGCTTATGCCCCACCCGGGATATATCTTAAAACGCGGCTTTTTTTAGGTTTTATGAACTCTCGTGTATTCTTAATCCCTCATCATGTCATTCGTCATGTTTTGGATTTATATATATAACCAGCAACCAGCAATACACTCAGGTCTGGGATTGAATACGTCGAACCGGGTTTCGAGATTTCAAAGCCTCCCGGAGGGCTTTGTAAACTCGGAACCCGGGTCGACGCTCGCAAACACCGCTGCGCTATCGCCATGATGATGAGTATCTGATATGCTCGAATCAAAGGACGACATATTCGATCTCTAACCAGAGTGTTTTGGCGGTTAATTTATGATATTTGAAATATGTGTGAAACTCACTACAATTTCATTTCGACAATATCTTTGTTTAGGTATCTACTTACTTTTTCATAGTTACGAAATCTGCGATGGGTGTGTATAATCATAGATAAATGAACAGCATTTATCTATGGTATTATATAATGGACATCTTTCACATCGTACTTGCATTTTACAGAGATATTATATTTATTTATATACAGATTACTGAGACCTTTCATTATGCTAATGCAGAATAGCATAAAATCTAATTAGTTGCTATAATAGTGATGGCTACAGTGTACTTACATATTTATAGTTATTAATTAGGTAAGAAGGTCAAGGTTAAAAGCTATAGGTAGTTGTGCCATAAATATTTTGCAAACTTCCACTTAGGGTTTAATAATCAATTATTTTTTTTATTGTTAGAGATTAAATAACAATTGTTATAATATTAAACATATCGTTTAAGAAAACATGAAAATCGTACTTTAGAAAAATACTTAATATATAAAAAAAATATCTAATAGTGAAAATTTCAGGGTCAATACGACCAAGATTCACGAAAGATTCATGAAGAAGCTAAATGTGTCGCAAATTCTTCCAGTCGGGCTACGTAGCGTTTATGACGTCATATAGGGTTAGCAAGAAAATTAGGCGCCATTGTCACAAGATATATTTGTTAAGTATATTTCTATATATGAGTTGAATATTTTCTAATTATATAAATACATTTAAAATATTTGTTACGTACGTAATTTCATGAATACGTACTTCGATAAAGTAACGCTTGAAGTGATTCATTTACATTTATACCATAATCCCGTGATTTTTAAATATGAATAAGCTATTATTATGTAGATGATGGTTAGATAGTAAGAACAACGATTGTAATAAGAACTGCATACCTCCGAATAATTACATATCATTATTCTTAGCTACATACCGGTGATTCTTAGAATGTTAGCAAATTATTTTATACCACAACTAGATATATAAATAAAAACACATGTTTTGGTTACAATTCCTTTCACTTTTATAATTTAAAACTGCGTTTTTTAGTGTAACATATTTTGTAGTTTTTAGTGTAAAAGAGTGTAATAAATTATGGGATAAGTGATAACAAATGTGATTTTTAGCCCTTAAATATAACAATTGAAAATTAAATAGGTTAATTATTTAGGTACTTGTCTCAGATAACATCATTATTAAGTATTTTTTATTATTACTGAAATAATAAAATAACCAATACAAACTGGTAGCAGATATTGCAAGCTTTTATCTAAGTAGTAGTTTTTTCTAAGGTGTACCTAGATATTGATGAGTGTGTTAAACCACCCTTGAAAAATTTATGTTTGACGGTATTGAATCAACACTCGAAGTATGGAACTCAAATGTCGTGTAAAACATTCACTGTGAGGAATTTTACTAACCCGTATTCTTATTACCCTATAGGGTAGGTATGCAATAAAACACTCTGTATACTATAGTATACAGAGTGTTTTATTGCATAAAGTGACGAGATGTTCCTATCGCCTGATGTTAAGAGCAATATCTATTACAGTATAGTCGTGTCACCGTTTTCGTTCTTGACACTGTTCTGCGCTCGTCGCTCCCAGAAGTTAAATAGTCTTTATTTACATTTGCCCAATAATTTCCGGCTATTCCCACCCAGACATTTTTAGAAGAAAGTTTTAGTTGATGTTATACATTTTGTTTTGTTTTTTCTTTTTTAATAATAGTACTGCTACTCATTGACCTATACAGGGTTATTGGTAAAAAGCTAACAACTTAGGGTTGACTTCTGCTAGTCCTATGAAACATTTTGAGACGTTGTTTTTTTGTTTGGAATAAATATTTATTTTTTTGATATTTTTTTTAATTTTCTTTTGCGTTTTTTTATATTTTTATGACTGAATAAGCACGAGGACCACCTGATGTTAAAAGTCTCTTGTGCCTGTAATGTATTATTTCATATTAACTCTATTCAAATTCAAATGGGCGCGGTCCAGTGTATAGCCGCGGTGGGCGCTCTTGGTTCGTAGTAGGCATTAAAAAACAAAAAAAAACTATAAAATCAATGAAAAAAATAACAAAACAAAAAAAAACATCTCAAAGTGTTTTTAGGACTAGCACAAGTCAACCCTAAGAGATTGTTAGCATATTACCATCGAGAAACTAATGCTCGTTGCATATTACCAATAACCCTGTATATACTTAGGTCAATGCTTCAACTCTACATACTTTGGGTCCGTACTGTATTATTATTATTGCTATATTGCTATATATAGTATATATATTATTACTAGCTGTACCTGCGACTTAGTTCGCGATTGCCGTACCTGCAGACTAATTTCATCACATATGAGCACTGTTTATCTCAAATTAAACAATGCTGTGGTCTGTTGTACTTTCCAGAAGACAGTAGTTAAGTAACTCAGAGAGTTCCTTCGCGGTTCGTACAATAAATGTTGATGTACAATACTTTGTGCGTTTCTTTGGAATTTAGATTTTAAAACGGCGTCTTTTTGCCTAGATTCTCCTTGTTTAGCGGCAGAACGAACATATATTAGATTGTGCACTTCCATTGCACAGTCTCCAAAACGAATCCGCCAAAAAATAGAAGTTAAAACAAGGCTTATGTATAACTTACCACCAGATAATAGTAACATATATAACAGACCAAAATAGAAAATGATCACCAAAATTAGACCCGCATTTTAGTGTAAACTTATAACCAAAGTTTTATCATCTCGCTATCCTATTTAAGCAAAATGACTCCAAATAAATCATTGTTAACCCAAAAGTAGTAAATGATCACCAATAGTAGTATATTAACACCAGAATTAAAACAGCATTTTAATGTAAAATTATAACCAAAGCTTTTACTTCTTGCTATACTCTTCTGGCGTATCGCCGGCCGCTGCCGCGGAACGCTCGCTTCGCTCGCTCGGCTCGCGCATTGTTGTGGTCACAGGTAACCTAAGGCTTCTCCTCGCTTCGGTCGTCGTCGTACCTAAATATGCCTTTTGAGATTATTAACTACATTTGGTGATCATTTACTACATTTGGTGTTTGATTACAATTATTGATAAAAGAACTTTTTTAAGCGCTCGTAGCGAAGTTTGCTTACCTGTTCTTAACCGATTAGCAAAGTTAAGCAACGACCGCCGCGGTTATGAGTTGTATAGGTGACCGCTAGTGACATTACTACTGAGCGCTTCCGTGCTTCGGAGGGCACGTTAAGCCGTCGGTCCTGATTGTCGTCTTATGATGGCAGTCGTTATATATATACCAAGGTGGTAGGGCAGTTTTAGAACCACCCTCAAGTAGAAAACCTGTCGCCAAGCACCTAGCGGTGTGTTCCGGCAGCTGTCCTTGAGAGCCAGTAATTCAAGGTTAACCTGAAGAACATGTTCGACCACATCATCACTTACCATCAGGTGAGATAGTGGTAAAAGGCTAACTGGATATCTGGCATAAAAAAAGTATAGGTATATTAAAAATTTTATGGTGGTCATTATATTTAATCATAATAAAAAATATTGTGGCAAATGAATGAATGATTAAAGAGCTTTATCTTAGCAAGCTTGCAAAACTAAATAAGTGTGCCGGGATGCCCGTGGGGTGCCGAGCTGTCCTTGGGGTGCCGGGCTGCCGGTTGGGTGCCGGGCAGCCCGTGAGGCGCCGGGCTCACTCGTCACTATTTCCACAAAAAAATAATAATTGAAATCGGACTACGCGTTAATACATTACAACTAAGTTTACATTTTGACTTTCATCCCCTATCCCGAGGGAACCGTGCTGAATTTCGGGATAAAAAGTATACAATAATCTTCTTCGTAGTATGAACTCAAATTGTGTTAAGTTTCATTGAATTCCATTCAGTAGCTTTGGAGTGATGCGCGGCCGGGATACAGACACAAACACAGACAGACAGACAAAAATTTTAAAAAATACATTTTTGGCATGTCATTTTTGGCATGTTTTGGTGTGTCAGCTACAGATTGCTCTCAATTTTTTTGTTTCAAAATATCTGCATGTACGGAATTGGATCTGTTACAGTTTTATTATAAGTATAGATATATATACGTCTACGAGTCATCATGTGTTACTATAGAAAAAAATGCAGCGACCTCTCACATGTGGCATAGGGCAGATAAGATGATGAAGGCAGTAATAAACAATAGAACCGTCTTACTTATCTGCATTACTCCACCCATACGTTGATAATGTCAATTTTCTTTTCATATAACCTTTTTACTATGATGTAGGTTTCCCTGGAACTGGGGTCAGACAGAGTGCGTTGGAGTGGACTCAGACCGCAACTGGGACTACCACTGGGGAGAGCAGGATTCTTCCCAGGATCCGTGCTCGGATAACTACGCCGGAGCGCATCCCTTCAGCGAGCCGGAGACAAGAGCAGTTTCAGAGTTCCTCGCTGAACATAGAGGATTGATCAAGGTATATTAACTCTGACATGAACACTTTATTTTGACGAGAATAAACTAGTGAAATTCAGAGCCCGATTCGCACACAATATAATGAAAGTAGGCAAGTACTTAGGTCAAGAACTTTCTAGCTTGTCTAGTGTGTATGAAGAACTGAATAAAATGAGACTTTTGTAACGCAAGTTTTTAACGCAATCACTTGTGGGGTATGTCGGTATCGATAATAGTTTATTATTGACATATTGCACTGTAAGAAGTTGGTAATTAATGAAACAGCAAAAGCAAACTCGAATCTTAAGCTTGACTTTATAAACTTACTCTAAATGCAAACTAGAGGGTTAAGTTTGACCCTATAACCTAAACCTCCTTCGAATTATGAAACTAATACCTACCTATATACAAATATGTATCTACGTAATTAGTTCAGTTTATCAAAACCAACTTTCGTAAACTTTCGCCCTATAGAATTCATGGAACAGCTCTGAATCTTATAGGTTATGTAGAATAAATGGCGTTACAGCATTCCGGTGTTTAGTAAAACTTGTATTTTCATAAAATTCAATATCTTTGTAGTTTCACAACGACCATTTTTTTTTTTAATTTATACTATTGTTTTTCTCTCACATGGTCATCTCTGCGATATTATTTTATTCGCAGATGAAACCTCTCCGATTTTTAATAAAATATAATATAGATAGCAAAATAATTCGAGTAAAGAATGTGTTGTCTATTATTTCTAAATGGTTCACAGTTAATCGAATACTTAAAATACAAAAAAGACAATATGTTTACAGTTTTTGTTCATGTTAATCCAAACATTATGATAGACCTAGTTAAACTTTCGATTGACAACGCAAGTGGGAACTAAAATGGATTCAATTTTACTGTGAGATCCTCATCAACAGTTACATGACCTGTACATGAAACTCAGTTCTGCTGCATACAAGTATTTTTTATATCTGATTAGCTAGCCTTTGACCACTACTTCACCTTTTTTTTTATGCCTGATAGGTTAGCCTTTGACCACTATCTCACCTGATGGTAAGTGATGATGTGGTCGAAGATGTTGTTCAGGCTAACCTAGAAGTGATGCTAAGTAATGGCTAACCTAGAATTACATAATACTGTTTTTTTTATGACTGATAGGTTTACCTTTGACCACTATCTCACCTGATGGTAAGTGATGATATGGTCGAAGATGTTGTTCAGGCTAAGCTAGAATTACTGGCTCTAAAGGATAACTGGCGGAACACACCGTTAGGTGCTTGACGACAGATTTGCTACTTGAGGGTGGTAGCTAGCCATGCGGGCATTCGCATGGCTAGCCCTCAGACCATGCTATAGCGACTGCCATCCTAAGATAACAACCGGGACATACGGCTTAACGTGCCCTCCGCGCAACGGAAGCGCTCAGTAGTAATGTCACTAGCGGTCACCCATCCAATCCAGCGGCGGACGTCGCTTAACTAAGCTGATCAATTAGGAACGGCTAATCAAACGAGCGCTTCTATATTTACTTCATAGGTAGCTGTGGTGGCAATAGATATAGAATCTGCATTGTACAAAAGCCGGCAATTCATTCTTTGGATCCTTGCAAATCACTTAGGAAGTTTTTTAGAAGAACCCGGTTCAAAGTAAGTACAGGTAGTGAAAACTAAATATTTAACGTCCACCTATGTGACCTTAAATATTTCACGTTCATTTATCTGATTTATGTGATACTATTAATCTTGTTGGTACCTTTATACCTGATAGGTACCTACTTTTATGAATAGCTCTCTCACTCTACTTTTATTGTCGTGATGAATTATGTTTATGTTCGAGCCTATTAAACTTGTGAAAGCAATTTTCAAGTATTTGCCAATACATTTACGATGCCATCGCGTCCATGCGTGCGAGCGTCTAGGAGACACTGTAGCAAGTGTATGAAAAACCTGTTTATGGATACTGATATTACCTGTTGCTTCAAATTAGTCTTAATGGATGTGTAAACCTCAATCGAAACGCTTTTATTACTCTAACTATTGATGGAAAATCTCGCGGTCAGGTACTTACCATTAACTGAGTTACGGGTCTGTGGGTTCTGCCGTCTCAGTTTCACAGACTGCACTGACATACTCGTAGTGCCCGATGCTTAACACGGACGCAATTATGAGCCCTGAATGTACTTCTACAGCGCACTCCTATTGCCCTACACACACTATAATTACTTACTTGCGAGGAATCGTTTTCCCTCGATAGGTATTGAGATAAAAATGGGCCTAATTAGCAGGGTGCCACATCTCAAGTCGTGGTTGTGGATGGTGTGTTCCTGCACATTGGGCGCAAGTTATTTATAACTACCAACTAGAGAAAGTTCAGGGAGCGTCAGCGGCAGGTAGGTAGCTGGCCATAAACTTTGTACAGTTATGTTTTTTTAATGCTGATTGGATAGCCTTTGAACACAGTCTCACCTGATGGTAAGTGATGATGTGGTCGAAGGTGTTAACAGGCTTAACCTAGAATTACTGGCTCTCAAGGACAGCTGCCGGAACACACCGAGAGGTGCTTGGCGAAAAATTTTATACTTGAGGGTGTCGCTAGCCAGCCGGCATTCACAAAATGCCCTTCCGCCATGCGGTGAAGCTCAAGCCCGCGACGGGATTCGAACCATGGACCTGCTGCGCGGCAGTCCATAGCCAATGCCACTGAGCCATGCTTCATGCAGTGAATAATGTTTTTGTTATATAACCGAAAACATATATTTTAATTTGTTATTTTGTCGTCCTTTGTGTTTTAAAGAAGACAGGGTATATTGCACTCATGCACCCTACATAGGTGGAATAAGGGTGGAAAAATAGTACCAAATAATAATAGTAATAAGTTGTACCTATTCATATAAATAATAGGTTACACATTATGATTAGCAATACGAGTACATATATGCAACTTTGAGGAAAATGGCACAATGACGCAGATTTATGTTATGATAGATATTGAGTAGAAATCAGAAATTGCCGAGCATAGTCTATAAACAGAGGGATTGGCAAATGCGGCCGTTTTCATCCGCCTCGAACTCGTAAAGGTAGACCGCACATCGATTGCGGGAAATCGTCACAACACAAAATAGAATGCGTTATTCGGCCATATCGCCGCGCGCCGCTTTCGTATATCCAACTATTTTCTATTGACTATATCAAATCTAAATATCTACTAGTGGATCTGAGAACGGAAGATCTGGGGACTGAAATATTTTATTTCTTTCGTTTTCAATCCCCAGATGTCAGTAATTTTCAATAATATCCTAAATCTGAACGGTCAAAAAAAAGTCATACAAAATTATACATTGTGGAACCTGCTCACAAAATTTCACGAGAATCGGTTGAGATATTACCTCCAGTACAACCGGAAATCCGGAATCCGGACAGACAAACGAAAGTATTTTTGCCGTAGCTGAAATGGAGACGCTTCGCGCTCCCTCAGTTTATAATATATATTCTTCAATCAATAAAAATAATGAAGTATGTAAGTAATAATTATAATGAAAACGCTGCATCACTATCGATTCCTGCGTTCAGAAAAGTACCTATTCCATAATAATTACGTGTTTTGTTTCTGAACCCCTTTTATGTTATGTAATGTATATAAATATTACAGATACGTCACAATAACTACTATTATGTGTATCAATTTATAATTTTTGTAAAATAACCGTACGAAACCGGGGCGGGCCGCTAGTTTTGTTGATATAGTTATTAGAGTGTTATTGGTGAGACCAAAATATATTAATGAAAAAACTTATTTGTATGTAATAATTTATGATACTGTAAAAAGAAACTAAAACTTACCTGGGACACACAGTCAATACATAAAGTTGCAAGTTTCTGCACACCTATAGATCGATCATTCATAAGTATCAAATATAGCAGCATCCAATTGGCAAGACCCGTGGTACATTATTTTAAAGCAAAGACAACCTAGTAGTCAGTCTATGGACTACCGCCACAGAATAAAAAAACCAGAAGGATCACTCCGCAAAGCCATTCCAATAATTAGGCGACTCTAGCCCCAAAGCAATAAAGTGCACTTCAGCTCGCAAAGCACGGAGTGCCTAATATTTATATTCACCTACAATGCGTCTCTCTCTTTCTTTTATAGCTGTGATCTCTTCTGACTCGGCACGCACCGTAGAATTATCCCGCCCGGACGAATACGCCAATGTACCTGTAGCTTTGCACATAAAGTGCAGAGTGAGGGCCAGGTCAGGGCTGCTACTGCGCAGTATTCTGATATCTCAGGCTTCACCACATTTGCAAATATTTATGGAACCTAATTTTCGTCTCTAGTGGATCTAAGCCCTCGTACCCCGGCTTTAGACACTTCAGACAGTCTCGAGGACCGATCGTATGTAAATATGTTTCTGTTGTATAATGTTAATGTAAGCATGCTTGAAAATATATTTAGAAATAATATGAGTACTTCTTATATTGCAGGTGTTCCTATCACTTCACGCATATTCCCAAGCATGGTTGATACCAAGCACGCCTGCGCTCGCAGACGACGGTATCCTGATGGAGATGGGGAAGCTGGCCACTGCCGCTCTGTCTGACATGTATGGCACCAAGTATCAGGTAAAGTATTGTCTAAAAATAGTGCGAGTTGGACGTACTACGGACGGATAGCCTAGGCTTAGTAACAAGGTCCCGTTTTCTAACAACCCTAATGAAGCGATGCTATGTCAACGTAATTTGAATCCTAAAATTTCAACTCTAGAACCTTAGAACCTTGCACTTTATATGCGCTATCTTATTCAGTTTTGTGCACTTTGTTAAGATTAATTTTAAAGTGTTTGAATCTATTGTATTTTATAATCTGTGTACCTGAAGCTACGTCGTACAACAGTTATTTTGGTCAAATAATAAGTGTTTACAAAAAAGAAGCTTGAATACTCATGTAGGCACATGAGGAGGCCGAAATTTCTAGATAATTAGTACTGCTGTTCTCAGACTGATTATATTTACAGCTCTACCCATAAATGTTTCGTTAATTTTAGTGTCTTAGATGTGTAAAATTAACGTTTATATGAACTGTGGGTTTATTTAGGCGGTAAATTTGTAATAGGTCGGTAAGGTTGATAGCGTTTAGTCGTATTAGCATAGTAGAAAGAGTGGGAAGTAGGCCATCTCCGACCCAATTCTCGACATAATTACCTACCATACTTGCCTGTCTCAGGGTTGTTACTTGTTTATAATGTATGTACTCGAATATGCTAAATTTTAATTCTGTACCTAGAATGTGCGTGCGGTACGCATAGACACTATGGCGCACACAAACAAGCCGCGCGCGGTGCGTTTGTATGAAGATAACTTACTTCCCACTCCTTCTACTATGGTATTAGCTATCAAAGGTTATTTTATTACACCGTCCGATAATATAAAGCTCAGCAACGAGACAGCTGGCGTTTTATTGTCGCAGCTCTTGGGTGGCTGAACAACTTTACAGCGGCTTAGGGACAATTTCCATTCTGTGTGCAGTCTATTATCAACTCACTGAAGAGCAGCTATTATCAGTTGAGATAATACTGAGTTATATTATGAAAAAGGTAGTAAATTAATGTGATAAGTCACGCTAATGCTTTAACGAGAGGTGCCGGCACTCTGAAGCGCTCCTAGTGGAGCCTACCTAGCTTAGCAATTTTCTCGATGTTAGCGATCAACTGGAGAGACCAACGCTCGCTGCGGCCATGAGTTGGATGGTTGGATAGGGGTCTCCCAGTTCTTGTCTTAGGATAGCAGCCGTTATAACACAAGGTAGGGCATTTTGCGATCCCACACATCCACACCACCCCCGTGGTGGAGGGGCAGTGCGAAGGCATTTCCACACCTCAAAAAAAAAAGGCCAGTTTGCGTGTGCGTTTGCCCCCCTGGCTATAGTAACCATCCTTACGTAGAAAATCTGTCACCAAGTAGCCAACGTTGTGTTTCGGCAGCTGTCCTTCAGAGCCGCAGTGATTCTAGGTTACCCTGAACAACATTTTTGAACACATTATTAATTACCATCAGGTGAGATAGTGGTCTAAGGCTAGCCTATCATATCAGCAATAAAATACAGTTTGAAAACTATCGCGAGCAGGGCTTGGATAACGGTATATTTTTCGTAACGTTATCGTCTTAAATACCTAAGAAACGATATGGTTCGGTTTCGTTCGAACGGAACGTTATAAAAAACGTTTTGGAAGAAGAACATAATTTAAATCGTTTTCGGTTAATAAAACGTTTTTAACTGTTCATTGTCTGGATTGTTTGGTATGTAAATACGAATTTCATTATTCTGGTGCGAGTGGCTTAATGTAGTTTTTTCGCTTATGCTTATACCTATGCATTCTTATTTAGGGGTACATAACCTTATTTAAATAAAACTTTATAGTGCTCAAATTCCGCTGTGTAATCGTAAAAAATTTGAGTTAAAAAAATAACTAGGCAGGAACAAGAACAACTAAATTTTAATTAATAGGTAGGTACTAATATTTGTCGCTGATATTCTTCTATCTGACATTTTCATTTATTTGTTTCATCACTGTAATTTTAATAAGAAAAAAAATGTTTTTTTTCCAATTTATTAGCAAGAAATAAACACCACTACTAAGGCACTGCCCCGTGGCCGGGCTAAAATTTCGCTTGCTTATCATCAGGTGGGCCTTGTGCTTGTTCCGTTGCAAAAAAGAAATAAAGCTAATAAAAAAAATACCAAGTTTGGGATTCGAGGCCGCTACCATCCGTCCTTGTCTGATGATCTTGGGTTAAAAAGTTCAATGTTGCGTTTATTATTTTGTTAGATTATTCGCCTATTTTTTAATGATAGGGTCTTTCTATCAGACATGTTTTTAAAATTAGATTTTCGAATATTAAAAATAAAATAAAATAACAACAACAAAAAAACGTGTAACCAAAACGAATGATTTCAGCCACGCTCTCTTTAGTAGTAGTCACATAGATATATAGACAACACTTTATTGCACTTTGTTATAATTATTACAAGTTACAAAATAATTTATCTTAGAAACAGTACAATCAGCGGCCTTATTGCTAGGCAGCAATCTATTTTTTTATGTTATTGTGACGAAACAAGCTAGAGGCCCACCTGATGTTAAGCGGACTAACCTCTGCCTATAACAGATGCATTTCGTCATAAGTCACGAATTGCACTGCGCCCGTCACCTTGAGATATAGTTCTAAAGTCTCATGTGCCTGTAATTTCACTGGCTCTCAAGGACTGCTGCCAGAACACAATGTTAGGTGCTTGGCGACAAGCACCTAACGGTGTGTTCCGGCAGCTGTCCCTGAGAGCCAGTACTTCTAGGCTAGCCTGAACAATATCTTCGACCACATCCTCACTTACCATTAGGTGAGATAGTAGTCAAAGGCTAAACTATCATGCATACAAAAAAAAAAAAGTTTTATAGGCACAGGTTACCGGTTAACTTAAGGTCTCGTTGGCGTTCCGTTGCAATCCCATAAAAACTTACTGGTGACGCCAAAGCCTTGCAAAAAGTGAACTGTAATTTTGCTGGTTCTAAGAAAAAAAATATGGAGATATATTTATTTATCAAAAAATATAAACTCAGAATTACAGTTTTCACCAATGCGCCGTGATATACAGACATCTTATTTACACATTATAATTAGGTAATTATGAAATAAACATTGTTAAATAAAATAAAAAAAAATAAAAATACAGGTAGTTAAATTACATAACATTAAGTAATTGAACTATTCCTTACACTATCAATCTTCTCACAGTACCTAAGACATGCATTGCATACTGGCGTCCATCGATCAGCGAATGTATCACACTCGGAAGCTGATGCCAGAAGTGCATTCAATAACATTAAAGCTCTTACGAGAGGCGAGTTTGAGTGCGCGACCATGGCACTGCCAGCAAGACGCGATTGCGGGGCCTAAGAAGGTAATTAGTTACTACGGGAACAGGCAGTCTTACAACTTTTGCCACCAGTTCAGGGCAATCGGAATATAACGTTCGTTGAGAAATAATGATGAAGCTTATAAATTCAAGGTGGGACAAGGTGGGCGAGGACTAAGATAAATTCAATTAATTTATCTTCCTCGCCTGCGCGGTACAGAGGCGCGGTTAGTGTACACACGAAACCTCCGCCCGCACCTCTCTCAGTCCCCTTTGTCGTCCCCCGCGCTTCAGTACCGCGCAGGCGAGGACTACCTATAGTAAGTTGTAGGACGCTAATGCTGGAGGCTGAAGTCAATCCATCACATGAAAATAGGTAGGCACTTGACAAATTTATTAAAAATTAATTAAAAAGACTTATTAAAAATTAATTAAAAAGACTTATTAAAAATTAAATTAATAATAATAGCCATTTAGCGTAACCACTCACTCAGGTCAGGTTACGGATGATCTGTGTGCCCAATATCAGAACCGGATGTTACTTTATGCGAAAAAACGGTACAGACAACCTCACCGTATGAATACCTACCGTGCAGGCTGAGATGTTCACACAGATAAATGTAAAAATAGCTAAGTCATCCTATACAGTTTCTCAAAATGTTTTCGAAAAGAAAAAAAATACTAGTAAATACCTACCACCCAGTCATTCTCATCTTTCAACGCCGAAGCAATTTAAGATTGGCAGGCTAATAGGATTAATATATTATTACCTATATATATATTACTTATTTAATTTGTAGTTCGGTGTGATACAAATGATTTGCTGTATGCATATAGAAATTTGAAATTCACCACAGTTCGTAAAATTATAACTTTCTCTGTTCTATAAATTTTCTTACGAATCATGAATGTTCTATTGCGGTTTACTCGCTTAATTTACAAAATTCGTTGTTTATTTTATTTTTTGTTAGACCACTAATGAGCTCTATAGACCAAAACTTTTCTGAAATATCTAATCAATGAAAGCAGCTCGTATCTCGCATCAATTTTTTTATATTTATTTCATCTGACATTAGTTAGGTACAATTACAATGTAAAATATTATGAAGCGCTCGTAGCGAAGTTGCTTAGCTGTTCTTAACCGGTCAGCTAAGTTAAGCAACGACCGCCGCGGTCATGAGTTGGATGGGTGACCGCTAGTGACATTACTACTGAGCGTTGCCGTGCTTCGAAAGGCACGTTAAGCCGTCGGACTTGAATGTAAGCCTTCGTATTTTATTATATTGTAATTTAGTGGTGTGTACAATAAAGAATTATCTATCTATCTTTTTGACTTTGTTACCTTAGGCTGGCGGTCGTTAAAGCATGGTGGTAGGGCATTTTGCGAATGCCCGCCTGGGTAGCTACTACCCTCAAGTAGAAAATCTGTTGCCAAGGACCTAACGGGATGTTCCTGCAGCTGTCCTTGAGATCCAGTAATTCTAGGTTAGCCAGAACAACATCTTCGACCACATAATCACTTACCATCAGGTGAAATAGCGGTCAAAGGCTAAACTATCAAGCATAAAAAAAACTGTAGATTATGACTGTCCGTCATCCAAACAGCCACAAAACCAGACTATATATTTATGCCTGATATGTTAGCCTTTGACCACTATCTCACCCGATGGTAAGTGTGGTCGAAGATTCAGACTTATCTAGAATGGTCTGGAAATCTGGAAAAGTGGTAGCTATCCAGGCAACCGTTTTAATGTATAAGATATCATTAGATTTTTCTTGATAGCGCAAGTGGCACTCGGTAGATAAAAAGAATAATAATAAAAAACTGGTGGATTTTAGACGTTATACTGTTAGAAAAAATGTTTTTCTTCCAAAAAAACTAACGTCGTAACAAACTGTCGTGTTTCATATCAAAATGAATGGAGGCCCACCTGATGTTAAGCGGACTAACCTTTCCCTATAACAGATGCATTTCGTCAAAAGTCACGAATTGCACAGCGCCCGTCACCTTGAGACATAGTTGTTTAGTCTAATGTGCCTGTATTTTCACCGGCTCTCAAGGACTGCTGCCGGAACACACCGTTAGGTGCTTGGCGACAGATTTTCTACTTGAGGGTCGCCAGCCAGGCGGCATTCGCAAAAATGCCCTTCCATCATGCGGTGAAGCCGAAGCCCGCGGCGGTATTCGAACCATGGACCTGTTATCTAACGATAACTAATTAATGTAACCATAGCTCTTACATAAAAATTGGTTAAGCCATTTAGAAGTTTGGTGGAATAAAGATTCTCACAAAAATACATACATGAACCCTGAAAACATAAGACCTTTTTTTGGGCAGCTTACACAAAAAGGCAAACCCACAGATTAGGTAATTATTTCAGTGTAGAATTTTCTTTGACATAGTAACCAAATGGTCAGAGGAAACCAAACCAGTGTGAATAAAAAGTGAAATTGTTTATAAAAATTACAAGTTTTCTTATATTTATATACGTTTAAGTATTATACATTGTATAGTACGTACACAAAATATGCTGTGTTTAGTTGAATGACAATAACAGCGACAGACGAATTAATGATCCGAAATTATATCATTGTACACGTAGACTTTATTGATTAAAGAGCAGATTTTTTTTTTCAATTCAAAAAAGGAATATAGTTGCATTTTTAGCGTCGTATTATTACCACATAAAGACCACTTATAATGAATAGCATTTTTCTTATACTTATAATTAACTTCGGCATATCGAGGACACGCTTTCAAAGCCATACACGGTCGCTATTATAAAATTATAGTTATTACTCTGTGGGCATGCCTGTCAAGACCTAATGACAAAAAAATCTTATGTTGACTTTTTATTCATACTAGTCTTTCCGGTTCCAAATTGGTTATTGAATTACGGTCACTTCTAAATTTTCGCATGCCTTTCGTGTTCTAATGACAGGACGAAATATAATGGTAGTAGGAGTAGCTTGCTGGCCAGCTAGGGCTTCATTCTCGAATTCGATAGGTTGAAAATTATTTATTATTAAGGAGTTTTTAAATTTTAAAACATGAATCGGCATCATGAATTCAATCCAATTAATTTGTTGTCTAGATTTATATAATATCAATTGTGTCATGTTCATTATGTGTCTAGAACCAATATTGCATGTTTAATGATAACAAATATTTTTAAAATATTTTAAGAAAACATCAAATTAATATCAAATAAACTACTTAAAAAAAATAAAAATATATCTAGTGACAATTCCACCTAATTTTCCTGCTAAGCCGACGTGACGTCACAATCGCCACGCAGCCAAACCAGATGAATTTTCGACGCGTTTCGCTTCTACACGAAGCATCCTCAGAAGGTCTTGACTCTACGAGCGCACGATCGAGAATGAACTACTATATATTTATATATTTTTATACTAGATATATTTTTATATTTTTAAGTGTTTTATTAAAATATTAATTTGACGTTTTCTTAAAATATTTTAAAATTATTTGTTATTATTAAATATGGATTTCCACAAAGTAACGCCTGAATCTATTCATTAATATGGCATGCTCGATATGAGTAAACTGTTACTAGCTCGATTTCAAACTTATATTGTTTATACTCACGGTTTTGCAATAAATATTACTTTACTTTACTTTTGAAGTTCGAATTGCTTAATGCGCTACGATTTCTATGTTTATTTGTAGCTGATAGTTAGCCTTTGACCACTATCTCAACTGATGGTATAAGTGACGATGTGGTCCAAGTAGTTGTTCAGGCTTACCTAGTATTACTCGATCTCAAGGACAGCTGCCAAAACACACCGCTAAGTGCTTGGCGACAGTTTTTTTAATGTTTAAAATGAAATGTCACAATAATGTCAAAATAAAGTTCATTGCCTTTATCATTGTGTTAGGATCTGATAATCAATACGTTAGAGAGACAACGGAACTTCTTATTGAGTTATGTGGTTCGTATATTATTAAACAGTTCCACTTCCTATTCGTGGTCTAAGACTGATCTCAGCTAGTAAGCTTTCAAGACCTGGTCAGCATCTTAAGGTTAGTTAGTGTCCTCGTAGCTCTTTCCATACAAATGTAGTGTCGCCATATTTTAAATAAGAAGTGTTCAAATTCGTTGATATTGTGCGCATGTACTTGTGCTCAAAATGTAGACTTCTGATTAGCCAGTTGTTTGTTTTATTATTTATTTTATCTTTTTTATTTTCCTATGAATAATTACAATGTTACACAGTACAATTGTTTTGCCCATATTCTTGGTTGATCAAGTGCGCGGTGCATCTTTCGGTTTTACGCACCTGACACCCTTCAGTTTTACCCATACCGATAGCAGAGCAGGTGCGAAATATTTGCTCTAATAAATTTTCAAGTCAATTAATACATACAACGTTACACATTCTCAAAATGCGTTACAAAAAGCGTTACTTAATTTTTTTGCAACTAAAATGTCATCGACACCCATGGATTTCAAACTCAATATGTCAAATCAATTTGGTGAAGTCAGAGTTGATCGTACGCAACCTACTGTCTAACTTGTAAATGGCGAAGGTAACCATACTGATCTAAGTGTATTTTTTTCTATATTTTTTTTATTATATGCAAAAATACAAGGAAAAAAATATTCAATTGATGCCACATTGATCCAAGTACAAAAAGCGCCTTATATTGCGCTTTCACTGCTATTTCACGTTAGCATTATACTTACTTTCAAAAATATATCCTACTATACTGATACGATATTTTTTTTCTGGTATTTTTTTTCTGCAGAAATCATCATTTTCAATACTTTTAATCGAAATATTTTATTATAGATTTTTTTTTATTTTGTCTGATATATAGCCATCATTTCGATAAAAATTAAAGCATAATAAACCACGTATTTTTTTTAAAACAAGTTCGAACGCGTTTCTTTCATTTTCTCAATATAATGAAAACGATACTTGGTATGGTTCTACCGTCGCCAAATGAATCCTGCCTGTCTGTGTTTTTCCGAGTTCAAAATGTCATTTCGATATCATTGATTGCGGTGAGGATGTGTCTCGCACTAAGGACTAAGGTACCGGCCTGTTTAGCTGCATTTTCCATAGTTCTAGTGCTTTCGAAATCCTCAAAAGCGGGCGTTGCATAATCTGTGGTTGCATTAAAACTAAGCTACTTTGTATGTAAGAAAACCGATAAGAAACATTAGGTGAAGAATTAGCTAATTTTCTTTTCAACACTGTTGCTCCTAAAGTGAGCTTTATTATATCGTTCTTAGGGCCATAAACCGAACTATAACACCCTCGTGCATAGTAATATTATACACTAGTAGTATTATTATATCTTCTATGCTAGTGCGTAATAGAATTATCCCTACAAAGTTAAGTTAGTGCCTAACTGCAAATTATATGCGAGTAAACATAGCATTTTCATTTAAATTGGGTAATTTATCCCTACAAAGTTAACTTTGTAACTTAAGTTACTAACTTAAGTTAGTACCTAATAGCAAATTATATGCGAGTAAACAGAGCGTTTTCAATTTAACCGGGTAATACAGATTTGTAACATGAAAGAGGTTTATATGTAATCAACAATCAAACATTTGCCGCGCGCAAAAAAAAAAATACTTGCGCACTATTATCAATAATTTTCGTATGTTGGTATCGCATTTGGCAATATATATTTATTTTCCTCGCAAGGGTGTTGAAAAAGTGCGATAGGTGTGAAAGTCGTGAGCAACTTGCTCATTATACACTCGGCTGATTTACGGCGGCTCGGGCTGCAACACATAGCCTCGTGTATAATGAGCAACTTAGCTCACTTGTATCATAATCTACTATTAAAAGGTCTGCTTCCTATGGACGTTGTCTCACACGTTACTATCTCGAAAATTACACATTTGATTGCTATTTGTAGCCTCATAAGTATTATTTTTACATATTATCCAGCACTTTAGCCAACTTACGCTTTTACACATTTTTTACAATCTAAAATTGTTACACGGATAAAAGTTGTTTTGTCTTATACTAAGAGTATCGTAATATCAAGAATGCAAATCTTGCCTATGGCCAACATCATGATAAAATAATACGCCATACCTGCTTAGGTGCTTAGTCTCATTCACGAGAAAGCCTAATGTGGTACGATTTACATTGACTTATCATATTTATTTATTCATTTATAAGTTTTAGGTACAATTTTAGAAAGAAAAATATAATATAAGAATGCTGTGTTGCGCTAAAACCTGTTTTTACAGACTTATGAATACAATTTGCTGTTAACCATTTAATTTAAAATTAATTTATAATTCAAGTGTACACTTTTCCTTAAAATTTGAAATAAAAGTAGGAGTTAAAATGTCAAGAAAATTTAAATTTATATTAAAATATACATAAATGTAATTTTAAAGCTACTTATTTTAATTTTCAAAATTTGTGATCAAAAAATGTATTTAATCTTTCTTGTGATATGTAATGAAATTTACGATTCTGACATTCTACGACTCAGCCTTACCTACAGCTATAAAGACATATTGCTGTTCTGGCATGGTGCTAATTATCTATACAGCTATAGGCAAACATATACATAGGTGTTACGATTGTAACATTCTGCTAATTGGTCGATTTACCATTTAAGTAAATTTGCAATAGTTCCAACCCGAACAGAACGCGACGGTCTGAGCACAAATACCTACTATGAAATTGAATTAACTGCCCTACTTACTATACAACACTTCAATGTATTGAGACCACCTTGTCGGTGGTATTGCTAGGGATGTCAATCAAACTCATGTTAAAAGTAGGCTATTCACGATGACGCTCTGTTGAGTTTTGAAGATTAATTTGAGTGATTGAGTGCGAAATCAAACCGTATGGAGGGCCTATTAGGCCGTGATTGATCAAATAATTCCATATTCACCATTGAACGTATAAAAAACAGGAGATACGGCACCTGCGCCTTGAAAATGGCAATGTCAAATCAAGCGATGTCTCCTAATTGAATCTCAGTAGTGTGCGTATGTGCTTCTACAGCATGCTTGTTTTCCTGTCTTTGTCATTCATTAAAACGTATCACATACAATCAATGATATTATATATAAAAGGAGGGAAATATGTTATATGGCGCACTGAAATGGCCCTATCTAAACGATCCCCGGGACAGTCTCGTATCTGACCGCTATCCCTGTTGCTCACATAGAATCTCCGATTTCATGTCGCACTCCGGCGCATCCTCGAAACATTATCTATCTTTATAAGTACATACATCAATAGACGGCACGGGTGTCGTTTACAAACGTTGTTTTAATATCTCTCGTAATCTTTGCATACAATGTATGTCGCTGTGTGCATTATATGCTTGTGTTTAAATGTCTCCACATTATATTGTCATGATATTAGGGCGTAGGTACCCTATCTTGCATTTAAATATAAATCGGTCATATTTACATAATTTGATAGAGGTCATTAACAGCCACTTATGGACAAGCTCAGAGTCGCTGAACGAGCTAAGGAGAGAGCTTAGCTCGTTGAGCGGTTCGAGAAATTCTCGATCGTGCGCTCGTAGAGTCAAGACCTCCTGAGGATGATTCGTGGAGAAGCGAAACGCGTCGAAAATTCTTGCGGTTAGGCTGCGTGGCGTTTGTGACGTCACGTCGGCTTAGTAGGTAAATTAGGCGAAATTGTCACTAGAATTTTTTTATATATTTTTTTAGTGTTTTCTTAAAATATTTTAAAAATATTTGTTATTAGTAAAATATCGTTAATTTTATCAATAAATTTTCACGATTTTCAAGGCTGCAGTCGCCCTCTACTTTCATACCTCGAGCTGGGACTATTTCTATTCAACTAATCGAGAAATCCTAAAGAATGCTTATTAAACCTGTTTATATTTTATCATCACGATATCTCGTTATTGCTGTGGTATGGGTCTCTGGATCGGTTCCCAAATTGGTAAAATAGTTATGGGTATTTCCTACCGGAACTTCTCACTCTTACACTCCGTGGCCTGGCACTGCACATACAAATGGCAATACCAGGCCACGGTAGCTCAAATTGGCCGAGCCTGTCCCAGCCTACGGGGTGGTTGGTCACGAGTTAGAATCACGGTCGTATTAATTTTTTCCTTTCGTTGTCATTTTTTAAAATGGCAATATGTTTGTTCCATTTAAATGGACATAAAATGTCTGTATAGCGACATGTTAGTTGTTTTTATATATGTTTGGAGATATAAGTTACACAAGCGATTATCACCATGACCTATGATATTATGCCATTTTTTATCTCATCACATTTTAACCATGAGATGATACTTGAATAAAAACTTACAATTGTAATAATTGAAAATGTCTATGTTAAACTTTATGCATCAACATTTAAATTAAAGCCTAGTACTATTCTAAGTGAGACTTATTTATTTAATATAAATACCCCGTGGGGTGCCGGGTTAGAATTGCACCTCCCGATAGCATCCCGTGGGTGTCGTAAGAGGCGACTACGTGAAAAATACTGGAAGGTGGGCAGCAGCGCCTTCTAAAGAACTGCCATCTTACTCTGCGATCTCCAAGCCGCCTGGCAAGCGTGGGGATTATGGCAAATACCCCCTTAATAGGGGAGGCTGTGTTCAGCAGTGGACAATTCGGCTGATACAGTTTTTTTTTTTTTTTTTTTTTTTAAGTTATTTTGATGGAACAACCGCGAGGCCCACCTGATGTTAAGCGGTATCCTCTGCCTATAACAGATGCATTTCATCACAAGTGACGAACTGCACTGCGCCCATCACCTTGAGGCATACCTGTTAAGTCTCATTTTGCCTGTTATTTCACTGGCTCTCAAGGACTGCTGCCGGAACACACCGTTAGGTGCTTGGCGACAGATTTTCTACTTGAGGGTGGTCGCTAGCCAGGCGTGCATTCGCAAAATGCCCTTCTAGCTCACGCAAAGCTCAAGCTCTGGGCGGGATTCGAACCATGGACCTGCTGCGCGGCAGTCCATAGCCAATGCCACTGAGCCATCACTGCTTCAAGACTATCCTAACTAGTACTAACCTAAATCCGTGGTCCGTGCTAAGTCCCACGTGTGTGAATGTTTTTAACGGAGCATGTATTTAGACCGTTAATGTGATGTGTCTAACCTAAAGGGTACTTTTTATGAATGATTATTATATTGTTTCAGATTGGCACTGCGGCAGAGATCCGACAACCAGCGTCAGGAATGTCACACGACTGGGCCAAGGCGCGCGCTGGTATCAAGTTCGCTTACCACGTGGATCTACGTGACTCATATGGACCTTACGGATTCCTTCTACCAGGATCGCAGATCGTCTCAACGGCTCGGGAAACTTGGCAGGCTGTTAAAGCAATTGTAGATAATCTATCTTCTGTGTAGGATAAAATGTAAATGATCATGAAATCATGAACACTAAAATACCTACAGCTTGGTGGTAGTGAAAGAAAACATGGGAAATCATCACGGGGTATATAGCGGGTAAGAGATAGTACCGAGAGGGTAAGAGAGTGGTCAAATCCTTCTAGTGCAAGCACCTCTCCAATTAATATCGCAATATAAGGTAGGCTAGAGGCACATCTACATTTACACTGTAATATTATAATGAGGAAAGATTTGTATATTTGGAGTTTTGTATGCAACGAATAAACTTAAAAACTACTGGACCGATTTGGATGAATTTGGTATGGTTTGGTATGGTTAGTTTGAGACCCTGGAAAGGACATAGGATTTTTTGTCCAGCTGCGCAAAAAGAGGTTGATGGTTTTGCGGGAAAACCGACATACCCGCGGGCGGAGCCGCGGTTGGAAAGCTAGTTACAATATATTTTAATGCTGTGGCAGAGGAAAGTCCTATTGCGTATCTTTAAGCGGGGTTTTGACAATTTCTCAGTTTGGAGAATTGTTTTATAGTTTACTGTGACTTTACTGTTCATAGTATGGCCGCGTATAGCTACCGAATTCAATCAAAATTCATTCAGCCGTTTCGTAAGTGTTAGCAAATAGGTACTTATCCCGCAGACAGTTGGGACAGTATCTTAATACGGTATGGTTAACTAAATACGGTATTTTTCCCTTTGTTATATTATTTAATGTAGATATAAAAGCCAGATAGGCTAGAGTATTATTATTTATCCAGAAACGACAGTAGACAGCCGGACAGACCCGCCTCAATCCGATCCAAATTAAAGTAATAAACAATATTTTTAAAATATTTTAAGAAAACGTTACATTAATATTTTTATAAAACACTTACAAAATATAAGATATATATATATATTGACAATGCCGCCTAATTTTTCTGCTAAGCCGACGTGACTTCACAAACGCCACGCAGCCAAACCGGAAGAATTTTCGACACGTTCGCTTCTACACGAAGCATCCTCACGAGGTCTTGACTCTACGAGCGCACGATCGAGAAATCTTTATATTTCTCGATCGATATTTTTTTAGTGTTTTATTAAAATATTAATTGAATGTTTTCTTAAAATATTTTTGAAATATTTGATATTATTAAATATGGATTTCCGCGAAGTAACGCCTGAATCTATTCATTAAAAATAAAGTGCTGTCCCTGTCGTCCAATATGTATACTGCTGAATTGTAGAGCCTTGTTTCTCGCCGGCCAAACAAAAACGTTTAAATATAAATTTATTTAGGTTAGGTACTTTTGAATTTCATTGGATGCCATCCAATTGTTTATTACTTGCAATTATTATATATTTGTATGAAAATGTAATTATTTTTGTACCTATAAAAATGTATTGTTGAGTAGTACAAAACCGCGCTCATTAGGATAAATAAAATTTCTGGTATCCTAGAAAAGAGTATTATGGTAAATTATATGACATGGTATTCAGTACAAAATTGCTCAATTAAAAATTATTTGCTCAAGTAGATGTATGTAAGTTCTGATTATACTTATTTTAATAATTTAATAAAGATTTGAAACTAAAAAGACCTTGTTTTTTATGAATGTGGTCACGTGTATTGTTGCCGTTTTTATATGTTGATTGTTTAATGTTAGCATGGCGGAAATCAATTTAGATTGAGAAAAAATGTTTTGGGGATTTCAATGATTTTGTCACTCACTATCGCCTAGGTTACAGCTTTCTATTGTATGGATTTATATCAGAAGATTCAAAGCAGGAATATCTAATACTAATCAACCTCCACTTCCTACTTCTATGGCTAGCTCATATTTAGACTATCTTGCACCACCATCAGTTGCTCCTTCACCACATACAATACTAATTCCAATTCCTCAACAACTTCCTTTGAGTCAATCAAATATTAGTTTCCCCTTTTCATTGCCGGAGATTAAAGGAGTATTTTCTAAGCTGCGCCTGGCGAAGACGGTATTCCATATTTATTTATACAGATTTTCTTTAAGTATTAGCAAAAGTACACTGTCATATGCGGAATTAATATCTAATAATAGCGCAACAATGGATTCATCGCATTCAGGAGCGCATCCCTCTGTCTGCATTGCTCTGATAAGAAGTGTTATTGATTATGACTCAATTTTGTTAGAGCCATGTAGCATGGCTGGAATAAGGAAGTTAGAGGCCATTCAAGCCAAACCTCTGAGAATCATCACCGGAGCAATAAAGTCTAGTCCAATAAATGCACTCCAAGTGGAATTACATTAAATTTAATAGTTCAAGAAAGATGGAATAGATGGCACTACCTTTATTACCTTATTACCTTCATTATCGATTGACGACGGACAGTTCGGTTTTCGCCCCCAAATTTCAACTGACATGGCGATTTTTTCGTTGAAACAAGTAGTAGACCACTATAACAGTGGTCAGACCAGTGTATTTGCGTGCTTCTTAGATTTAAGCCGGGCTTTCGATACATTAAATCATGAGCTATTATGGCATAAGTTGCAGGATACCAGTGTTCCGGATGATGTTGTTGGCTTGCTTAGGTATTGGTACCGCAATCAAGTCAATAACATTAGATGGGGACAGGAGTTATCTGACAGTTTTAGGCTTTCCTGTGGGGTGAAACAGGGGGGCTTACCTCTCCAGATCTATTTTACACCTATATGAATGATTTGATTGAGGAGCTGAGTAGCGCACCGGTTGGGCTCGGATCAGATTAGATAACAGGTAAGTTAATAATCTGAGCTATGCCGATGATATGGTGCTGCTCAGCCCCTCAATTAAAGGTTTGAAAAGGTTAATTTCTATATGCAAAAAATATGCCAAGAACCATAGCCTTATATATATCATGTTAAAAAAACGGAAATGATGGTATTTAGATCTGGAAAGGGACCCGAAAGTGTTCCCTGTGTCTATCTCAACGAGCAGCCTATTAAGGTAGTGGAAAGCGTTAAGTACCTTGGTCACGTCTTATCGTCGAGGAGAAAAGATGATAACGACCTTAGATTATTGATGGGTCTCCGCTCGCGCTCCGACTAGATACCGCGCTACCTGAAAACAATAGATCCGTAAATGCGGCAACTCGAAGGCAATTAAATAAGATTTTAATTAGTTGAAGGCCTCATTTTTAACAGTTATTTTATTATTTACATCTCTTAACTAATATTTAAATAATATGATTAAAAATAATTATAATTATATGTAGGTTTTAGCGTACATTGTTTGAAAGATAAAGGTTAATGAAAGGCGAAACTGGCTCGGGTACGCCGACTTCGGCGTAGTATTAGTTGCCGCATTTTACAAAGACACCGGCGGTATCTACTAGTCGGAGCGCGCGCGGAGACCCATCAATAATCTAAGGATAACGACATTGAACGACAGAGAAGAGCTTTATGTGTAGTGGGCAACATGATAATTATAAAGTTTTGTAAGTCCTCCTCCGACAAGGTTACCTTATTTAAATCCTACTGTCAAACGTTTGACACCTGTCAACTCTGGACAAATTACACTAAAAAGGCACATGATGGTATTAGAGTTGCATATAACAACATCTTTAGGCAACTCATGGGGCTGGAGCGTTACTGTAGTGCCTCCGGTATGTTCTTTAATGCACGTGTGAACTCCTTCAATGCCATAAAAAAAAACCGAATGGCTACTTTTCTGACCAGAGTTGAGAAGTGTAAATTTCTTGCAAAACAACCGATTTTTTTTTTATAACACTTGCATTACTAGTCCAAATTAAATTGGTCGCCTTAACAGTCTGAAAAGAATGCAAAGTTTATTTAATTTTTGTTTCAGATCTACTTTGACAAAAATTAAATAAATTTGCTTGTATTCTTTTAACACAGAGTCATATATTAATAAAGTACAATTCGTAAAATTAATTTAAAATAAACGGTCATGCGCGTAGTAGTAGTAACCCGTTATCATAATATAGAATAATTCTGTTGTTCATTTTCTTTTTATCTCTCTACCTATAACTTTCTAAGCAATTTGTTCTTTTGTTTATAAATTGTGATTGCTTGCACGTGTAGACTGTTGTTGACCGTGACTATTAAGAAGGAATCATGGATTATCTCTTAGATTATTGATGGGTCTCCGCGCGCGCTCCGACTAGATACCGCCGGTGTCTTTGTAAAATGCGGCAACTAATACTACGCCGAAGTCGGCGTACCCGAGCCAGTTTCGCCTTTCATTAACCTTTATCTTTCAAACAATGTACGCCTACTACCTACATATAATTATAATTATTTTTAATCATATTATTTAAATATTAGTTAAGAGATGTAAATAATAAAATAACTGTTAAAAATGAGGCCTTCAACTAATTAAAATCTTATTTAATTGCCTTGAGTTGCCGCATTTACGGATCTATTGTTTTCAGGTAGCGCGGTATCTAGTCGGAGCGCGAGCGGAGACCCATCAATAATCTAAGGATTATCTATACGTTTCTTAGTTGCTCACAAACTTTTTTCTTCTCTCCATTTAACGACACCTCTCTATAACGTCATAAAATGCACAGTCCCTTGAGTTTACACTGTATATGTATATATATATCTATATATAGTGTAAACTATATAACGACACTGAAGGGATTATATTTTGAATATTTACATCAAGAACCAAAAAACAGAGTCACAATATTTTCCTATTGAATAAATATTCTTATTTATAATAATAATTATGAGACGGCGAGGATGAGGTCTAAAAAGTACCTTATACCGAAGCTAATCGATCAACTCTGTACAGTCATATCTGTTATGACTTATGATATAGGTCATACAGAAGCATAATATCTAAGTGTTGCCTCCTAAAGTCCGGCCGCTGAGAGAATGCGTTTGACAGTTCGTTTTGTGAATATTTTTTCCCCAGTTCAAAGTAACATAATAGTCTGACTGCATAATATTGTATTAGTCAAACATTTAAGTATCTGAAAATAGGGTATATTTTATTTCATTTAAAAGCCACAACTACAATACAAACACGAACTGTCAAACGCAATTTCTCAGCGGCTGGACTTTAGAGTTTAATTGCAATAATTTATAGTATTTGTTTAGCAGCTCTTCATAATGGTTTAATATTTTGCAATAAATACGTTAATTCGTTGTTAAAGTTACTAGAGGACCTGGTGACAAAATTAAATATTTTTAAACCACATGCTGTTATATTTTGTATATTTACATTAACGATTAATTTACTACCTAATATTATTCCTTAATCCTTTATGACTTGAACTTCATTAAAGTTAGAATCCCATAACACATATCTTAAATTACACATTACAAATCACATACCCTTCACATGCACGTATACTCAAACATACAGAAACACGCACCGACACATACACCTTTCAAATTCCTCACAAACATTCACTTAAACTCGTACACTAATACTACACCACAGAACAATGACTACACGTAAATATTAATTATTAAAAATATACAAAATGACGTTAATTCTAATAAAAACAATTTCGTTAAATATTTTTCCTGTATGTATATATGTTTCCATGTATTGGTTCAATTTTGAATTGTTACTAAATAGTATATATAAAAGAAAAAATATAGATGTGTTACAGATTCTCTAAAGCCAGGAAGGACCTGGCTCTTGAGATACAGGCCACCAGCCTAGTTTTAGAGTCATAAACTCATCATAAATGTATCACAATAAGGAGTAATAAAATTAATTTGTATTTGTATAAAATTATTTGATTTTGTCTTAGGAGTAGAATATATTTTAATAAAATACACTGAAAATCTGCCCAGATCCTTTTGGAATTTTAAGTGGTGTTGATAAGTTTTTATAGAATGATACATTTTCAGGTCATCGGCATGTAAATGCAATTTAAAAAACTTAAAATATTTTTGTATGATATTTGACGATAAAAAGTAACGGGCCTAATATGGTCAATATTAGGCCCGTTTTTTTTATCGTCAAATATCATTAAAAAATATTGAAAGGTACTCTTGGGGACCCCAGAACTAATTGGAACCACATCTGATTCAAAAACAACTTTCTGGCAATGTTTCGTGATATATGATTTGAATCAGCGCCATAAATTACCTCGAATAGCGTTATAAGCTCTTTTGTCTAGTGAAATCCTGTGATCCATTCTATAAACCACTTTTGAAAATGAGTAAACACACTGTTTGTTTGTTTGTTATTGTCTACGTTATAAATATTTCAGTAAAGCTTCGATAAAGTGGGCAAAATTGAGATTGGGCGATAGTTTTCTACAACTTTAAATAATCGTCAGGTTGAATATATGGTGGACTGGAAAACAAATGGTGTCAGCGGTGTATTTAAGAACTTATGGTAAATTTTTTTGTCCTACAATAGCGTCTAAAATCCATGAGTTCCGTTTTTAAGTACCTTGTTTCACCTGCGCTATCAAGACGAATGTATCGCATACATTAAAGAAGTTATGGTGGAATTATGGTATGAACCTTGAAAACAAAACACTCCTTTTAGTGGGCAGTCGTGTAACAACACAAGTAATCATAGATAGGTAAACCAAGTTGTGGGTGACTGTAGGGCAAACAGGGATATAATTTGAACTGATTTTATCTGTTAGCAATATTTTGTAGTCAGGTCAGACCTTAATTAGAATCGCTTAGCTCTTCGATACCGCTCATGTCCAACTAAGTCAAAGTCATTGTAATCATCATAATGTACTGTACTGTAAACTTTACTGTAACAGCCGACTCGTCCACTGCTGAACACAGCCTTTATTAAGGGCGTATTTGCCATAATCCCCACGCTTGGCCGGCGGCTTGGGGATCGCATTGTAAGATGAATTACCGCTTAAAGCCGGCGGTTCTTAAGAAGGTGCTGCTGCCCACCTTCCAGTATTTTTCCCTTAGTCGCCTCTTACGACATCCACGGGATGAAATGGGGAGGTGCAAGTCTAACCCGGCACCCCACGGGGGCCATGATAAGTAACAAAAATAAATTAAATGAGAAGATGAAGCAATGATGCCGAGCGGTAATAGCTACGGACTGCCGTGCCGCAGGTCCCTGTTTCGATCCCCACCGATGGCTTGAGCTTCATTGCATGGTGGAAGCGCATGTTGCGACCACATATCAAGTAGAATCTGTCGCCAAGCTCCTAACGGTGTGATCCGGCAGCAGTCCTTGAGAGCCAGTAAAATTACAGGCACATGAGACTTAACAACTATGTCTCAAAGTTACGCGCGCAATGCATTTCGTGACTTGTGATGAAATACATCTGTTATATGCAGAGGTTAGTCCGCTTAACATCAGGTGGGCCTCAAGCTTGTTCCGTCACAATAACATAAAAAAAAGATTTCCAAACACTCGGAAAGGTGTCGCGTAGTACACTGACGGAGAAATAACGCCCGCGATGTCATCAAACTAAGATGGTTTCTGTGCTGTCAACATTTAAAATATGAATAATTCATATGAACAAATGCTCTGCTTCATTTTTAAGTTTGTTCTGCTGATCGTACTTATATGAGTGAAGTGAGCCGAGAGTCCGTCCTATTTTTATTTTATTCGTATTGTACATACATAGATGAAAATAATAGAAAATGCTTTAGCATTAAGTCCTCCATTTGTACTGTAGTGCAATAAAGAATTTGCTGTACATTTGTATTGATTTGAATTTGACATTGATTTAATTTTGTTTTAATTTGAATTTGACATTGATTTAATTTAATTTAATTTTTATTTATATTCCATTTGTTAAATTTTGTTTTTAATTTAATTTGATATTAGTTATTATAGGTTTTTTGTTACGATTATGAATTTGACTTACACTATTGCATTAGGAAATTCCTGTAAAGACAATTGTAATTGTGTTTTGAATAAATAAATAAATAGATATAGATACAGATACAGAAATAGATAAATATATAGATATGGATAAAGTCAAAGTCAAAGTCAAAGTCAAAGTCAAAGTCAAAGTCAAAGTCAAAGTCAAAGTCAAAGTCAAAGTCAAAGTCAAAGTCAAAGTCAAAGTCAAAGTCAAAGTCAAAGTCAAAGTCAAAGTCAAAGTCAAAGTCAAAGTCAAAGTCAAAGTCAAAGTCAAAGTCAAAGTCAAAGTCAAAGTCAAAGTCAAAGTCAAAGTCAAAGTCAAAGTCAAAGTCAAAGTCAAAGTCAAAGTCAAAGTCAAAGTCAAAGTCAAAGTCAAAGTCAAAGTCAAAGTCAAAGTCAAAGTCAAAGTCAAAGTCAAAGTCAAAGTCAAAGTCAAAGTCAAAGTCAAAGTCAAAGTCAAAGTCAAAGTCAAAGTCAAAGTCAAAGTCAAAGTCAAAGTCAAAGTCAAAGTCAAAGTCAAAGTCAAAGTCAAAGTCAAAGTCAAAGTCAAAGTCAAAGTCAAAGTCAAAGTCAAAGTCAAAGTCAAAGTCAAAGTCAAAGTCAAAGTCAAAGTCAAAGTCAAAGTCAAAGTCAAAGTCAAAGTCAAAGTCAAAGTCAAAGTCAAAGTCAAAGTCAAAGTCAAAGTCAAAGTCAAAGTCAAAGTCAAAGTCAAAGTCAAAGTCAAAGTCAAAGTCAAAGTCAAAGTCAAAGTCAAAGTCAAAGTCAAAGTCAAAGTCAAAGTCAAAGTCAAAGTCAAAGTCAAAGTCAAAGTCAAAGTCAAAGTCAAAGTCAAAGTCAAAGTCAAAGTCAAAGTCAAAGTCAAAGTCAAAGTCAAAGTCAAAGTCAAAGTCAAAGTCAAAGTCCAGGTCGTGGTCGTGGTCGTGGTCGTGGTCGTGGTCGTGGTCGTGGTCGTGGTCGTGGTCGTGGTCGTGGTCGTGGTCGTGGTCGTGGTCGTGGTCGTGGTCGTGGTCGTGGTCGTGGTCGTGGTCGTGGTCGTGGTCGTGGTCGTGGTCGTGGTCGTGGTCGTGGTCGTGGTCGTGGTCGTGGTCGTGGTCGTGGTCGTGGTCGTGGTCGTGGTCGTGGTCGTGGTCGTGGTCGTGGTCGTGGTCGTGGTCGTGGTCGTGGTCGTGGTCGTGGTCGTGGTCGTGGTCGTGGTCGTGGTCGTGGTCGTGGTCGTGGTCGTGGTCGTGGTCGTGGTCGTGGTCGTGGTCGTGGTCGTGGTCGTGGTCGTGGTCGTGGTCGTGGTCGTGGTCGTGGTCGTGGTCGTGGTCGTGGTCGTGGTCGTGGTCGTGGTCGTGGTCCTGGTCGTGGTCATGGTCATGGTCATGGTCATGGTCAAAGTCAACGGCAACGGCAACGGCAACGGCAACGGCAACGGCAACGGCAACGGCAACGGCAACGGCAACGGCAACGGCAACGGCAACGGCAAGGTCAAGGACAAGGACAAGGACAAGGACAAGGACAAGGACAAGGACAAGGACAAGGACAAGGACAAGGACAAGGACAAGGACAAGGACAAGGACAAGGACAAGGACAAGGACAAGGACAAGGACAAGGACAAGGACAAGGACAAGGACAAGGACAAGGACAAGGACAAGGACAAGGACAAGGACAAGGACAAGGACAAGGACAAGGACAAGGACAAGGACAAGGACAAGGACAAGGACAAGGACAAGGACAAGGACAAGGACAAGGACAAGGACAAGGACAAGGACAAGGACAAGGACAAGGACAAGGACAAGGACAAGGACAAGGACAAGGACAAGGACAAGGACAAGGACAAGGACAAGGACAAGGACAAGGACAAGGACAAGGACAAGGACAAGGACAAGGACAAGGACACGGACACGGACACGGACACGGACACGGACACGGACACGGACACGGACACGGACACGGACACGGACACGGACACGGACACGGACACGGACACGGACACGGACACGGACACGGACACGGACACGGACACGGACACGGACACGGACACGGACACGGACACGGACACGGACACGGACACGGACACGGACACGGACGAAGCATAATATCTAAGTGTTGCCTCCTAAAGTCCGGCCGCTGAGAGAATGCGTTTGACAGTTCGTTTTGTGAATATTTTTTCCCCAGTTCAAAGTAACATAATAGTCTGACTGCATAATATTGTATTAGTCAAACATTTAAGTATCTGAAAATAGGGTATATTTTATTTCATTTAAAAGCCACAACTACAATACAAACACGAACTGTCAAACGCAATTTCTCAGCGGCTGGACTTTAGAGTTTAATTGCAATAATTTATAGTATTTGTTTAGCAGCTCTTCATAATGGTTTAATATTTTGCAATAAATACGTTAATTCGTTGTTAAAGTTACTAGAGGACCTGGTGACAAAATTAAATATTTTTAAACCACATGCTGTTATATTTTGTATATTTACATTAACGATTAATTTACTACCTAATATTATTCCTTAATCCTTTATGACTTGAACTTCATCAAAGTTAGAATCCCATAACACATATCTTAAATTACACATTACAAATCACATACCCTTCACATGCACGTATACTCAAACATACAGAAACACGCACCGACACATACACCTTTCAAATTCCTCACAAACATTCACTGAAACTCGTACACTAATACTACACCACAGAACAATGACTACAGGTAAATATTAATTATTAAAAATATACAAAATGACGTTAATTCTAATAAAAACAATTTCGTTAAATATTTTTCCTGTATGTATATATGTTTCCATGTATTGGTTCAATTTTGAATTGTTACTAAATAGTATATATAAAAGAAAAAATATAGATGTGTTACAGATTCTCTAAAGCCAGGAAGGACCTGGCTCTTGAGATACAGGCCACCAGCCTAGTTTTAGAGTCATAAACTCATCATAAATGTATCACAATAAGGAGTAATAAAATTAATTTGTATTTGTATAAAATTATTTGATTTTGTCTTAGGAGTAGAATATATTTTAATAAAATACACTGAAAATCTGCCCAGTTTGCGATTGCCCGCCTGGCTAACTACCACCTGTCGTGCCCTGGGCTAAGTTTACACAATTTTAATAATCTTGACCTTTAAGGGACTCACCCGCCACTGCTGCTTGAGGTCCTCCTTGTTTAGTATGGTATTTTCGCTTTAAAATATTTTATATCACACGCGTCGCGATGAGGTAAGTACTGCCGGTGCTGATTTTTTCTAAACTAACTTCACAGCGCTCGCGCACAGAGGGCGCGCTCGACCGTCGATAGGCCGCGAAGTGTCTTCCGTAGATTTGGCGGGTGATTTGAAAATATAAAGGTCAAGGTCCCTACACCACCCTCAAGTAGAAAATCTGTCGCCAAGCACCTAACGGTGTGTTCCGGCAGCAATCCTTGAGAGCCAGTGAAATTACAGGCACATGGGACTTACCAACTGCGTCTTAAAGTGACGGGCGCAGTGCAATTCACGACTTGTTATGTATTGCATCTGTTATAGGCAGTGTCCACTTAACATCAGGTGGGCCACGAGCTTGTTACGTCACAATAACATAAAAAAATATATATATGATATTTTTCGATTAAATATCAAATCAAACCTAGTAGCAGTAGAGCTTTTTGCACGAGTTCGTCCAGGGAAGTTCTGCCACCATACTCTTTCTACCGCCAGCATTTGAAAAGAATGAGTGCCGGTGAAATAATAGGCACCATGAGATTTAACATCTTTGTCTCAGGGTGATGGGCGCAGTCTGCATCTGTTACAGGCAGTGGTTACTGCTTAACACCAGGTGGGCCTCGTTATAGTTCCATCACGTTCCAACGCATAAAAAAATAGATATGTTTTTAAAAAAAATTTATAAGACCTTCGGAGATAAATTTATTTGAAGAATAAAATACAAGAATATTGATGGTGTTAATCTGCTGACAGCTTATTAAAAATTTACTATGAAGAAAAACCGCAGTCAGACGAGTGTAGACGTCAATCTGGCTGTACCTCTATGTACCTTGGCGAGCGGTAGAAGGGACGCACGGATGTGACGTCACCAGATTAGGGTGTTTTGAATTCAAAATACTGCTGTATCTCCATATATTTACTTTTGCTCGAGTATCACCATTTAACACCGTGGGCTTCCCTACTACAATATAGGTCTACATTTCAATAAAATTATGTATACCGTTTCATTGTACTAACCGTTAGTTTATAATAAATCTAGTTAGATTATAAACTGTCGATAGATTGTGAACGGAAACTAAAATTTACAATTTAACGTTTAAATTTTCGTAAGATTATAATCTGACCATGTCCAGCCGTCAAATTGTAAATATGTGGATCAACAACAATTTCCCATAGATCTACGAAAGTATTACAGTGGCCATAAGTAAAATACGTAAATACAGGTTTTTCATGTATTATTTTTTGGCTTATGTTTAACTTACAGATATAGTAGAGTAACATATAACAGACAAAAATAGTAAATGATCACCAAAATTAAACCCGCATTTTAATGTAATCTTATAACCAAAGTTTCAACATCTCGCTATCCTATTTAAGCAAAATTACTCAAAATAAATCATTGTTAACCAAAAAGTAGTAAAGGTCACCAAAATTAAATTCTTGTGTTGTTGTAGTCACAAATAACCTAACGCTCCTCCTCGCTTCGCTCGTCGACGCACCTAAATATGACTTTGCCCTAGACTAAATGATATTTAACCCCTCGCTAAAATATAGTGATCATTTGGTGTCCGATTAATTTTTTTGGTAAAAGAACTAAGGGTATCCAAGCATTTTATGGTGGTTATTATTTTAAATACCTTAGATTTTTTAATGCACAAACTCGAAATGAATATGTTTTTTATTGTCTGACTATTCTTTTTGTTCTTAACTCTATGAAATGAAATCATGGCAACTATAACGGCGACCAATCAGAGGACGGTTCACTATTTCGCGGGCGATTATAGATCGTTAGCTCATAAACTGCCAGCTAGACATCGTCAGTTTATAATCTGACGAAAATGTAAGCGTTAGATTGTAAATTTTAATGTTCGTTCACAATCTATCGATAGTTTATAATCTCACTAGATAGTTTATAAACTAACGTGTCGTACAATTACCCGGTGACATATACAATATAGAGATTCTAATAACCCTACAAAACTCATTTTATAGTTATAACCATTTTCATTTACAAATTTCAATTTTGTAGATAACCGTGAAAATATTTATGTCTGCGTAGATACTTCTTTCTCACAGACGAAGGCGTATTCGTGCGAACAGTCGACGTCGTTTAGTTTTCCGTCGTTCTTGAATATAGTACCGCAATATTCGTTGTCCAGCGCATTATTTGGCTCGTTCGGCGACCACTCAGCAAAACCTGCTTCTTGTAAAGTCTGATCTGAAAAAAAAAATAGATTAAGACAATTTATTTCGATTTTAACCTATTGTGCCCTACTATTGTACTGGGTAAAGGGATCCCCCGTGAGATGCCGGGTTAGAATTGCACCTCCCCATATCATCCCGTGGGTGTTGTAAGAGGCGACTAAGGGAAATATACAGGAAGGTGGGCAGCAGCGCCTTCTTAAGAACTGCCAACTTACACTGCGATCCCCAAGCCGCCTGCCAAGCGTGGGGATTATGGCATAAACCCCCTTAGGGGAGGTTGTGTTCAGCAGTGGACGATACGGCTGATACAGTACTGGGTAAAGAGCCCACCCTGATTCTTTCCAGGTGGATCGTGATTTTATCTTAAATGTTAAGTTTGTGTTATTACTGCATAGGTATATCTAGGTTACAGAATTTCTAGTATTGTTCTTACAATCACTAAATTTAATAGATTGTTTCTCATGGAAAGATATCTTCCAGCAGGACTTGTATATTGGGGCTACGAAATTCCGAGGTTCAAGCCTCCCTTGAAGTTATATTTCCGAAAAGAAACCTATTTTTCTCACATGCGTCAATGATGTTTAATAAATACTAATACATAATGAATGCAGAATGCCAAATTTTGAATGGATCAGACCTGCGATCAAATTTTGAATGGGTCAGAAGTTCCTCATATCCTTTCAGCAACAAGTCTTCAAACGGCTGAACAGATTTTTTAATCATAGCATTCGATCAAGTCTTGTTACGTCACCATTCAAACAAAAACAAATAAATCAAAATCTTGTTAATATAATTTACAATCATGAATTTGACTTCATCGCTAACATAATACAATATAGCACCAATATGCAACCCAATATCCAATAACCAACTCCAATATACCAATATCCAATTGGCATCCGCGAGGACGATATCGTCCTTTTCATGAATGAAATTCTATTGTTCCCATTGTCTAATATGGATGTGTAAAGAACATTTGCTTTCTTGACATATTCTGTTAAAAGTGATTTGCCTATGATGATTTTTTAAATTGAGATAATTTGCTCCGAAGCCGTTTTCTACTAGAGACATATTAGTTCAATGAACTTTGTTCTTAGCGGACTACATTATTTTATGGACATGGAGCTTTGAAGACCATCTGATCAGTAATCACTATAAGTATAAAAATATATAATCTCGAACTTTACTTACTAAAAATATTTTATGGACATGGAGCTTTGAAGACCATCTGATCAGTAATCACTTTATGTATAAAAATATATAATCTCGAACTTTACTTACTAAATATAGTTTTAAAGACAACAGTCTCATTTCCTACTGGTTTATTCGCCCTGAATCCCGCGAAGAAAAACCAAGAAGTCTTGGCATCTTCCACCTTTGGGGTCCTGTTAAGCAAGTCCTGAACATACGCTCTCTCGGCCTCCGAGTTGAGGACTACCAGGTGAGCCCCTTCTTTGCGACATTCTGCGTAGGCCTCATTCCAGGAAGCTACTCTACGCGGGATCTTGTAGCAGCTGCCGACTGCTGCGCTATAGTTATAATCTGAAATTTTATTAATTAGTAGTATAACGCAGAAAAAGAAAAGATTCGGACTAAATATCGTAAATATACCGTCGTGACGTAATGGAATTTAATATTTTAAGGGAGCGTTGTCATAAGTTGTTTGATGCATTATACAAAAATTATATCCAAAACACAGAAAATAGCATTGCGAAAAATCCGAAAGTATTTTGGAGGTATGTTAGGGACAGGCGGAGGACTAGGTCGTCACTTCCTGCAGAAATGCATTTGGGAGACGACGTAGCTAGTACAGGGAAAGATATAGCAAATTTATTGGCAAAGGATTTTTCTAAAGCATTAGAAAACTAGATCCCACAGCCGTGTTTGAAGTATCAAACACGGCTGTGGGATCTAGTGACAGTGCATTTGATTATAATCTACAATACAACTGCATAAGCAGAGTAAGCTTCACTGAACGCGAAGTTTTGAAAAAAAACAAATAATGAGACGCTAAAAAAGGCCCGGGTTCTGATGATATCCCACCTCTTCTAGTCAAGCGTTGCGGCTCTGCACTAGCACTTCCTCTTTCCCTAATATTTAACCGTTCTTTGTCTTTGGGGGTATATCCCGATGAATGGAAAAAGGCAAAAATTATACCCATCCACAAAAAAGGCAACATTGACGACGTACAAAATTATAGACCTATTTCAATTTTATCTTGTTTTTCCAAATTGTTTGAAGCACTCCTGTGTCCAATAGTATCCCAACATTCTTCGCGATTCCTATCGCAACATCAGCACGGTTTTAAAAAAGGTCGGTCTGTAGAAACAAATCTTGTTGGGTTTATTACTGATCTTACTGAAGATGTAGACAAGGGTGGTCAAACAGACGCAGTTTATACAGACTTTAGCAGTGTATTTGATAAAGTTAGTAATGTGTTACTTGTTAAAAAGTTGGAGCGTATTTGGATTTTATGGGTCATTCTTAAAGTGGTTTTGGTCATACCTTACAAAAAGAGAACTAGTTGTTATGGCTAATGGGTTCGAATCAGTGAAATATTTACCGGAGTCTGGAGTTCCCCAGGGTTCCCACCTAGGTCCAATCCTTTTTTCTATCTTTATAAATGATATTACCATTTGTATAAAACATTGCAAATATAAATTATTCGCGGACGACCTAAAAATGTATAAAACAGTAAACAGCGACAGGATATTAATCTTATACAAATTGACATAAATAATGTTAGTGAATGGTGTGATATTAACCAAATGCATCTGTTCCGTATTACCATTAGCATTTGTCAAGCCTTATGGATAAGCAGCATCTAGCTTCTCTTAATCCTGTTAGCGCAAACAATACAATACTCATTATCTTTAATAATTTAAAATGGAAATGTATTGGGTCATAAACTTGAAGCATCCGCACTATCTTCAGGCGGTATACGCTCCCAGCAGCCACAAGTGCTGCCACCTATCACATTAGAAACAAAACACTCTTACGACGTCCGTCTTCCCAGCAACATCTCGTTCGCTGACTTTTTCGCGTGTGACACAAACCGCGGAGGAATATAATACTATCTTCTCCAAATATTTTAAGTGCTTGTGAAATTAGCATAAGGAACATACACGAGTCGCCAGAACCTGCAAAACCTTTCTGGAATCAAACCCGGGCCCGGTAACAGGAGCTATCGCCACGCGGCACTGGGTAAGTGATTCAATACATTTTCCTCTCATCAGCTAAAAATTCTATTTACGCAACATAATTTTGGACCTTCGAACCGAATAGCAAATGGTCTTGTGTATTGTTTGTGCTAATTGTCTCTGAGAACTAACAAAATTCCAATAATTTACGAACCCCACGCGTCGGTTCTAATTACGAAATATAATCTCAGGCAGCGATTGTACTAGAACAATCCACTGAGTATTGTAATTATCTGTTGTCATATTACGTATTTCAATAGTTTAGTTATAGTTAAATAGCCAAAATATTCGAAATTTTGCCACTTTAACATTTTTTTCTCTCCGAGGGTAGATAGTGTTCACACACAAACGCAGTTTACTCGAAGCGGTGCACGAATGCTGGAGCGCCACTGCAAGCGCGCGATAGCAAAAGCGATAAGCCTCTAAAGTATTTAAGATTTATATGTATATATATACCTATATGCACTTTAGTTATTTAGCTGTATCTGTTTACGACAATACACACCATACGTACTATAGTATTACGTACATAGTACATCACATACACTAATTATTAAACATCTAATAATTTGCCAATACTTGTCAATTACTATTATAGTATTGCGATAGTCGCACTAGCGTTACGCACTGGTCACTATCCCTAAGACGTTCTTTACGTTACGCGTGAGAATGTTTTAATCTATTAATAGCCTTATTCTTAAATATTAACATCAAAAGTCTTACAATCAAACTACATACTACATATTAATAAATACCTATACTCGTATCTATTTCAATATAACATATACTTTAACGTATCTGTAGTGGACTCAAAGCTCGGTGTCGGTTTCTTGCAGTAATAAAACCACTAGTTGTTCCTTCGATTTATTCTTCTCGCTTTATTGTATGTTGTTCAAGTTTACTTGTTGGTGGTAGGATCACTACTGGACCACTTAGACTAAAAATGTGCTGTTTATATACAGTGGGATTTGACAAATGTACCGTTACGTACCGTTATTCTAATCTACCATTGGCCAATCGCCTTAGAAAAGGATGGAGATATTGCTAGCTAGCTCACACAAACTTTTACTGTTTAACACCCAAGCTTTACCGATCGGAGAGCACCTATTGCGTCTCGCTTGTTGTCTATCTCAGTCTTACATTTTATTCGTCAACTATTGTACTATTGAGCTAGCTAAATATCTTATTCTACGTATCCTATTCTATATCTATATTTACAAACACAATTTACAATTAACTTAAAGCTAGCTCGGCGTCCTTTACATCTCTCCCCCCGGCGCAGCTTGCGTAGACTCTCCTTCTATTAACACGACGAGCTTGCGTACTGGCCGCTTGAAGATGCCGGTTCGGGTGCGGACGTCAGCCACTCGTATGCCGCCGTCAGGTCCCTCGTAGGTGCGTTCGACGACTCCCCTCGGCCACACGTTTCGTGGAAGGGTGTGGTCGACGATGATCACGACGTCGCCGACTTGGAGTGGCCTCTTCATACTTGTGGGTTCTCCACGGGGTACCAGGGTAGGTAGGTACTCCTTCACCCAGCGTCGCCAGAAGTGGTCGGCGAGCGCCAGGCTGGCCCTCCATGTGCGTCGGTCGTTCTCACTGCACGGTCCGGTGAGGGGTAGACCGTCCGATGATCCCAAAAGGAAGTGATTCGGGGTCAGCGCCTCCGGGTCTTCATGATTCACGCTGACGTGTGTTAGCGGTCTTGCATTGATTGAGAACTCTGCCTCGGTCAAGAGAGTGCTCAATACCTCTTCTGTTGGTTCTCTCGTCTTCAGTGTAGCGGTTAGTGCGACTTTAACGGATCGCACTAATCGCTCCCATGCGCCGCCTTGGTTCGGCGCTCCAGGTGCCGAGTATCGCCATTCCAAGCGATGTTGTAGGCCTTCTTGTTCTAACGCAGGTGCCCATTCTTCATACGCGGCCCTCAGTTCTCGGTCTGCACTCTTGAAGTTGGTCGCGTTGTCCGAGTACATAATCTTCGGCCATCCTCTTCGTGCGGCCATTCTTCTGAGTGCCATTATCGCCGAGCTTGTTGAGAGCGAAGGCACTATCTCCAGGTGTACGGCGCGTGATGTGAGACAAGTGTACAAGGCCCCCCATCTTTTCTCTCTGCGACGTCCGATCTTCACCATCATCGGCCCGAAGTAATCCGTCCCACAGAATGAGAAGGGACGTTGAAAGGGCTCGAGACGCGCGCGGGGCAGGTCTCCTATCGCCGGTGGCTGCGGTCTCGCTCTTCTTGCCTTACAAAGTGTGCAGCTCCTCTCGATAGCGCGTACCGTAGGTCGTAGGTGTATGACCCAATACTTTTGTCGTAGGTCATTTGTCACGCGTTCCCTATTAGCGTGACCCGATGCGCAGTGCTTTTTCGTGACGATGAGTCTTGTGATGTGATGTCGGCCGTCAAGGATGATGGGTCGCTTCGTCTCTATAGGTGCAGTAGCGACATTGATGCGTCCTCGCAAGCACATCACTCCATTTTCCATCACTGGGTCCAACCGGAACAGACGACTCGTCTTGCTTATCGGACGAGATGCCTTCAATCGTTGCAACTCGTCGGGAAAGCTCTCTCGTTGCGCACGGCGTATCAGCGCACGCTCCGCTTCTTCAATGTGTCGATTTTACATTTTCTTTGCTCGGCGCCGGCACTTATCGACGAATGCCAGTACACGCGCCGCAGCTCTGACCATAACTTCGTATTTGGAGAAGTGCTCGGGTTCAGGTAGCCAATCGTCGCACGCCTCGCCATCTTCAGTGACGTGCAAGAGTACCTCTTCTTCCGTGTCTTCCCCCAGGGTTTCTGTCGGCCACTGGTCTTCAGGTTGATGCAGGAACCCTGGCCCTTGGAACCATCGGTCTTCCGTGACGATGCGATTGTTGACGAGTCGAGTCGCATCGTCGGCCACGTTGTCGCTGGTGGGTACCCATCGCCATTCTTCCTTATGTGTTAGCTCAGCGAGCTCCCCCAGGCGATGCGCGACAAACGGAGTATATCGCCGGGCGTCGTGGCGTACCCAATGTATGACAGTCATTGAGTCTGTCCAATAAACTGTCCGTTTCACTTCGACGCGATGCTCCTTCTTGATCGTGTCTGCCAGCCGCGCTCCGATCACAGCTGCTTGTAGCTCGAGACGTGGTATGGTCTGTGCACGTCGAGGAGCCACCTTCGCCTTGGCAGCCACGAGACTTAGGCTGACACTTCCATCTGGTCGTTCGATGCGCCAGTATGCCACAGCAGAGTACGCTTGGCTACTCGCATCTACCAATACGTGCAGTTCGGGCGCTTGTCCTTCTTCAAGCGCGTATTGTCGCTTCACTCGCAGATCGGAAAGGCCTGAGAGGTGACCGATCCATGCGGCGAACTGCTCGTTCTCTTCTTCTGGTATTGGCTCATCCCAGGACATCTTGAGCCGCCATAAACTTTGGAGCACAATCTTGGCTCGGATTGTGTAATGGCTCAGCAATCCGAGAGGGTCATATATTGACATCACCGCGCTGAGTGCTTCCCTCTTCGTTGGCGCGCGTTGACCTGTGCGCACCTCAGCTGGCACTCGGTTCATCGATACGTTGAACCCTAGCTCGTCTCGCTCGGCGTTCCAGTATAAACCGAGAATCTTGTTTTCCGGACCATTCCTTCCCCATTGCGTCGGCGTAGAGGCGCGTAGCTCCTCCGGCACTTCACGTAGCACTTTATCTTCGCTGGCGCTCCACCCCCGTAGCGTGAACTTTGCTACGGCGTGCACGGTGCGTAGCTCTGACACGGCGCGCCTCGCTTCGTCGACGTTGTCGTAGCTGGCCACGAAGTCGTCCATGTAATGACTTCGTGTTATGGCGTCGTATGCGAGCGGGTGCGTGTCAGCGTGCACTTTCGCGTTATGATCCCTCACGTAGTGTGCCATGAAAGGTGAGCTTGTGGCACCGAAGATCATACTGGTCATCTTGAAGTGCCGTGGTGCCGCCTCTCTCTCGTTGCCTCTCCATAGGAATTGTTGCGCCGGTTGATCGTCGGGGCGTATCCTTATTTGCAAAAACATTTCCTGCACATCGGCTGTGATGGCGATGTGCTTTTCACGGAATCTGAATAATATTCCGTGCAGTGCCTTGAGTAGATCGGGACCCTCCAGCAGATGATCATTTAGGCAGACCCCGTGGCTCTTCGCTGCTGCGTCGAACACTAACCGCTGTTTACCGGGCTTGTTGATGTTCTGAACGGCGAAGTGCGGTAGGTACCAACTGACGGAACTCTGCTTCTCGGTACCGTCGCATGGTACGGCGTACCCTTTCTTCAACAGATTCTCAACTTGTCTCGTGTACTCGCAGGCGAAGTCGGGATCGGCGTCCATCTTCTTCTCGATCATTGAGAGACGACGTAGCGCCATTTTGTAGCTAGGCGGTAGTCGTATGCCGTCTCTCTTCCACGGTAGGCCGACCTCGTAACCATTTTCAACTTTCTTCGTTGTATTTTCGACGATCTTCCTTGCTCGTGCGTCGGCGTCACTCACGCGTGGCTTGTGAGCGACACCCAGAGCGTCAATGCCGAAATGACGTTCCACTAAGTCGTGTAGGCGTTGGTCTTGCTGCTCCATCCCGTCTACCCCGTGCTCCGGCGTGTAGACGTGCAGCACGCTGTTTCGACTTTTCATCGTGTGGCGTGGAATCGTCCCATGTATCACCCAGCCGAGTCGAGTGCGTGACGCGGCCGGTTGGTTTGGCTTGCCAACTCGTAGTTCCTGGGATACTATATACTCCCAGTGGTCTGCCCCCACCAGGATCCCAGGCTGCGTTGTGTCGTAACACACTTCGTTCTTCGGCAGGTCTCGAAGATGTTCATGTTCCAACAGTGAATAAGGAATCGATTGCCGGACCAACTTCATGTTTTTCAGTGTTCGTGCTCGCAGACGATGTAATACGTTGTCCGCGCTTTTCAAATGCACGGTGACCAATTTACTGTCCTCTTCTTGTTGCGTCATATTCACGCCTTGCATGCGAAGTGGTTGTGCTGGACCTTCTGCGCCAATGCTGTGTGCCAACTTGCTGTCGATGAGAGAGATTGTCGCTCCTTCGTCGAAGAGGGCATAGGTGTTGACCTCTCCGCTTGGGCCGACGACTGTGACCGGGCACATTTTCAACAGCACTGTTTTCTGATTGGTGGCAGTTGAGGTTGCCACCGTCAGAACGGACTCCGTGCTGCTGTCCTCCGTCTTCGTACTCGATGTGGTCGGGCGGTCTTCTTGCTTCATCTCCCGGTGTAACATGGCATGATGCGGGTGTGGGCATTGGTTGACCCCACACGGCTTGGCTTTGCAGTTCAGGCGTCGATGCTTCCTTGTTATGCACTTGAAGCATAACTTCTTATCGCGCACTAGTTCCCACCGCTGCTCCATTGGTAGTGCTTTGTATTTCGGGCACTCGTACAGGCGGTGACTCTTCTCGCAACATGGACACTGCTCTTGTTGATTTTCTTCGGTTATGTTATACACGGCGTTTGGTTTTCTTCGGATTCCCGTAAGCACTGGGACTTTCACTTCTTTTCTTCCATTAGCACTTGACGTCGATGAGGACGGAGCGTAGCTGTAGCGTAATGCTCTGTCTGCCTCTCGCATGAGGAAACGAGATAGCACGACAATTTCTGGATCCGCAGTGCCATCGTATTCACTTGCGTAGTCACACCATCTTGCTCGAACGTGAGGGCTTAACTTGTCAAGCACTTCCCTTGCCAGCATGGGATTGAAGAGGTACCCATGCCGGCCAATGCTTTGAAACATGCAGACAATGTTCTGAATCTTCACGGCGAAATTGTTCAATTCCATAGCGGACGACCCCGGTTTCGGTATCTTCTTTAATTCGTCCAAGGCCCGGTCGATAATGATTTCGGGCCTCCCGAAACATTGTTCAAGAGTCTTCATTATTACTTCAGGTTCACTGGCTGTGTACAGTAACGCAGCCACCATTTCACGCGCCTCTCCCTTGAGGCAGCTTCGCAATCGTTGTAGGTTCTCGGCGGGCGTGAATTGATACACGTTGGTGGAATCCCTGAATGCGGCTTTGAATGCCAACCATTCGTTGGGGACCCCGGCGAAGGCTTGCAGGTCCGGACATCTCACACGCGGTCTTGCCATCTTCTCAATTGCCTCCGTGAGCGCATCGATGTTACTCCTTGAACGTATAGGAGTAGCCGTCTCGACGTGCGCCTCTGAGACATTAAACCGTAGATGTCGTTCTGCGTCGGCCTTCGGGTTGGTCCGTCGCTCCCCCCGTGGAGCGACGGTACTGTTGCGGAGCCAGGTGTCGACCTTCTGACGTTGCTCGTTCGTAGCCTCCCCCCGAAGGCTTTCCTGGTCTTCCTCAATAGCCGCTAGGTCCACGGCCAACCTCTTCTGTATCAGTTCCGCTTCGATAGCCAACTCCTTCTTGCGTAGTGCGGCGAGTTTCTCAGCCGCTTCCAATTCCGCCAACCGTGCCCTGTTTACGGTACTGGCGGTTGAGCGCTGTGACCGCACTGAGCGAGCGGGGGATCTTTCCCTCACTCGGCCTTCCATATGCGAGGTGGTGGCCTGGGCGTCTTCATATACGGGCCCAGGCACCTCGCTTCCACGTAACGCCGGTGACGCCGGCGGATCCAGAGACATCCTACGCCAACGTTCTTGTTCGATCCGTTGCAGTTCACTCGTGCCGGGTTGCATTGGATCTAGCGACCCCTGCACGAGTTCTCCATGACGACGCGGACTTTCACTTGCGTCGGCTTGACTTCTTGTGACGACCATCGTTGCACTAAACCGGGCTTCAGATCCGGCTCGAAGAGATGATGTAGTGGACTCAAAGCTCGGTGTCGGTTTCTTGCAGTAATAAAACCACTAGTTGTTCCTTCGATTTATTCTTCTCGCTTTATTGTATGTTGTTCAAGTTTACTTGTTGGTGGTAGGATCACTACTGGACCACTTAGACTAAAAATGTGCTGTTTATATACAGTGGGATTTGACAAATGTACCGTTACGTACCGTTATTCTAATCTACCATTGGCCAATCGCCTTAGAAAAGGATGGAGATATTGCTAGCTAGCTCACACAAACTTTTACTGTTTAACACCCAAGCTTTACCGATCGGAGAGCACCTATTGCGTCTCGCTTGTTGTCTATCTCAGTCTTACATTTTATTCGTCAACTATTGTACTATTGAGCTAGCTAAATATCTTATTCTACGTATCCTATTCTATATCTATATTTACAAACACAATTTACAATTAACTTAAAGCTAGCTCGGCGTCCTTTACAGTATCAATCACCGCAAGTTCTTCGTAATATTCGTACTTCTATTACTGGTTTACCTACTTTCTTAGCAGAATCATGGAATACGAACAACTTACTTTCGAAAGAGATTTATGTATTTCAAGTCTTCGGCGTATGATTGATTGTTCCGAAGATGAAGCCGAATTTCGTGTCCGTGTAAAAGAATTAAATTTAATTAAAAAGCAATTCATAGCAGTTCAACTTAAAATCGAAAAATATGCAGCAAAAAACGGTGAATTCAAAAAAGAGGAACATTTAGCCATTCGCGAACAATTTGATAATTTATACTACAAAATTCAAGTCGTTCTGGATGAAACGAAAGAAATCAAACGTAAACAAAGCATTGCAAATGCATCAGCTGTTTGCGCGCACACATCGCCACAGCAACCGGTTCACCATCGCCTGCCTGTGTTATCTTTGCCTACATTCAACGGCAGTCTTACAGAATGGAATGCGTTTTACGATTTATATAAATCGTTAGTACATGATAATTCAAGTTTATCAAACGTTGAACGTTTTCGATATTTGTTGTTGTCGTTACGCGGTGAACCACTTAATTTAATCAAATCAATACCTATAACTGAAGTTAATTACGAAAATGCCTTGCAAGTATTACTGAATCGTTATGAAAACAAGCGCATTATTGCTACTAAACACTTAGATAAAATAATAGACGTTCAACCCATGAATGAAAGAAACACAGAACAAAGCTTACGTCATATTCTTAACGTTTATCATGAGAATTTAACCGCATTAAAATCTTTAGATCTACCGGTTCAACATTGGAGTTTTATACTTTTAAATATTTTGTTACGCAAAATTACCCCTGAAATTCGCAAACGTTTTGAAATTTCTCTGACGTCATCAAGTGAAATACCTTCTGTGTATATATTACTAGAGTTCCTCGATAAGGAGTTATCGGCCTCGGAAGTTATGTCATCCTCAGTACAGAGCCGTGCGATGAATGCCGTTCGATACGCGCCGTCGCTCGCGCATCCCGCGCGCTCCACGGGCTCGGCCACCGCGGGTTCCGCCGCCGCCGCCGCCGCGCGCTCCGTCATCGCCCGCTCCTACTCAGATCAGCAGCGCTCGGCCACACCAGCGCGTCACACCAGCGCCGTGAACATTCATGCTGCTACTTATACTAATGATAACTCGCCGAAAGTAAAATGTACCTTTTGCAAGAATTCTTCACATACTTTATATCGATGCGAACATTTTAATAAACTGACTTTAACTGAAAGAAAACAATTTATTTCGTTAAACAAAATATGCATTAATTGTTTATGTGCTGGTCATAGTTTAAACGAGTGCAAATCAAAGCACAACTGTCGTGTTTGCTCACAGCGGCACCACACTTCTATACATAATGACACAGATTCAGATAAGAACGTATCTAATGTGACGTTTTCGAATCAACACTCATTTATTCCCCAATCCCCCAGTTTGGTAGCGGATATCTACTCCCCTAAACATAGGGACTTGGTTGCAAAAACCTCTACGCCTGCCTCAGGCTTAGCAGCGGATTCATTTTCCCCTAAACCAGCATTTGCTTTAGAAGCGGAATCTTCCCCTGAGCATGCCAGCTTGGTAGCGGAAACATCGAATGCGCTCGCGCCCTCGCATGTATCTTCGGGGCATCACAACAATTGTACGGTTTTACTCACTACCGCGCTCGTTAACGTCCGTCCGTCAGATTCAAGTACCTACACCCCACGACCCGTGCGTGCCCTTGTGGACCAGGGTTCGCAGGCTACTCTTATCACGGAATCATGTGTTCAGCGCTTAGGCCTGCCGCGATTTCACACGCATGTTAGCACAACAGTGTCGGGAATAGGGGATAGAAGCGAGCAGCCGCGTGGGTTTGTCATCGTTGAAGTTACGCCTCATGACAAGACGGAACCGAAACTTTTAGTTGAAGCACTGATCTTACCAAAGATTACGTCGTATGTCCCCTCCATTCCAAGTACTTTCGAACAAATATCGCACTTACAAAATTTGCCTCTTGCGGACCCTGAATTACGTTCGGCACGTCCCGTTGAGCTACTAATTGGTTCTGACTACACGGACCGCATTTTACTAAATGACAATATTAAAGGTCCACACAATACACCAGTAGCAATCAATAGCATATTTGGCTATTTATTAAATGGTAAAATCGCACACTCAATTCCTGTTCAAGTGCATACAAACCTAAGCACTTGTCAGCTGGACCTGCAGCTTATGAAGTTCTGGGAATTCGAGTCAGTTTCTGAACACAAACTAATGACTAAAGAGGAAGAACTATGTGAGAAGATTTTCGTTGAAACTCACAGCCGTGATGAAACCGGAAAATATATAGTTGAACTTCCATTCAAAAGTGATGCTCCCCCTCTCGGGGATTCTCGCGATATCGCTTTGTCTCGTTTACACAAACTCGAGAAACGACTTGAGCATGACCCTGCTTTACGAGCAGAGTATACCCAGTGTTTTCAGGAATATTTAGATATGGGTCATATGGAGACAGTCCCAGATCCTTTAAACTGCGAAAAAACGCCTTACTATATACCGCACCATTGCGTAGTAAGAAAAAACGCGGCTACCACTAAAGTGAGGATAGTTTTCGATGCGTCATGCAAGACTACGTCCGGACGCTCTCTCAATGACAATTTACTAATTGGTGAAAAACTTCACCAAGATATAACAGAAGTTCTTTTGAAATTCCGATTAAACAAAATTGTTTTTACTGCAGATATCAAAATGATGTATCGCTTCATTAACCTACGCGTACAAGACCGTGATTTTCAACGGATTCTTTGGCGAAAACTTCCCACTGATCCTGTCCAAGAATACCGCCTATGCACGGTGGCATTCGGTGTTGCCAGTTCACCTTTCCTTGCATTGCGCGTTCTACGCCAATTAGCCCTGGATGAGGCAGCTTTATATCCACTTGCTTCTCGAGTACTTCTAAACTCAGTTTTTGTTGATGATTGTGTTTCTGGGGCGCAGACTCTAGAAGATGCTCTTTCTCTTCAACGCGAACTCACTGCTATATGCAAAGCAGGCTCTTTCGAGTTACGAAAATGGACAAGCAATAGTTCTGAATTTTTATCTGCTGTTCATAACGATGAATGTAACAAAGACGACTCGCACATTTTATCAGCACTTGACTCTGATTCTTCAGTGAAAGTACTAGGTCTCAAATGGAGTCCCCATTCAGATTGCTTTTCCTACAAAGTTCAATCTACAACTCAAACATGTACAAAACGCATCATGCTTTCGGAAATTTCTAAGATATATGATCCTTTAGGATTTCTAAGTCCGATCATATTACTAGCAAAACATTTGATTCAACTTCTATGGGTTGCTGGAACAGGCTGGGACGAAGCCCCACCCCAAGGAATAAGCGAGCTTTGGCTCAAGTTCATATCTGAACTTCACTTACTACAGACGATTTCAATACCGCGATATGTACTTCCGGCCAGTACTGAAGTCCAAATACATGGTTTTTCAGATGCATCAGAGAAGGCAATTTCAGGATGCGTCTATTTTCGTATCATTGATGCATGTGGTACTATACAAGTATACTTACTACTGGCAAAAACGAAACTTGCCCCGTTACGACGGGTCAGTCTTCCACGACTAGAGCTAGCAGGTGCCCTTCTCCTATCTAAATTGATAGAAAAGATTCTAAACACTTATAGTGACATTATATCTATTAAAGACGTTTACGCCTGGAGTGATTCAGCAGTCACTTTGGCTTGGTTACGGTCACCACCGCATGAGTGGCGTACCTACGTTTCTAATCGCATAACTGAGACAACATCACGTGTTCCTGCTGCACACTGGGGTCACGTGAGATCCGAAGATAACCCAGCGGATATATCGTCCCGCGGTGTCTTACCTTCACAGTTAAATCAACAGCACTGGTTCCATGGCCCTTCTTGGCTTGCTGATGACCAAACGAAGTGGCCAGTTATAAAAGTTGACCTTAATACCGATGAAGAACGTCGTAAAAACTTACTTGCGTTTGTTTCTACGTCAGCTTCCGAACCTGAATTTTTGACACAATTCATCGAGCGATTTTCGTCGCTAACCAAGCTTCTACGGGTATTCTCTCTATTTATGCGCATAGCTCAAAAATGTCATAAGATTACGATATCATTATCTTTACCAATTACAGTCCACGAAACAAAAACAGCTCTCCATAAAATAATTTACCTTGTTCAACAACAAGAATTTGCGGACGATATATCGCGCATTTCTAATGGCGATAACTGCTCTAACCGTATTCAAAAACTCAGACCTTTTCTAGATCAAGCCGGTCTTCTTAGGGTCGGCGGCCGAATCCAACATTGCCACCTTCCTTACGATGCTAAGCATCAGATCATTTTACCTCAGCGACATGCAATAACAAAACTTTTAATAAATTATTACCACTTGACTCATCTACATGTAGGTCCGCAAACCTTACAGTTTTTAATATCTCAGAAATACTGGATATTATCAGCGCGCCGCGCTATTCGCTCACAAACCCGACTTTGCGTGCGATGCTTTCGCACTCGACCTATTGCGCCGCAGCCTATTATGGCGCCTCTTCCCTCTGCAAGAGTACGTGCTCTTCGCCCGTTTTTGCACGTAGCCGTTGATTTTGCCGGCCATTTTTACCTTAAATCTGGTCCGCAACGTAATGCTAAAGTTATAAAAGCATACGTCAGCGTCTTTGTTTGTACGTCAACAAAAGCACTGCATTTGGAAGTCGTATCTGACTTATCCACTGAATCGTTTCTCAATGCTTTACGACGCCTTATTTCCCGGCGTGGGTTATGCACTGATATATATTCTGACTGCGGTCGCAACTTTGTTGGCTGCAACAGATATCTCAAGGAACTCTACACATTTCTTAATAACGCAACCAATCAAACGGAACTTACCCATAAACTTAATCAACTTTCTATTACGTGGCATTTCAATCCACCATACGCAAGCCATTTTGGTTCAATTTTCGAAGCCGGGGTCAAAAGCATGAAGACCCATTTACATCGCGTCGCAGGCAATCTAACTTTAAATTATGACGAGTTTAATACACTTCTATGTCAAATAGAGGCCGTTTTAAACTCTAGACCTATAACTCTTCAAAGTAACGATCCTATTGATCCTTTACCACTAACACCCGGACATTTTCTCATCGGGGAACCATTAACTTCACTTCCAGAAGTGAATTATGAATTAGAAAATATATCACACCTTGCTCGCTGGCAAGTTATACAACAAGCAGTGCAACATTTTTGGAAACGCTGGAGCGTAGAATACCTACATCAGCTTTCCCAACGAAGTAAATGGTTCCGCGAGTCATCTCACACACCCCTCACCGAGGGTACAGTAGTGGTGCTGGTAGACAACTCGCTGCCGCCCTTGCAGTGGCGTCTGGCACGTGTGCACAAGTTACATCCCGGAACCGACGGTGTTACTCGTGTAGTCACAGTGCGCATGGGTAATTCCCTTACAAAGAGACCTGTCGTGAAGGTCTGTCCTCTACCCCTCGAATAGGTAGATATTATCCTATTTACAATAGATATTCTAGTTGTAGTTTTAGATGTAGTTAGTAGTAGTACCTATTTAGTTAAAATACGTACATATTTTAAGGTCGGCGGCATGTTCCGTATTACTATTAGCATTTGTCAAGCCTTATGGATAAGTAGCATCTAGCTTCTCTTAATCCTGTTAGCGCAAACAATACAATACTCATTATCTTTAATAATTTAAAATGGAAATGTATTGGGTCATAAACTTGAAGCATCCGCACTATCTTCAGGCGGTATACGCTCCCAGCAGCCACAAGTGCTGCCACCTATCACATTAGAAACAAAACACTCTTACGACGTCCGTCTTCCCAGCAACATCTCGTTCGCTGACTTTTTCGCGTGTGACACAAACCGCGGAGGAATATAATACTATCTTCTCCAAATATTTTAAGTGCTTGTGAAATTAGCATAAGGAACATACACGAGTCGCCAGAACCTGCAAAACCTTTCTGGAATCAAACCCGGGCCCGGTAACAGGAGCTATCGCCACGCGGCACTGGGTAAGTGATTCAATACATTTTCCTCTCATCAGCTAAAAATTCTATTTACGCAACAGCATCTTAATGTTAAAAAATGTTTCTACATAAAATATACACGCAAAAAAAGGCCCATAAATTCCACCTATGCGCTTAATGATGTGTTGCTACAAGAGGTGCATGAAATTCGTGATTTGGGAGTGTTGATAGACAGCCAATTATCATTCAGATCTCATATTGTCTCGATAATAAAAAAAGCAGCACAGCAACTAGGTTTCATAAGGCGTAATTCTAAGAAATTCAAGTTGCACACTAAAATAATACGGTACAGCTCTATGGTTCGTAGTTGTCTGGAGTTTTCGAGCGTCGTGTGGAGCCCCTTTTACTCTGTGCACTCACAGCGTAATGAGAGCATCCAGAGAGCCTTTACTAGATCCTTGGCGAGCCTAGGTATTTCGCATAGAAGTCCATATTCTAACCGCTTGTCCTTTGCAAAATAGTTAAATTACGCGACCGAAGAAAAATTAGAGATCTCTCATTTCTGTATAAACAAATTCACAACATATCCGACTGCCCCATGATCTTGAAAAATATTTCATTGAAAATTCCGGGCAAATACCCACGCGGTAGAATCGCTAAAATCTGTCACATTCTTCATGCCAAAACGAACTTAGCTCGTAACTCCCCAATACCTAGAATGTGCTGTACTTATAATGAAATAAATGCCTCCGTGAAAGATCTTGATATCTTTCACGACTCTTTAAACATATTTAAGAACAAACTAGTTAAGTATTTAGATAGATGATGTTCTGCCATTTTCTTATATGCATTATAAGTATATTATAAAGTACCTACTTATAATAATTAATATATCGATACCGTTATTATTTTCTTTGTATAAAAATTATTTGTAATGTTACAAAAAAAGAAGTTCTAATTAACAAAATTTGTCGTTCAACAAGAATAATGTTCTACGTGTTTTAATTGAATGTTGTAAACACTCATAAGGGGTATATATATCAGAATCAATATTGGTTATCATGTATTTTAAAATTTTATAATATATATACTGTTGGTGTTTAGTTGTAAATAAAATAAAAAATAAAAATAACCTTTCTCTCTTCAATCGTTCCCTCATTGCAGAGTATCGTGGCTTCATCAGTTCGTACCTCAGTTTTACCCTTACAGTATCGCAATATAACTGATTATTATTATATACTTATTTAATGGTCGCTTTAGTTTATTTAGATTTTGCGGATAGGATTAGCTTTTGAACTTTTTTAAATGGTAAGTGATGATGCGCAAAGTTAGTAAACAGGGTAACCCTAAAGTAGGAACTGCAGTTCTTGAGAACTTTGGTTCTCAAAAACTGCAAATAAGCTAGCTACCACTATCTTACTTGATAGTGATGGTATGCTTGAAGATTTTGTTCCAGCTAACCTAAAATTACAGGCTCTCAGTGACTACTGACAGAACACACCGTTAATTGCTTGGCGAAATTTTCTACTTTAGGGTTGTAGCTAGCCAGGTTGGCTTTTGCAAAAATCCACCATGCTATAACGGCTGCCATCCTATCAACCGAGACCTGCGGTTTAACGTGCCCTCCGAAGCAGTATAATGCTACTAGCGATCACCCATTCAAGTAATGACAGCACAGAACTTTGCAATGAAGCTAGGCTAAGAGCGCTTCATAATTAATTATACCTAAGAAACTTACTATTAGAGAAAACATCGCAATGAGAGTCGTAAGGCGCGTCTTTGGCTTCCACCTTGCAGATGAACGGCAAGCTTCGATAACACGGCATGGTCTCAATCTCTCCACTGCGGGTGATCACGTCGCACGCAGACCTATCAGGCTCTTCATCTACCACATCCACTGTGAATATAAGAACATATTTTGTTTTATATGTATAAAGGGCAAGGCCAACGTATCGGAATCGCAACGATTCCGTTTAAAACTTGAACAGTTTTTCTTGCACCACACAAACTGCGACAAATCAAGAACGATCTTCATTTTGTTCCACGATGGCAACGACGGGCACGAAAACGATCGAAAGAATAAACTAAAGTCAGAGAGAGATTTTCGCTTTGCACGCGTTTGCGCTTGTAATCATACTAGATAATTGTAAATATATGTTTGTTCTTTATGAATGCTCTCTAGACAACGACACTTCACATTTCATGTATGGGACCTCTATTCTGTTCACAGTTCGCGGACTCAGAACGTTCATGTAAAATATACAACAAACAAGACGCGAACCCAGGACTTCTCGGATTGAAAGTGACTAGCAATTATTAATTTAGCTTACAGTTGATAATGGCCGGCTCCTCAGCGGACTCGTGCTCGCGTCCATCCATCCCGACCCACACGTACTGTCCCATGTCTGGGAACTTCTTGAACATGCCGTGGAGCTGCTTTATGTCCTGCTGGGACGCCGGCAACATTAACGAGGCGCCTTCCACTTCACATACCTGAAAATGTTTACACTTAGTAGCAGTAGAACTCTTTGTGCGGGCTCGTCCGGATACTGCCACCATATCTCTTCTACCGCCAAAGCAGTAACACATTACTATGTTCCGGTTTGAAAGATAGGGGTACAGTACAGGCATATGAGATAACTTTGTCTCAGGGTGATGGGCCCAGTGACAAACTGCATCTGCTATAGACAGAAGTTACCACTTAATACCAGGTGTTTTATCACGCATAGACAAAATAGTATAAAAAAGACATAATATTTTTAACTTTATAAAAAAAAAACGGAGAAGTTGCGGATGCAACGCCACGTGATGTCGATTATAAAGCAAATACCTATATGCTGTACCTGCTATCCGGCCAAGTTTAGCTTTTTGTCTAAGTCGGGATTGACATGTGGTACTAAAACTGCAGGGGAGATTGAACATGAAGTGGTCCTATGCGTGAACACTTGACGGTTCATCATTATCAACAGCTATAACCTCCACTCGTCTAACATAAGCCTCCTACTTTACGTAGTGTTTTCAACAACCCCGACGCTTGGCAAGTATCTTGGCGATCGCGGTGTAAAATGGCAATTCTTCAGAAGGTAAAAATTACAGGCACATGAGACCTAACATCTGTACGTCTCAGTGTGAAGGGCACAGTGCAATTCGTCGTTGACGAAATGCGTCTGTTATAGGCTGAGTTTGTCCACTTAACATCAGATGGGCGTCGGGCTTGTTCCGTCACAGTAACATAAACAATAAAACAAATAAAAAATAAAAACTATAAGTTATTAAAATAAAAAACTGATCAGTATATTTTATTATAAGTATTAATGGGAAATATGTATATTTTTTTTAAATATTATCATCGTTCTAAATTTCTTTATAAATCTATTCGCATTCTAATCAATATCTTATATTATTTGATGTAATTCAAAATAAGAGAAAAACTTTAGACCACATTTAGAAACATTTTTTATAGAATAGACTTTCATAGAAATATTTATAAATATCGGTACAGTAATATGCTATTAATTAATATTAATAATTAATTTAATAATTCATAATTACACAATTATTAATGAAAATAACTGAAATATTTTTTTCATATTGTTATGTTTGCAATAACACCTGCTATGCGGATTACATTCAGAGCGGAGACTCAGTGTCATGTTAGCTCAATTCGTTAGAGCATTCCCCGGCTAAAGGGATGGATAGACGCGGGTTCGAATCCCGCACATGACTTAAATTTTTACTCTCGTATATTTGTAATTTTATAACTCAGTTATATGGCATTGAAGTAAATGAAATTGCAGATATTTTACTTTTCAATGTTGAAAGTTGGTTGCATTTCTTATTAGATTAGTATTTTTTTAACTCTATCAGAATTTATCTTACGCTTTTTACAATCCAACCCCTGCGAGTCTCGATGTGTAGTTTGTAGAACGCATCAGTTTGTCGATTGTACTCGTAATCGGTGCGGTAACGTTTAGTCACGCGGGGCGAAGGATCAGATAATGTAGAGGCTGTAATGTTTAAAGTAATTATTTACGAAATTATAGATATAGAACACATATAGCAATCTCTGTACAATCGATATTTTAAAACTCAAATGAAATGGTTATGATGAAGTGTTAAGTGCAGTAACTTTTCGAATCTAAGTAATTTTTCAATCAATGGTTGAATAGCAGCAATAACAATAACATAAGCGAGGATAGGGATGGCTAAGAAAAGACATGGTAAGCCATAGTAAGTACCAATTTGTGTCTAGAAGAACAGTCACTTGTTAGGTTTAATTACGTGTGTTCCATTATGTCACAGAGCTCGTAAGATGTGTTGTGCTTTTTTTTATTGCTGGTAGATAAGCCTTTGATCACAATCTTACCTGATGGTAAGTGATGTGGTCGAAGGTGTTAATAGGCTTAGCCTAGAATTACTGGCTCTCAAGGACAGCTGCCGGAACACATTGTTATAGGTGCTTAGCGACATATTTTCTACTTGTGGGTGGTCGCTAAGCATTTGAGCATCCGCAAAATGCCCTACCATCATGCGATGAAGCTCAAGCTCGCACTAGGATTCGAACTATGGACCAGCTGCGCGGGAGTCTATTTCCAGTGCAACTGAGCCATTACTGCTTCAAAAAAGCTTGAAAGATTATTTCAACTTAGTTAGTTTGCATTTTATGAATCCTCGTCTGGCTAGCCACTAGTCTACTAATCATCTACATTATATACTCACTAGCCTACGAGTATATAATGTAGATGATTTGTCACCAAGCATGTTACAGTATGTTCTAACAGCTGTACCTACTTGAGAATTAGTTGCCAAATTGTCCACATCGATCAACAAGCAGTTTATCTACGCTCTTTGAGCTCCGAACCATGCATTTGCGCGTCTAGCGCTCGCCTTATTTATACGTAAAATTAAATTCGGAATGCACCTAGCTGTCACCTTTAGTTGCTGACAAAATTTCTTTGATTTTTCGCGGTGATTTTGTAAACATTGATGCGAAAAACCAGGAATTTGATCTACACTTGAAATTTGTCATCGGTTTTCGTTTTGTTGCATGTTATTTAATCTAAAACCTTGTGAATAATTTGTGCCGGCGCAAGTGAAACATATTTTTGTGGACGATCTGTTTGGAAGGATTCAGGAGAAAGAACGCTTCTTTGCTGACATGGGTTTGTACGTGTACAGTTTCTATCATAATTCTGGCCCGTATTAGGTAGCTAACTTGTGTACTAAACGACCTTTACACCATAACCAGGGCTCCCGTATACATTTAATCTTCAAGAAACGCGCACCAAGTATCCGTCCGTCCAAAAGGGCTGTTCCAAGAGATGAGAGTTTCTTCTACTGTACTCATATATTTCCTGCTGGCTCAACTCTGGATGATACACTCTAGCATAGAGAAACTCCTTTTTTCGCTATGCTCTACCATAGAGAAACTGCTTTTATCGCTATGCTCTATAGCATAGAGAAACTGTTGTTTTCTCTATGCTCGCATTTCATTGATGAGGACAATTTCGCAATAACATGTTAGGGCCACTGTTAGGGCTAAATTATAATGAAACGATTACACTTACTGCGTATTTTTATATCGCGTATTCATGTTGTGATATCGCTCTATACTCGAAAATACAACAAACTATATATCCACACATGTATTGGACTATCAAATATACCCATTTCAATTTTAATGTCCATGAATTCAATAATCTAGATTAGTATGTTTTTTCGATCCACCAATATCACTTTTACTATAACATATAAACTACTTCTAAAAACTTTTGTCGGAAAAGAGCGCGTTCGCTTGTGTGCGATGCAAATATATATTTGGCATATTTGCGTAGGTTAGTTGCAAAACCCGGTATAGCATTATGAACTCTATAGTGCTTATCTTGGAAGCAGCCTTGTGCTAATATAGCGGGATTTGCAACTATGCTATACAATTTGATTCCTTTGATTTGAATAACCACTGAGTTGAAGGAAACGCGTTTTTGGTTTATTTGTGCAAATAAAGCATATCAATAACATATATTATACGTAACGTAAAAAAATAATTAACTATTAGAGTACAAAAGTAAACTTACAAATTAACACAGCAAGCACAAAAAACCCGTAATTATCCATAACGACTGTATTAGTTTACAACGTCCAGTGTCTTGCAGGAGATGAAAACAAATACTGCGTTATGTAGTATAATAATCACTGTGTTATCACTTGAGACCCTGACCCTGATAAGCAAGTCCAAGAAATAGTTATGCGTTTTTTTAAAGGAAAATAAGTTACCTTTTTTAAGACGCCTAACTGCAATATGCCTATATTTTGTTAGAACTAAAAACAATGTTAAAAGAAAAAAACTAAGCAAAATTAAAAGATTTTTGACTCACTGGCTCAATCAATTGTTTTTAAGGTGTAAAAGAAATTGAGGAATTTTGTATAAAACTAATATTTACATTATACATACGAGTACCTACACAAAAATATGTACTCTGTTTTTGTAGCACACTAAATACATTGTATCTAAGTAATATAAGATAATATATGACATGAATTTTAGAAAATAAAATATAATTTGATTCATTGATTGATTTAATTTCTTTAACGTTTATTATATATTTCAATTTACTAACTTGTGATCTCGTAAATTTAGTGATAATAAATATATATATTACTTAAGTTTTACTGTTCAAAAACTATATAAGTAGGTTAAGACAATGAGCTACAATTCTATCACTATTATATTGCGTAGGCGTAAGAGAGGCAGCGATGGTCAAAATCGGGTTGTTATTTAAGAATGTAGAAACTTCACACAAAGTTAATAAAGTCAATCATTTAAACACACTGTACTTCATGATCTTCTTGGCTTATTCATATACTATATTTGTAAAAACATACATATGTAAGTTTAAAATAAAATAAGAACTCTAGCTTTTGTTCTAAGCAGCGGGAGTAGTTAGTGATTCGACGATTCTGGCTCATCCAAAAAAGTTCTAACTCACACCCCTAAAGTCGAGTCATGGCAAAGTCGCCAACTAAAAAAAAAAAAAAAAAAAAAAAAAAAAAAAAAAAAAAAAAAAAAAAAAAAGTTTGGTGTCTTTTTAGGGGTTTTCGGGGGCGCCTGATCGATTGCTGCTATCCGTTTTTTGATATCTCTTCAGGTTCGCGAGTTAGGTTTTTTAACTGTAACGCTTTAACTGTATCTGTAGATAATTAGCTAATTAATGACCCTGCGATTCAACTCCAGCTCACTCTGCATTGTTCATGTTACGTGTTGATAAGACTCATTAACGATAGGCTCATTAACGATTACGGTAAGTGGCTCAATAACAACAACAACTTTCTTTACATAAGCTTTATTTAAAATGATATCGAAACATATCGTGTAATAATATATCATTCATGATTGTATCATTTCTTTCAAACAAACTGGTAAAATCTAACATGCTTCTGTCCTGGAACTTGTAGAACAAATACACCAAACAGTACTCGCCACATAGTGAAGTCCAATCATTTTGGATTCGCCTGTCATTGAAATCCCCCATCCTACAATAACCTAATTCGCCCTGCTCCACCTCCTAGAAACCAAACAATGACCACCAGGCCTACTACTCACGACGATGTTTTGAAACATTCTAAAGCTGGTGATAAACGACGCGGGCTAGCGCGAGTCGGACGACAGACGACGCATCGTCCGCCATACCATTGTTGCTAATTACCAACTTCGACAGCGGGTGTTCAAACAAAACACATTTCTGACTCACACAGCTTTATTTTCTTTAAAATACGTACAGAATAATTTGTATAAAAATATATCATTATTCACCTAATTGCTACCAAATAATCTTATAAAGTCCCTCATCGTATTTCCATAGAACTTGTAATACAGATATGTTACACAATATTCCCCACAAACTGATGTAAAATCATGTTGTAATCTATACCTATTGAAATCCCATTGATTTGAATTCCTATTCAAGAAATCTTTATGATAACCTGTAGGTGGTCGACCATATGAATCAAAATACTGGCCAAAGCCATTTCTATCTATATGGACAGCTACCCAGTGTGATCCTGGTCGACTATCGGGGTCCAAATTGCTTGTTAGGTACACTGGAACTTTCATATGTAATGGTAGCCTGTTTGCTGCATAAACGTTCTTTTGTAAAGTAGGATGTATGGTGTGTAAATATTTTTGAATCTCTATTGTGTTCATATTCAATCTTTATCGTAAGCTGTGTTAAGTTCAATCTTCGAGACAAGAATGTGGAACTAAATAAACTGGACTTCTTTATAAAGTGTGGGAAAATAAAAAGACTTAATATTATGTTCATGTTTTTTATTTTATTATTATCACTTATTCTATACAACAAGTACATCTAACTACTATAATCTACGGTAACATTACGATTCTTATCTATTTCTGTAACATTATCAAATTCTGCATAAACTATACAATTTATAGACTGAATAAGAGTTGACTCAAACCTAACTTCTAATCTAACACTACCATGTTTTATCAGATTCCAATGAGTGTTTGAATTTGAGCTGAGATCAGCTGTTAGATCAAACGCTAACAAACAGTACCCTTTTGCATATTGCTCCCCAGATATTCCATTACCTTCGTTAAGAAAATGAATACCTGTTCCTGAAAATAGTGTATGATAGGCTGCAGTAAAAATATTGCTCTCAAACGATGGTTGCAAAGCTTTTGAAGGTATTTGCTGACCGTCAATGTATAAACAAAATGTATTCAAATCATAGTTTTCAAAATTGAATGGATTTTTAGTCAGACTCCCATTAAACGCTGCATTATTTACAAATCCAATTATGCATCTTTTAGGAACTTGTCCTAGAAAAATATTGTCAAGAGTCTTGCCCTGAACCCCTGAAGGTATGGTTAAAACTTTGACTTCAGCTCGAGTTATAGGATATTTAGCTGTTGTAGAGGCTAAAACTTTTTGATGTGCTAGTAATACAGTTGGATTGATTCGTGCTCTACGAACTATAAGGGTTGCATCTGTAATGCATACCTTAAATTTTAGGTCAGCTGAAGAAGCCATAAGATTAAAGTTTTCCCTGGAACGAACTAATTTGACACTCATTTCTACACCGTTAATCAAAAACTTTTCCTGATTAAATATATCTGGTTTTTATTGTCCACTGTATCATTTCCACTATTATTCAGATTAGAATCTGATACTTCAATATTTGAAACTAATGGTAATTTAATTGGTCGACGACCTTCTTCAATAAAATGTAAGTATCGTTGCAAAGTTTGCAGGTATAGAATACACTTTTTTCTATCTTCCGTATTACTTTTCAAAATGTTTACCATTTCAGTGTCTAATCGTGACATGGGATTATCAACCGTATTATGTTGATTAATTTTTTCAATTACACTTGGATCTATGAGTAACATTTTCTTAGCATGTTCCATTTTTTTCAAACAAGAGAACCAACTAATCCACTCAGAATTGAACCCAATGTTATGGGTAAAAAAGATCCTCCTTTTTGAACTATTATGTGCTTACGAACTTTGTTTGTACTTTTACGTACCAGTTTGCGAAGTAAATCTTTATACTTTTTCAACTTTTTCTTAGTCGTTTCCTCTAGAGGTATTATTCCCTTTAAAACGTTATGAATGCATTCACAAATGCAATTAATTTCTTCTTCATCACACAATTTTAAAAGTGCTTTTCGATATTTTGTTTAAGTGTATGGAGTGCACTAAGTAAATCTTTATGTGTCTTTAGGGACCGATGCATTATTTATGAATGACAGATATTTGTTGATTCTTCGCATATTTAAATAGTTTGGTTGGCACATAAACGGTACAATATCCATCTGATGGAAATATTTTTGTTTTGAAACGGCACATATCACAAGTATCTTGCTTTAAATCTATCATCAAATATCCATGAGCATCTTTAGTTGCATCTTTATATGACTCTTCCATAAATTTTGTATTTTGAGGTGATACTTGTCGTGCTAAATATCGTATTTGGGTTTTATCTCGAGGATTTTTGAAATAGATGATATAACTAGAGTTTAAAGATATGTCTCTTTGACCTTTACCTTGATGAAATAAGTTTTGTGTTATATAAAAAACACTCAAGTTTCTATGATGGCTGCCTTTCGTAAATATATCGACAATGCGTCCATCTGATTCCCTCATGAGATCATCAATTATCAAAAGTTGAGCCTCCTTTCCATCAAATATACTGAGATCTGGTATTCCTTGAAATAACTTACATTTTTGAGACTATACAATGGCTGCATTTCATCAAAACACCAAGTTATTTGAACGAAATCAGCACTACAAATTTCTTTGACATACTTTATAAAGTTTGTAACAAAATTAAATTTCCCACATCCGCTTGGACCAGCCACAATTGCAGTAAACGGATGACTAAAATGAAACATTGTAATTTAAGTGTTGATTGTAAGGGGTTTGTGAAAATAATGAGGCAACATGGTTGAATATAAAGTATTTATATATATATATATATATATTTTTTAAATAGAACAAACAAAATACTTACCTAATAGCTAGTATGAAACATACAATTATTATGTTAAACTTTACATGGTAAAGTACAATAAGACAAACTTATATTTACATTACATTCACTATACATAAACTAGCCTAAAAAAAATTAACTAGACTTTACAATTCAATTAACTGATATTTTACTATTCATAATACAGATTTACTAAAATTACAATCTTACACAGTAAAATTTACAACATTGATAGTTTATTTTATTCTATAATGACCCCAAGCTAAAAATGTGACAAATGTGACGTTTGGTATCATTATAATTAAGACAAACATATTTTGTTTACTTGTTGAGTAAATATTCTATGCTTCAATGATTTGAAAAGAATCATAGTACTATATTGAATATTTTTGTTGAATAGACATGATTTGTAATTTTCGATTTTCAAATTTTTTGTAACACATTTCTTTACACCTTTTGGTTTTGCAATAAATTTACTATCAACATCTAACGCATACATTTTAGATCTTAACCCGACGAATTCTCGAAATATTTTTCCATTATTTTCATCTTTGAAAAACCCTAACTTTTTTTTATTTATTCTTGGATAGCCAAATATGTTGTCTTCTGGGTAATCTGATGTATCAAACTTAGAAGACAAATCTGGTTTAATATCCACATAAAAAATATTGGTAAAAACGTGATATATCAAACTATCAGTATCAGTATATAGTAATTTTATGTTATTGTAAAACTTTTTAAGCATATAGTTATAATGAAAGTCATACATTAAAGTTTTTGAAATATCCAGAATGCAAAAACCTAAGTATATTGGCTTATTATGAAACAGTTTCGTTTTTCGTAACTGAACCGCAACTAAATTCTCTCCAAATATTGCTGAATTTTGAAATTTATTTTTCGCAACTAAGTCTTGTATACCAAGTACTTTACCACGATTTTCCCAGTGTGTTAATAGTTTAACATTCACCCTCTTCTCAATATTTTCCATTGTCTTTCCAAAAACAGAATTATTCATCAATTTGTAAATATCTTTTTCAAAATCAGATTTCGCAGATGTTCGTAAAGTTGTGTTTAAATCAATGTAAGCTTTTAACCAAGGACGTTATTTGAATTTTAAAATTCTATGAACCTTTGTTAATTTCATACCCATTTCAATGCATTGCTTCAAATTTCTATAGTGGATTTTATACTTAGTTTTAATATTTAGGTTAGGGACTAACTTTTTTTCTTTAGAATTTCCAATTTTGATGTTTTCAGGACAAAGAGGCAAATCTGAATGCAAATCATGCAGTTCAACGGGGTACACCAAATCAACTTCTAATATAAAACCATATTCAGATTTTTCTGATACATTGTAATTTGTATCAACGTTTACCCATTCAAAACTACCAACTGGAAGATATTGAGACATAGCCCAACCATAAAGATTATTAGCATCGAAATAAGTCAAGTATGATTTTTGCTTATCCCTATCGTAATCTTCCATGTACTCATTATTAGCTTTTGCATAACGATTACTACATTGTGACACACCTCCTCGAATACCAGCCTTAATAAAAGCTACTTTTTCATAATCAGTCAAAAGTTTTAACTCTATTTGGGTGTATTTTAACATAGCATCCCAACTTAACCCCGGGGTTGTATAGTAATGAGCAGGATCTAAACTGTATGTTTTTAAACATAAAGTCTAAAAGCTTTCAAAAATATCCGTTAGCAATAAAACATTAGTTTTGAGATACAGATTAGAATAATCTAACATATTACAACAGTGAAAATGTTGCCAAACATCTTTAGCATGGTTGTAATCATCATCCGATACATCTGAATTGGTAAGTGAACTATAAAACTGATTTTGGCTAGGAAGTGTTGTTTTTTTCAAACATTCTTCAGAAGTCATGAACTCATATAGGTATATACCTTTCTTTCTAAGACGTTTAAAATCTTCATTTTTGGGGAAATTTTGTCTTAAAGTATTAAATTGTTCATTGCATAAGTTTTTGGTTAACTGATCGAGACTGCATGGTAAAAATTTGAATGAATCTACAAATCTTAAGTAAATTTTTTGGTTGTTTATATTCATAGTTTTCGAAAAAGAAATATATTTTTCCTTAGTTTGAGGAATAACATCAATTTCACCTTCAACAAAATTTAATGCATGAACGATAAAATGGGCATCGTAATTACTTAGATTGTGTAGGAAAACTGGGATTTAATGTGGTGGTCGAAACTTTGTAACACATACTTCGTGTGCAACACCCCGAAAATTACCAGTCTGCCAATCATAATCAATATTGTTTTCACCATTTAAATTACTTTCACATATATGACATACTGTTGCAATTGAAACTTCATTTTCTTCTTTAGTTGACAAAGGTTTAGGACAAATTTGAAAGCAATTTTTTCTACATATCTTCATGCAAACGGTTCATGAATACTTGTGCACAATTTTTTCCACTATAAGTCTCATATTTGGATAACGAATCATCATATGAACATTTAATGTAGTAACCAAAACTATAAGGTTCATGTTCATGAATATTACTTGTATATGGTTTTGATGGATCGTTAAAACATGATTTGATTGGGTTTAGAAAAGCTTCAAAATCAGCATATATAACAAACGGTATTTTAAACTTTTTATTATATTTATTGAATTTCAATTTATCATTTGATACTGGTTTACCAAACCAATCCTTTGTGGTCATATCACCATTAGGTAATTGTGTTGCAATGTGAGCGCAGTCATGTTGTTGATGATCAATCAATCGTTGTTTTGTTGTAAAATGTAGTAAACATCCATCACATATATGAACTGCATGTTCATGATTATTAATTTGTTTACTAACAAGACGCGACATGTTTTTGATGTAGCAGTAATGATTATTCGTTCCGTTTGAAATCAGTAATAAATTAACGTGAACATCTTTGCGAGATTTTGTTAAATACAACGGACCGACAACGCTATGACATTTTCTATCTTTGTTTAATTCTAAACCAAATACATTGATGCTAATATTGTTAAGTTTTTCAACTTGAAATATATCAGTTAACTTTACAGGAAAACGAATTCCATCGAATTTTAATTTATTTGAATGCATGGTGTAGGATGACACTTGATCTGAATTTTTGGTTACGGGGTACAAAGCTGAAAGCAATGCCCATTTAAAACATAAATTGTCTGCATTTTTTACATTAATTATAACATTTTTAGTCCTAATATCCTTCGGTAACTCAATATATGAAGTACCACGTAGAGGATTAAATTTATTAATATTCATATCTAATGCTTTTAGATCCCTAAGACTCCAGCCTTTGTCTTTTTTCTCAAAAGAGCAGATTTTATCAGTCAACGTGTTACATAAAGATGAAAATAGAATTTTTAAATCATCCCCACGAAAAACAATGTAATTATATGTTTGAAAATCAAATGTTTGAAATGAGTCTTCTTTCGTTTGTTGTATAAAATCAGCATGCAGAACAAAGTTCACTTTGAAAACTGTATGCTGTTGGATAGACTCATCAATTAAAAACAAAATTTCATTTTTAATAGAATTTAAAAATAATTCAGGTGTTTCAAAACTATTTGTAGGTTGATCTTTTTTTCTATGAATCCTATAAGAAATTATTCTTTGACCAAAAGCTGATTCAACAACAGATACATTTTTTAAGGACTTGTGTAATTTTTCAAGTTTACTTTTATGGAGGTTGCTTTTTAAATGATTCGCAAAGTACCTTCTACTAACTAGAACATGACATGTACAACAATTCACCTTATTTTGACTGATTATGAAAAAGTAGCTTTTATTAAGGCTGGTATTCGAGGAGGTGTGTCACAATGTAGTAATCGTTATGCAAAAGCTAATAATGAGTACATGGAAGATTACGATAGGGATAAGCAAAAATCATACTTGACTTATTTTGATGCTAATAATCTTTATGGTTGGGCTATGTCTCAATATCTTCCAGTTGGTAGTTTTGAATGGGTAAACGTTGATACAAATTACAATGTATCAGAAAAATCTGAATATGGTTTTATATTAGAAGTTGATTTGGTGTACCCCGTTGAACTGCATGATTTGCATTCAGATTTGCCTCTTTGTCCTGAAAACATCAAAATTGGAAATTCTAAAGAAAAAAAGTTAGTCCCTAACCTAAATATTAAAACTAAGTATAAAATCCACTATAGAAATTTGAAGCAATGCATTGAAATGGGTATGAAATTAACAAAGGTTCATAGAATTTTAAAATTCAAACAACGTCCTTGGTTAAAAGCTTACATTGATTTAAACACAACTTTACGAACATCTGCGAAATCTGATTTTGAAAAAGATATTTACAAATTGATGAATAATTCTGTTTTTGGAAAGACAATGGAAAATATTGAGAAGAGGGTGAATGTTAAACTATTAACACACTGGGAAAATCGTGGTAAAGTACTTGGTATACAAGACTTAGTTGCGAAAAATAAATTTCAAAATTCAGCAATATTTGGAGAGAATTTAGTTGCGGTTCAGTTACGAAAAACGAAACTGTTTCATAATAAGCCAATATACTTAGGTTTTTGCATTCTGGATATTTCAAAAACTTTAATGTATGACTTTCATTATAACTATATGCTTAAAAAGTTTTACAATAACATAAAATTACTATATACTGATACTGATAGTTTGATATATCACGTTTTTACCAATATTTTTTATGTGGATATTAAACCAGATTTGTCTTCTAAGTTTGATACATCAGATTACCCAGAAGACAACATATTTGGCTATCCAAGAATAAATAAAAAAAAGTTAGGGTTTTTCAAAGATGAAAATAATGGAAAAATATTTCGAGAATTCGTCGGGTTAAGATCTAAAATGTATGCGTTAGATGTTGATAGTAAATTTATTGCAAAACCAAAAGGTGTAAAGAAATGTGTTACAAAAAATTTGAAAATCGAAAATTACAAATCATGTCTATTCAACAAAAATATTCAATATAGTACTATGATTCTTTTCAAATCATTGAAGCATAGAATATTTACTCAACAAGTAAACAAAATATGTTTGTCTTAATTATAATGATACCAAACGTCACATTTGTCACATTTTTAGCTTGGGGTCATTATAGAATAAAATAAACTATCAATGTTGTAAATTTTACTGTGTAGGATTGTAATTTTAGTAAATCTGTATTATGAATAGTAAAATATCAGTTAATTGAATTGTAAAGTCTAGTTAATTTTTTTTAGGCTAGTTTATGTATAGTGAATGTAATGTAAATATAAGTTTGTCTTATTGTACTTTACCATGTAAAGTTTAACATAATAATTGTATGTTTCATACTAGCTATTAGGTAAGTATTTTGTTTGTTCTATTTAAAAAATATATATATATATATATATAAATACTTTATATTCAACCATGTTGCCTCATTATTTTCACAAACCCCTTACAATCAACACTTAAATTACAATGTTTCATTTTAGTCATCCGTTTACTGCAATTGTGGCTGGTCCAAGCGGATGTGGGAAATTTAATTTTGTTACAAACTTTATAAAGTATGTCAAAGAAATTTGTAGTGCTGATTTCGTTCAAATAACTTGGTGTTTTGATGAAATGCAGCCATTGTATAGTCTCAAAAATGTAAGTTATTTCAAGGAATACCAGATCTCAGTATATTTGATGGAAAGGAGGCTCAACTTTTGATAATTGATGATCTCATGAGGGAATCAGATGGACGCATTGTCGATATATTTACGAAAGGCAGCCATCATAGAAACTTGAGTGTTTTTTATATAACACAAAACTTATTTCATCAAGGTAAAGGTCAAAGAGACATATCTTTAAACTCTAGTTATATCATCTATTTCAAAAATCCTCGAGATAAAACCCAAATACGATATTTAGCACGACAAGTATCACCTCAAAATACAAAATTTATGGAAGAGTCATATAAAGATGCAACTAAAGATGCTCATGGATATTTGATGATAGATTTAAAGCAAGATACTTGTGATATGTGCCGTTTCAAAACAAAAATATTTCCATCAGATGGATATTGTACCGTTTATGTGCCAACCAAACTATTTAAATATGCGAAGAATCAACAAATATCTGTCATTCATAAATAATGCATCGGTCCCTAAAGACACATAAAGATTTACTTAGTGCACTCCATACACTTAAACAAAATATCGAAAAGCACTTTTAAAATTGTGTGATGAAGAAGAAATTAATTGCATTTGTGAATGCATTCATAACGTTTTAAAGGGAATAATACCTCTAGAGGAAACGACTAAGAAAAAGTTGAAAAAGTATAAAGATTTACTTCGCAAACTGGTACGTAAAAGTACAAACAAAGTTCGTAAGCACATAATAGTTCAAAAAGGAGGATCTTTTTTACCCATAACATTGGGTTCAATTCTGAGTGGATTAGTTGGTTCTCTTGTTTGAAAAAAATGGAACATGCTAAGAAAATGTTACTCATAGATCCAAGTGTAATTGAAAAAATTAATCAACATAATACGGTTGATAATCCCATGTCACGATTAGACACTGAAATGGTAAACATTTTGAAAAGTAATACGGAAGATAGAAAAAAGTGTATTCTATACCTGCAAACTTTGCAACGATACTTACATTTTATTGAAGAAGGTCGTCGACCAATTAAATTACCATTAGTTTCAAATATTGAAGTATCAGATTCTAATCTGAATAATAGTGGAAATGATACAGTGGACAATAAAAACCAGATATATTTAATCAGGAAAAGTTTTTGATTAACGGTGTAGAAATGAGTGTCAAATTAGTTCGTTCCAGGGAAAACTTTAATCTTATGGCTTCTTCAGCTGACCTAAAATTTAAGGTATGCATTACAGATGCAACCCTTATAGTTCGTAGAGCACGAATCAATCCAACTGTATTACTAGCACATCAAAAAGTTTTAGCCTCTACAACAGCTAAATATCCTATAACTCGAGCTGAAGTCAAAGTTTTAACCATACCTTCAGGGGTTCAGGGCAAGACTCTTGACAATATTTTTCTAGGACAAGTTCCTAAAAGATGCATAATTGGATTTGTAAATAATGCAGCGTTTAATGGGAGTCTGACTAAAAATCCATTCAATTTTGAAAACTATGATTTGAATACATTTTGTTTATACATTGACGGTCAGCAAATACCTTCAAAAGCTTTGCAACCATCGTTTGAGAGCAATATTTTTACTGCAGCCTATCATACACTATTTTCAGGAACAGGTATTCATTTTCTTAACGAAGGTAATGGAATATCTGGGGAGCAATATGCAAAAGGGTACTGTTTGTTAGCGTTTGATCTAACAGCTGATCTCAGCTCAAATTCAAACACTCATTGGAATCTGATAAAACATGGTAGTGTTAGATTAGAAGTTAGGTTTGAGTCAACTCTTATTCAGTCTATAAATTGTATAGTTTATGCAGAATTTGATAATGTTACAGAAATAGATAAGAATCGTAATGTTACCGTAGATTATAGTAGTTAGATGTACTTGTTGTATAGAATAAGTGATAATAATAAAATAAAAAACATGAACATAATATTAAGTCTTTTTATTTTCCCACACTTTATAAAGAAGTCCAGTTTATTTAGTTCCACATTCTTGTCTCGAAGATTGAACTTAACACAGCTTACGATAAAGATTGAATATGAACACAATAGAGATTCAAAAATATTTACACACCATACATCCTACTTTACAAAAGAACGTTTATGCAGCAAACAGGCTACCATTACATATGAAAGTTCCAGTGTACCTAACAAGCAATTTGGACCCCGATAGTCGACCAGGATCACACTGGGTAGCTGTCCATATAGATAGAAATGGCTTTGGCCAGTATTTTGATTCATATGGTCGACCACCTACAGGTTATCATAAAGATTTCTTGAATAGGAATTCAAATCAATGGGATTTCAATAGGTATAGATTACAACATGATTTTACATCAGTTTGTGGGGAATATTGTGTAACATATCTGTATTACAAGTTCTATGGAAATACGATGAGGGACTTTATAAGATTATTTGGTAGCAATTAGGTGAATAATGATATATTTTTATACAAATTATTCTGTACGTATTTTAAAGAAAATAAAGCTGTGTGAGTCAGAAATGTGTTTTGTTTGAACACCCGCTGTCGAAGTTGGTAATTAGCAACAATGGTATGGCGGACGATGCGTCGTCTGTCGTCCGACTCGCGCTAGCCCGCGTCGTTTATCACCAGCTTTAGAATGTTTCAAAACATCGTCGTGAGTAGTAGGCCTGGTGGTCATTGTTTGGTTTCTAGGAGGTGGAGCAGGGCGAATTAGGTTATTGTAGGATGGGGGATTTCAATGACAGGCGAATCCAAAATGATTGGACTTCACTATGTGGCGAGTACTGTTTGGTGTATTTGTTCTACAAGTTCCAGGACAGAAGCATGTTAGATTTTACCAGTTTGTTTGAAAGAAATGATACAATCATGAATGATATATTATTACACGATATGTTTCGATATCATTTTAAATAAAGCTTATGTAAAGAAAGTTGTTGTTGTTATTGAGCCACTTACCGTAATCGTTAATGAGCCTATCGTTAATGAGTCTTATCAACACGTAACATGAACAATGCAGAGTGAGCTGGAGTTGAATCGCAGGGTCATTAATTAGCTAATTATCTACAGATACAGTTAAAGCGTTACAGTTAAAAAACCTAACTCGCGAACCTGAAGAGATATCAAAAAACGGATAGCAGCAATCGATCAGGCGCCCCCGAAAACCCCTAAAAAGACACCAAACTTTTTTTTTTTTTTTTTTTTTTTTTTTTTTTTTTTTTTTTTTTTTTTTTTTTTTAGTTGGCGACTTTGCCATGACTCGACTTTAGGGGTGTGAGTTAGAACTTTTTTGGATGAGCCAGAATCGTCGAATCACTAACTACTAGCGGGCAATAGTAGTGCAACAAGAGAGCAAAGTCGTTTTTTGAATCCTGAGTGTGGCGAGGGATTCAAAAGCACGAAATGCAAAAAACTTTGCTCTCGTGTAACACACATAACTTTTCACTTCAGCAGCGAGATCACTTTAGGAGATAAAATAATAAACAGGAATAGATTGAAATAACTATTAACTTTTCATCTCAACTATTAACTTATTCAACTCTTTACGCCAGCCACGAATTTTATTTCCGCTCTTTTATTTCAATTAAGGCGTGTTCGGAAATAGCACCTTAATATTTTACTATTTGAAATATATTACGTAAAATTTTTGAAACTAGAATTGAATATTTACAGGTTAAATATCAGTTTTATTTGCAGGGTTATTTTCATTGAAATACAAAAATAAGTTTAAAAATTAAATAAATTACATTAAAAGATATAAAATGGTGGTAGGGCATTTTGCGAATGCCCGTCTGGCTAGCTACCACCCTCAAGTAGAAAATCTGTCGCCAAGCACCTAACGGTGTGTTCCGGCAGCTGTCCTTGAGAGCCAGTACTTCTAGGTTAGCCTGAACAACATCTTCGACCACATCATCACTTACCACCAGGTGAGATAGTGGTCAAAGGCTAACCTACCAGGCATAAAAAACAAAAAACAAAATAAACTTTTATCCAAAATTTCTTTAGTTAGTACAAAATTCCAAACTTTGAGGTCGAATTCAAAATTGGAACTTTGAAAGGGCTTGTCTTTGTCTCCCTCTCTTTCTAATGACGGGAAAGAGATAGTGTGAATGTTTCGAATTTTATGATTAACCCAAGGCTGAATAAAATATTCGCAAGTATATCAAAAAAATAATTAAAAAGTTACTTTGTCTCACTCACTGAGCAAAATCGCATTGCAAAATGCATGCAGTAAAACCTACATGTTTGAGCTACTGAAGTGGAAAAGTTTGTGTTTTCTGCATTAAATTGATATTTTTAAGGTTTGCCCCACGATATGTGTGGAGATTATGACAAAAACACAATTCCTCCGTGCGTAATGCACACGATTTTAAAACAATGAATGTTTTTAAAATTTCTTGATTTTTCCGTGCTACATTACCCTGAAATAAGAGCATAAGAATACTTAGTAATTGCTAACTATAATTTAGTAAACTAGCTTCCGCTCGCAGCTACCCTCGTCTGAAATAAGTAAAATCTGAGGTGCTCGACACAACAAAAAATACACGCTTTATTTTTTCTGTCTGAATTTAGTGAACTCATGTGGTTCTAGCTTTCCCTAACATGTAAAAATCTGTTTCTAAATCTATTCTTTTGAAAGCGTAATTGAATGTTAAAAATAAATTAAATTAGAACACTAGCTGTTGACCTTAGCAGCGGGCAAAGGTTTGTGTTATCTGCTTTAAATTGATATTTTTGTCACATCCAATCAGGTTTGTCCCACGGTATTTGTGGAGATTATAGTGTCATCAACGTGATTGTAAAACGATGTTTGCTTTAAAATTTATTTATTTTATCATTGCCTAGGTATTTTACTCAGAAATAAGAGCATAAGAACATTTAGTGATAGCATATTATTATAGTGATAGCTAACTATAATTTATTTGACAAGTATCTGTACGCGGCTTCCCTCGTTTAAAATTTGTAAAATCTGATATGCTCGAAATAACAAAAAATACACGCCCCTTTTTTTCTGTTTAAATGTAGTGAACTAATGTGGAACCAATTACAGATTTTTCTAGCTTCCCTAACTTGTAAGAACCTGACAGATTTATTGATAGCTCTTGTCCCCATAGTTTTCTAAGATATCTTTGACATATTTATTACCTACGCTAAAATAAACAAATCTTATTTTTAGAATATTAGTCTGGGCAAATTTATGTCTTTACTAGTACTTACATTTATAACGTCATGTGTCGTACATAGCAGTAACCTTTTTTGTCTTCTCTCCCATAGATTTTAAGCACTAGTATCGTAGCGAAGTTTACTCAGCCGTTCTTAACCGATCATCTAAGCAATATTCGCCGCAGTCATGACTTGGATTGGTGACCGCCAGTGACATTACTAGATTAATACTAAGCGGTTCCGTGCTTCGGAGGGCACGTTAAGCCGTCGGTCCCGGTTCATTGTCTTAGGATGGCATTCGTTATAGCATGGAGGTAGGGCATTTTGCGCATGCCCGCCTGGCAGAGCTACCACCCTAGCTAGACTTCAAGTAGAAAATCTATCGCCTAGCACCTAAACGGTGTCCTTGAGAGCCAGTAAGGTTAGCATCTTCGACTACATCATCACTTACCATCAGTTGAGATGGTAGTCAAAGGCTAGCCTATAAATAAGAAATAGATTTGTTAAAAGCTTAAAATAGCTTTTTGATTTTTCATATTTTGGCGGACTAAATGTCGCCATAAAATACATTAGAAGTTGTCTACTTCGATTATTTTATTGAATTTCTTGTAGCTTAGGGTACCATACGTCACATGAACATACACGATACAATCGTGTATGTGCATCGACGACATACGAGCATCAATTCATTTCACTATTGGTTGTAAAACCTCTAAAATATAAACGCAATGTCTTTATATCCAAAACGATATTGTTTTGTTTGAAAAAGAATTGTGAACAGAAACGACAATTTAATGTTATGATCCTAAACAACGGCTAGTAACGCACTATTTACGGCTAGTGTACACAATAATATTTAAATAATTATTTACATTTTTTACTGGCAGCTTTTGAAGCAGTAACTAATAGCTGTGGACTGCCGTGCCGCAGGACCTTGGTGCGATCTCCAATAAAGTAAAGACTATGTAATGTTAGAACTATGACTAGAACCATTAAAATCCATAAAATATGGTGCACTGAGGAGTCAGTAATTTGCTATCAGGTGTAGGGAGCTAGATAACATACAACATCCTGTATGAGTTTCGACCCCCAACCCTATGGAAACAGTCGGAGTCCACGAAAAGGTTGAGCATTTTGCGTAAAACACGCATGGAGCTCCGAAACCAAGTGGATCGAATTGACATCCTATTTGGGCCAGAGCCGTTCGCTACGAGGCCACCGGGTCTGATGGAGAATTAGCGAAGATTACGTCATGCAACATAAAATAACAAAAATCCAGACAGATCTTTGATTTTTAGCAGCACCATTGAGTGCTTTAATATTTTCTTGAAATACCTATCTGTAAGAAAATATTAAGTCCAGAGACAGACTCATTCATCAAAGGTTTGAAGTTAAATATCTTGTCAAGATTGTCGCTAATGCGCGCTTATTTTCTTACCGTTTAATCAAGGCGCTCCAAATTATCTCATAATTAACAGATGTAACAGCCATAGACCGAACAACCATGAGGGCGGGTCCACTTACTGTCGATAGTAAATAATAGAACTACTCAATATCTGCTATCTGTTTGTTATTGTGAATTAAGCTACGAAATGTGTCACGGAAGGTGGGCCAGTTTTCTATATTACTATCAAACGGAAACAGTTCTAATTTTGGTAACCTTGGTTTTACACCGCTACCCTCCGATGTTTGTTCGGTTAAATTTTGTTTCATGTCTAATTTCAAGTTGTTAGAAACACTGAGAATGGAATAGTAGATTTCGTCAAAACTTTCGATTTCTTTGTAGGAAGGAACGTAGTCTGGATAAAACCTTCGTTTCAAAACAGTGATACTTTGCATACTTTGCTCGAACTTAGACCGCCAACTAGATAGTTCACTAAAACGGGCATTGAATTCACAGCAACTCTGGTTTATCACGAACTTTCCTTGAAACGTGATATAATGCTTGCAATCTTAAAAAACACATTTCTTTCGTAGAAATATGTGGCTGTACCAGCTTATCGTACTCTTCATCAGAAATTTTAACATCTTGTTTATTATTTATACGCATACGACAAATTCCAACGGAGGCCGGACGGGTCCAATAGGTACAATATATAGGTACAAAACGTAAATAAATTATGAAATTGAAGACTCGAATAAGTATATAGTTTGGAATTGAAAAAGACATTGGATTATGTGGAGTAGTGCATAAAAATAATTTCTGAATAGACGTGGAGCTCGTAAATTCAGTACTTACAGAGATAAAACTGATTTTGTACCCAATATGATATTTCTAACAACCGGCTACCAATAACTACGTTGCCGGTTATGAACGAATCTAAGTAAATTAGCAAGAGTTAAACCAATATAAATATATACGTATATAGATATTTAGATGTATTGATTTTGTAACTGGATAATCCGGCACGAAGGACCAAATGTTTGATTCGATAGCTAAAAGAATTTATTGAAAATTAACACAAAATGGCTCTGATAATGGACGAAACTCAACGAAAAGCCACAGCCTCACGTCTCAAAATAAGCAATTAACAGTATTTTCATAATTTTGCATGGATCGCGCACACACAGGTTTCTCAAGAAGTTGAAGACAGTACCACCTTGGTATAACGCCGGCGCGCGGGTAACTTCTCTCTACCATAAATAGGTTGTAGATATTTCCCATTTGGCGGGAAACGGTTCTTTTTAAAAATTAAGCCATATGAAAAATAAACCCAACACGTATTTTCCTCATATTTTAAATACTAAGTGTTCAAACTGGGTGAAACTTTGCATGTATATCCTTGAACCTAATGGTTTGCCAGATATGCGTAAAATTAAGTATTCCTTTTCAAAAATAATTCAAAAAATCGTTTTGTATGGGAATTGTTGTTTAGGGATATAATAAATCGAAAAACTGGCAAACCAGAAGCATAGACGTTAAGCTCAGCAATATGCGTACAAAATTTCACAGAGTTTGAATACTTGGTATTCAAAATATGACGAAACTACGTTTGTATGGAAAGCGCTGAGTGCACTTTACTCTTAATTTAAAAATCTATCGCCCAATATCAAACGTTCCATCAGCTGTCCTTGAGAGCCAGTAGCCCTAAGGAAAGCGTTTTAACACTTTTGGCCACATTTTTCACCATTTCAGCTCTGAGGATTGTGTAACCTATCGGCAAACCTATCGGATACCTTATCTTATCACAAAACTACGAAAAATAATATTTTAAGATCTATAGAGTGAGAAATCATTCATTAGTTGCCAGATTGACCGGTGTCAATTCTACTATCGTGGATAGTTTCTTGATGGTTTTGTAGAAATAATTTTTTAACAGTATTCTTTAGCAGTTTTTTGTGAATCAGTTTTCCTCAGCTCGAAGGGGTGTCTTGCGCTGTTGGAGTTTTCGAACACCAAAATACCCCTTTTCGTGCTGTAAACGTATTGTGTAGTACGTTACAAGTTTAATTTGATGAAGTGTTAAATGCGATCTATTAAAATGGCTCTACTTTTGGGTGGAATATGGAGAGGAAGAAGAGAGACCATTTACTACGCTTTAGGTTGTAATTACGGAATGATTCAGAAACTTCAACATGTTTTATGATCTACTTTTTTTATTTAAATAATGCAAGGAGACATATTGTCTTATATTTTTACCGCTACCAACTATATATTTTTATACATTCCTTAAAATAAAACTAGAAAACAATGCGTATAGAAAAAAAGGTTGAGGTTGCTTTCGTGGAAATAGACAGGTATATTGTGTGTATATTAAGAGGCCTTTTACATTTTGCAGCCCTCTCACTCGCACTTTTAAAGATTATTTCAAATAGCAACAATATGGTTTATATTTTTTTAAATGTAGTCAATCATTATTTCGCTGCATGCAACTACAGATGTTCTCAACATATTTTTACTTTATTACATGTTGAGTCCAATTAGAATTAGAGGCCCAAAATTTCAAATAACTAAATTACGCGTTTTGGATCCCCCATAACACATATCAAAATGAAAATTAGTAGAGAACATCTATAGTTGCATGCAGCAAAATAATGATTGACCACATTTAAAAAAATATAAACCATATTGTTGCTATTTGAAATTATCTTTAAAAGTGCGAGTGAGAAGGCTGCAAAATATAAAAGGGCTCTTAAACATCAACAGATGAAGGGCGTGCCCAAACATTTACAAAATTTTATCACAATAAGACTAGTAGTTTAACTTCATAGAGCGTCGAGCGTCGAGTGGTACTAAACGCGGCTTCTACGTGTGCGCGCCCCTACACGCGTACGACAGCATCTATGGCAAATATCTAGCCTGTCTAGAGTGCGTTGATAGTATTTTCATAGCATATAATATTAATTATATTCAATCATAGAACTCGTATCTGTAGTTAGCTACGAATTCATGTGCTATAGTATACATATTACATAGATAGCTATAAAACTTTGAGATATCGACAACCATATCCCTACTAGAGCTTAGAGAAATAAAATCTCCTACGGGCCTCCAGTCAAACTATTATCAACTCTGGAAAGTATAATAAAGAGAATTTATAAATTCAAACAATCTGGTAAATAAAGCCTAATATAGATAACGCATACAAACGATTCATTAAATATCACAATTGAGTGGTGCATGGAGTAGATATTACAATATTGTATTATTATTTTTTTGTCTAGATATGAATTTCTTTCTCACAGACGAAGGCGTATTCATGCGAACAGTCGACGTCGTTTAGTTTTCCGTCGTTCTTGAATATAGTACCGCAATATTCGTTGTCCAGTGCATTATTCGGCTCGTTCGGCGACCACTCAGCAAATCCTGCTTCTTGTAGAGTCTGGTCTGGAAACAAAGAGACTAATCGTAATCTGTGATCGTTGAATATTAATTTAACTTATACAGAGACCATAGTTAAGTTTTCTCAGGTATAAATCAGGTCAGAAAAAACACTCTAATATTTTTTGTCAGCAAATTGAACATCACATAAACCTTGCAGAAGGACGCAGAAGTGTATATTCCAACCTCCAAATGATATTGATGGTCGTAATGACTCGACGAGTTCGAATTACCAATGACATGAAGACAGTAACGCTGGCTGGTTTAATCTTAACGAAAGAATCAAAACACTCACAGCCTTTGGAAACTTCTGTTTTTTCAAGGCAGTTTTAAAATCCTAAAAGGGAATTCTACAATTGTTACTTACTAAATATGGTTTTATAGACAATCGTCTCATTTCCCACTGGCTTGTTAGCCCGATATCCCGCGAAGAAGAACCAAGAAGTTTTAGCACCTTCCACTTTCGGGGTGTCCTTGATCAGCTCCTGCACGAACACTTTCTCGGCCTCCGAGTTGAGGACTACCAGGTGAGCCCCTTCTTTGCGACATTCAGCATAGGCCTCATTCCAGGACGCAACCCTACGCGGGATCGCGTAGCAGCTGCCGAGTGCTACGCTATAGTGATAATCTGTAATTTTCAATAATGAAATAACATTATTGCTAATGTACTCTTAATATTCATGCTTCGCTCAGCACACGAGAGTGCTCACAAGCACCGTGTGCTGAGCGAAAATCACATTTACAAATTATTGGAGCACATAATTTTTTGTTTCGGACGGGATTATGAATATCATAAGTTCCTAATATATGGACTTTAGAAACATTTCTATAAAGAGTGTAATTTTTTATTTGCATATTACTTATAGCATAGAAAATCGGCATACGGAAGTAGGTATAGTAAAACGATATTTTTTTAAAGCTCATAAAACTTACTGTTAGCGAAGACATCGCAATGAGGATCGTAAGGTGCGTCTTTGGCTTCCACCTTGCATATGAATGGCAATTCCTTATAACAGGGCATGGTCTCGATCTGTCCATTTCGGCTAACCACGATACAGTCGAACCCGTACGGAAGGTTTTCTTCTATAACATCAACTGAAAATGAAAAATTGGTCGGTGAATGAGTATTGACCTAGTTAAGTAATCATTGCTTATCCAACCAATATCATAAGTTATTAGTATCAAATTAAGTATTCTTCAAAAGCGTCACCAACAGCTATGGAGCTTCTTCTCGATGCTGGGTATCGCGTTATTACTTTCATCAGAATCACGGATTTATGAAGGGTAGTATTTAGGTTTCCTAAATCCCGTTTCGCATCCTTGACACTACCGGCTTTCACTACTGGTAGTGTAAAGGGTATTTTTTATTACCTGTTACCCTACCAGCAAATAGTGTTGTCGCTAATTCCAACAATTAAATCCATACTGTCTTATTTCTTGCATGTATGTAGGTTAGATGAAATGAAAATGTTCAGGAAATTTATATTACTATAATATATTGTAAACAATTCTAGCCCGGCACAGCTATCTTCACTAACGTAAGATAAAGATTGTCTCTATCTCAATGAGAATTGAGCAGCTCCCCACAGCAATATTATACACCATACGACATAATACTGTGGAAGTACGCAAAATAAACTAACCGAGCAGTAGCTACGGCTGTTGACTTGACGTCTTATCTTACGAACTGCATATGCAGATTTATGTGCATTTCACTGTGGAGTTGAATCCATTTTTATAGACCTTGTATATGTGGATCGCACTGTAAAGTTGAATCCATTTTTATAGATCTTGTATATGTAGATCTCACTGTAAAGTTGAATCCATTTTTATAGATCTTGTATATGTGGATCTCACTGTAAAGTTGAATCCATTTTTATAGATCTTGTATATGTGGATCTCACTGTAAAGTTGAATCCATTAGATCTTGTATATGTGGATCTCACTGTAAAGTTGAATCCATATTTATAGATCTTGTATATGTGGATCTCACTGTAAAGTTGAATCCATATTTATAGATCTTGTGTATGTGGATCTCATTGTAAAGTTGAATCCATTTTTATAGATCTTGTATATGTGGATCTCACTGTAAAGTTGAATCCATATTTATAGATCTTGTATATGTGGATCTCACTGTAAAGTTGAATCCATATTTATAGATCTTGTATATGTGGATCTTACTGTAAAGTTTTATCCATTTTTATTCCGAGGAAGACTATCGCATTCTCACTAGAGAGTTTATGTAGGCCAAGCTTAATGATCGTTTAAAATATAAGTAACGGTTGAACCAATTTGGATAAAACGTGGTATATCGATAATCACCTGGATGATACTTCCATATGATACTTTCATCATTATTATAATTACTTTTCATTATTTAATACGCCGTGAGGTTTTTTTTTTATTCCTGATTGGTTAGCCTTTGGCCACTATCTCACCTGATGGTGAGTGATGATGTGGTCGAAGATGTTGTTCAGGCTAACCTAGAAGTACTGGACTGTTAGAATGTTACCTCCCCATTTCTTCCCGTGGGTGTCGTAAGAGGCGACTAAGGGAAAAATACCAGAAGGTGGCAAGCAGCGCCTTCTGAAGAACTGACAACTTTTACTGCGATCTCCAAGACGCCTGCCAAGCGTGGGGATTATGGCAAAGATCTCGTTCAACGGTGGACGTTACGGTTGATGATTTTTTGATGATGATTTAATACGCGGGTTAAGCCATGGGGCGGAACTAGTGTACATTTTTTTTTACTTTTTAATCGCTGATGGGCTAGCCTTTGACCACTATCCGACCGGTAGGTAGAAAGGTTTGACGAAGATGTTATTTAAGCTAACCCAGAATTACTGCATCTCAAAGATGCCGGAACACACCGTCAGGTGCTTGGTGACAGTTTTTTCTACTGGAGGGTGATAGCTAGCCAGGCGGGCCTTTGAAAAATGCCCTATCACCATGCTATTACGACTGCCATCCTAAAACAACAACCGGGACAGACGGTTAACATCCCTCCAAAGCACAGAAGCACTCAGTAGTAATACCACTAGAGGTCAGTGGTCACCCATCCAACTCATGACCGCAGCGAACGTTCCTTAACTTAGCTGATTGGTTAAGAACGAAAAGTAAAATACGCTACGAGCGCTCTAAAAAAACTCTTACGAGTACAATCACAATAGTTGGACGACCCAGAAACAAAACAACAAAAGATGATGAAATTTAAAAAAAGTCCGATGCGAGTCGTACTCTATCACTCGGGTTAAGGAATTCAAAATATGCGCATTTATAGTATCACAATATATTGTGTCTTACCATCGGTATGCAAGTCCGAATCGCCATATGGCCGGTTTTTAGGGTTCCGTACCCAAAGGGTAAAAACGGGACCCTATTACTGAGACTTCGCTGTTCGTCCGTCCGTCTGCCACCAGGCTGTATCTCAAGAACGGTGATAGCTAGACAGTTGAAATTTTCACAGATGATGTATTTCTATTGCCGCTATAACAACAAATACTAAAAATAAAATAAAATAAATATATAAGGGAGGCTGCCATACAACAAACTTGTTTTTTTTACCGTTTCTTGCTCGATACTAATAACCGTGATAGGTAGCTCTAACTATTCACAGAATATTTAGTTACGGAAACTTCGTGCGCGAGTCTCACACGCAATGGTTTTATTTTTCTTATTATTACGCTCCTGCCACTGTACAAACGAACATTGCTTACGCTTGATAATAGCTTTCTCCTCAGCGGCTTCGTGCTCGTGGCCGTCTGACGCGACCCAAACGTACTTTCCCATGTCTGGGAACTTTTTGAACATTCCGGTGAGCTGCTTAATATCCTGCTTCAACCCAGGCTTCATTAACGAGGCGCCTTCCATTTTACATTCCTGTAAATCGTGTAATTTTACAGGTCACTACAAACTATTTAAATATAAACAAAAATTACAACATTTTTATCCATAACATTGACAGTTTTTAGGGTTAACATTTGTATCCATAACATTGACAGTTTTTAGGGTTCTGTAGTCCTGACAAAGAATCTTTTTCGTCTGTCTGTCCATCATGAAAAATAATAACAAATTGCAGTTTTCCCATTTGGTTCACATCCCTAAGGCACAAATTTAACAAAAAGATGAAAGCATGGATACATGGAAAAAATATAGTAACTTATCAGATTTTATGAAAGTTGAAAACACTTAAGTACAACATCAAATATTTTTGGTCTTACACCACAAATAGAAAGAGAAAAAGTGATGTCCCGAGTTGCATTAGCAAGGAAAACAGCATGTGACCCAATAGATATTCGTAACCTTTACTCGAATTACAATCAGTATTTGAGTCCTCAATTGTTACCAACGGATATACCGCAGATAATAAATTTTATATATACGCAGATAACCACATGTTAGCTTTCATTATCAGTGATGTTCGTTATATTATAGATAATATCAAATTAGAACTACGTAAACTCGATCCAACTAAGGGCGCTGGAGTTAATAATGCCTCACTATTATTTTTAAAATACACTGCTGACACCATTTGTTTTCCAGTCCACCAAATATTCAACATATGCCTTCAAGAAGGTGTTCGACCTTGTGTTTGGAAAATTGCCCGCATAGTACCAATACATAAAGAAGGATTAAAGAACGACCTACCTATCGCTCTATCGTTTTTTTTTGTAACCTTTTCGAGACGCTTATACACAATTATATTTATTATTTACATAACATTATTATTCCCCAGCAACAAGGATTTGTTCGACGTTGATCTACCGTTACAATCATATTAGTTTACACTACTGATATATTTAAAAACATAGACAATAACAAACAAACAGATGGTGAGTATACCGATTTTCGAAAAGCGTTCGATAGAGTGGATCACAGTATTTTACTAGACAAAAGAGCATAAAACGGTATTCGAGGTAATTTATGGCTCTGGTTCAAATAATATATTAATTACCACGAGCCGTTGTCAGAAAGTGGTGATCAATGGCTTTGAATGAGATCTGGTTCCAATTAGTTCTGGGTCAATATTAGGCTCGTTACTTTTTATCTTATACTCGATGATATTGAAATGTTTTAAGTTTTTAAATTGCTATTATATGCCGATGACCTGAAAATATATGATTCTATAAATACTTATCAAGACCACTTAAAATGCCAACACGATCTTGATAGATTTTCAGCGTATTCTTACGCTGTATGCATTACATTTTTTTTTTCATAAAATTAAACTGATTTTTTATTGCATTGAGCACATATAAATTATTGGAATTAATCTCCAGGAGAAAACAATTAGATGTTATGCTTCTATTTGAACTATGTCATAATAGATATGACTGAAAAGAGTTTATCGATGAGCTTCGGTATAAGGTACTTTTTAGATCACGTCCTCGCCGTACGCAAGAAGTGTTTGCTGTTTCCACCTGTCATCCAAGGCTGATCATCGATCACCACTGTGTCGTATCACAGAATCCTATAATACTCGCCTACTATTGCATAGACATTTCACGAGCAGGTGAATTGTTTTAGGAGGTATTTGTTGGATCTGTTCGAAGGTAGCGTCAATGATCATTCGTGATGATCCTCCTTGTTGTACCTACCTTTTAAATGAACAAAACCCTACTCTACTCGTGTAAATTCTAAGACTGGAAGCCATATATTATGTATTGCTGCTAACCTGCATATATACAGTATGATATCCCTTTTATAAGCTTACTTGCATGTATCGGTGTATACTTTTTATTATTCTTTCATACATATATAAATTATTAACTATTTAAATTGTTAAATAACTTTTCTACTTATTACCTATGTCTAACTCGCAAAAAATGTTTACTTAATTGTGGTCAACGTAGAAATAAGAATACTTTTATATTAAGCCGACGTGACGTCACAAACGCCACGCAGCCAAACCGAGGTCTTGACTCAAGTCAAGACCTCCTGAGGATGCTTCGTTTAGAAGCGAAACGCGTCGAATACTCTTCCGGTTTGGCTGCGTGGCGTTTGTGACGTCACGTCGGCTTAATAGGAAATTAGGCGGAATTGTCACTAGATATATATCATTTTTATAAAGATTTTTTAAGTGTTTTATTAAATAATTAATTAAATGTTTTCTTAAAATACCTATAAAATATTTGTTAATACTTTTATATTAAAACTATATTGTGACTGTTCGTTGATCCTTAAAAAATATATATAGATAGGTATATGTTTCACAAAGCTGCCACAAGATGCCAATATACCAACGGTTTCTAAATCGCACTATTGTTACGTTTTCATTCGAGTACATATAGAATTCACAAACTTATTTTGTTTAATTTTATTTAATTATTATTGAAATAATAACTAGACAGCAATCATACTCTTAATTTTTTACTTCAGCAAGTGGAAAAGATAAAAAAGAACAACAGAATCGTTCTAAATGATAAAAAAAGAACAACAGAATATATTGTGATAACGGGCTACGGAACTACGGAGCTACGGAACCCTACACTGCGCGTGCCCCGACCCGCGCTTGACTGTTTTTTTATTGTGTTTCATACGCGTGTTTGTTTTTTCCAGCCTGACAAAAAGTTTATCGTGCAACTTTTGTTGGTGGATACACAGATTGAACTATGACGATATTTGATGTATTATATGACAGTGTATTATCGGCTTTATAAATACAAACAGAAATGAGTTGTCTTACGCTTTTGATTCCCCAACCCCGACGAGGCTCGATGTGCAGTTTGTAGAACGCATCAGTTTGTCGGTTGTACACGTAATCCGTGCGGTAGCGTTTATTCCCGCGTGGCGAAGAAACAGATAATGTAGAGGCTGTATAAATAAATTTTAAGGTAAGTATTAAAACAACTACATACAACAATTATACTATAAGAAATTGTTACGTTATCTGACCAATTAAAATATCTGCGTTCGGGTCACGTATATTCTGATCCCCATACTAAAAAGTAGGTAATCGCGATTACATCCTCAGCTATGATGACCCGAATATGTCCGAAAATTTATCCTCGAACTCGTAGGTTCGTCCTAAGGAAAGGATCACTGCCAAATACCTAGGTACTACGCAACGTGCCTGACAACACAGATATCGTAAAGGTCGCCACAGAACGCGTAAAAGTCGCCATAGAATTCGCAAAGATCTTGAATTCGTAAAGATTATACCTACTTGAATGGTAACGATTATATTATAGTGTCTACCACGGATTTAGGAAGGGAAGGGATGTGTCGAGAAGTGGGAACCCGTGTCGCAGCAACGAGTTCCGGAGAACTTGTTGGTTAAAATAGTAAATATCGGCGCGTCAGTCGCACTTAGTCCACGGTATAATTAACACAAGATGCTAAGTTACACTGTCATTACGTGCAAGAACAAAAGTGATAAGGTGAACTATAGCAAAAATGGGATATCATTCCACATGTAGGATCAAGAATTCACATGTTATTATTCAAAAATCCATCATAATTCCTAACGAAGTTAACAAAGCCGTTGAAAATGTTCATTAGGTGAAAAAATTATAGCATATCATTATCGAAATCCATTGCTGTTAGTGTTATGAAATTATTTATTTGAATGCCTATATTTAATATATGATTTAATTCATTGCCATATTCCAGCACCAGCATTACCGAGCAATTGAGTTCGGACATATGATGCAACACTGTTACGTCTCAAAAAGGTGTACCAGATTATCTTGATGTATTAACATTTAAATTTTAATCAAACGTAAAACGAGAAGAATGTTGTAGATCTAGCCAATCATAGGCTAAAAATTGATTCTCGATAAGTATGTATTTCTTTCAAGAGAATGTCCAAAAGCTACTTTGTGTAGTTATGGGATAAAATTATACCAAGGATAAAACAAGATTGATACAGTTATGCGTCCGCATGGCTGTCAGAGGAAGAGGCATGTATAGGGACATCTCTCTTCCTCCCACACCCCCCGCCGCATAGAGAAGAATGTTGTGGATCTAGTCATAGAATGGAATTAATCAAAAATCATAATAATTAAGCTAGGCTAAAAATTGATTCTTGATACTTGTTTATTTCACGAGAATGTCCAAAAGCAGAGTTAAAAGTCTAGTTATTGGATATAATTATACCAAGAATAAAACAAGATTGATACAGTTATGCGTCCGCGCATAGCTCGGTGCGGCGGATGTGGGAGGAAGAAAGATGTGCCTATAGGACAGAGCAAGGATGACTATTAACGGCGAATCCGGCGGTGTTGCAGTATCGTCATATCAGTGGTTATGTTGTCGGCTTGTCATCGAATAGTTGCAACTACATCAAAATGTTATTGCCATATCGCCGAGTTACATTGCAAGTGTTGCGCGATATTGTTGGCAGCCGGTTACAAAATTGCAGCTGGAAATTATTACAAAACTAGTCCGTTTACGAGAATCTTTAAGATATAGTTTTGATACTTAAAAATGTCTAATAGTTAAATTGACTTACAAAATAACACAGCAAGCAAAAAAAGAACGCAGTTATCCATGATGACTGTTAACAGAAGTGCACTAAGAAGGCCCAGAAGTGTTCTCAAGCAAATGTAAACTGACACTGGTTAGCCTCTTATGTTGATAGAGATATTTAGTTCTACTACCATATCAATGGCCAGTCTCAAGCAGAATGAACGTTGATAGATAAGCCAGCTATAAACAGAGTAGGTAGGTAGGTACCCAATATCTGTACACTGCGATTTCTTTAGCAAGATCAATAATTATGCGTTTCATATGGTTTCGTAATGCCAAAACCCTGGGCCCTGTTAGTCTATCCGTATATGACGAGAGTTTAGCTCGTGGCTCCGATCTCACTCGACACGCACAATAGTACATTGTACATCGAGGGGAGAAAACGATCTATTTCTGTTGCCTTTAAGTTAAACAAACTCTCGAACAGAAATAGAACTTTCTCCCGAGTGATACATAGTGCTTTATACTACACCTACGAGGAAAATAAAATCAGTATACGTTTTCTCGTACTTACCTCGAGACTTCTCAGGCAGAAGTTCTTTACTTCTTGAGCTGCATTTCTTATTTATGGTGGCGTCATCATTATAAAATCGTCACTTTCACTATCAGATGACATTTTGGAAAATTATTTAGAATAATTAAAAGCGTACTGTTAAAATATCAATTTAATAAAAAACTAAATTTAAGCAAACATAACAAATTGCCGCGCTTTTTTTCTCGTAGTGCAAAATAAGGTTGCCAACCTCCTTTCATTGAAAATCGAGTACAAATAAAAATCACACCTCTTTTTTCTAATTATTTGATATAAAACCTTTTTGAGATTGAATTTTTTTAAGTAAGCATCTAACAAAACAAAAGAACGCTACCAGGGCAGGTATGGATTATCATACAACATTCCTTCACTGCTACGGAGTGAAGGAATGAAAATCTATATAACTTCCCCGCTGTACCTACATTTATAAGGGAAAAATGACGAACTTTATAACATGTTTTTGAACGAGTAATGAGACCTTTTCTGAGTGGGTGTGGTATAAAAGTACATTAATTTTATTGTTTGATATGCATAAAAAGTCGATATACCTACCTACAGTCCGAGATAAGTGTTAATAAAAATTCTTAAAGAATAAAATAAATGTCGTTTTTCACCAATCATATTTTAGTACTTACTTAAAAGCTATGTCTAATATCCATGTTGCACCCGTACCAGTACCTAGTTGCTGTTATAACGATACTCTCGAAATTATTGACCATTAAAAACCCTAATTCTACATAATAGGTATAATAAAACTTATCTGACTAGGTATAGGTACCAACTGTATTAACTTATTTGAATTGCTAGTTGATTATATGATATTATTCTTCAGGCCAAGTAGAACCTGGAGCTTTATTTTGTTACTAAAATGTGTAACTTTTTTATGAAGACGAGACGCATTATGGAGATCCAATTTCAAAATTTAGTTAATTTTCATTATTAAATTTCACTAAAAACATAATATCTCCAACGGCGATTGAATGGTTTCACTCCCAGTTTCATGCTCGCCAACACCCAGTTTGCCTAGATGAATCTAGTTCTTCTTGGTGTAACACGTCAGCTGTTCTACCCGAGGGGGTCGTCTTATCTCCTCTTCTTTTCACTATTTTTATTACATCAATTTCTTGAAATATATCTACTTTCTACCACTTCTATGCAGACGAGCTACAATTATACTGCCACGCATAACTCATTGAGTTTTCGGATGCAGTTGCAGCCTTTAACAGACTTAGTTCAAAGATCAAGGGCTAAGGGCTGTGGATTATGTGTAATAAATAAATAAATCAAATTGACTTGAACTTATTACTCTTTAGTAATGTACAATTGCTTTATATGGGGGCTTCAATAGCTGAAACGAGCCGCAGGACGTTCGCTTCTGCAGGACCTGCGCAAATTTAAAAAAAAAGCTCAATTTTAGTGGTAGGTGGTAGAAACCACCTACCACTAAAATTGCGCTTGTACAGTCTCTTTTACTCCCTATTCTTGACGATGCTGACGTCTGCTACCTTGACCTCACGGAGTGCATGCTAAATAAACTTGAGCGCCTACAAAACTTCTGCGTTAGGTTTATAATTGGATTACGCAAGTATCATGTTTCTGAATTTCGTACTAAGATCAAGTGGCTGAATGTCCCTTTTATATGGTAATCTATTTAAGCCGTCTTCGCCGCCCTATCTCAGGGAACGTTTTCGTTTTCTTTTTCCTATAACATACTAAGTTACAGACCCACCAACTTATCTGTTCAGGTGGCAGAAAAAAGAACTACAACATTCCTTCAAAATGTGACAGTTTGTAGTTGATTTCCTTGATCAGCAGCGCCCTCGCCAACTGCACAGTGAAGTTGGTGGTACTATATCACATTAATAACATGTAAATGAACTTCTACATACTGGAATTCCCAGTGTGCTTAAACTTTTGCACATGTATATCAATAAGGTCACTAGTGAGTCATCTACTACTTTCTGGAATTACAATATGGAATACGATAAGTTAAAATAATAGTAAACAAGTAGCAATTATTAAAAATTGCGTATCGCATGTTTATATATTTTTTTATATTATTATGATAAAAATACATTTATCATCATTATTATCGTTTTCAGAAATATCACGCACCCAGAATTCTAATAGGCCGATAACAATTCGCCAATATAAAGTAGGTACCACTTCGTTTAGTCGTGAACGTGCAGAAATGTACGCAAATACCTCGTAGCTACATATCACAGAGCACGCTAGAGACGCAGCTGCGCACTCGTCCTGGTGATGAGCATCTGATATGCTCGACACCCGGGTCGACGTATTCGATCCCCAACGTCTGTGTTTTTGCCGGTTATTGTCTCTGACGAAATAGAAGAAAAGACGGAGGCTCGTAAAACATCAAACTGAAGCCAAACGTTTATACATGTGTGCGATAGAAGTGTTGCCATATGAAAGCAAAAATAACTAAATTGTAGGATTTATGGGAGAAACATTTTTGAAGATATAAATATACAGCAAAATCTGTTCGTAAAAATACTTCGCAATAACTCAATATTATTTATATTGCGATATATATTGCACGATTATTGTTTAATATGTTTCGCATTTTTTTAAAGATATTCTAGACTTTACGTTCTCTAGGACAATAAATAATTGACGTATATGTTGTTACGTATATGGTTAATGGTTTTGTCGCAGGTGCCGTAGTTGAAAAGAAAACTACTCGCCACGTAGTTGGTTGTATGTTACTATATATGTATGTTTGTCCACGTATTTCGCAGAAACTAGAAATTGTATTGCAAAAAATCTTATTTTATTTATTAAAAGACTTAAAACTTAGGAGTTACTGTAATTTTTATCGAAAACGGTTCAGTAGTATCAAGATATACTGTATCAGCCGGATCGTCCACTGTTGAACACAGCCTCCCCTATTAAGGGGGATGTGCCATATTCCCCACGCCTGGCAGGCGGCTTGGGGATCGCAGTGTAAGTTGGCAGTTCTTTAGAAGGCGCTGCTGCCCACCTTCCAGTATATTTTTCCCTTAGTCGCCTCTTACGACACCCACGGGAAAATGCAAAAACTGCACACTTTTGGAAACAACCTAAAATGTATGTCTGGCAACACTTTTGTTTACATTTTTATTCGAAATTATAACCTAAATTGCGTTGTACATTATTAAAGAAAGTACATTATATTCAATATCTACATGTGTTTTAATACTCAAGTCGGTTTTTAATTAATTAATTCCGTAATGTGCGACGGTCTATCGTGAATGAGAACAAAATTGGCCGAATTTGGATACGTTTGTGTGAGTGAGTTGTGTCTTGCATAAAATTGGCCGAATTTGATGCTTCAGTTTTGATTTTCATTAGACTCCCACTTTTCTTATTCATTTCTCTGAGGGTTATTATATAATATTTATGTAAGTATATAAGAATGAAACTCACGAAAATTTAATTTCAAAAACAATACTTGACTAATACCTAAATGTACAAACCGTACAAGTCTAGTGTCAAAATTAACAACGTACTTGAAGCCGTCGTTTTGTCGTGATGTTACTGCCGGATTACAAAAGCCAAGCCAGATAATCTAGCCCAGGTAGGAACCATTACTTGCAATCAATGTTAGGAAGTGGCTAGGAACTTGTAAGAAACGTTACTTGCACACGAACCTCGAAATATTACTTGCTCAGTGACGAACCTCCTTAAGCCAATAGGCCAAATCGTTGACCCACCAATCCTCTAATGTCAGACCATAGACATGCGTTTATGGTTTTCGGTACAGTCCCACCAACTTATCTGTTCAGGCGGCAGAAAAAAGAACTACAACGTTCCTTCAAATTGTGACAGTTTGTAGTTGATTTCCTTGACCAGCAGCGCCCTCGCGAACTGCACAGTTAAGTTGGTGGTACTATACGTCCAGTAGGCTTCCACTGTTGGTTTAGAGCAGGTATGAGCCCGTTTTGGTAGGCGCCACCTCAGAGTCAGAACACTGCCATCAAGCAGTATAATTGTACAAACATATGCTTAGGCTTGAATGGCACAGTAGCAAGATATTTATCTAGCGACGTCCTATTCTATATTTAATATCCTTACTTCGAGATGAATTAACCAGCAACTAAGTTAAGCTTACCCATAAGGGGCAAATTGTTTATCTTGTTAAAATCATGGAAAATACTCAAATACGTCCCTATGCACGTTTTTTTTACTATACAGTTCAGATGGATTCAGACTTTCAATGGTACACTTAGACGGAAACTTAACAAACTTTTGGTAATGGTTGCCAATAAATTGATCTTTGGTAATCCTTGCAGTAGGCGGAGAGGTTACCGAAGAAAATATCCCGTTGGGTCCACTAGTCCCACAGGAGACTGTACAGCACTCACTATTACATTACAGTACCCTTCGGGGACTAAGCAACTGACTATGCCTAGCAGCAACTGCATAGCAGTACCCCTTGTGAACAGCGCTTACCTATACATCAATATCTCGGAAACTATTCCTCTAAGAAAACTTATTTCATCCTGTCAGTAGTACCATTGATGGTAATAAAGTATAACGTACTTAAATAATAAAGATATTCCTAATTGTGTCCTATTGCCAATACATTATGATATTATGTATATATTTAAAGCGCTCGTAGCGAAGTTTGCTTAGCTGTTCTTAATCGATCAACAAAGTTAAGCAACGTCCGCCGCGGTCATGAGTTGGATGTGTGACCGCTAGTGACATTGCTACTGAGCGTTTCCGTGCTTCGGAGGGCACGTTAAGGGTAAAATGGTCGGTCAGTTCTCCATACAAACGTAATAGGGTGATCACTCCCTTATTTGAGGATTTAGGTCCAAAACAAAGCATGATATCGATTGAACTCGTCATTATCTAGGTTTGTATCGTAACTTATTATGAAAATGTTTCGAGGCTGCTAAAACAAAGTCACTTCCCGCGAGACAGCGGGAAGTGACTTTGTTTTATACTATGTATTCACGTTGATACGTGTAAATTTTATTTAACAGCAATATAAAACTTGCTTCGTATTCTTAGGCATAAGAAATACTGCGTGATCTGATCCTGTTCTGTTGACTTTCTAACGCAACTATGCTAACTTCGATAAATCTCTTCAATTCTTTTAAAAAAATGCCGTATGTCCAATGGAATTACCTAATACTACCAACGAAAAAAGAACTTTATTGGGGTTCCTTCCGTATAAGAAAATGGCTCTTGCTAAGCCTACTGGGTCCGTCGATAGGTAACTCCGTCTGTTGCGGCATTGCTAAGTTTACTACAATTTAACCACAATGTGTATAGGACATAGATATCAAAATAAAAGTAATAATGTTTAATTATGCAGTAGTTTATTGTTACAAGTGTCACGAGCGCTGGCCCACATCTCTACATCCCACGCTCGCTCTACATACATACACGGACACACATACAAATTTGTCGAAGCCCTTTATTTACAACCATTGTCATGCTTTAGAAATAATATATAATCGGAAATTCGAAAAAAATAATATCTATTCGTGAATCCAACCCTTATTTTGAAATGCCTAAGCGATGTTCGTATATATATATATATAGACATTCCAAAATAAGAATTTTAATATCTTTTTCAGAGGGAGTATAGAAATTGACTCTCAAAGAAGCATACTTATACATGTGTTCGAGTATGTATGGCTACAAAATTATTACAATAGTTTTGGCAGTTCGCAACAATATGGTAAAATGCATCTAACTCCGTACACGACAGAAACACGTATCAATTTATATATTTACATTATTACATCACGTTTCTGGGTCGCAGTTTACATCGAACTAAAATCAATTACATCACAATACTAACATAATCCGTTGTGTGAAAAATTAACTAAAACCTTGCCTATACAACATTGCAAACAGTAAGGAAAGCCATGAGCCATATATGACTCAAATGTCGACTTACACACACAGTCTTCTGCATGATAAAAGTCAAACTAAGCGAGAGAAACATCTCTTACTTTTCTAAGACACGTCACACGACCCGCAGCGAACCGCTTTGTACCGAACTTCCTTACTGTTTGCACGTTGCCTTTACATTGGGTCATGTAAAATCGAGGATAGGGGTGTACCCCTTGATCGCGAAGCGAACTTTTTCTACTAAGTCTTATTAGTGAACGTTGTCTTGGGCGTTACAATGACGATAATGACAGCCATTTGGTATTAAATCTAATATACATAGTAACTTAAAAACGACTATCAGTGCACAAAATACCTACTATTTACAATAAGACTGGTTATAACACTAAATTAATAATCGTATTTATAGACATGAAGAGTACAAATTATTTTCTCGTATTTTGTAATTTTTTTTTACATTTTTGTTTCAAGTAAAAGCAACATTACCGTACAAGAAATATTCACAGAGGCATCTAAAGTAATAAACCTAAGTCCTATTAAAATATTAATATATTTACACACGTTAATGAAACTGCCTCTGTAAAGCATTCGAGTGTGCGATTATTTCAAAATAATAATAGAAAAGCTTCGACTGACTGGCCTTACACTTAAACAAAGAGTACATACTTGGTGTAACCTACAACTAAAACATCACTTGTGTTTATAAAATGAACAGTCATGTACTTAAAACTTAAAATACGAGATCTCTGAAAGTCTGGAAACGCAATACATAAAGTATAAAGGAGCATTCATATTTCATTATCATATTTTTATACACATATGTATAGCGTAGGATGCATACACCAGTACGGAGACAAAAAACAATCGTTCAGATATACTTATTGGATCGATTGAATATATAATATTAAATCAAACCCGATCCATACTGAAAATATTACAACCCCACAGAAGCGAGATCGTTGTGAGGCTTGTTAAAAATATCTACCTATGAAAAAAACAGTGCTTATCGGATCTCGCTTATAGTACATAAGATTTTTTTTTCTAATATATATGTTTGTTTATGAATGGTGAACGAACATAGGTGAACGACCGAAAGTACTGCGGAGTTGTGAGTACTATTACACGTTGCAAAGTATATGATACATTTTGGTATGCCAGTTTTCGTGAGTATGAGACATTTTAATGTGTTAAATCGGCTGTATTTACACGTATTGGTCGAGATTGACGACCTAGGTTTCGACTTACACGCAACATTCAGCGCGATTTAGACTCGTGATCTCACGTTATGAAGAGCATCGGAATATATCGCGACCTAGGTCGACAATGTAGATGAATATGTGTGGGTAAAACCGCTTAGTTAACACATTAAGATGATACATTCACACTGTCTGTGTTCAATATGAAGGTACATAATAATGTTTTTGCCTTTACTGGTACGCGTATCCTACGCTACGAAAGATGAATGCTTCTTGAAGCGTGAATGGGCTTCAACAGCCACGACGCGTGCGTATATACGCACATCCTCCAATTCATCAGGTAGACTTGCAGTGTCACACACTATGTATAACTAAATACGAAAATTTGCCCCCAATACACATAATTTATACAATATTGCCAAAACTACACTGCAATTCACAACAAATGTCAATCCATTCAAATTTATTTACTTTTCCACCTAACATAGGTACATACTACGTTCTATTTACATTATTCGTTATTTGGAGGACTCTGCGGTTACATGAAAGCGAATCTAACTGTAAATCAGGACAACATTATCTAGTACTATATTTTCTAATCATTTTATTCATTTCTATTATTTACACGTCGCGATAAGCGACTTGGTGTGTACAGTGTATTGGGACTTCGTAGTTTTAAGACGAAATCAAAACGGAGAGAGAGAAATTACACATCGACTCGCCACATTGAATACAGTTACTAACGGAAAGTTGAAAATATTCCATAGATTTCAAATAATCTATTATCAACGAAAAAATTTGACGCAACCATTCAGACTTATGTTTTATATTTCAGATTGTTTATTACTTTTGGATAAAACGCATTTTCCACTCTCCGCTTTGATTTGCTATTTTATACCTTATCAAAAGGTGGCTAGAGTCCCTTAGATTCCAATAATTACACCTAACGGATCACAGTGACAGTCATCTGAGTTAAGGCAAGGTGGGGTATGTTGCGGAAGCGTTGGGACGTTCGCAACATTCAATTGAAGAACGACGACATACGTAAAAAAGTGTTCGATACATAAAAGGACAGAAAATTGCGACGTATAATCTCTCCGCCCAACACACTCGTTGTTAGTGAAAGACAGCATAAGGAAACTGTTTTTAATTTCGATAATTTTAATATCGGCACTTGTAAGTTACTAGTGGAAACATAATCGATAACGTGTTTGATACTTAAGAATCAATTTCGCTCAAATGAGCTAAACTATAATTATGAAACCCAAATTAACTATGACGATTGAGCAAAAAAAAAACAGTGAACATTGCGAACGTCCCAACGCACAATCGCCTCGTTTGTACAATCAAACCTGATTGTGTTGCGTTATTTTATGCAAGAAAAACGATCAGCCGCCATTTTGTACACTAAACGTTCAATACAACATGGCCGCTGTGCTGGCAGAAAAAGGAATTACTGAAATACTTTGCAAGTTTCAAATTGGTTGATATTTTATGTTACAGATTAGGGTAACGAGCAGTTGAATTGCCTGATGCTATGCCCCTTTCCTAAATAAGTACTGATGATAATAATAATAATAATACCGTTGGTAACACATAGGCAAATGCGCACGGCAAGTATGCCAGAACGTTATATCGAATTCACAGCATCACGAAATGGTCTCGTGTCTGGCAGGATACATTATATGAGCAATTATTTCATTTATTACCTAAGCCTAATAACCTTATACTTGATTATGTGAGTAGCAACATTCGGGAAGTATTTTTTGCGTTGTCTAGTTTACATTTTTAATACTTTTGCGCATAAGTTACCAATAAATTATGTTGGTGATATTTTAGACGGTTTTTGAAATAGGTAAGTTATGAAATAAGTACGTTAGTTACATTGGTTTAACAAATCTGCCGTAACTACAAGCTAAAGAAACGAAAACCTGTAGGTATTATTGATTTTCCGCTTCCGGCTTTAAACCTAGAATGCGAATATTCACGTTTCCAGAAGGTAATCAAAGTTTTGATTGCCAGATTAAATACTGAACTCCCAAAACTTTCTACAACATTTCTAGGAAATGCGCATCCATCTTTAATATGTCTCACTATTAGTCTCTCAACCAAATTTATTTTTGTGTCAACAAAATCACACAACACAATCGTAAGGTTTCCATACCTGTGTGGGTCTGCAACATACTTTAAAATCTTTACATCCCATAGAAACTAGATTCTAACATTAATACTAAACGCGTTTGTCAATATACAATTTATTTAATTTTATATTCCCATTACATTAGTTTTGAACTAGTTTTAAGGCTACGACGTCGCTTGTCACAAAATAGTGCGTTGTTTTCACGTTAAATCAACACATGATAGTATTCGACTGACATTGGCGTTATTCGACCAAAATAAAACCAATATTTGTCCAAATACGACCACGTGCTGGTATGAAGTAACGTGATATTTTATAACTAAAATGCGAACATTTGTTTTGGAAATTATATAATCCTATCACATATCAAACCAGGTGACAATACGATACTGTTAGAGGGCGAACCAAAATTGATTTATCTCCAAAGCTCGATTCGAATGCACAGATCATAAAATAATTAACTAAGTTGAAGTGATATGCTTTTGTAGTAAGTCAGATATAATCTGTTTTCCGACTTTTTGGTGCTTGCAGCTTTACTATGAAACGACCTGTACAGAAAGTACACTAAACCATCCAATCAAACTGACAACCAGTTACGTAGAAAAAGGCTAATAGTTTGATTTTATGTAAATCTATAATCCACCTGGTTCAATATACGACATCTTCAAGGACTTTTTACGCCAATACATGAATACATAGATGTATTTTAAAATACTATCACGCACACTAACACATATCAGTACGATAATCAAACCTCTAATAAAACTATTAAATGCCTGAGATACATTTATAAACACATACCGCTATACATACAATATCTCACTACTGCAACGATTTGAGAACTACAATTACATTTCTTTTTTGTATTTATGTTACACATCATTTCAATGTTACTTTCTAGTAACTATATACTAACCTAACTACGTACAAATGTCAGTCGATGTTACATACAAATGGTGTATAGAGGGTAAGCTTAGCAATTAATGTTACAATGATGTAAGTGCGATTACAGACACCCGTTTATTGAGTTACTCACATGTTGGCACATGAAGGAATTTAAGTACGAAACGGACGTCTGTACACGCCCTTATCAAGAGATTATTAGGGAACACATAAGTTTAATAATAAGTCAAGATTTATTATAAAAAGTATTTTTTTTAAATGTCAATAAACTGAATTGTATCGCAATAAATTGTTTCCTTCGTACAAAACAATGGGACACACACACATATAAAACTACGACAGCAAACACAGTATTGAAACACATAGACACGAGTCTTAAAGCATTTGTAACAGTAAACTGCGACAAAATGTCTGATAACTTTAAAGTTTTGCTCAAAAAATGCGCTAAGATAACACGAATCGTCTTTGTTAACACGCGTTATCGCTGCGTCCAGTGCAGCGATATCGCGCGACTTTTTGTCGCAGCTTTACTGTAATCCTACTCCTAGATGAATGCCAGAAATCCTTATAATAAAATCAATTAATATACACATTCCTACATTACATTGACGATCCTATCCATGTGTTTTAACACATATTTATTTACGATTGAAAATTAAAATGAAATTAACCTATTCTAATACACAAAGCATTATTTTTTTTTCGTATTTCCACACGTATTGTGTGCATTTATTTGACTTCTATCCTTAATATTTTTCTTCCTTTATACCAACCGCCCAACTTCAACTTCAAAAAAAACTGTTGGACTTTCGTTGTATGGCATAATAACATTATACGAGTATGCCTTTTTTGTTATTCAGTTTCCTAATACATTTTTATATATAAAAAAAATAACGTACTACTCTACGCACATGTGAACTACATGCTACTTTACATTAAAGATATTAGGATATTTTATTTTTGGTGTAAGTAGTAATTAATGTTTGCCCTCCTGTTATTTCGCCCTATGACACCGAAAACGACCTAAAACTTTTTTTTAAACAACGAAATACGCTTTGAAATCAGTTCAATGTTGCCATTTTACTAAATGTTATTCTTATTTTATAAACATTGTTGTGATATATTTTTCACCGATACAAAATATGGAACTTCATATGACAAAATCACTTTGAAGTTAGGATTTTGTTTCAAGGCTCAATTATATAAGAAATAATAAGCAACGTTTGAAAAGTTTGAGCCTCGAATATCTTAATATAGTATCGGTATGTATAACCCTTTAACGGCATATAACTGTTATATAATCTGTCGACATGAAAAACACTTGAGCATAAATAAGTTAAATTACAGGTTATCGCAGCAATAATGCTTGTATAAGCAAAATCATCGAGCAAGCAACCTTTTTCTGTCCACAATTGAAATTTTCCTGCGTATGAGATCAATACAATATCGCTCTTATGGTTTTTTGTATTATCGTCAGGCGTATTGTTTCTCACTTCATAAACAACCAATAGAAAGGCAAATAAATAATTATCAGAATGTAGTTAATTTGTAAGGTCTAATCCACTCAAAACACGTTCCGCGATACTTGTAACGTTGCACGTTACACAACACTGTTACGTGTTGCAAATTGCATCGTTAGAAGTTATGTTTATATTTGCACTGCGATTCTGCTTGTTGCCTTGGTAGCGCTCCTTATGTTTTTTTAATCCTAAGTCCTAACATACAATACAGGTTGACTTTATTGCTCGTTGATGTTGCGTGTTGTACAACACTAAAGCGCTTTACATCCATCACATCTTATTGCATTATGGTGAGTGCAAATGTTGAGTATTACTATATTCTGTATGAGATGTTGCAACGTTGCAGATTGTGTTGCGCGTCATTCCCACTGGTGCGGCGAGGGCGGCAACTCGGAAGGGTGAGCGACTGTCGAGCTGCAAGAATAGAACACGTGTCGCATCGCGGTTAGTTAAGATATTTATTGGGAAATACCCACACCCACGCCACATTGGTTGCTTACTGGATTCTACTATCACAGAAGATAAGTCTTTAAAATATTTAAAAATCGACCTAGAGATATAATAATGTCTGATTTCATAAATCACCTGATATCTTATTAGTTATAACAACTGATACCAAGCATCTAATAATTCATAAATTTACTAAGACTATAAGATACGCGGTTTCAAAAAGCTTCCAAAAAATCCAGCTACCGTCATTGAACCTTCAATATGCGTTTAATATTATCTTCTGTTTCAAAAACCCAATAAGCAACAAAGAGTCATGCAAAGTTTTCAAATATTTTAAATATCTATTTTATTTGTAATTAACTGGAATATATGATAATAAAAAAGAACTTTTACAGCAAAACTGCATCACAATCTCTACATTGGTAACTACAGATTTTTTCACCACAACCAATGTGCACGGCACTGTGCTATCAACGTCACTACTCATGCACTACTGAGCCAGCCGTTCAATACAAACTAGACCATTTTAGAATCTTTGTAAAATTCACTAAAACAATATTCAGTGCAAAAAAAATAATCTTAATAAACGAAACAAATTGTGTCGCAGATAGTTATGCGACTACAATCAAGTGCGATTAAACTATATGTTTTTTTTACTTCTCTCACAAAAAAGGAATCGATGATTATCGGCAACAATTGTATACGAAATTTTATGTAAATTTCAAGTCAACGTATACAATTCAATCATCATGATAATACACTCTGAATCATTAAATTTTTTTATCAGTATAAAGCATACTCATCACTGTATTCATTTCTGTATTTATCTACGAATAGATATGTAAAGATGTGTAAATCTCTTAAAGTTACTGCTTTGTTTTCAGACTCATCAACTTTACAATTAATAAAAGATGTACACAATAATTCAAATTAAATTAGATTTCTATGGAGAATTTCGATAGGATTTCAGCATAAAATTCTAAAATGTTGAAATTTGAGTAGTTATTGGAATATCACTAACAACTTTATTGCTTTAAATAAGAAAACGGTTGATTTATAATCAAGGATGGCATGGCATTACTACCCGCTATGTAGGTACCTAAAATATTCATTGTGTTCTGAACGACCAGGCAAATTTTATCACCTCTTTTATAACATTTGTCTTTGAACACAATTTTCTGCTTCATAATTGAGTATGAGTTAGCTATCATATTTGCAAATAAGTATTTGTCATTCTCTTTTGTTTTTTACTTACATAATTGTTACAACTTTTTTATCAACACATTTTTTTCTTGAATATAAACTCACCAAATTCATTATCAAAAACATATTTAATGTCTTATTTTTATGATATAACAGCTAACTTTTCTCAAATATGTAGCATTGTTTCATACCAAAAAACAAATGCAACTGCATGCACTGTAACCGAATCGTAGAAAGAGAGGGCGAAACGGAAACTAACTAACGATCAACCCTTTTGAAATAATCGAACGACCATCGCACGGAGAGACACCATTGAAACTATTGCAAGAAAATGAAGTTTTTCAATTATTATATTCATCCAAGCAAGCCATCGTGTTATTTTCGTTAGTGGATAAAAACATGTAACATAGACAAACAAAATGTTGCCTCAACGAGCGATCTCCGGGCACTAAGTTGGACTATTTGCCTTTAAACGTTGCTTATAACAATTGACTTTCAGGTTTAAAAAAAGGTAATTTACTGACAAGATTATTACAGGAGAATAGGCGATATATAGTTATTACTAGTAGTTGATTGAGTATCGGATAAAATGAACAGAAAAAAAAATGTTCAAGGATTGTATGATATAAGATTTATTAGGGTGAATCAACGATCAAAATGGCAGTCACTAGCATTTGTGTATTTTGGTCTTGCTTAGTTGCAGCTTTTACGCGTTTAAGCTAGTTTTTATTAATTTTGTTTTATTAGGTTAAACAACGTTTAAAGGCATGTTGGGAAATCGGGCGGACAACACAGGTATATAGCGTGCTAAGGGCGCTTACTGGGACGGAGTCGTCGCGCTATGCAGCGCACAGAAATATCACGGGCGATAGCAGTAGTATTTTAGCCGCAGTCTTGAAAGGGGAACAAACTTTTGCTTTCGCACCCGTCCTAGAGCTGTCGCAAAACACACAGAAAAAAAAGCAGAATGTTAATACCACTACACGACTCGTCGACTACGTAAGGCTGTACAGTGTAAGCGTGAACACACCACCATTTCAAGAGGGTTGATTTTGCCTCGAAAACGAACGTGGTATGCGCTGAGATCTATCGCTCGGAAGCGTCGAATTTGAAAATATAATAAAATAAAAACCCATGCATAATACGGGCTGTTGCAAAATCGACCCATACTGTGAGTGTTATCTTACAAAAGAAGGCACAACTGTTACCTACACTGCAACACAACTACTATTGGCGGGGAGGGTGTGATAGAGTCAAACGGGGAGGTTGGGGGTGGGAAGGGATGCGACATAGGCTCTTTACTTGTGCGACCACCTGAATGCTCGCTTGGATGTACACAACAGCGACTATGTACATCTGACACCGAGTGCTGGCGTGCACTAAAAGGCTGGTTTTCACACGATAAGTAATTAGCAGTTCAATTGGAGTATTGGCCTATTTCATTAAAAAATCAACCATGACAGAACTGCATAAGGTTGCTTTCGCTTTTAGCAAACGACGCAAATACTGGCCAGATAGGAGCCGTCAAATTACAATCTGCGTGAGTGTCCTCAAACAAGGAAAATAAACCTTACTCGCATATGTCATGATTGTTTTTGCAATGTATACTCAAACTGAACTGACTATTTATTTGATCTAAACGAAAACCGCCCAAAACAGATCGCACCGTGCCACACCTAGTTGTGATGACCGTTTGCTTAGTCCGATTTATTATCTTACTCAGGCATGGAGACAACACTGAAACGGCAAACTAAAACTTAAAAGAAAATCTACTAAATGAATTTCTCAGCGGCTGCAATGGAGAGATTGGTGCAAATTAAAATAGGTTTTTAAAAAATGGCGTTTTTTTGATGAGAAAAAGCGTCATTTGTTTGTGTTGTGGGCAGTGTTGCCTGCACGTCTCGGGTCGGGTCGGGTGGCCGTCGGTTGGGTGCGGGTGGTCGCTAAGCGTGTTAGGTTACGTATCGCAAAGAAATCACCTAGTGTCGGTTGGTGGCGGTTGGTTTCGGTTGGTTGTTGTGGCGGCGCCTTACCTTGCGAAGCTCTTGAACGCCGCCGATTGCGGATTGATGCAGAGCGGGACGCGTGACGTCTGCAGCTGTTCCGCTATGAACTTGTGGATCTCTTCTGGAAATCGCATAATGTTCAGCATATTAGGTTAATTCAATAAAAACAATTCGAGTAATAGTACCTAACGAAACAACATTTGTGAATTTTTGAAGAATAATTTTCAAGCAATATAATATATACATGTTATATTTGAATAATATAACATCCATATACATAAAACTTTTACCTGATTATATACGACTAACACTTTTTTTAAGTATTAGAAACAACTAAAGTATTAGAAACGACTAACACTTTTTTTAAGTATTAGATACAAATTACAGGTAATCAATAAAAGTAATATATTATTACTGGTAGTAAAACCGGTAACGAATTAACCCATGCGCATCGTAGATAATTATAACAATAGAAATAACAATACAAATGGACGATATCGTCCAATGCGGATACTAAGAGGCAACTTTTAAAATACAAATTATAATCGCAGTTGATGGAGCGTGGTAAAAAAATAATAGAAGTTGTGCCGATCCTATTTAGTTTAGTGTGGAATGAGGGTAGGAAGAAATTATTAAGAAACTATGGAAATTTATGGACCAAAAAGAACAAGGGTTCGTATCCACGAGAGGTAAGGGTGTAACAGGAAAAAATACCATCCAAACGATCGCTGCGGTCAGAGTGGTTAGGAAAATGAATGGATCCTATTGGTGCATTGTTTGCTCTTCTCATCACCCGTCCGACTGATATTAATCATACAAGATCTTTTATATTATGACTATACTGTATCAGCTGGATAGCCTACTGCTGAACACAGCCTCCCCCATTAAGGGCTGGTGTCACGCTTGGCAGGCGGCATGGGGATCGCAGTGTGAGATAACAGTTGCTCAGAAAGTGTTGCTGCCCACCTTTTAGTGTGTTACCCTGAGTCACCACTTAAGACACCTGGAGAAGGGGAGGCTGTGTTCAGCAGTATACGATCCGGCGAAGTGTGTGTGCGCAGTAAAATGCGGAGCAGGTTAGACGTGAAAGGTATTCTGATAAGGTTTGGACATGTAGAAAGTATGGACGAAAGAAAAAGAGTTTGACAAAACATATATACAAGGCGAATGAGAATTAATGCGCAAGAAGATCTCGGCGAATGTGACCAGATTAGAAACGTACTGGAAAAACCAGGTGATGAGTACCTTTATCAGACGGGCGCTATAAAAATATGATTTGGATGAGAACTACGAATGAATATGTAGAGAAATGTAACTCTCATACAGTTACCGCTTTGATTTCTGACTCATCAAGTTCGCAATTAACAAGACGAACAATCTTCGAAACTTAATTTGATTAGTTAATTGAATTGGCGCTTAGAAATGATAGCATCCGATTGGTCGCGTCAAGGTAATATTGTTGCGCCGCACGGTTTTCTTTTTAAACCACGTCCGCCGCGGTAAAGTTTTGCGTTTTGTTGTTTTTAAGCTTAACTTATATTTTTTTACATATTTATTCATAGGATTAGAGTGAAGGAAGCGCATGTGATACGTGAAGTACTTAATAAGTGGAAACAAAGTATGTATTTTATTAAAAGAAGATTTACAAGAGCAAAGACACAATCTGGATTTGTCATACATCAGTCAAATATGCACAATCAGAGAAAGAGCTTACCTTTACCTCGTGAACATCCTCTTCCAATCATCGTAGAGACTAGAGTGGCATCAAAATGACATCGGTCGGCATTTTTTTTTATTACCGTATACCTTTCTTTGACCACAATACTACCTGGTGGTAAATTATTGTCGTTATTACACATGCTTGTCCGTGGGTTGCCGATCTAGAATCCCTCCCACTCAATCTCTTCCCGTGGTTGTCGTAAGAGGCGACTAAGGGTAAAATATCGGACGGTGGGCAGCAGGGCCTTCTGAGGTACTGCTATAAGATAGCAGTGCCTGCCATGCGTGGGTATTATGGTAACCCCCCCACCCCTTACTGGCGAAGGCTGTGTTCAGTAGTGGACTATCCAGCTGGTACAGTAAACAGGCTTAATCTAGAATGGGAACTGGTCCTCAAGGACAGCTGCCGGAATTCACCGTTAGGTGCTTAGCGACATATTTTATACTTGAAAGTGGTAGCTAGACCGGCACTCCGCAAACTGTCAGTTTTCAAACTGGCGGAAGTACTCCATTACAGCCTGACGATCCTGCCATCCTGAGATATCAACCGGGACGTGCCTCCGAGGCAGGGAAGCTCTTTAGAACTAGTAAATGCCACTTACGTTCACCTACCCAAGTACTTACCGCAAAGAAAAACTGCAGCACCCAATACTACTATGCTAACTCCACTACGAGAGCTTCATAGTTTATCACCCAGTAGCTTCAAAATGACACTCATTCACATCAAATCACCATTCTGCATGGTATGACATAGTAAGTATACCTCACCTTTAACTTGATGCACAGAGGTGAGCTTCCTCTCCCAGCCGTCGTGGAAGGCATGCGGCGCCTGCGGCTCGAGGTCGGGCGAGTAGTGTCGTGCTGCCGGCGGCGATGAGTAGCAACACTTGCACATGCACGAGTGGTACCGCAGCCGACCCTCTTCCAAGTACGGGTGCGCCAGCGCATCCACTACTGATATACGCTTCGCCGGGTCGAATACCAACATCTGCAACGTGAACATTGTCTTTTACAATCTTAAAGTGCATTGGTTTTGGGACCACAGCGTTTGTAGCAGTTTCAAAATTGGCATTCGTATCCAAGTGTTCGGAAATTATTTTCTTGATACTTTTGCTACTTTCGCTCACCAATTTTTCACCCCTGATCGAATGTCTGATAACACTTTACACTTTATGACAATAACTGCCATTCTCAAAGGATCGATGCGCGTATTTTGATTTGATTTATAAAAATACTATCATGCAGCAAATTCTACCATGCAAACAAAGCGAATATAAACTCTATGTGACACACAAATTATGTTTTTCAGTACGTTTATCAACGTAAAACTAAAACTAAGTGATAAATTATTTCAATCTTACGAAGTCAAACTGCCAAACTTGCAGTTGGCAATAAACCATTATAAAAGACCTGAACTCAGATATGGGTAAAAAATAGTATTTAGTGATTTAATTTGTAACAGTTTTCAAACCCACCCGATCGTTGTAGGAAAACAGTCAAATCGCTATTTTTGCCCACCACTTCCCAAAACGAACGTCTAATATGATAATTTTTAGCAACTGTGGCTGTTATTTTTGCTAACTGGAGGCTATCCGAACGCCCTATACGTTTGCAGACTAAAGAATAAATTTATACAGCAACTAATGAAAAGTTAAACGCACCATAAGGTATTCAAGAAAATAATAAAAATATAAGAGTAATGTACAAAATTAATCTTTTGCAATAATAAAGAATTAACATAGAAAAGCGACATGCGTCGTGAATCTGCCGTACTTAACAAATTGACTTGTAAATGGTATCAGATAACAAGCAGCAAAACCTGCTACGTTATTATTTTATAACTAATAGATTAGCTTTTAGCTAATAACTAATATATACTATATATCTCACTATGTAACCAAGCTGAACCAGGAAAGGGGTGGAAGACACCAGCTGCCGGAACACACCGTCAAATGCTTCGTGATCGACATTTCTAAATGAGCATAGTTAGCTAGACGTGCATGCAAGCTCAAATATGAACATTACTAAGCTTTTTTTTTTTTAATTCAGTATAGGCAAACATCCCCTATCTCACCTGATGGAAAGTGATGATGCGGCCGAAGATGTAGCATGCTTGCCTAGAAGATACCTATTCACTCTAGACTTGAAGACTCCCAAATTATACTGTTCGGGAAACAAAGACGCGGGTAATGAGTTCCACTCCTTCGCTGTACGGATGATAAATGTGGAAGCGAAACGCTTCGAGCGAACTGGAGGAATGTCAACCATGAAAGGATGACGGCCATCAGATCGTCTTGTTGTGCGATGATAAGATAAGCTACAAAAGTCTTATTGGCGTCCGCATTTTTCTACCACGGAGCTTTAAAACTAACCTCAGTTTCTCGAACGTATGTCAAAGTCTTGATCAGCTAACAGACTGAACGCTCATTGGTTATACACCGCCCCACAGAATAACATTAACCAAAGACCGTTCAGTATTTAGTCTGTCCAATAATCAAGGTTTTGACAAAAATACCAAAAACTAGAGGTAAGTCGTACGTGTTGATATTTCACCTATTTGAAACCTACGCAGTCACGACAGTGATGACTCATTGAGTCTCGATCGTGCGCTCGTAGAGTCAAGACCTCCTGAGGATGCTTCGTTTAGAAGCGAAACGCGTCGAATAATCTTCCGGTTTGGCTGCGTGGCCTTTGTGACGTCACGTGTGCTTAATAGGAAATTAGGCGGAATTGTCACTAGATATATATCATTTTTATAAAGATTTTTTAAGTGTTTTATTAAATAATTAATTAAATGTTTTCTTAAAATACTTTTAAAATATTTGTTATTATTAAAAATGGATTTCCGCAAAGTTACGCCTGAATCTATTAATTAGCGGTTATGTAGTTACCTGCGCGAGTAGATGCACGGCCTCGTGCGTGGCCTGCACGGAGAGCGTGTAGAGCGCGGCGAGCGCGGGGGGGCGCGGCGCGCGGCGCAGCATGTGTGCGCGCGCGCCGGGGCACGCGAACCGCATGTCCTCCATAGACGGCGTGCCCAGCAACTCCGTTATTAGTTCCAGCTGGAATACATACCAGGATCGTCAGGATACTACACAAGAAACAGTGATAAAGCGCTCGTAGCGAAGTTTACTTAGCTGTTCTCAACCGAGCAACGGTGCGCGCGGTCCTGAGTTGGATGGGTGACCGCTAGTGACATTACTACTGAGCGTTTCCGTGCTTCGGAGGGCACGTTGAGCCGTCGGTCCCGGTTGTTGTCTTAGGATGGCAGTAGTTATAGCATGGTGGTAGGGCATTTTACGAATGCCCGTCTGGCTAGCTACCACCCTCAAGTAGAAAATCTGTCGCCAAGCACCTAACGGTGTGTTCCGGCAGCTGTCCTTGAGAGCCAGTACTTCTAGGTTAGCCTGAACAACATCTTCGACCACATCATCACTTACCATCAGGTGAGATAGTGGTCAAAGGCTAACGTATCAGGCATAAAAAAACCACTTTGGATACAAGTATTTATATTAACGGAAAAAATAATATCATTTACCTCGATGTTTCGACCAACTTGAATTGGTTGTGGTCACGAGCGGACTTTCTAAGACCGTTTAATACTTACGATTAATATAACATATTAATCATAATATGTGTTCAAGTCCTGAAAGTCTTAATGTTACTTTTTTGATGTTATTGTGACGTGTTCCGTTACATGCCCACTTGATGTTAAGCGGACTAACATCTGCCTAAAACAGAACGATTTCATCAATAGTGACAAATTGCACTACGCCCGTTACCTTGAGACATAGTTATTAAGTCTCATGCGCCTGTAATTACCCTGGCTCTCAAGGACTGCTGCCGGAACACACCGTTAGCTGCTTACTTAATGTTAATTGATAAACACTTTCATGTGTGTACTTGTACTAGGGAAGGTGATAAAGGTGATACACGAAATAGGATTGATTTTGTGATTGTGGATAAAAGGCAATTTTTTTTTATGTTATTGTGACGTATCAAGCACGAGGCCCACCTGATGTTAAGTGAACTAACCTCTGCCTATAACAGATGCATTTCGTCACAAGTCACGAATTGCACTGCGCCCGTCACCTTGAGACATAGTTATTAAGTCTCATGTGCCTGTAATTTCACTGGCTCTCAAGGACTGCTGCCGGAACACATCGTTAGGTGCGACAGATTTTCTACTTGAGGGTGGTGGTCGCTAGCCAGGCGGGCATTCGCAAAATGCCCTTCCAACATGCGGTGAAGCTCAAGCCCGCGGCGGGATTCGAACCATGGACCTGCGGCACGGCAGTCCATAGCCAATGCCACTGAGCCATCTATGCTTCATAAAATATACACGGAAATTACTAGAAACTTTGGCATACCGCGGTATATGTATTATTACAAACCAATACGTGATGATAACAAGATTAAGAGGTCGTTTTAAACGATATGGTGACCACGAGTGCGTGAACCCATGAGTGAAAGTTGATTGGAATTGGATATCAATTTTAAATTTTAAACCATTTTTGTTACGTAGTCTATCTAAAAAACTAAAATATCAATATTTCATGAACCATTACCCCCATTTAACCAACAAATACCAAAAACGCCGATTTATAATGTGGTTTTAAAGATGTGAGCAAAAACTAAGTATTTTATTTTCTTTTACTGCTGCTGCTCTGACCCTCAAAGGGCGCGCCTAGACTCGCACTTGGCTAGTTTATTTAATACATCTGTCGAAGCACAAAAATTGAGGAATTTCCCTTCCGTATTTGGGTAGGTAATCAATCATATCACGGCCTTCTTTTCCATCGGCAAGCTGTCATGAGCGTAATATATCGATCACATCTAATATCAGAACCACGACCGCCTCAAAATATTTTTCGGGATCTTCAAGTAGTTAATTACACCCACCATATCAATTTAGCATTTTCCGTGTAAACGTTTCCTTGAAAATGGAGTACCGCAGACAACCCGAATCATTAAGAACGCGTAGTAATATAAGATACTGATAATATAATAAACTGATAATATACTTTTTTAATATTGTTAGGTTTGCAATAACGCCTGCTATGCGGATTACGTTACAAAATCACAAATATACGATAGGAAAAATTTAAGTCATGTGCGGGATTCGAACCCGCGTCCATCCACCCCTTGAGCCGGGGTATGCTCTAACCAATTGAGCTAACATGACATGACGTCATGACTCGAATCTTTCCTATCATTCTTTAACCATCGTATTGGGATGGAGCGACATCTATAGTACCACTTGCGTTGTACTACAAACAAGACCAATTTTGCAATTGGTTTTATACTTGTAAATGATGACGCAACCTTATAATTTTAATATTGTTAGGTTTGCAATAACGCCTGCTATGCGGATTACATTACAAAATCACAAATATACGATAGGAAAAATTTAAGTCATGTGCGGGATTCGAACCCGCATCCATCCATTCGTCATTTTTCCTGTCGTATATTTGTGATTTTGTAATGATAATATACTAATAAAATAATCATATTTTAGGTAGGTCTCATCTCCACCCTATATTTTTATTTTATAACGTAGTATCGTATCGTTGTCGTTTGTCCATTGTTGCCATACATTTAAATAAAAAAATATATAGAAATTTATTAAAAATCATAATAATTATCATATTTGAAATATATTAAAAATCAAAATAACTTATAATTGAACATCAATTCACTTTTCACTAACCATCCAGTCTGGAACTGTGTCCTGTAAATGACAACAAAATGCTCGACCCCAATTACATGGGACCAAGACATAACTGGTGTGCTAGGCTAGAATTCAACGCCCCTCATCTTCCTGAAGAAGTCGTAAGAAGCTACGTAGAGATAAGTACCATAGTTTAAGACCATCAGAAGTTGGGCAGCAGCGCCTTCTGAAGTACTGCCATCTTACACTGCGATCCCTAAGACGCTTTCCATGCGTGGAAACAATTGGGTTTAATTAGACAATTACTCTGCACCGAAGTATGTTTTTACACTGTATCAGCCGGATTGTCCACTGCAGACCACAGCCTCCCCCATTAAGGGTTTTTTTTCCATAATCCCCCGTTTTTCTGTTGGCTTGACAGACGTCTTGGGGAATCTGAGGAGTGTTATGTTCTCAGGGATCTTGTATGTATGTATGTGAGTTTCTTTATTCCACCATAGCTTCAAAACGTTTAAATGTATGATATATCGTTACATTTGTCTTGATAGCGCAAGTGACACTAGGAACATTAAAAATACTGTCGGACTTTAGACGGTATATTGAGAGAAATCAAAATTAGTATTTTTTAATTCCATACCCATCGAGTTGGGTATCAAAATGAAGGGATTTTAAAAACGATTCCATAAATATATATACTTGCAGTTGCAGTTACTAACTTGCAGTTTTAATTTTGATGGAACCATAAAACTCTTAACGAAAATAAATAATCTGCAGTGGGGATTTTTGTTTATAATTATTTATACTTGTTAGTAAAAAAATATTAAGGTTCTACATGAACGTTAGTGTAATACTTACAAAACATGTCTTTGTGTTGAGTTTTTGTTTTATTGCTGATTGCTTAGCTAGCCTGTAACCATCACCCCACCTGATTGTAAGTGATGCGATCATTGACGTTCAGGCTAACCGAGAATTACTGGCTCTTAAGGACAGCTGTCGGAACACACCACTACTTGCTTGGCGACAGATTTTACAAGTTCCAGTTTACCTGTTGTACTGGACTCTGCGCCTGGAATAGAATTCTCCTGCCGAGAAGCTCGCCGAATATGCATCCCACGGACCACACGTCCACGGCGGCCGTATAGTGGTTCGCCCCCATCAGGATTTCAGGTGCTCTGAAACGAAAACGTACAGATATTAATATTTAAACTTCATTATTCTGAGCTTGTCCCGTGTCGAAGCGATGGGGTTACGGCGGAGTTGTTTTGGGTGTGTGCAAGGATGCACTTGCCGACGGCCCGAACTTATCAGCGGGTGAGGCAACAAAGCATGCTATTTCACCTATACCTTTGTGGGAAAGGGAAAGACTCCGTGATGAGTAGTAAGAAGATAGTGCTTCCATACAAAGAATACTATGCATATTGAGTTAAGGCGATGATCATGTCATTATCCTTGAGTAAGAATGTTGGAAACTTATTATAATACTTTAAATAAATCTTTCCAATTCGATTATCCAGTATGACATCCTTATCAAAAGACTTAAAAAGAAAACCAGGGAAACCGGAACCGATAATACCACGTCACGCAGCCTCCATAGAAATTTTGTTAAGCAAAATAGATACGCACATCAGTTTTTTTCACTGTTTCGATAATTGACAAAAAAAAACTAATCAGAAAGTTATTACAACAATCCTTCCCACTTAGGAAAAGGCGAGTCATATTTTTTCAATATAGATGCAATGACTACTTTCAAACCAAGCGATCATAATATACATTTTATTGTTGTAAGGGTATGTACATTAGCATTTACACGAACACTAAGACGTAGTTACAAACTAGGCCAACCCGAACAAATGCGCATCAATAATTGACTGTAGAGTGGCGCACCTTCCTGACTGAACCGATCTGTAACATTCGTATAATTCCGATGCATGATTCGACTGATTTGTTTGACCCAGAGTATAAAGGATTAATCAAAGCAGGAAATGAAACGGGTCAGGAATCTGGGCCGTCCAATTAATTCATACAAAACCGTTTTCAATACATCCCAAATGTATTAAAATGAAGGTGATACCTTGGGTCGGAGCAGGTCGGAAGCGGCGGCGGCGTCGCATAGCAACGCCGTATCACTTTCACAGAAATTCAATTACCTATGTTGACATGTTTTACATTGTTTGGCTTCTCTTTCGTTGTATAACTAATGTTGGTTTATGATACTGTTGTTTACTTTCAACCACACTCTTATTATATGCGAAAGTTTGTGAGTGAGTGAGGATGTGAGCGTGTTTTTGTTGATGCTTCGCGCTAAAACAACTTAACCGATTTGGATGAAACTTGGTATATAGATGGTTTAGGTTATAGAGCATTGGATACTATTAATATTCATCATTAACTCGCGGGTGAATCCGCGAGGCGTAGCTAGTGATGTAATATTAGTAGGTATCAGCGAGCAGAGACCGGGTGCAGGACTCATTTCTTTTTTTTTTCTGTTGGGCTAGTCTTGTGGGCAAAGGTCTCCTATAGTCGTATGTGATGAGGCGAATATGGCAAACAAGCTTAACCTAAATCGAAGCACACTGTTAGGAGTTTGGTTACAGATTTGCTACTTGAGAGGGGTAGGCAGGTGGGCTTTTGCAAAATGCCCTATCACCGAAGCTCCACCTCGCAGAGGAGTTCAAAGTGGCAGAACATAGTCAAGGCCTTAAAAATTCAATCACTTCAAAACTGTCAACGCTCTTTTAAGACATTACAAATCAACAACCCTTCCAACCGATTTTGCTATATGCAATCTTATAATTTCTATCTGAACAGGCTATCTATATATACATACAAATGTTTATATCCACTACTTCCCACAGAAACGTTCGTTCAAATACTGAATAATAGTGTAAGGTCCGAAGAAATCTCAAATAGTGGTTAACGGATAATAGTACATTATGCAAAAAGTGCGCGAAGTTGTTTATTACAAACGAGACGGGTTTTAGGCCTGAGATCAAAGATCGAAGGCCTAACTAAATGGAGTAGAGATTGTAATAAACAACGCGCACGAGTTTCATACGACGTTTTTCAACACACTTGAAACGAACGGAACGAATACGAAAATTTCGATACGTAAATATTTTCTAGATCTTTTTGATAGCAATAATTATCTGATTAAGAAGGTTTATAATAAAATCTTCTAAAGTTCTACTTCAGTAGGTAAAAACTCTTTGGTTTGTTTTTATATGAAAAACGAAAGTAACAAATTACTATCTCCTTGGTGAGAAGTGTGAGTTGCTTTTTTTGTAACACTAATGCGGTAAAGTAAAAAAAAAGCACGAGTGCGTAATAGACTATATTATGACACTAAAATCGGTGCATTTAAAGGCCCGTTACGAGCGAGTGTGTTGAAAAAGTTATTTGAACTTATTCATATTGTGGTGAAATATTAATAAAATGAATAAGTAAATTAATTATACAAACATAGCTTTACTGCTTTCGATATTTCGGCTTAGATCGCCAAATCACATTAAAATTATTATGAATATTATCACAATGAAATCATTATTCCATGAATGTTATTAGATTTTATGAGAAAGTAAATTTTGGGGTTGTGTGAGAAGTAAATATCGTACCATTACTTCAAATGTTCATTGATAATATAAAACACATAGGGTGCCATTTGCCTTTGATAATTATATTGATTTTTTAGAGTTCCGTACCGAAAGGGCAAAACGAAACACTATTAATTAGACCACGCTGTCATTCTGTCTCTCTGTCCGTACCTGTAGCATGGGTCTCCAGCTCGAAAACAGTGTACCCAGAAATTGAGATCTTTAGAATCTTCTAGAATATTCACCCAAAAATAAGTATTTGATTAGAATTTCAATTAAATTATTTTACAGGGTGAATCCAATACATCAAAGAATTTTTTTCATTGTCTAGCTAGAATCTTACAAAACCTACAAAAATATTAATTTATTTATAAAAATAAATAAATGGGGGGAAGTGTCTAAATTATCCATTTTAGACTATGATTCCTCCCTTCGTCCGTCCGTCTGTCACCAAGCTGTATCTCAAGAACGGTAATATCTAGACAGTTGAAATTTTCACAGATGATGTATTTCTATTGCTGCTATAAGAACAAATACTAAAAATAAAATAAATATTTAAGGGGGGCTCCCATACAACAAACTTGATTTTTTTACCGTTTCTTGCTCGATACTAATAACTGTGACAGGTAGACGCTTTAACTATTAACAGAATATTTAATTTTATGTTCTCTTTAAACATAATTAATTAAAATAAAATAAATAATTAAGGGGACTCCCATAAAATAAAAGAGGGTTATCGCCGCACCTACCCAGCTCAATCGAACACTACGAAAAGTGTCTGTAACTTGCAAGATTAGGTTACAGATAATGGTACGGAACCCTTCATGCGCGAGTCCCACTCGCACATGGCCGATTTTTTTAGATTAGCACCTCTTAAAAACACTACCTATTGTTACTAGAACTATTTTTTACCACGTGTAGGTAAAGCCACGAACTATGGAGATCAGTTCCACATTACAACAAGGTGTCACAATCACAATGTCGTCTTGTTTAATACATTTACGGAATGCTGTTTGTATGACGTCACAAAATTCAATGGCACGGCCGCATCCGAATATGGATTTCCGTACGCGACGGTTATGCTGAATACAAGTGGCAACATTGTCACTTCCCTCAAATATGACAAGAATTACAAGTGTGGTACTTCCAGAAGTAGCACAATTGGTAATATCGCAATTTGTTATTTTGAGGATATACTCGTAGTGGCAAAAATCGAGAAGGGTATGTTAAGATGGTTTGGACACGTGGAGAGAATGGATGATATGAGATTGACTAAACAGGTATACGTGGGACAAGTGAACGGAAGTGTTGGAAGGGGAAGACCTATGCGAACGTTCCGAAATAAAATTGAAGACGTTCTGAAAAAAGGCCAGGACAGGAGTACCTTAAACCGACGCTTAAGTATGATATTGATGAACGTAGATGAAGCGAAAGAGATTTGTAAGGATCGTAGCAAGTGAAAATCTGTGGTCTCTGCCTACCCCTACGGGAAAGAGGCGTGATTTTATGTATGTATATATTATTTTTACAAAAACTTGTCATTAATCATAAAGCAATGATAGTCGAGTGGAGCTATAGACTGTCATGCCGAAGGTCCGTGGTCCGATCCCCACTGCCGGCTTGAGTTTCAACGCATGGTGGGAGGGCATTTTGCGAAGGATCACCTGACTAGTTACCACCCTCAAGTTGAAAATCTGTCGCCAAGTACATAACAATGTGTAGCAGTAGTCCTTGAGACAAGTAAGAAATTTCAGGCACATGAGACGTTACATCTCTCAGGGTGACGGGCGCTGTTTTATAAGCAGAGGTTGTGGCACTCATAACTAATCCGTCACATTCACTTAAAAAAAATTGAAGTTACTATCAATAAAGATGGGAGATGTTTTAAATTATGAAACATTTTTTTTTTCTAATCCATAGTCACTTTGTTATAAAAAGATATCTTTCCATTATTTACTAAATTTATCAAGATTAATCCATACTGAAACTAACCTTACTAAAATTCAGTACAAATTTGCATTGGAAAATTATAGTTCAGCAAAAAGAGAACAGCTATTTCAATAATGGGACAAACAGGAAAATTTATACGAAAGCTAAGATACTGAAGTGAAACAAAGTGGATGAATATGATACCGGTTATGTCCGTATCGCATATAGCGGAGGAAACAAGTAAACAACACTATTCCATTTTACTACTTAGATTTATGTGTTTTCAATGTCTGAAACGGGGACTAGTATTTACCTAGAGACCTTTCAGTCTAATGTGTGAAATAACTTGTTGAAGTGGTACCATGACGGTTCAAGAATACCTATTATCACAATATTGTGCGCATGGTACCGACTTCAAATTATTTCACACATTTGAGTATTGAAGTCGGTTCCATTTTTAGGTAAAACAAAAGTTTTCACCCTTTTTAGTGACCCTTGCTACTTATGAGATCGATTTTCATTCACTGTCAATTACTATATCATTGTAATAGGAAAATACTTTTCAGTTATTCGAGTGTAACTCAAAGACGGCTTAACCGATTTTGATGAAATTTATATGGGACTAGACGGCAAGCATCAACTATCAAATAAAAAAGAATCATCAAAATTAGTTCATTAAGTCAAACGTTAAGAAGTAACAAACATTTTAAAAAAACATACAGACGAATTGAGTACCTCCTCCTTTTTTTGAAGTCGGTGTAAAAGTACAACCCTCTATTAAAAATGATTATTTAAATGTGTGCAGTGATTTTACTGTGAACTTGGACATGTCAACGCCATCCGCACACACACGCACACACACACCACGATGACTGAAGATCAAACGGTATTGTCAAGGTGGCGTTTATTGTGTTTATACATTATGTTGCATGCAAAGGTAAAGATATTGAAGAAGCGTGCATTTTTAAACTGAAAGATATTTACTTTATGCACTTGGTAACGGTGGTAAGAGTAGGCAAATGTTTATACCTAAACTGGACTTTCGTTCGAGTGACTCTTCTGTGCGTTAGTACTATGAATTATTCGGTGCGCTAGTACAATTCACGTATGAATACGAGTAAACACTAAAGAGGTAAAATACCGTAAGGTGGGCAGCAGCGCCTTCTGAGGAACTGATAACTTACACTGCGATCCCCAAGATATCTGCCAAGCATGGGGATTATGGCAAACACCCCCATAATGGAGGGAGGCTGTGTTCAGCAGTGGACGATCCGGCTAATACTGTATTACCTATCTATCTATTCATAACCAATGAACTTTCAAACAGTTGAGACCATTATCATTACGAGGTCTAAGCATATCAAAACCTGAAGTACCTTGTTAAGAATAAAGTAAATAGATTCTCGATCGTGCGCTCGTAGAGTCAAGACCTCCAGAGGATGCTTCGTGTAGAATCGAAACGCGTCGAAAATTCTTCCCGTTTGGCTGCGTGGCGTTTGTGACGTCACGTCGGCTTAACAGGTAAATTAGGCGGAATTGTCACTAGATATATTTTTTAAGTGTTTTATTAAAATATAAATTTAATATTTTCTTAAAATATTTGTTATTTAAATAAAGTTCATAATTTTTTTTTAAAGTTTCTGTTCATATCTTATGCTGTAATTTAAACGACAAATGCGACAGGCAGGTGCGAATCAAACTCACGGCGACAAAGGGTTCTGTGTCACGACACAATATATTTATGATTTGTATTTTTTTATGAATATATTATTTTTCTTTGTTAATTTCAGGATCTTTAGAGCGGAGGCCGACTCACACTCGACTGGTTTTATTGTATTTGGTTGTTTTATTACAGAATATGGTTGGGTCATAATATATACAGAAATTCCTAACTGCTATAATTTTTTAAATAGACAACGTAACAAAAGAAATAAACTATTACATATACTAGTATTTTTGTGTTAGAACATAATAAAACATATTATAAGTTGTTACTTTACTCAATGAGCTTTAGACGATGACATCACATATGCTTAGGTAGGTTTATTTTTACGCTATATTTTAATGTATAAGACGCCTTTAAAGATTATTTGATTGGATTCCTAACTCAATAATCAATGTTGGGTCAAGAGTCAGCCCAAACTGTTTAAATTTCATATTTGTTCTTGCTTTAATTTTTTTCAATCCAATCTGACAGCATATTGACATTATTGGGGCTCCATTTCAACCCTTGGGTGAGGAAACCTTACAACACAAAGTTCATGTGCACATTTGAATTCCTCCAATATAACAACTAAAACTGACCAATATAAAACATTCGATTTTTTCATTTAAATACGGGAAGCTCCAAATCTTCCGATCTTAGTAATAAAAAGGAATTAAAATGCCTTCAAAGGTAAAGAAATCCGCGGCGAAGGGAATACAAAGACACGATCCGCTCACAGTATAAAAGTTAAGTTGGAAAATGAGCAGCGTCCGTCTCAAGCCCTGGGTTTGCTTGGGAAGATATTTTCGAAACGCCGCGCCGCGTTTCTTACTGTTTAGGAACAAAATGCGAAGAGAACACTCCGTGTGGCCTACTTACATAGCTGCGGTCAGCGGCGCAAAGGTCGTCCATTCATACAGTTTTTACTCATTCAACACCCACGAAGCACTCGCCGCTTACTCGCCTACACTTTACCTGCTTGAACTCTAGCGGTATAAATAGAGACGCTCCAACCAGAGCTAATGTTGATTAATTACCCGTTTATACTGAAAAGAGTCACCATTGCATCTAACGCTGTCGTGCTGCTTTGTTAAATCCATTGGGTCTTCATAAATACTGCTCAAAGTCATGAATGCAATGCAACACTGTTTTGAAAACCGGCCGAGTGCGAGTTAGAATCCCACACCGAGGGTTCCGTAACAACACAGATCCAAAATTTTGGTTTTTGGAATTTAATTTTTTTTTCGTATAGATCTCGATCTAACCTGCAATATAACGTTAGCGTTCCGTACCCAAAAGGGAAAAACGGGACCCTATTACTAAGACTTCACTGTCCGTCTTTCTGTCGGTCACCTAGTACATACACATAGTTTACATTTTCATAGATTATGTATTCCGCTATAAAAATAAGTGCAAGCCAAATGCGAGTCGGACTCGCGCACGAAGGGTTCCTCGTGCGCGAATCCGACTCGCACTTGTCCAATTTTTTAAGTATTTGTTGTTATACGTTATGTATTGGTCAATAATCATAGCAAGTTTGACTCTTGTGTATTACCGTTTTTACGGTACAGCGATAAGATAAAAAGTAAAAAAAAAAACGTTTCTACTTTCCAGCGCGTAATTGACCCCCTTTAATTTTAATTTTTTTGTTAAATGCCTAGTAAGCCATTCTTAGTCAATTTGATCAAAAATATTTTTTCTGTGAAATTTGAACCGACTACCTATTACCAATTCAAAGATACTGCCCTTTGTAGGTCGGACGGACCGACACCCGAAGCTTAGTAATAGGCGGGATCCTATTTTCTAGTGCGGAACCCTAAAAACGAGCAGGAATTTCGTTTTACTTCAAGAAATCTTTTTATGTAACCACAAGCAACCCTGAGGTGGCGTCCTCGTCCGAACAAATAGTCCACGGTCGAGACCGAATTGTACTAATGATAATGACTGACTGGTTACCTGAACGAACAAAAAAATATGTTGCGGTGCTCTAGCAGTATTATTCTTTTTCGTTCGACTTTGTTCTTACTTTGAAATAACTTTGGTGTATTAAAAATATAATGGGCGGTTGGGGAGTAGCATATAGACATGGATAAAGAACGGTACAGAATGAAAGCTTCACTACTAGACGCACAGCTATGTGTGCGTAACTAGTCACTGATAAGACGCGAGGGAGCTGCAGCGGCCATGGCGGCGCTCGCTCAGGTGCAGAACCGGTTTGAACCAGCTCAGTTAGCGGCAAAGTTTTCGTAGCTTTTATTCTGTTCCTTTCTTTATGTGGCATAGGCACGGGGGTTTTTCTGAGGTCCGTGGATCGCATTTAGCATATAGGTACAGCCCGCGGCGATGAAATTAATGTATGATCCGCTCTGTTCTCTTAATTTTCCTTTTTAAATAATTCAGACAAACAAAATTTTGTTCTTGAAAATATAACAGTAGTAATTTCATTTCGATAACGCCCAGCGCTTCTTAACTTACGAATATATAAGACTTTGAGAAGCCGGAGCATAACTGCTCCAGTTACAGATTTTTTTGTTTTCATAATATGAAAGAATGGTTTTGATGTCATAATTCCAATATAATACATTGGATAGCATGTTTTTCTGTATGACTATGACGTCTCCGTACTTACGAGTACATGTTTTGGAACATTATTCAAAGTACATTCATACAATTCTACATTTCAATATTGCACTTACCTGTAGTACTGCGTGACGACCTCTTGGGTCATGTTTTTACTGGCGTCAGGCTCCTCGACCCTGGCGAGGCCGAAGTCGCAGATCTTGAGGACACAGTTGCTGTTCACCAGGAGATTGCCGGGTTTGATGTCGCGGTGGAGAATTCGCGCTGAGTGGAGATATTTCAACCCTGAAAAATAACATGTACCGATAAGATTCAAGCGCGATATAAAGTTATACTTCAATGTCTTCAATGTTCCTCCAAGGTACTTTTATATTGTACTGTCGGTAAATTATACCTAATTGAAATATAATCTTTTTGTTTATTTTATTTTAGTTGTCATGAGGTTTTATATTCATAAAATTTATTATTCTTAATAAGAAACTGACGTCACACACCTATTTAAAAATAAACTGCCAATTATGAGTCAGGCGCGTACAGCGTTCCCGTATTTTGTACCACTCCCTTTGCTCATGGTTCAATCCTAGAATCCTTCGCTTCCTCAGGTTTCAATAAAATTTTCGCGACAAAGTAGAAAATACATTGTTGGTATTTCTTACAGCATCAAAGCTACGAGTACGTTCTAAATCGGCGTTTTCAGCATTCTTTGAGTAGAGGATATGGCACATAATATACTGTATTTACGATAAAGCGAAAATAAAAAAAGTATAACAATATAAACACTATTTGTTTTCATTATTATTCGTTAGGATATCCTCCTCAAGTAATACATATTCTGTCAAAATGTCAACCGTTTACATTTTACGGCTCTTCAAAGGAAACACAATAGGCTTTCTCGTTCCGTTATCTCATGCGTAACCCTAATTATATGATCTAGATAATTTAAACGCATATACATAAAGAAAACATTACCCCACTTATTCATAATCGTTGCACGACTTCGTCATGTAATTTAGTGATGCTTATAAAAGTTTTGCTTTGGGCAAGACTAATACATCTGATAAACATATTCTGTCTTCAACTGCCTTCTGTCATAGCATAATTGGTAATACACCAGTACGATATTCTGGGGGTTGCGAGTTCAAGTCCCGCTGGAAGTTATCTTTTTCCATTCGAAATAATTTCTACATCTGATAAAGTTATCGACCAATAATCAATACGAGGGTAGGACTACATAGAACAAGCTTAAGAATGAGACAGTACCATGTTCTCCTAGGGTGTCCTAAGAGCTGACAATATGAGGAAATTCGCCGTATGGGTAGCACATTACATAAGTAGGTGTTGCTACACATCAGGCGTATAACAGGACTGAGGACACTTCAACCTTGAAGTGTCCTCAGTCCGTGAGTACCTCTCACGAGAGCATTTACCTAGAAGAACTGGCTTTATGTAGACAGGCAGCCGCTCAAAAACCCATTACCACATTGTCTAGTGTCACGCGTCCTTAGTTCTGTTAAAATCTGTGTTATTGACCACACATAAAGTGGGACAAAAATGGGAAGATGACGACTACATGTAAAAATATTTACAAAAAGTACGATTGTAATCCTTTTTAGTTTCGAATACTTCTTATGTGCATTTTATTCATTACAATAAATATGTAAAGAGGTCTAAGGGTCTGTTTCAGAATGTTCGAGAAGTTCCGGTTATACTACCCAGAACATAAAATAACTGAATGATAAAAATGACAGTTAACATGCAGCGCGTTTCAAGCTTTAACCGATGGATAGGCTAAATCGATGACTGTGAAACGCAAAGATAGTGTTTTATTTATTAAATATGTTCTGGGTAGTATAACCGGAACTTACTCGAACATTCTGAAACAGGTCCTAACTCTCATACAGTTATGGCTTTGATTTCGGACTCGACAAGTTCACAATAAACAAAACACGCACAATCTACCAAATTCAATTTGATTTGGCACTTAGATATTATCGCAACCGGTTGGTCAAGACAAAATATTGGTGTTGCGCAGCACGGTACACTTTTCAAACCACCATGCACTTTTCAAACCAATGCAGTAAGGTTTACATTCTGCTGATATTGAGTATGAATTACATTTCCTTAAATATTAGGTCCTTACATATGAAATTGGCGTTTTGTATGGGAGGAACAAAAAGTCGAATATTTTTTAATATAATATATTTAATTAATCAAAGTATGAACCATTATTTTCTATGCACTTTTGCCATCTCATAGGTAGTTCATTGATCCCTTTACTAAAAAAACCAGTCGGACGGGAATCAATAAAATCTTTGAAGGCGATTTGGACTGCCCCATCGGAGTTGAATTTTTTCCCTTGCAAGAAGTTATCCAAATTTCGAAAAAAATTGTAATCTGTTGGAGCAAGGTCCGGGGAGTACGGAGGATGTCTTAGACTTTCCAATTGAAGCTCTTCTAATTTAGTAGCCGTCTGTAGCGCAGTGTGTGGTCTAGCGTTGTCGTGAAGCAGCAGTGGCGTGGAGCGATTGACCAGCCTAGGTTGTTTAGCCGCTAGCTTTTCCATCATGGTTTGCAATTCCTGACAATAGACATCAGCCGTAATAGTCTGGCCAGATTTGAAAAAACTGTAATGAACAATACCGGCACTAGTCCACCAAACGCTTACAAGTAACTTTTTTGGGGTTAATTTTCGCTTGGGGCAGGATTTGGCTGGCTGGCCAGGATCTAACCATTGCGCTGAGCGCTTCCGATTATCGTAAAGAACCCATTTTTCATCACAGGTAATGATTCGGTTTAAAATACCTTCATTATTGTGCCGGTTTAGTAATGTAACGCAGCAGTCGACGCGCGTTTGCCGGTTTGTTTCAGTCAATTCGTGAGGTACCCACCTTTCAAGCTTTTTAATCTTCCCAATTTGCTTCAAGTGAATTAAAACAGTTTTATCACTAACATTGCAGCCTGCAGCTAACTCGGACGTGGTTTGCGATGGATCCGCTTCCACAATAGCCTTCAACTCTTCATTATCAACTTGAGTCTCAGGCCGTCCACGGGGCTTGTTCTGCAGGTCGAAATTTCCAGAACGAAAACGTTGGAACCAAAAACGAACTGTGTTTTCTTTTGCAACACGACCGCCATACACATCATTCACCCTTCGAGTTGTTTCCGCAGCACTAGTGCCACGGCGGAACTCGTACTCGTAAATAATGCGATATTTAAGGTTTTCCATTTTGTAAAATGAGTGACGCAAACAGAAAAAAACAGAAGAAAAAAAACAAATGAATGACGATCATCGAAGCACAAATACATGAGTCTATAGCTGTACAAATTTGAATTTGGAATTCCTTACCAAAGAGGAGAAATTCGTGATTAAAGTGGCCAGTACGAAAAACGCCAATTTCATATGTAAGGACCTAATATTTATTCGTAGAATATATTGCATATAAGGCTGCAAATCATTAAAGACAAAATCAAATGCAATTAGGGCGAACAGGGGAATATCTGAATTAATGCACATAAATATTAGCAATATCTGCTATAATATATATTGTGTGTCCAACTCCTTCACAGTAAAGTACTAATTCCAGTTAGTCCAATAACGACGTGACAGCTCTATTAACGTTCTAAACATGCATGCAATTATTAACCCAGGCATTAAACGCGAAACAAACATAAATATAAATCACAACGGCATTGAAAGTGGTTATTCCAGTAAAGCATCAATGAATATATTGTCAGTTAAAAGCTATTGACACGATCAGCTCTCAAGGTGACGAGATCGCAACTGATGCAAACCACTTTTCGTTTGTTCCTGGTTGGATACAAAACTGGTGCTATTTAGTCTCCAAATCCAGTTTATTCCAATCCTACTCAGTGAAAACCAGACCCCATAATACCCTATATGCTATTTTGAGAATTGAAATTGCTGGCGCTAAACTAGTTTTATTGTCAAAGTAATAACATCACAAATTATATTATAGCTATTGCAGTCTTTGTTCAGAGTAACACAAAAGTTTACAAAGGACCGTATCCTTTGTTATTGCCTAGTTTCTCGGTTATTAAAAGATATAACGTAGTTAAAGTAGCGCACATTAGGTTTATGGTTTTAATGTAGAGAATTCTACTTGGCCGTATTGCACTGAGAGGTCGGGATTAAAATAAAACCAGCAATAAAGCTCGGGCCGTTACCGCACTACGTCCATTTCATCATAAACGTAGAGGTTCCATGTTCAATCTCGTAAGGCCTCGACGGGCCGCAGAGTAAGGGGGACGGTTGCCAGTGAGAGCCAGATTTTCTGCGATATAAATAATAGATGGGTGCCGTCAGTGTGCCTCATTAGAGCCTACACACGAGCGTGACGCTTTTACCCTTTGCTGCTGATTTAATGCTAGTGTCTAAAGATACTGAAAAAATATGCTTTCTTTTATGTTTGTTGAAGAGGACGTTATTCATATTCTGTATGTACATTTCACAGGATATGATACATTTTTGAAGCACCGGCAGACACACAAGCGACATGGATATATTGGCGACAGATTTTCCTTTAGGTGATACTAGCCAGGCAGACTATCCGCAAATGCTCTGCCACTATGCTGTAACGACTATCATCCTAAGACAACAACCGGGATTGACGGCTTAATGTGCCCTCCGAAGCACGGAAGCGCTCAGTAGTAATGTCACTAGAGGTCACCCATCCAACTCAAGAGCGCAGCGTACGTTGCTTAACTTAGCTGATCGTTTGAGAACGGCTCAACAAAGCAAGCTACGAGCGCTGCAAAAATTAAAAATTCAGTATCCTAAACTTTACCGAAATAAACAGTAATGATTTAAGCAGTCTATGTGGTAATGTCATCTACCTTAAAGGTTTTTCGAGAGCTCGAAACGGTTGGTAAAAGCCACATAAGACGTTGACAATAATTTCGCCGGGAATTTGAAACGCGTTAGACACTATTACAAAGTAAAGCTAGCTCCGCCTCCTAGCGTCGCCTGCGTTGCCAAAACAAATTAACGACGCCGTCAGACGAAGCTACGGGTTTAATTTCCCAAAGGATGAACCGCAGTTTTCATACGCGCCTTGTTTTATTATAAAACATCGTAATACGAACACCTGAAGGTTTAAAGGTTAAATGAGCCATCATAGTTGGCGAAACGTCAATTTCGATTATTAGGGTTATTTTAGCCGAATATATACGGAGGAATTGCTAATTTTGTTGGTAAGCATGCCCTTTAAACCAAATGATACATGATATATTATATTTATATACAATATATCATGTATCATATCAGTATACTTATACTGAGATAGAATGTCTTTGTTTTCAACTGTGCACAGTTATAAGAACCCTATTACACTATCTTATATATATATATATATATATATATATAGAATCATTATTAATGCTTTGTCTTAATAAATCAAAATCTTAACATAAAGAAACCGACTTCAAACAGAAAATATTCTACAACAAAAAATACACTAAAAAGTTAACTAACCAAACCATCGTGTAAAATTTTTTTGTTCATTTTACATCGATAAGTGAAAATGAGAACATCATCAATGTAGTCGAAGCCAATTAAGTAGGCATCATTAGGAATAACTCAAATGCTACTCGTTAGATGTCACTGAAATTTAAATGGGACCACATAACAAGCACCACCTTCGAAAAAAAAAGATATCAACATCGGTACACCTCTTTAAAGTTGTCTTAGGTTTTCGCGATTATTACACATAGTAATTAAACAACTTTAAACGTGACCACGATCACTGCAAAGTGTTTGAAACGTCGGGACAAAAATAATGATAAATATACGCGATTTAAACCGTTTAAAGTTGTTTAATTGCTACACCTCTTTAAAGTTATGAGGTAAAACGCACAAAAAATACAGTTGAATTGAAAACCTCTTCCTTTTTTTAAAATGTTGCCACTATTGCGTTACAACAAGACAAAGCATCTGTAAAGCTAAGTCTCCCGTAAACTAAAAATGTCTTATTTTTGTGTTTCCAACACATGTAGGTGACCAAGTGGCAAAATAAATAGCTTTAACTATGACCGATATAAAAGACGCTCAACTCGCACTGGCCACTTTCTTTACTACATCACGAATATTCTGAAACTCATCAGTAGACTGCGAAGTTCTACTTACTAACCATATTTCCGTTATATGGAAAACTGAATCATAAATTAAACTTATGAATGAAATAACATTTCCGACATCGAATATGATTACGTACATGTAAGTACACGGTGAGATAGAGATCATGAAATAAAAACGGTCAACTGCAAGTCGGACTGACACACCAAAGGTTTTGCAGTACAACTTCCCTCTGAGGGTATTTCAGTACAAAATCCCTCGGTGTGTACAAAACTTGTACTAATACCAAAATATCTTCATTTTCATTCTATTTTGGATTGTTATCGGGGCTCCGACACGCACTTTGCCGGTCCGTACTATTTATTGCTTTACAGTTTGCGCTATAATCAAGATAATTATGTAACTTTATTGTAACACGACTGTCTAAAAAAAGGACTGTTATGTTTCCATATATGTGTATGTATGTTTGTGAGTTTCTTTATTCCACCATAACTTCTAAACGGCTTAACCGATTCTAATGTATGATATATCATAAAATTTGTCTTGATAGCGCAGGTGACACTGGGTAGGTACATAAAAAAGTAATAAAAAAACTGGAGGATTTTAGACGCCATATTGTAAGAAAAAAAATTGTTTTCTCCCAAACCCCTCGAGTGGGGTATCAAAATGAAGGGTTTTAAGAAAAAAAATCATATATTATAACTTGCAGTTTGAATTTCAATGGAACGATAAAACGCTTAACTTTTAGTTAGTTTTTTATTTATACTTGTTTTACCGTTTTTACGATATAGAAAATACAAAACAAAGATGTTGAAAAATATAGGTACTTTAATTGCATGGGTAGAATTGTACCTAACATTTAAATTTCCACTTTTTGTTTTAATTATTATTAGGTATTGTGTGTAAATTGTGAAAATTTCAACAGGTTACCTTATACCGTTCAAAATATGGACACATAGCATAGCTTAGTAAAACCATAGAATAACAAAAAGCACCCTAATAAGGAAGAAACCAGACCACGAAAACCTCGCACCACATAGTTTCTGAACAGACTCGTAACGTATTGGAACAGCGACGCAACAGCAGTGTTACGTTTCACCTCATGTTGTGTGGGTCATCGCCCGTCGCATGCGCAGCCGACCGCGACGAACGGTGGCCCAACGGCGCGCACTCCTTGCTCCTCGCACCCAGGGGACAATGCTCCTCGTAAACCACCATCACCACTCACAGCCATTCATTGCAATTGAAGAATCGTCAAGCCATTAGATGCATCATACTTCCAGTACCTAAAATCGTGGTTATTTCCTATTGGTCTGATGACTTTTTGGGATCGGTTTATTTCTTAGTTTGATATTGTTCGCTCTTTACAGGTGCTTGTGGAATGATAATATTATCTTGTGAAGGTATATACCTTCAAGGCAAGGCAGCGTCTTCAAGACGAGGGTGAGTTTATCTTATTGTTTTGACACGTTTGCTCACGTTGGTATTGGTATTGATTCAAGAACAATGGAAACAGTAAAGAGTCAAGAGGCGTGATGTTTGCCCACGAAGCGGCGGCGGCAGCGGTGCGGCTGAGCAAACAGCAGCGCGGCGGGCGGTGCGCGTGCGCTGCGCTCCCACGATCCCGCTGCTCAAGCTTTCACAGTTATCACACCAAAAACAGTTTCGTAAAGGCAAAGCCTACAAAATTTTTTGCTTACACTCAGATTCCGTAGTTTTACTTCTATTAATGACCGACATTCAAATACCGCATGCAGACAAAAAGTAAAATTAAGCTCTACCAATTCGTGACAGTTCATAAAACAGCCAACTAAAGAATTATGCGTGATTCGCGATTATAGCATACGTTTGAAAATTTATAAAAAAGCAACTGGCTAGAATCTGTGGAACAGATTCTATAAATTAAACATGGTCACAACGAACGGCTTAGGTTATCTTTCAGTCTCGGAGATAAAGCGACTTCTTCGAGAGCGGAATACGGAGAATTTGATCGAATAAATCACAGCAGAGGCGCATCGCGCGCTGGCGCTGCTGGGGCAAACAAATAGTTGCTGCAATAGTTTAGATAGCCGTTTGCGTACAGTCGATACCAGGAAGAGATTATGTTATTTGTGCGGCGACTGACGGAACTTCGAAATAACTAAGTGATTCCCATGTCCACTGACGAATTATGCGGATCACGGAACTGACAATGTTACGGACTGACGTGGATTCGGCGTTACACGCGCTCGGAGATTACACGTGTCATGTCATGCTCAACTGACGCACAAACATTATTTTCCACTGAGATGGGAAAATAAACCAACAATTTCCATAAATACAATATCACGCGGTGTTTCATGATTTGGCGAAGAGCTTTATGAATATTGTAAAATAATATAATAATCTTGTGTATACCTAGAAACGCTTTCTGTGTCACTCGTGTAGGTGGTTTTTCCAATAACATTTTCTTTAAATGAGGCCGGAAGGAATGGCGCCATTTCCCAAATGAAGTACACAAATAACAGTATAGAAGCATGGGAAGTTATTTTGCCGAAAGCGACAAGACGTCCCGAAGCAAATTCCATTAGTGCGAGGGAAGGAGAGACACCAGCAGGCCTTTCCACTTAGTGGTTTTTCCGTCGACCGGCGCCGTAGCCCCCTCTCCCCCTCGCCAGAGACCTGTCGATACACTTTCCTGTCTCCGTAGGCGCAATTTTTTTCGGAAAATTACTTGTACGCCATAATCCAGGATGTTATGTTATGTTGTGTTCATGTTGGTGGAACTTTGCAAGCGTCGACGTCGTGATTAAATTTCGTACTTCATTGTAGACAGTTAAATTATATGAAACGGTAACAGAAGACGGAAGGCTGTTATTTATCAGCAGCTCTCGGAGTACATTACGGGCGTGCGTGGAGGTGATTTCCTAAACGAAAAAGCCTGCGCATAAATAATATTATAGCTGGTGGAGGCACCGGCGCGAAGCGGGCTACATTTCCATAATTCTGCTCGTTACCGCCGCCGCCGCTGTGAATCCTCGCTCGCTAGTTTCAGATGCTATCTCAAACGAAGCTTCCTTAGCTAAATAAATAAGATTACTTAAAACGCTCCTGAAGTTTATTCAATGCAGTTCGATATTTGTTCGGGTGATAACGTTCTGTAGATAGCCTCTGGCATAAGAATCTAATAACTTTCCACATTTCTAGTCTAGTATTAGATCTAGTGGTAGGTAGGTAGCTAAGGAAAAAAATGCCAACACTCACGTTGACCTAAGCAGGCCGTTGCTGCACTTTCGGGGGAATACATGGCACTTTTCCATCTCAATGTCCTTATAAACCTAAAGATAGAAGATAATCTCCCAACGAGAGCATTTCTTGAAGAACGGTTGGAAACAGGAAGGCGAACGGCCACAAAACCGAAAGTCAAATTCTTTAGAAATGTATGGTCTTTTTATTCTGAGCTATAAGCGAAAGACATATTGTACTGCCCCACCTCAGAGGTCTGATATGAGTAGAAAGATGAAACATTCACGCTCGAATAACTCAAAACTTAGTGGACAGTTACCGATCGGCACTATTCAAGTCAGCAATCGTAGAACGAGGTGTCAATTTATCAAAACCGTTAACGAGTCGCCTGCTCATGAATCGTTGTCAACCAGTCAGAGACGAACGCGAAGTTCGATTTGTCACATAGAGATAGAAACGAACGGAGAAAAACTACTTTCCGTGAACAAATCGCAATTCCATTATGTAGATATTTATGGACAGGTGTTTCTATAATGAATACAAATGTTGCAGGAGAGAATGGAAGGCTCTGGGAGCCGCCGCGCTGCGCTGACGTGACGCGACTAGTATAATATCTCGTTAAAGTTTTGTGAACTGGATTTCAGATATGCTGGCAATATGACATTGACAGTGGCAGTTGGTCGGAATCTAATCAAATATCTAATGCCATATGAGTTAGTGGACAGGAGCGTGCGTATTCAGTGGCTGGGCCCCATCACGCTCCGTAAAGACGGCTCTGCGCTGTCCGTGCATTATTACAGGGGTGTGTAGAAGGGTGTGTAAGCTCATCATTGCCTGATTTCAGTCACATTGAAGATGAACTTCTCTTTTAAAGATCATTATTTGGATTCAGAAAAAAAAAATACAGACGAATTGAGTACCTCCTCCTTTTTTGAAGTCGGTAGAAAATATATAAGTATATTATGTACGGACGTTTTGGTAACAAATCCTTGGTTTGAAGGTTTTTTTATATTTAACTGCTTAATAAAAGGCAAAAACAAAACGAAATGCAGCACTTTTAAATTTTTTTTGTTCTCAACGGTAATTAGTTTTCAAAACTTCCAACTTTCGCTAAAATGTGACCAAATATATCCTTAACAAATTCGTGTTCAAATATTGAAATCAGACAACCTCATCTAAAGTTATAATTTATCTAACTTTCGCGCATTTCTGGACAATCAAATGTCGTACGTGCCAAACGTAGTGCGCATTGATATTGAACTAGTTAAATCATGTTTTGTTTTGTTTTCCGTTACAAGATCCAAATTGATCTGAATTGTTCCCTTAATACAGAGGGAATAGGTCGGGCCGGACAAACACACTGACTCCATTAGCATACTAGCGCAGTATGTATATGACCAGCATGCTTGTGGCCCTCAGCGCCACAATGCCGACTCGTGCACGGCCACCGTTCACGTCAGTAACGCGCTAAGCATGCCCATTAACAACTTGTATACAAAGCTTCAAAGAAGCCTTGTCGCATTCCGACTCAGAAATCTACCTATTTGCCCTTTTGTTGGAGATGTGGACGCGTCTGCTTAAGTACGCTTTTTGCATTTGGAATTTCAAGTTTTAGAAATAATTTTTTGCCAATGGTTTTGGACTATTCAACCTTCTTCCTTAAGACGCAGACAAATACTGAAATAATTTAAATATCAGACAGCGTAGGAGTGAATGACAATTTGCTCGGTGGCTATGATGAAATAACGATCTATTTGGGTGAAAACATACGAAATCTTATTAAGACCAAACTAGTCAATTAAATCAAAAGTGTAAATTAACTCGTCCCTCGTAATAAGGTTTTGCTTTGTTATTGTTATTTGTTATATTTTTATACACTAACATACATTAATAACTAAGATATTTACGTTACAAGCGTAATTTAGAGTAAATTTTTCAATTTTGTTTTATTGGGAAAATCTTTGGAAACGAGTTTGATATTTAACTTATGACTTTAAAGAACATGATTATGCTACAAACTAAATATATCTGCTAAAAATATGTTCAAGTTAAGCTGTTTAGCACTTGTCAGCGGAATTTATACCGATATACGAGTATAGAGGTTGAGGGCTTAAGATTCGCTAAATTAGTAACTTATTATAGGCGAGTATAAAAATCAAACACTGAGCGTTCGGTTCATCATGGCCAAAATTACAGTTTAAGGGTTCCGTACCGAAAGGGCATAACGGAGCCGTATTAATGAGACTCCACTGTCCGTGTTATTGTCGGTCCGTCCACCCATATGTCAAGTGCCTCTACCTGGTAAAAATAAGGGGTTACCAGAGATTTTGATATTTTTCGTAGAACGTTGTTAGCATTAATAAAATTTATTATATTATTGTGAACATTAAAATCTAGTATTTGTACAATGCATTCTTTGGTTTTTATTATTTGCTAGACTATATATATAGTATAGATACGTAATAAGTGGATTTTCATTCATCATGTAGCAAATAGGACAAAATTCAGCTCCGAATGAATTTCTCTTATAATTTTAAGTGATATATAATTACTTCAGTGAAATATTTGTCACGAATTTGTATTCTACAATACTTTCGAGTTGAAAATACTGATTTGGCAACATATTTTCTACTGTAAAATATCATTTTACAGAAGAAAATGACTCAACTTACAGTGTCATTAGTGCACCTCCCCTTATTTTCTAGCAGGAGAGTGGGACAAAGAGACGACTACAGGGCGGACGGGCAAGTTTAATCTAAAAGTGCGCGCGGAATATTAAAACTACTGAAGTCGCACGCGTGCCATCGTCGTCGCTAATCGCAGTGCCGGCATTCACCACAACCATTAGCGAGTGTATTGCAGCTCTATGGGATCATATCACGAAAGGTAAAGGTAGATTGGGGAAATATCTCAAACGTGAAAATTTACTTGAACGTTTTTAGTACGTAACCACAGCAACTTTATTTTCTAGCTGTGATTTAAGCCGTCATAAGGCAGTGCAACAGTAAAGTTTTTAATTAAACGGAGAAGGCGAAGGCAGCCGTGGCTTAACGACCGCATTTTTCTAGATTCCCTTCGCGCGTTCCGCTCCTGGGAAATCTCTTGGCACTGTACGAATAATTGCACAAATTAATAATGCGAAATCGGGAGACAGGGCTGCGACGCGACGGTACTCTTTTCATCAGCGAGAGTGGATTACATTAGCATAGTACGTAGTAGCTTAAAACGAGAGCGAGCCAGTCCGTGTTTAGTTATGATCGTTACGTCGCGTCGTCGTCTCGGACTGTTTTAGTCCGGCCTCACATTGTAAGAAAACTTCTGTTAGAAATATTCTCACGTCCATCAGCATACTATGCACAATATACAGGGCTTCCCAGGGATATGCCACATTGAGGGAAAGTACCTTGAATATTGTAGGTGGAACATTTTACTGAATGAAGACATTATTTGAATATAAAAAACAATTGAAACTGCATTCATGGATATTTAAATCATTACATGGTTATTACAAGTAGTTACAACCGGGAATCGAACCCGTGACACGAGAAAAATAATCATCCTGTAGCTTTATTACACCGATCGAAAGGCTTCATCATAAGGATTATTTTTTACTAAATAACATAGTGTCAGAAATAAAAGAACATGAATTTTGAAATGCGTATTTTTTAGTGGGTTCATTTATTAGTAATAGGTCCTTATGATAATGTCAGTTGTATGTCCTTCAAAAAATAATCCTTATGATGAAGCCTTTCGATCGGTATGATAAATCTACAGAGTGATTAATTTTCTCGTGTAACGGGATCGATCCCGGTTCAACCATGTAATTATTTAAATATCTATGAATGCATTTTAAATTGTTTTTTAAATTCAAATAATGGCTTCTTTCAGTAAAATGTTCCATCTACAATATTCAAGGTACTTTCCCTCCATGTGGCATATCCATGGGACGCCCTGTACAATAAGAAATGTAGTTCCTGCGGTGAGTCAACGCAGGCGATTTTTCGGCACTTAGGCTACTCAAGATGAGAATCGTCGACGAGCAAATCTTGGCCTTTCAGATTTCAGCATAAAATTTGTGTGATTCGGAATGGCTTTTAGGCTACTTAGGCTACCTTAGCTCAAAATTCGGCTTCATCAATCAGCGAAAAATGACGACATCAGGTCCTGGGTTGTGGGGAACACTGCCGACAAAACGAATTTCTAATGGTGTGCGGGATGTAGTATAAATATGTATGGAGAGCGGGCATTCCGACATTGTAATAAGACAAATCGACGTGCATCCAGCGAGAATCAGAAGCAGATATTCTTTTCAGAAGATTTTAATGGTCTGCGGGGTTAGAAAATGTAGAACTTTTCTAACAGAAATTTCTTATAATGTTCGCCTTGGCTTTAACGAGCTGTCGCTGCCGGGTAATGTGGTAGTTTTTAGGAGCACTTCGAACACTTTTAATTGATTTACTGCAGGTGGAAGCGGGTTTTCACGAGCAAGCATGGTGGGGGCGAGCCGAGGCAATGTGAAACACGACGGAGGCAAGGATGCGCGTATTGTCTCGACTATACCAGCGGACCGGTCTCTGAGGTGCTCGGTTTGTTTGAAACTTGAGTTTATCGTGGAAGCTGCGAGCGGACGAGACCGCATTGCATCCACTGTTTTCTCTATACCAACTTACTGTTGACAAAACAATCGTGTTGTCCAAGTTAAACTTGAGATACACTACTCTACTGAGAGGAACTATTGTGTTCATGGTACATGAGAGTATCAAAGCTCTATATCTTTGTATGGATATTATGCCAAATTTTCCAAGATATCATCGAGCGTATCGTAATCATTTATTTCCTGACTTAATAAGTCGTTATTTCCGTAATACTGTATCTGCCTCAGTCGTTAAATCAATATCACATCATTATAGCTTTCTGAAGCGCTCGTAGTGAAGTTTGCTTAGCCGTTTTTAATCGATCAGCCAAGTTAAGCAACGGCCGCGGCGTCATGAGTTGGATGGGTGATCGCTAGTGATATTACTACTGAGCGCTTCCATGCTTCACGTTAAGCCGCCGGTCCCAGTTGTTGTTTTAGGATGGCAGTCGTTGTAGCATAGTGGTAGGGCATTTTGCGAACGCCTGCTGGCTAGCTACCACCGTCAAGTAGAAAATCTGTCACCAAGCACCTAACGGTGTGTTCCGGCCATTCTTTAGAGCCAGTAATTCTAGCTTAGCCTGAACAACATCTTCGACCATATCATCTATTACTTTGACATCTGTATCTACTGTGGTTCTTGTTTTTGATCAACCGAACTAATTATCGTGCAATATTAGTAGATAGGTATTAGGTTCATTATTCGAAGGAGGTTTAGTTTATGTCAAACTTAACCCTAGAGTTTGTTGTTGTTTTAGGTTAGCCTGAACAACCTCTTTGACCACATCATCACTTACAGGTGATAAAGTGGTCAAAAGCTAGCCTATCAGCTATAAATAAAAAAATAAAACAAATCTAAAAGACCACGAAATAACCAATCACAGTAAACTGCAATTATATCCCTAAATTAATCCTAGACTACGTTTTGGCAATTCTATCTAAGCGCTGGACTTTGTGTATAAGATTAAAGGGCAATATGCCAAGTCACAGGCCAAGTTTCGAATGCAAATAGAAAATGCTTTCTTATATACGAAAGCAAGTAGGAATAGAACTTAGCTTTTTACTACCACTTCCACTATACTAACACACATGACATTGGAACAGTGGAGGTGCTGTTAAAACGAATGTTTCATTGTAGCGTGTCAGGCCCCGTTAACCAAACTACGATAAGAATAGTTGTCTACGTGAGTTAAGGCATCATAAAGTTCCACTTAAAAAATAAAACTAAAATAGTGTGCACGCACATATTTAATTTACGAGTAGTTGTGTTGACATAAAACAACATATATTATATACAACTAGGTTACCCGGCCACGACTTCGGATGCATAGCGTTCGTACAGTACACAAATTAGTATTTTTTGTGGCTGTGTTACGAGTTTGCTTATAGGTAAGCCTGTGATCACAATTTCACCTGATGGTAAGTGATGATGTGGCCGACGGTGCTAACAGGCTTAACCTAGAATAACTGACAATAATAATAATAATAACTTTATGAACATATTGCTAATAGGTGGACAAACAGACTCCCAATTCAATACTTTTTATATAAGTATGGTTTAAAATTTTATTTAGTATTGGTCTTGCGGATCGCTTTATCAAAAAAAAAACTATGCCTATCTTAAAAGCAGTATTTTTTTAATGCCAATAAGTTCTAGCCACTATTTCACCTAGTGGTAAGAGAAAATGTGGTCGAAGATGTTGTTCAGGCTAACCTAAGATTACTGGCTCTCAAGGAAAGCTGAAAAATTTAATCTATCCAATGAAGATATCAATCCAAAATGTTAAATCTATCCAATGTTAAGTTCTTACTTTGGATTCTGTTGTAACCTTAGGCAACAAAAGATATTAGAAGTTAGAACACTTACCTCTTAGTATTTGGTATAGGAAGACTTTGATGTGATCTGCAGACAGGTGTTGTGGCGAGACGATGATTTTGTGGAGGTCGCTCTGTAGAAGCTCGGTGATCACGTAACTGTTTTATATACAAGTTCAGGAAATTACAGTTTTTGCAACATTAAGTCAAAAGAAGTGTCATATAAAAATAAATTACAACATAATTTTCATTTGGAAAGCGTTAAAAACCTGCGCTCTCTATTTTTTATATATGCCCTTTGCTTAGGCGATAGCGGAAAACATTGAAATATAATTTAAATAAGTATGTACTATATGATCACAATTACAAAATCACAAATATACGATAGGAAAAATTTAAGTCATGTGCGGGATTAAGTTTTGTGATTTTGTAATATAATCCGCATAGCAGGCGTTATTGCAAACCTAACAATAATAAAATGATCACAATTATATTACATGCTCACATAAGAATAACGGCTACGAGTTTGGTGTTTTTTTTTTCCAACTATCAGTATAATTTCTTTAGCGCCGGATTTTCAACCGTGTAAAGTAACTTACTTCTATGATAAAGTATAATGTGGAGAAATTTTAATGAGCAATGTGGTCGTGGCTATGACTTTAATGTTCTCTTTGAATTTAGTCGGGTCTTTTTATCTCAACAATCAAAGATAACCTTTGAATGTTGGGATAAAAAGACCCTACGATTGATAAACCAGGTTTTAGTATTATGTCATCATCATCAGTCAGAAGACGTCCACTGATGAACAAAGGCCTCCTACATGGAACGCCACAAAGAACGGCTATTAGCCGCTTGTAACCATTGGCTACCCACGACTTTCACGATGTCGTCAGTCCACCTGGTGGGGGGCCTACCAACTCTACTATACAGTATTATGTATCACGCTAATATTCCTGTATTTAATGAGACATTCATGTACAAGCAAATAACTGTGGGTGCAGCATGAAGACGCTTAAATCAAAATGTTTAATTAAGTTTTATATATGTATACCTACGAGTATCTATACGTAAACCTGAGTTTGACACAGGTTATGTTGCTAACAGCAATTCATGCACATAACTTTCAATGTTAGCATATCTGACATATTCTACATATAGGTATTATATCGACAACAGCCTGGATCGCTATTAGAGACGAACGATCTCTAATATAATATTTCTTATAAACATTTCTTTCCACACCTGTAAATTTTCAATCAAATCAGTAACGTGCATGAGTGCGTAAAAAGTAACAGTAATGAAAAAATAAATAGGATTTTAATACAAAGCATCTTGTTTACATAAACGGCTCACACACCCCATAATTTCGCATAATTTCGCCGGAGGCATAAAAAAAAACCACGGCCGGGACCAAAGCTAGGCTCCTGACAGGCAGGCCGTAACTTCACAACACAGAAACAATGCAAACAGTGGGTTATCTAATAAAGAATTAATGGTGCGAGAGTAAGACGTCTATGAATAAGACTGACAGTTTGAATTTAGCGTAAGTATTTTAGCAACCGAGATCCAGATTAAACTGGAAAATTGGCGGATTAAATTGGTGAGGCCGTGGAGTGCCGGGCTAACATGTCACCCCCCTCTATCTCTACCCGTGGGTGTCGTAAGAGGCGACTAAAGGTAATACACATGAAGATGGGCAGGAGCACTTTCTGAGGAACTGATATCTCACACTGCGATCCCCAAACCGCAAGCCTAAGATTATGGCAAACCCCCCATATTGGGGGAGGCTGTGTTCAGCAGTGGACTATCCGGCTGATACAGTAAATTGGTGAGATCAACTGAAAAAACCGATTCTCACTCACCGTTCAACTTCGGTGGCACATCCAATTTTTCCCAAAAACAAATCTCTTGGTTCTATGATCCAAAAGAAAGGAGACAATGACTGGGGTATATGATAAGACCAGTACGTCTATCATGTAATTTCGTTGGTAAAATTACTGATTGAAATCGTCATTTGGACAAATCTAGTCAGCATCCGAACCTAACTGCCATGGAAACATTGATCTCCATATTTGTGTACTGGTCATGATTGAAGCCCGAAAATGTCCGGAAACTAAATTACGGATGCAAGGATAGTTCGCATTTAAAATTCCCTTAAACAGTGATGTTCTACCGATCCTACTTAGAGTGATTTTATCATCGTTATATGAACCGGAATGTCCATCATTGAACAACAACTCCCCCATCGGAGGGAATTTGCCATGATCCCAAAGCTAGGCAGGCGTCTTGGAATCGCAGTAAAAGTTGTTATCTTTTCAGAAGGTTGATGGTTGAAGGCTGTCCATCTCCAGGTAAGTTTCACTTAGTCGTCTTTAAGAAACCAACAGAAAGAAATGGGGAGGTGACATTCTGGGCACCCCACGGTTAGCGTCGGTTAAAGAGAGAAAAAATAATCTATACATTTGAAAACTAGTCTAGGTACCGCATGTACCCAGAGTTACATACGATATTATTATAATCAAAGCTCTAAATAAGTGAAGTTTATCATAGTGTAATTATTTCGCGAATTGTATTCGAAACTCTGAGGCATCAAATGAACTTGAATTACTGCTAATATTTGTAGGTGGTGTTTGAGCCGCCTACGCGCCGCAGGGTGGCTCCAGTTGCGTCCCACCCTGTAACTGAAGGCCTGAAGGCCCAAGATTAGGGATAATGCTGCGTTCGGATACGACAATGACTTATTTTGCGCAAATAAACATGTTTGGAAAGGCCCGTTACGCCACTACGTGGGATAAAAGCTGTCCTAGATAATTTATAAGCATTATGTTTTGTTATAACAGGTTCTTGTCATTCTTAATATGAATTTAAGTGCTAACGCATACTAAGAAAACATAATAAAAAAAAAATATATAAAGCACAATATTTTCACCTTTAGAATGAGTGGAACCCGCGTCCCCGCGTCCCCGGTTTTACATAGGTACCGGGTAACTTAACCAACCGCTCAGCCACCGACATTGCTGGATGTGATGCGAATTTTGTGGCTCACTTTATTTTAACCTTTGTTCCTATGTTCACCTCTGTACGACATCATCATCATCATCAACCGAAACATCCACCGTTGAACAAGGTCTCCTCCATTTGTGTGATTTGCCATGATGCCCACGCTTGGCAGGCGTCTTGGCGATTGAAGTAAAGTTGTTAGTTCCTCAGAAGGCGCTGCTTACCACCTGGTATTTTAATCTTAGTCGCCTCTTACAACACCCACGGTAAGAAATAGTGGGGTGACATTATAACCCGGCACCCGATTGCCTCTGCTGTACAGAGGTGAATTTTTACTGTTCGTAGAAATTTATTTATTTATTTACAAAATCATAGGAAACTTACAGCTAAATATGTAGACTTTAGGTTTATGAACATATATATACAGCTTAAACATACCTATACACGAAGGCCAATTAAAAGTTTTCACAGATAAGTTTTAGGAAAAGTAGATTAACAGTAACAGTTAACGACGAGAATAAAATAAATATAGAGAAGTATCACACATTCACGCGCGGATCAAATTGTATGCCTTATTTATGAACAAAAGTACATATCGTTAAGTAAGCGTTTAAGCCTACTTGAGCTTATATTAAATAGGTCTACTTCACAGTTTTTCCTAGCGGAAGGAGTTGAAGAATCTAGCCATAAATCAAAAATCCAACAAATCAACCCGTATTGACGATTGCTATGGTAAGAATTACTATTGCCCATAATACTACCAAAATTCATAATACAGAGACGCAGTTTACTTTTGTCATACACGGGGCGTTGCGTTCACCACCCAAAATAATGTTATCTCATATCATTTAGCAAACTGGCTCAACATTTTTTTATGGCAATTACTTGTACGCCATGGACGTGATACGCAAGGCCTTGAAAGTTAAACGTAATCATGGTTGCTTTACGTGCAGGATGCATTCATCTCTTCACATCGAGTCTTCATCAGTATAATCTCCAAACTCATAGAAACATAGATTATACTCGTTGCCAACTGGCACTCAAAAAATCTTTTGAACCATATACAGCTGTTTCAAATGTTCGCAAAATATTTATTACAGTGGAATGACTATAAAATTATATAACAAATTTGGTGCGTACGAGAAGAGTATTTACTAACTTTTTTTGCTTCTGTTATGAATAAGGTAACACACGCTTGCATAAAATGCCTGGCAAACCACAGATTATATTTCTAAATATGATTACAAGCGCTATCGCGTGCTAAGCGAGAATCACATGTACAAATTATTAGCCGAGTGGAATAGGCATCCGGCGCGTAATAGGAAGAAGATTTGTATCCCGCCTGGCACAAAAAAATATTGTGCCCTAATAATTTTGTAAATGTCACAGATTATATGCCAAAATTGGTGTGATTGCAGTGTTTCTATGTAAAACCTAATATAATGAAAATTGGCACGAGCGAGTCGGACCACGCTTATTTCGGTTCCGTATATAACAGAAAGTAAAAGAAAATGTTTGTTTATTTTGAACATAGCGTCAAAGTTACTTTATAAATCGACGCTTTCAGTGTTTGTTACCTAAAAAGAAGATACCTATTGTAAATAATACCAATACCAACAAATTTAGTTTTTGAGAGAGATCTCCTGTAAGAATGGTTTAAAATTTAGAACTTTGACAGCTAATGTATTAAAATTATTATAATAGAGATGTAAAAATGTTATATGTTTTCTAATCTCCCAATGAGTTCAAGACGGTGACACGCACAAGACACAAGCTATATTGCAAAAAAAGTATATTTTCGGCTTACCTCTAATGTATCTGCTTCCTTGAAAACTAATTTAATCGAATGACTACCCATATTCATATTTGGGTCAGTTTTAAAAAAAATTACAGGTTCGTAACTAATTCCGTTAACGAGTTAGAAACTCGTGAAATACCGAGGGGATTATGGCAAACCCCCTAAATGGGGGAGGCTGTGTTCAGCAGTGGACAATCCGGCTGATAAAGTGAGTAGGACACCTGGTAAGGATCCCGAACTGTAACCAATATGTAATAGTCCACATTGTCTCGTAAGGAAGCGTAAAAAAAAATTCAAATACAATATGACTTCAACTATAAAATACGCATTACTCGGGATAACTCAAATACTGCTCGTCATATCGCACTCAAATTTAAATGGGACAACACGACAAGCACCAGCTTCAAATATTAAAAAAAATATCAAAATAATTAAACCTGTAAACAGTTGATGAGGACACACACAAAAAACAGTGAAACTGAGAATCTTCTCCTTCTTTTAAGTCAGTTAAATATATAATATATATTCGCAACGGGCAGGCTGAGGTCTCTAAACACACATGCTGACCCTCAACTCACACATATATACATTTATGTTGTAGGTATAGGTACATAGGGCACGTTCAAGCGCTTCAGGCCCTCGGCTCCGTTCATTTCCTACATCAAACAGTTAGGTTGGGCCAGGGCCGTCTCCGTTATCGCTGTTATCTGCAACACGCGCGCCCCCCGCCGGCCATTATCGGAATTACAAGAGGAATCGTGAGCGAGCACTTGTTGCGAAGAACCGTTTATAACTCATGTCGCGCGACTTGAATAACGATTAATCCTGAAGTCTATCAATCCTTTATAATAATACCCTCTTTGCTTTTCAGTCCGGTCAATTTAGACATTCGAAGCTACATTAATTCCAAACAAGCTGAAAATCAGTAAGATTGTTTAAAATATTATTAAAAATAAAATTTGATAGATCCCCATATTTCCCCTGTATGGAAATAAAATCAAGGTAAAAAAAAATTTGTTTTTCGCAATTTTTGCAAGTAATAACATATTTTTGTAGATAATTTTATGATCCACAATTTTTACCAAAAATGTTTTTATGATAAAACTTGCCGTTTTGGTGAAAATCGCGGAAAAATTTTTTTTTTTACCTTTGACCTTGAATATTTTTTTTCCATACAGGAGAAAGATGGGGAACTTTCAAATTTTATTTTTAATCATATTTTAAACAATCTTACTGATTTTCAGCTTGTTGGGAATTTATGAAGCCTTACTCTTATTTTTTTGTCTAATTTGACCGGACTATTTCAGTACCTTCTATATTATTCTTCAATACATTCATAATATATCAACTTTCAGAAATTATTAGCTCCTAACTGTTATGCCTCGTTGGTTGAGTGACTAAGGCCTCGCTTTGGAATTCCGAGGTACGAGTTCGATTTCCGTGTATGATAGGTTGTGTTTTTTTCTGAGAAAGAAGACTTTAGGTGCTGTCCGGCATCTGAAACCGTGCCCGGTCAATATGAATAGGCCCTTAATACCCGAGAACAAAATCTGGCTAAAGGTGTTTAGACACCTCTGCCGCAACTAAAACATATTTGGCTGAACGTGTTTAGGCACCTTTACCCAGACTAAACCATATCAGGCTAAACGTGTTTAGAAACCACCACCGAGACTAAACATATCTGGCTAAAAATGTTGAGACACCTCATCGGGACTAAAACATTTTTGGCTAAACGAGTTCAGTCACTTCTGCCGGGACTAAAACATGTGTGGCTAAACGTGTTTCCTCTAACTCTACCTACCTTCCTCTTTACAGATATTTAATTGTGTGACTAAATATAGGGTCAACCTTTCAATAAATGAATATAGCGAGCGCGACTTCCACGAAATTTTCCAACAGAATAGAAAATCTTTTGTTACCATAGGTGAAAATAATAAATAGTAGATGTGAAACAAACGGATCTCTTTAAATAGCAAAATAGTGTCAGCAATAAAATAACACACATAAAAGGCGACGGGGGACATATCAGCTTATCTACAACATTCTATGAGTTCGAACACCCACACGAAAGGCTTTAAATAACGCAGTAAAAGCTATCTCTGACATGGCGACATTCACAATATTTCGGTCTAAAAACTCAGGACATAACAAAACCAATTATTTTTATTAGACGCATTATAAGTTTCTTTTCACGAAACAGAAACCTTAGTTAATTGTTATAATAGGTACGTATAAAAAATACTGTAAATGTCGATTTATAATTTATTTTTTAACCTGTGATCGAAACAAACAAAAATGACTTATTTCGCGGTTTATTGAGATGAGGAACCCTAAACAAAGCGATTGCAACTTGCACTTTTGTTTGCTTTATAACGCTCTTTGTTCTTGTATAAATAACGATTTAATTAACTACATACAGTGCTACAGGTATCTTTTGGCGCTAAAATGACATTGCCGATAGTAACAACTAATTAACAAATTAACTAGCAAAAATTATATTGAGAAAACTGTCTAAGAGCTTTAGTTCCAACTTTGTCCATGTACTTTACCTTTGTCACACTGTATGAACCTAGTAACTACATTATAGTAGAAAAAATATTTTCCATGTTAACTTTAACAATCCATAGAGATAGAGGCAGTACCATTTCTTTTTGAATACACACCAATAAAACCCTACTTCCTGCTGGCAAAACTAAATAATAATCTATTTTAGTCAATGTCATACTTATTGAAGTCCTAGAACTCCTTTTTTGCTCCACTGTTTTTGAGAGTAGGAAGTCGGTTATCAGTAAATGATACAGTAACCATAGCAGTGGGTGCTACCATCCACTTCTGAAACTTCCTTCTTGAAACGGTTTTTAATATAAAAAAATATAAAACTGCGTAAGGTAAAAGCACTAATGCCCGACATTGAACTAAAAGATGACATTTTCGACAAAAATCGTTTCTAATAAGAAAACTAATCATTTAAATAACATTGCCATTGATGTTAAAGACACCTAGTGCTATCCATGATACATGCTCGAAAGCTTAAGTCATTGTCCGAAGCAAATTTAAAATTGGCGTCAGGTTGCAACAAACAATGGGAGCAGGTTGACGTTATGCGCGTAATTCTTAGTGTTTTTCTTAAGGCAACTGACTTTTATGAAATATGTCTTATATATATGATTTTTGGCTACTGTTGGTTTCAATATTATAAATATGTGAAATTATTGATTTATTAGGACCATTTCCTTGCTATTTTAGCTTGTTTTTGTATACATTTTAAGTGGTGTTTACTATTGGTACCAGAAATTAATCAAAACCTAAAAGATGACACGTGTGTCTTCTACTAGGGTTACATCGAACTGAATTTGTTAGCTTGTTTTATTGCAAATTTAGCCTTTATGTTGTAAAAATAAAGTTCTGTCTGAGTTTCGTTTGTTTTACACTAGCCTAACTAAAAGAAGACAGTGTCAACTATTAGGGTATACTAGGTGTCAACTATTAGTTTCAGATTAAGTTTCGATCACGATGCCGCCAGTAAAGGGTCAGATATTTCGATACTCCGTCATAATTTCCACAAAGTCTCTGGCATAATATGAGTGAAATCATTCCTAGTCCCTTTAAAAGAGTTTGGTTTTGGCCAGCACCTAAAGAAAATTCTAAAAAAAGAAAAAATACCCTCTGTAGTGTCTTCCAAGCAATGGCAACAATATTAGGAAAAATTAATGAAATGAACGAAACAAAGAAAAGGAATTAGAAGAAAGAAAGAAGAAAAAACAGAAGAATGAAAAAGAAACAAACTTCAGGATGCTCAGAAATTAGCTAAGAAAAGTCAAAAGGTTGTGAAAAAGAAAACTAACAAGACTGATATCTGTATTGGCTCTAGTACTGAAGAGGAATGGATAGAATTTGGAGATAGCTTAGATGATCTCACTGACGAGCGTGAGATTGACAATGAAGAATAATATTTATATACAGATGAAGAAAATTACCATAAGGAAAATGAGTTCACGCCTGGTGATTATGTTATTATTAACTTTCCTGGAAAAAAGAAGTTTCACAAATTTATTTGCGTTGTCCAAAAATATCGGGCAAAGAGATTGAAGTGATGGCAACGGTAAGCATTGATAAAAACAAAACTGTATTTAAAGGAAATGAAAAAAACATTAGTATAGTAAGTGAATCTCAAATAGTGGAAGTTCTCAATGCGCCAAAAATGATTGGTGCAGGTGATAGGATTAAGTATAAATTAGATTTTCCATTAAATGTTCGCGGGTGACTTGATGTGATAATTATGTTTAAGTATTGAATAGTTTAAAGTACTTAAAATGTCAAAAACTAATTACATTTAACAAGCTATATGGCTAAATACTGATTTTCTGTAAATTTATTTTTATGATATGTAATTTGATTACATTTTGTTACTTAATTTGCAATTTTAAAGCACAAGCTGTGCTCGTTTGTCATTTTAAAGTATTTTTTGTTGATTTGTTTTGATAAAACATAATATTAATGTGATGTTATAGTCATGTCTACAATTAGTGCCAATTGATGTCTATTTTTGGTAGATTTGATTTTTGATGCTGTCATCTTTTAGTGTGTACGACAAACATACGAAAAATTTAATTCTTTGTTAAAAATACTACAGTCCTGAAGTAATTAATATGAAAAAGGGAATTTCTAAATGTTGCTCTAACAGTTAAAAAACATTGTAACTGGAATTATTTGATAAATACATTTTATTTTTGAGAATGAAGTTTGATTTTTCCTTAATGTGTCTAGCATTAGTGCTTTTACCTTAATATGATACTTTTCATCCCGATTTCCTGAGAAGTTCCCGAGGAAGCGCGATATCACAATTCACACGTGGGCGATCATCAGTATAGATAAACATTCGAATTCGAGTCATTTCAATAAGCCCCATTATAAAGTTTAATAAAAGGCCATGTTCCGTAATACCAGTGTGCAATAATATTCAAAAGAAACTATATTATGCCACGATAAAGTTGCAAAATCATGTTCACTTGTGCGGTATAAATATCATATATATGAAACGCCTTCGTCGAGAATATCAAATATTCTCACTCTGGGATTATCAGACACCATCTCAAGTGTAAATTATAATACTAAAAAGAAACTTTAAACACGATAAAATCGGAGCAAAATATAAGGAGTTAAATTGATATGGAGAAGAATTGGAATGGGATCCCTCACAATAATGACATATCTAGCATCAGGCCCGTACCCGCATACGCCACTTTGGAGGGATTCACATTATAGGAATGATCAAAGGGAAGGTTTCCGAGATAGTGAAGGCTCGAGTACCGCGGGTCTCGAGTCACGTAGTGGTCTGTGGTCGATTGGCTAATCTGGCTCGATTCGACGCGGGTTGCCTAGATGCGGTAGCTGTCCTTGGTGAACAGTTTCACGTTCTACTTCATATTCGTATCGTATCGTGAGATTCCCTATAGGTTTCCGATCTCAATTTCGAACATAGATAGAGATAAGTTTATTGTTGAAACATGAGTAATTTTACACTTATGCAATTTTGTTACATAATAAATAAAATTTCGTATTTTTTTGCCTATGAAGGCGTACAATATTGAGATTTGAAGCCAAACTTTAACATAATAAAATTACATACGATAGTACCTATTTGATTTTATTAATCATCAATTATAATTTTATAATTTCATTTTATAATATTAATCATAAATTATAATATTATAAGTGGTTTTAAAAAATAATCATTAATAAATATAAATGGCATGCAGAGTGATTCATAATTAATTGTAAATAATCTGTTATTTACAATAGGTAATAGTTATAAAATAAAATATTGTCATTTGAAATTAGTCATAAAAAAATCCCGTATATAATAATAAAATTTTTGAAGTAATTGTGTTTTGAGCTTTTATATTGAATATTTAACTCCATTTAATACGTTGGAAGATTGTTAAAAATTAAGGGTGCCATGTTCACTACGCTTTTTCTCATTAGCGCTGTTTTCCAGGAGTATAAACATAGTTTGTTATTGTCACGTGTAACCCTTTGAACAGTATCTTATAGTTTTGGAAACAAACCAGGATTTTTTAACAAATAAGGATATTTTTAATAAATACATTGGCGGAAGTGTCAGAATTTTATGTCTCTTAAAATAAAGCACGCAGCTGTATGTTACCTGTAAACCAAACATGGCCCTAATGCAGCGTTTTTGCATTTTGCATTTCATTATTGGTTGAATTACCCCAGAGTATGATTCGGTATATGAGGTTAGATACCATTGTGCCGTAGTATGCAGTAAGCAGTGCATTAATATTCAGTGTAGTAGGAAGTTGATATAAAGCAATCGTTAATTTGCTTATTTTAAAAAAAAATACGATGTTTTGAGATAGGTGTACGATTGGACTTTTCCAATTTTATTTTGTCGATAGTCAGTCCAAGCAATTAAGCAATGTCAACTAGATGAACATATCAATTATTAGAGTACAAAAAATGGCTGTTGGTATGTCGTATTTTTTTAATATAGTTAGGAATTGCAATTTATTGATCAGTCAATCGCGACAAGTGAGTGACATGCGAATTACTAATTTTAAACGATATATAAAACCTATTGAAGCATCTAGTGTCTTATTAAATCGATTGATAAGACCACCAAGAATGCAATAACTTAGCCATTAATTCTCTACAAATACGATCGTTAAGCTGAAACACTCGCAAAGTCCCGAGACCCGACAAGTAATAAAGATATTTCATAACTTCGATTCACGCTCTCGTGCGATGAATGGACTACCACGTTGTATAATCTTTGAAGGTTAAGATATTTCAGCAGATATTTATGAAACAGGATTGAGAACAATGTTGTTTTGAAGTTTTGGACAGTCTTTGTCCGATGAACAGTAAGACAAAATGCTAAAGAAGAAAATACCCAAGTGTAATAAATAATCAAAGAACATTCATTTCCTTCTTCATTTAAAACAAGATAGACGTATTTATGACGTAACATACTTTAATAAATAAATAAGAACGACCGCTTCGACACCAAAACGATGATGCAAATATTTTCTGCAATATTAAAAACAATTTCTGAACAAATATTTGATTCAATTCTATTGACTCCACGGAAGTACGCGCTGTAAAAGGTTAACAGAGTACAATGATAGCGCAGATAAATATGGGATCGCAGAAAATACTTAGAATACTATAATATAACGATAAGTTTCTTAAATTAAGGCAATCATAGTATGCTAGTGCAAAAGTATTTTTACATAACATTTCCCCTAAAATGTTCAAAGGCGATTTCTATTTTTTAAGGATCCTAAGCATTTTAGTATTTTTTTCAGTAGGTAGAATAATAAAACAATATAAATTAAAAGATTTCCTTTAAATGATAACGTTAATGTCATTAAAATACTCAAACAGTTAAAGAATTCCTGGAAACATTAAGTCAATGGCACGCCAAGCTATGTTCTGATTTAATTTGATATTTTGAAACTGATATATGTAGTGGTATAGTTACATTTTTGGTCGTTTCCGAGGCTCGCTATGGCGCGCGCGACTTTGGGGCTGCGCCCTCGTCGCGGTAATTATTTACGAGGGGCCTGGGGGCTCCGCCCCCGCTGATCCCGAGCGGACCCCGACTGGCGCGACAAGCCGATATATGATTACGTGTGTATCAGACACAGTTGGTGGTGGTTTTTACTATCGATCTACTGAGAACTACATTGAAAAATGTAACCTTTACCTATGTCAAAAACAATTAATATTCCTAAAATTAAGGAATGCCTAAAATATTGAATATAGAAACCGTTCCAGATACTATGCGTGTTTCAATTGGCGTCTGCGACACGGCAGCACGCAGAGGAAGCAACTTATTTTCTTTAATAGTAAATTTAACAGTAGTATAAATAAGCCTTGTTTAAGTTATCAATTTAGTGTATTGCCTTGCCTTATTTATATTCATAATATTCAAGTGTTCACACATCATTTCAAGGCCCTCGCGGAAATGGTTGATAACAAAATGTAACTCTTCATTGTTTTGTTATAACCAATGAATTCAACTATATGATTTGTATGACGTACCCTTGTGGGAATGAATTATCGATCTATTATTAAACAATTTCAAATGAAAGTTCACCAAACAAGGGAATTGTTAATTGGAATTGCTCAACCTTGCCTTCCTAGTAGAGAGTTATCTTTCAGAACTCTTAACACGATATACGGAGCGAGCGTAGAGAGTAACATAGCAAATAAAGCGCAGAACACTTGTGTTTACTGTCTCTGCTCATGGCTATAACATAAACGCATACGGGCACGAATGTGTACAGGCACACAAAGCCCGGATGCTCTGCAGCTGTGCACCTAAACTCCCCGAACGGTCGCCGTGCCATAGCCGAAGGTACGGGTATCTTCAGTGCATTCGTCCGACAAAAAACATTCACTGTAATATAAAGGCGACAGAAACAAAACTCTACTTATCTCTGCGTAGATTATCCGAGCAAGTTTGTTATCGATCATTTTTCACCACCGATAAATCATTTGTCACGCACCGTATGTTAACAGCCCTATATTTTTGAATCAGTTGTTTGAGCTTTAAAAGCGCTGACCAAGTCGGTTTCGTATTTCATGGGAATAAAATAAGATAAAGGAGTCTTTGTTACTTTCGGATTCAATCCTGATTTTGCATATTAATCCACGTACTTTTAATTGAACGCAAGGTGACCAAGATATGCTAACACAACGTGGCATTTAATTAAAATAAGCACAAAGAAATCTGGATAAACACTTACATACAAAAAGTAAGCAGTTTTATCGGTCCAAGAACAATAAATTCCTATTCTCTGTCCCCGCTTTCGTGAAACTTACGTAAGCCGCGTAGGTTTTCCTTCTAAGGTATTTGCGAAACCGTTGAAATGAGCAAGTTTAGCGAACATTAGCGGGTTTTGGCCGGGCATTGTTCACCGGGAGCTCCAACCGGGCCCTGAACAATAAGCACTCCGTCACAGCGCTGCAGTCGCACTCACAATGATCCTAATATCCGTAAAATACATGAATATTCTCTTGAAATGCTTATTACCCCACGGGGCAATGAAATTAAGGAGAATGTTGAAGTGGAACAGAGCAACATAAATTTAAGCGGAGGCGACGTTGAATGTTAATTTACTGTGTCCTCAAACAGCAATATTTGTAACTCGTTTTAAGGTACAGAAATGTGAGAACTTGGCCGAATAAATTAGCAACTCAACTGGTTGTATTAAAAAGGTTTTAATGGAGCTTCATTTACATAGTGCATTAAAGGATACGAAACGAGTTTAACAAATAAAAACTCTTCGAAACAAGGATGGTATTGTTACACAAGTTACTCGTAAGTACAAAGTTGAGTATAGAAATAACCAATGAAGAATTAAATACTTGTAAATGTATTATATTGTATGGTGTATTTGACGGCATATTGTTACGGCGGATCATCGACACTGCTTTATTGAACAAAACCGGTCGTCGCCTCTAGTCTGTCATATTTGCATACGAGTATACCTACCTACAAATGTTCTACAATCGTGACTTGAATAATTAGAAGAATTACTACGTTTGTAACTTAAAGTAGACCCCCCCATATTCATAGCCGAATTGTAAACGTCTTACAATGGTGTTACAGTAGGTTGCCCTCTGTATAATACCTATTGTGACGTAAATGACAGGAGATACTACTGTACTGTATAAGCTCGATTGTGCACTGCTGAATACAGCCTCCATCATTAGGGGGGACGTTGCCATACACTTGGCAGACGACTTAGGGATCGCAATAAAAGGTAACAGTTCCTCAGAGGACACTACTGCCCACCTTCCGATATTTTACACTTAATCGGCTCTTAGCGAAACCCACGGTAAGAGATAGGGGGTGTAGAATGTCACCTCCTATCTCTTCCCGTCACCCCATGGACACCAAAAACTTACAAATTTATTTTTCTATGAATTTAGGGGCTACCTTCAATATGCCCAAACAATCCTCTCAAGGTGAGGTTAACATTAGGTCTAAAATTCAGTTATACAAAATAATATTTTTCCATTTGGTATTCCAATCCGGTGTGCGCCGCCGGGCGGGAAAATGGAAGGCACGTAAATCGTAAACATCCAATATTGGAGATGTACTGGTGCGGCACTAAATGAGGAATATTTAGAAGGCGATAAAGGACATTTGTCGCAGCGGCCTGGTGCGAATGACCACTCTGAAGGACGGTACGCGGGGGACTTTGATATATGGTCTTCGCGTGGACGCAGTGGACAAAATGGAATATAGCTCTAGTTACGTATGTACAACTATATCTATATACGAATAAAATTCGCCACGAAATGCATAACGGCGAAGTAAACTTGTTGAGTCTTTAAGTGTTGTTAATAGTTTAATAACCATTCATCGTAATTATAAGACTCTTTTGTCCGTTATTATAAAAAAATAATTAGATACAGGTCAAAGCATTTTCAGTGTTAACCAAACAGAATCCACTGAAAGCTGATTCTGCGCAACGCATGTGTAGTATAAAAGTTTTTTTTTTTTTAATTTTGTAAACTGGACATTAAAACAAAAAAGCATAAACAACATAAACACAATAAAGCAAGTCGAACGGCCTTCTATGAGCGAACACAGCCTGCGTACGAATAGTTTACAATATAAAGGATATAATGATTGGTGGGTCGTTACCAAGATATCCGAGCACACCTTTCAATATTATTGCAAGTAAATGTCAAATCTCAATTAGTGTCTTAAAACGTACCTTAAGTGCTTAATCCTTTGAGTATACATTCGAATGTATACTCAAAGGCTTAATCACAGCATAGATAAATAGTGAAAAACTTAAATCTAGTCAGCATCGATAAAACTTTTTTCATTGAGTCGTAGTGCCTCTGTTCCACTTGATTACTTCCAATCAGTGGCGAAATAAAAACTCCCCGCTTCAACCGTGGCTAAAAGGAACAGGGTCAGGTGAGAGATAATCCCGACCGATGTGTGTCATTCGTCGTGCCCGATCTTTTTGTACCGGTCATCTGTCAACGTCATTCCGTTCATAGGGCACGTAGCGGACATCGGATTCCGATACACGTAGATCCTTTAATCCACGGTTTGTATGTTTAATCTTCAAATCGGATACGTAATCGAGGTTGATTAAATATTCTACAAGAGCGATTCAGAGAATGTTTTAAGCCGGGGTTCGTTGAAAAATATTGCTACTTAAATAGATAGAGATAGGAGATTATATAGTTAAGGATGAGTTTGAAGGGGACAGTTGTAACAGCCACTGTGTTCAAACAGGGTTCAAATGAATTTTAATGAATATTTGATATAAGTGGCGACGGATGAGTTTCGGAAAGGAACGTAACGCGGGAGTAACGAAAGCCGACGTTGATAAATAGGGTTCGCAGCCGAGGAGTGGAAGGGCGTGAGTCACGCGAAAATCGTGAAACGAACGCGTTATACTTTTATCCTCTTTATCTTGACGTAAATCATTGCTTGTAAGAAACAACCTTTACTTTCGCTTTCTTGGGTAATTATAAATTATGTATGAGTGAAGAGGAACTCCTCAAAAACCTTTTCGATTCAACGAAATTCACGATATCGATATGAATGTACTGCTCATAATTATAAACCGTTTGTAGTTTGGACTCCAACAAAAGAAATAACAAGAAAACTTTTACAATAACGAAACTTTCAGCGATTGGATGTTTGATTTCGAAATAAACGTAAAGGGAATGTAAAACAAGACCATAATATTCAGCGTAAACAATTGTATTGAACTAAATCGCGAACATTTACTTGTAACAAGAAAACTTTTTGATAGAATCGACAATGAAGAACAGTTATTAAGAGGTGGCGCGCGGCGATAGCCCGATACCGAAGAATTTCCGTTACGCTACTAAAACTTCCCTTCCCGCACCCCCCGCCCGGAATTACAGAAACAAAGGAAATTAACTGAAAAGTGTGTGTTCAACACATGTTCGTGTTATTCCTCTCACTGACATTTCCATACCAAAAAAGCCACATCTTCAGAGAACATGACCTTGGTGACTTTTACTAAAGTAAATAAATTTCCAAATTACATAAAATTTCATTGTACGACACATTTCAAATATAAAACCTAAATATTCCACAGATGGTATTCGAGAAAGGCAGCCAGTCACAAAACTTTTCAATACCAACAATTTCTGAGTAGTTATTACAAACATTTGAAGTCCTCGCCGCGCCTTCCCTTTTATTACGCGTTTAATATAAATTAGTTTTTCCAGAATACGAAAAGCAGAATAAAGTGAAGCGACCAAATTGGTAAATTGGCCGTATCGTAGTTGGTCAGCTGGGACGGGTTGTATCGGCAACGGGCATCATGGCCTGAACTGTGTCGACCGCAATCATTCTGAGTAACGAACTCCGCTTGAGGTCGCTCTGCACGGTGAAATGTTTCCTTCTACATTTCAATAACTCGACGGCTTCGTAATTTGAAAAGGGAGGTACTCGTGTTTATTAAAACTAACGAACACGGGCGGTGGTAGCAAGTTGGGATTCAATGTGACGTGAGATCTCTTCATTATTTAGCAGACGACGAGGCAGGCACAGTACATATATTGAGGTACAGACATACGAGAATGAATATTTTTATGCTATGGGCGTCACCCGCATTCATGATCACGTAGAACTACAAACTATCTACCCGTGTGGAAAACAAAGTGCAAATCTGGAACCGCAATATGTATCTAGCTTATTTCAAGCCTATCGGGCAAGTTTCCAAGACTTCGTCGAGACAAGCGGAGCGCACGGAAGGCCACGCCAGAACTGATCTCGCGAGCCCCTGAGCCAAGAAGCCACTGGGTCATATCTTGCCAAATGCACGCTTAGTTAGATACTTTCAGTTCAACCACGAAGGGTTTGATATATATTTTTTTATCGGATTATATGCTAACATATTTTTTTTTTCTATTAGGTAAGCCTTTGACCACAACTCACCTGATGGTAAGTGATGATGTGGTCGAAGGTGTTAACAGCCTTAACCTAGAATTACTGGCTCTCAAGGACAGCTACCGGATCATACCGTTAACTTTTTGGCGACATCTTTTCTACTTGAGGGTGGCCGCTAGCCAGGCGAGCATTCGCAAAATGCTCTACCACCATGCGGTGAAGGTCAAGCCCGCGGCGGGATTCGAACCATGGAACTGTTGCGCGGCAGGTCATAACCAATGCCACGGAGCCATCACTGCTTCAAAACATTCTCTCAGAACAGCATCTTTTACCGACCGAGTTGCTTGGAAGTTCAAAGGAGTTGTTTATCGCGCAATAAATCATTAATAGTTGTTCCGCGGCCTAATTAGAACGCTGAATACTACTTTTCAAGTTTACTATTCCACTGTTTACTCATAAGCCTATATAACTTGATTCGCATTAACGGTCAATATAAAATATTGGACTAGTTAAGATTGCGAAGGGTAATAATGCCGCGGGCTATTAATCACATAACAACCGACAGTTTGCAGTGTTGGACAGCCAAACTGATGAATCGCTTCTGAACAAACACTCACGGAATTTCGCTATATAGCTACTTGTTTATTATTTGAGCAGGCAATCGTTAGCGTAAGGAGTCTTTTTTAACCCTGAGATTAGGAAAGGGGCCTCCCTTTCCTAATCTCAGGGTTAAAAAAGACTGAGCCTTCACTTAAGTAAGATTGGGGAGGCTGCAGGGAGAACATTATCTTTCTTTACTGTTTTGTTAGTACAATGTTACTCATTAATCATGCTTAGGTATCTATCGTTCACACTACGGTTAACAGTGTGAGTGTGAGGGTATTTGTATGTGAAAGTGATATAATTGCATGCTCAACAAAAAATAAGGGAAAATGTAATTTAGGGCGCATCCAGGGCTCAAGATCCCACAGAAACCGGCACCGCGCGCGCCGTTCACCGCTTTCCCGGTCCCTGGCGCTGGGAAATTGAATACATTAACGAAGGGAGACGCCCTGCCGAAAGCCGCCCTATCTCAACAGCCGCCCCAGTAGCTCCATCTTACTCCTGAATCGCAAATTAGTAAGCATTACACAATTTTCTATAGTGTCCAATTTAAGCAAAAATTAATATTCGTTCCGAGCAAATTTCTACTTTGTATATATTGTTGCGCGGCCGTAACTCTCACATTTAATATCATTGTGAAACATAATGAAGTCGTGGAAATATCATAAAAGCAGATTATTTACGATGAGATTCTTCTACCTTAAACGAGCGACGCAGTAAATAAAGCCAAGGTTTAATGTTTCACGGAACCCTAAACGATATGCTATGCGCGTAACGTGATTTTTGCATGATTATATACAGTTCTTTGTATGGTCGGAGGCAGGTTCTAAAGTTGAAATGTCCTACTTAAAATTAATATCGAACGTTCATTGTAGACGAAAGTTTCAAAGGAACAGTGCAAACGAGCTGCTCGCCCTATTCGTAACGTTCTGATAAATCACTGGAGTAATTTAACCGCTGTTAGGAGAACCTTAAACTTTTGTGAAATAAAAATTATACTGCCAAAGGAATACTTATCTTCCACAAAAACTCCAGCAACAGATTTTACTGCGCGTCCTATGAGTTTTACAGCGTTTTTTATATCTCGTCAGCGTCAATATTTTTACGATATCTTTTAGTTGCGCTTAGGTTTCCGAGCGTATATACCATTAACCTCTACAAGTATTGAAATATCGTTTTGAATGTAGATATATAGGAATAAAAGCGGTAAAGTAATATAAATATACTGAGAGGGATCATAAACATAAAACGCGTTACCGTTCCCTTGTCGGTCCAACTCGTATGCCATAGAAATACCATTTCGTAGAACTAACTTTCCTTTTATATCGGTACCTACCTATTCCGAGGAATCCAAACATTTCGAGGCATTTATTAAATAAGACATTCCGCCCCTATTCTGCTACTACGTCAATACCAGGCATCATGGTTATTTTGACAAGTTTGTAATAATGCAGTTGAAAATTTAAGCAAATTAAAATTAAGAAGAAAAAATGTTGTACAAATAGTAAAAAAAAATGCTGTTTAAAATTGCTGCTATCTGATTATCAGATCAGTTTTAAAGGCAATCTCCGAAAAGACCGACATAAACATAGATCGTTAACTCTGCTAAGTGCGAGATATAACTTAAACAGATTCCGCCTAAATCGAATCGGGCCGAGTACTCCGAGACTTAAGCCAAACGTAAATTATATTACATTCCTACCTGATATGTAAGAGTCCCTTACGTATACAGAGGAAATGAAGCATTGGGAAGCAAAATCTAATTAAGTAGACCGAACTTTAACAACCAAGTTCGTATATTCCCTAACCAACAGTCGCAGGAGCCTATGTCCTACATCAAAACTTAGGAAGTGATAAACTAACTCTTAAGGTAATTGAGGTGAGACACTAATACGACCTCGTTTTACGTGGATGCGGATTTCGGAGCGCTCGTAGCGTAGTTTACTTAGCTGTTCTCAACCGATCAGCAAAGTTAAGCAACGTCGCGCGCGGTCATGAGTTGGATGGGTGACCGCTAGTGACATTACTACTGAGCGTTTCCGTGCTTCGGAGGGCACGTTAAGCCGTCGGTCCCGGTTGTTGTCTTAGGATGGCAGTCGTTATAGCATGGTGGTAGGGCATTTTGCGAATGCCCGCCTGGCTAGCTACCACCCTCAAGTTGAAAGATCTGTCGCCAAGCACCTAACGTTGTGTTCCGGCAGCTGTCCTTGAGAGTCAGTACTTCTAGGTTAGCCTGAACAACATCTTCGACCACATCATCACTTACCATCAGGTGAGATAGTGGTCAAAGGCTAACCTGACAAGCATAAAAAAAAAGATGCTTATAAATATGAGTGAATGTGGTTTTCAAAGAAATGAAATGGAAAGCGTTGAGGTGATTTTTCTCCTCAAACGAATACGACAATGACAGTAATTTACATTGGAAAGTGTCGGTACTTCGAGACATTATGGAGATTACTTTTCCAATAATAAAATGTGCTTTCTGCTTGAGAGTACGGTAAGACGATTCACTAATCAGCAGGGCGTTTAACTTGTTAGTATCAATTTCTGATCGAAAGATTGAAATCTTCTTTCTGACTTGTTAGCAATCGAGATGCATTGCAATGAAAGAACTGACTGACCTTCATACTTTTGCACTGGACTAGATAAGAGAGGGGAAAAGGCCACGGGGTCGCTCACCTACCCGTTGGACCGACCAAATTAAGGCCATGACGGGACTTACCCTGCCTACCGCCCTGAGACAAGCCGAGGACAGAATGGAGTGGAAGCAGCTGATAAACGTCTCCGTTAAGACATTTCTAGACGGGCACGACCTTCAGACATGAAGAATACGACGAAGAAGAAGAAGATAAGAGATCAACAAGAACGTTAATTTGACATTAGAATTACTGCAACCCCAACTTATGTCAAGCAAGATATAGAAGACAGAAACGAACGATCCAAGGGGTTCAATACAATAGATAGGAGTTTGTTATAGTACTTATCATAACTGATTAGTACTCAGGTGGGGGTTCAGCCAAACCGAACTGAATTAGACACTCAGTTGTTAGTCCTATGTTTTCAAGCTTAGTAGTGGATCCTAGGTAGTGGAGATGTTCCGTTGCTCACTTTGACTTATGAACTGACACATGCATGGATGGTTCCAGAATTGCGTACAAACCTACGGGTTCCTAGAGACATAATAATAATCGTTAACCGCAAGTCCACGTTTATAAAGATCAGTGAACCGAAACCAATGTAGACGTTTAGTTCATTACAATCGACGATGTCAAGATATATAATCACGGTGCAGTAGAAGGTTTACAATTAGGTGAGTAGTGAATAATCTGTGTTGAATACATAGTGTTTTACGTCGGTCGGCGGTAATTACAGAGGACTGACCGTGCATAATGGCAAGGGGGACGGTGTGATTGCCGCCGCGGCCATAAACAGGGATCCCGCAGGCGCCGTAAATACGTGCTTATGCTTACGTGAGGGGACACTTGTATTCGACAATGGAGTCAATATCCGATACAATAAATCAGACAGTATAGGACGTAAAGTACTCATCGAAAATTATGGCTATACAGAAGTTTGAACTGTCAGCTTCAAATCATCGCCAGTAGTGTATCATACGGTATCAACCACTTCACTGCTCAACACAGCCTCCCCCATTTAGGGGGGTTCGCCATAATCCCCACGCTTATCTTGGGGATAGCAGTTTAAGATATCAGTTCCTCAGAAGGTGCGGCTGCCCACCTGCCCGCATTTTACCTTTAGTCGCCACTTACGACACTCACAGGTAGAAATGGGGGGGGCGAGGGGTGACATTCTGACACGGAACCCCACGGGGAGTGTAGCATACAAGTAATTAATAATTTAAACAAGTCATGCCGTACAGTTCACAACTAGTAGTGACAGTAGGATATTTTATGAGTAAATTATTTAAATATTTTACCTTCATTAGAGCGTTACGCTGAAATGGAATACATTACTTTGACTTTAAATTTAAGGACTTTTGTACTGTTAGATGTCGTAAAAGTTGAGTAAGACAATGAATGCTGAGGATGAGTGGCATGCTACTCATCATCCGATGTAATTATGGGTATTGCTGCGAATAAGGCTCACAACAAGACGAGTGAGTTACGTGCTGAGGCCCGCGCTTGACGCTGTGCACACAACCGTGACTCCCAGACGAAGAACTTTAAATAAGTTCGAATCTGGTCGGAGCAATATGCGGTAAATATTACGCGAGTCCTAGCCGGTTACTAAACAATAACTATGCACAAATACTAATTAATATTTTTTTAGCTCAAATAACAAGACGACTTTACCATCTTTACGCCCTTGTTAACCGAAACAAGCGGACATATACTAACAACAAAAACCTGGTAGCAAGGCACGCCTCTCTATATTTTTGAGTGTCTTTGCAACTACCCAAACCATAATGTTTAAATTCTATTATTTTACTGTGTGTACCTAAGCTTTGATTATTGACGACTTAATCATATAAGTATGTAAGTTAGTACTATTTTCATCTACACTCACACTAAGACGTAAGGTACAAACAAGGCCTACTCATTTAAATGCGCATCATTAATTTAATGGTGCGCGCCTTTATAACTGAACAGATCTTTAACAAATATGTGTTTTTTACATTTTAAGAAAACTGCCTGACATACTCTTAATTTATATCAGTAAACGTAATTTTATAATCACTGCTAGATTGGACAAACTACACATACATTTTCTGTTTCACGGTTACCTAACCTATCCAAAATGGAGTCAGAGAGAATACGCAACGCAAGCGAGACCGTCGTTTATAAAGAGATACAAAATTATGAAGCATATTTCGTGCGGACCCCTGTCAACTAAACGATATAGTGGAATCTATTTACGAGTATATGGTATACCGTTATATGTCCAACGTTAGTCGGTGCGTTGCCAACTTCCTAGCTCTGATAAATCGACCATGTAATAATATAATCCTACGCAATCACATATTTTACGGGACAAGCCGCAATAAAGACGTATAAGCAGAATTAATCGCCGCCTCAGTGCGCATCCATTGTGCATTTGATGTTTGTGTGCAAATATTTGTAAGTAATTAGTATTGTATTTCTAATATCACGTGCTTAGAGAAAATCATATATACAAATTGTTGGAACACAACGTTTTTGTCCCGGGTGGGAATCGAACCTGCGTCCTTCGATTTCACGCCGAATGTGCACCGTCGCCTAGGACGGTTAAAGTAATACAATTGAAGCACATAGTTTCGGCTTTAAAGAGTATGTTCCGGTTGCCGCATGGTTTCAGCATCCGGCGCAAAATCGGAGGCAGCGGGTTCGATTCCCACCAGGCACAAAAACTTTGTGTTCCAATAATTTGTAAATGTAATAAGGATCACACGTAAAATTACCGTAATTTATAATAATCTTCATCATCTTTAAGAGCACCGGTGTGTACCTACCAGCAGCTGTCCTTGGAGCAAGCTGTCCAACATAATCACTTACCATCAGGTAGCCTGTCAGCTATAAAAAAATATCCCATGTATGTGGGTTACAAAATGTTTTCCAACACCAATGAAGACAAGAACATATTGTAGAAATTGGCTTTTTTCTTTTTTTATGACCTTGAGACGCTAAGGTGTATTCCGGTCTGATACCAAAGACTAGTGCCCAAACTATTACTTTTATATAAAACTCTTGTAATTAATTGTTGAAGGCGTAAGTTGCGGAAGTACATAGTTAATCATTAAATTGACATTCAAATTACTTATATTAAAACACTTAATTTATATATAAAAAATATTTAGTATGAATTCGGCCTAATTGTCCTGCTAAGCCGTCGTGACACATCGTGACGTGACATTATACCTCGGTAAGCAGTAGTACACTGTTAGTGGAGCGCCTTATGTGCAGCTCCTTACTGCGAGATAAGTTGTGGCATGCTGCTCATTTGATGAATTCTATCCTTTAGTCGCCTCACATCTAACAAGAGGATATTACATCTATTAACGCTTTAAATCAATATTTATGATTTTGTACTAAATATTGACTAGAAAACGATAAAACTCGAACTGCCTTATAATAATAGCTATTTAGTAAACCAAACAAAACAAAATCCAGCTAGTATATCCGATGCAATATTGTCATAATCTAAAACAGATAAATAAATTCCAAGATACAATGACCCTCAGTTCGGTGACACAAACGTTTTGGAGAACCTTGAGATGTGTGATATCATTCATGCCGTCGTACCTTGTATTAAAGAAAGGGAATACGTCAGACATGCACTGAGATCACGGGCCAAGTGCCGCGAGCGATGAATCTTTCAAAACTGGGTTTTTTACATGTGATTGTGACTGAACAAGAATGAGACCAACGGCACCTGATGTTAAATGGACTAATCTCTGCTTATAACAGATGCATTTCGTCGTAAGTGACGAATTGCCGTCACCGTGAGACATACAGTTATTAAGTCTCATGTGCCAGTAATTTTTACTTGCTCTCCTGCCGGAACGCACTGTTAAGGTGCTTGGCAACAGTTTTTCTACTTGAAAGTGGTAGCTAGCCAGGCGAGCATTTGCAAAATGGTCTTCTATCATGCGGAGAAGGACAAGCCGGCGGCGGTGAGGATCAAACCATGGACCTCCGGCACGGGTTTCGAAAGCTATTACCTACCGCTCGGCCATCATTACAAATACGGGTATGACATATACAAGTATACCATACAGTACCAGCTAAGGAATAGAAAAACTGTTCCTACTGTTGTATCCCATTGGATGTCGTAAAGGTGACAGGCTGGTATTAATAAATATACCTCCAAGTGGAGATCGATTTTAAGATGCAGTTTTCACGATCCATACAGGCACATCTGTCAAAAACTGCATCTTAAGATCGATCTGCACTTGGAGATATATTTATCGATACCAGCCTAAGTCACCTTTACGACATCCAATAGGATACAACAGTAGGAACAGTTTTTTTATTCCTTTGCTGGTACTGTATGATATACTTGTCGAAAACGAAGATAAAACTTTCTACAGTATGACTTTGTGTCGTTAGAGAAAATATATTGACCCAACATACCTGAATAAGGGTCAGAACATGATGATATATATCAATTGATATTTATCTTTATAGATTTTGGCCAGATTACACGCAAACATTGGCTAATGGCATCAACTACAGTTATTATAAGATTTACCGAAATGACAATCTAAAGCAGATATGGGAATTACCTAACGAATAAAATACAGCTGAGGATACACGAAGTTTTAATTAGGATCCAAACTTTTTGCATTGCGTTCTGTAAAGTTTATTTCATAATAATTATTTTATTGCAGCCTACATGAGGTCGAAGTAGAATGCAAACTTAAATGGGACTAAGAGCCAAATTAAGTTTTTTATTACCTGAGCATCAAAGTCAGTTATCAAGTTAGTTGCCTTTCAGCCAAAAAACAAACAATGCATTTAAAATCTTTACAATAAAATTTTATATTTAATTTTTTAGTTATATATCGCACAGCTAAATTAAAACTAACACAATTCGAAATAATTCATAATCGACTTATTACTACTATAGGAATCTGCGTAGTAAACTGCACAAACTCCAAAGACACCCGTATTAAAATGTCAATTAATAATAAGTTGGCGGCCTTATAGGCGAGTGTTCCTGATTTGACCCCCGCGCACCCCCGCCACAAATAGTCGTGCATCACTAGTTGCGACAGGTCAACCGCGTGGGATGGACGCCAACCCAGCGCACAAAGACTAGAGTATTTCGAGTTAGTTTAGTATTCGTGATTCAATGCACTGAACTATTTATAATTAGTCTAGTATTAGTGGCTGAAACTGTGATTTTTTTGTGAAGTTATTTTGACTATTTCGACTTACTGTAATATTGGTGAACCAATGTAAGTATTTTTTACTATCTAACTGAAAATAATTTATTATTGTTGAAATAAAGTTAGATTGTTTGAGTTGGTCGAGTATTTGTGGCTAAAATAAAAGTAGCTCTTATTGCATAGTAATAAATGCTATTTATCATTCGATTTCAAGATTATTTAGCGTTGACGTTGTATTTTTGATTGTGAGTGAAAAAATACAATTGAAACGATTATTACTTTAGTTATTAAGTTTTTTTTAGTTAGTTTAGTCTTTGTGATTTAATTCTAATGAGTCAATTTTATTTGCAGAAGATGAAGGGTCGAGGTCTTCTAATGTTAGAAAAGGTGTTACATGCTGATCAAATCGAACCTGCGCGCACCGAAGTTCAGTTAGACGTGCAAGATACGATGCCAACGTCTTCTCTAGGTGACAAAACGTCTGAGGAAACCTTAAATAATGATAATGTGGAGTTAGAAAATAACGAAAAACTATTACTAGCACCATCTACCAGTACCGAGGTGAGACCATCGTACTATATTTCACCGGTTCACAGCGAGTGTAGTGATTTGGATGACTCAGATGCTGATCCGCATTTTGTTTTACCTACCAACGAGGGATCCCACCTTAATCGTCAAAAAACAACCCGTTCCTCTAGGTCTCCATCTTCAAGTTCTACCTCATCCAGCTCTAGTTCATCATCGAGTACTAGTAGCTCTTCAAGCAACAGTAACACTGAAATGGATAATCAGTCTATGCCGTTGGCTATATCAGATACTGCCACACTTCAACAAAACGATCCTCAACCTTCTACCTCTCAACCAATTATCAATGAACATACTTCAACTGTAACTGAAAGCCTTCAGAGATCCAGGAAAAGATCAAGAAACCCTGACCGCTGGGTCTTAAATGTTAAGAAAGCTCTACGTAATACGGGTAAGGCTTATACAACTTCCACCAACAAAAGGGTCCCGAACAGAGCAGTCAAACCCCCATGTACTGACAAATGCAAGTTAAAATGCAAAGATAAAATTGCTGAACCGTTACGACAAACTTTATTTGATAATTTTTGGGCACTAGGCGACTTACAGAAGCAGAGAGAGTTTATCATACGACACACCCAATACATTAAGCCCAAATATAGATACAGCAGTACCCAAAACTTGAGGTCACTTAACTCTGCATTTTTCTTTGAGGTTGACGGCAGTTTAATTAGGGTTTGCAAGATGTTTTTTAAATGCACTCTAAATATAAGTGACCAATGCATTAGGACAGCTCTTTCTAAACAAAAAGAAGGTGGTTTTGTCGAAGACGAACAAAGGGGCAAACATGGCCAACACAAGACAATAGATACTGAAGTAAAGGACAGTGTTTTAACTTTCATCAATTCCATCCCTCGAATAGAGTCTCATTATCTCAGAGCACAAACAACAAGAGAATACATTACAAGTGAAAAATCACTTGCAGATTTATACCGGGATTATAAAGATCAACGCGAAAACGATAATTTACCATTTGCTTCATCATCAACATTTAACCGTATCTTTAATACACAATTTAACATTTCATTCCACATACCGAAGAAAGATGCGTGCGATCTCTGTGAGACGTACAATAATTCGAGTGGGGAAGCCAAACAAAAACTACATGAGGCTTATGAGCAACATTTAAAAGAAAAAGTGCTGTCGAGGTCAGAAAAGGAAGCTGATAAGAAAAGAACAGATGTAGTTGTTGCAGTTTACGATCTGCAAGCCGTGATGCAAGTTCCAAAAGGTCAAGCATCCTTATTTTTTTATAAATCCCGTATTAATTGCTTAAATTTTACAATCAGTGATTTGTATGCTAAAGATGTCTACTGTTATTTTTGGGACGAAATCGAAGGCAAACGTGGTGCAGTAGAAATAGGGTCATGTGTGTTACAATACATACAAATGCTAGTTGAAAAAAATTCATCAGACACCGATCTTGACATTATATTCTATAGTGATAACTGCTGTGGTCAACAAAAAAACAAATATCTGTTATCAGCCTATGCTTTTGCTGTTTCAACCATGAGAGTAAACTCAATTACTCATAAGTTCTTAATTCGTGGCCATTCCCAAAACGAGGGGGACAATGTTCATAGTGTCATTGAAAAACAAATTAAACGGTTCACTAATGCAGGTTCAATATACACTCCACAACAATATGCTACACTCATAGGATCAGCCAAGAAAACTGGGAAACCTTATAATGTACAAGAGCTGACACATGACAAGTTTTATGATTTGAAAGCCTTACAAGAAGAATGGGGTAACAATTTTACTGTTAATTCTGACAGACAACAGATCAAGTGGCATGACATAAAACAACTTCGGGTTGAAAAGCATCAGCAGATGACTTTCTTTTATAAAACTTCTTACGAAGATACTGTTTTTAAAAAAGCTTTTGTAAGAAATATAAGAAGAGCACAAGATCATCGATTTTCCACAACTTTAAAACAGGCTTATTTGCAGAAAATTCCTTTGGGCACTAATAAAAAGCGTGATATTAAGGAGTTGATTGATAAGAAAATTATACCAGAGAGATACGTAGATTCTTATTTTAAGAAGGCATTAGATATTGAATGAGTTTTCAGGGAAACAATTTTTATACTATACTTTATCATTGATAAGTTGATTATTATCTAAGATAGGTATTACTGTAATTAAAATGTTCAATGTAAAAGTCTGATTATATTAAATTAAGTAACTTTGGTGATCAAATCACCGTGTAATTTTGATCTCAAACGTTGGTAATTGATTCCTAAGATTTTTTATCTGTAAGTATACTATAAACAAGTTCTAAACAAAGTCTGATTGTTATGACTATTTAGTTTTTTTACACAGTAATTGCTGTTATTTTAAGTAAACTTTGATAGTTCATATTTTTGCTTTTGTACCTACTTATAAGAGATAAAATATTATAATACTGAAATAGTAATATAAGTGCCTATGAAAGAGCTTTGATTCATTTTGTTATGTCTTAAAAATTGTTAATTATTTTCTTAATGTTGTACCAACCTACTCAAGAACTGACAGAGAATTATGTTTTATTTTTTATGTGACATTTTGTTAGAAGTGTTAATTTTTTTAAGCAACCGTATTCAAGGATTGATAGAGGATTTGCTAAACAATTACTGTATTTGTTTTTTAATGTGATTTTTATTACAAAACCTTAATTTTGATACTAGTTTCATAGACCTTTTGAAAGATTTACAAGGTATTCGTGGAAAATATCTTGCCTTGTTTTTAACTAACTAAAACTTGTTTTAACTATTAATAAAAATATTTTGTTTCTAGTAACAGTATTGTTTTCTTTTCAAAAATGCACTTACATTATATTAGACATACACTACTAATATTGACAGAGATCAGATATAAAATTAACAGAATAAGACTGCATTAATTCAAATTTTTTCAGTAAAATCATCACAATTTGAGTTACTAAAACAATTGAACAAATATTTAGTCATGATTACTAGTCTAACTAAAAAAATTAGATTATTAAGGAAATTGTGCTATTTAAAGACAAGTCGGTAATCAATTATATACTCATTTGTATATTTACACACATATACATTTAAAGGTTTCAAAAAAAAGAACTGTGAATAGAATTAAACGTTTTTTTCGTTTCCTGAAAAAAATGATATTTTGAGTTGTGTTAGTCTTTAATTAGGCGTGCGATATTATAAATTATGTAATGTGTATAATTTACTACTAAATAAATGTTAACTTTAAACTACGGACATACATTTTAATTAGACCTTCAATGTCATACATGTCTTAATTCATAGCACTCACACGATGTTTTTTTTAACATACTGGATCCCTATCCTGTATTCATAAATACCGGATTGTCCATAATAATAAACTTAATATTTCAAGAAACCCACTTTTAAAGAATTTAAAGTAACTTGTTTAAGTACTTAGCTTCCAAACAGACGACAGTTCTCAAGAAACTGACGCAAATACATGAAAAGTCAACTTGAGTGAGCCACGTGAAAGTTTACCGTAGAAAATTATATTCTTTACCGTTACTCGAATGCGCGAGTTATAAAGAACAATGACTTACAATTATTTTATGACAATCCAATTAAGAGATAAATCTAGGCACTGATAAACTGAATAGAGGCCATATTTGCACGAAATTACGGATCTAGCAAACATTGATGATGTCTACAGTTTATGGTAATCTGTCAAGAAGTTTTTACAAATGATATATATAGATTACAATATACACTTATATTATTTTGACCACAGTTACTAAACTAGTTTGGTATCAAAACGAAGCTAACATATTCGTATAGACAAACATGACGGCTAAGGTTAAGAAATGCATCAATATAACAATATGACGCGTTTCGCTTCTACACAATTGAAAATTCTTCCGGTTTGGCTACGTGGCGTTTGTGACGAAACGTCGGCTTAACAGGAAAATTAGGCGGAATTGTCACTAGATATATTTCTGTATATTTTAAGTGTTTTATTAAAATATTAATTTGATGTTTTCATAAAATATTTTAAAAATATTTGTTATTATTAAATATGGATTTCCGCAAAGTAACGCCTGAATCTATTTATTATAACTTAAAGGGTATATCTATGGAAGTTACGAATGATCAGCTGGTCTGATATTGTCTATAATATAGTACCTACTCGTTCGTTGCACCGGGCATAGGCCTATATACTATAGTCTAAGAAGGTATCTCTTTTGCTAAAATACTTTACCCGGGAACGTCTTCAGCTAATCTTGACAATAGTTATATGTTGTGTAAGGCTGGAAGTTGTTATTAGACGGGAGTACTTTTATTGAAGCCTGAGGAAGCAAAGGATTCTAGGATTGAACCATGACGATACGAGTTCAAATATAGATATATATATATAATCATGAGCGTAGCGACGATTTCAAAGGTACGCAACGCAAGAAAAACAGCTTATATAATATAGTAATTAGTGTTCATTAATATTAAAAATTAAAAGTCTAGTTACTAGAATTGGCAATAATTAAGGTAAATGAATTTTTCTCTGATATAGGTTTGAATTTTAAGAACCTTTTCCACGCAGATTGCGAATGATAAACAACACCTTTCCCAACTTGTAAGGTGAAAAAGATTTCTAAAGACAACGTTGGATGTAATTTGAGATTGAATTTGCCAACGATTTCTTTAAGAGAAAGCCAACCAAGCATAGTATAATAATAAATTAAGAGGCATTTGTCTTATTAAATATCGACTGTTTATTAATACTACTTACTACTGTAAGTAATTTTTGTCCTTGAGAGCCAGTAATTCTAGGTTAGTCTGAACAACACCTTCGACCTGATTGTAAATGATGATGTCCATCATTTACAATCAGGTGAGATAGCGGTCAAAGGCTAACCTATCAGGCAAAAAAAAACTACCTCAAAAAGCCAAAACGATAGTACTCGTATATGAATAGCTAACGAACAAAAAAACTACCAACTGATATATCAAACTTTTTTTTTATTGCTTATAGGCAAGCCTTTGACCACTATCTCAGCTGATGGTAAGTGATGATGTGGTTGAAGATGTTGTTCAGGCTAGCCTAGAATTACTGGCTCTCAAGGACAGCTGCTGAAACACACCGTTAGGTGCTTGGCGACAGATTTTATACTTGAAGGTGGTAGCTAGCCTGGCGGCCATTCGCAAAATGCCCTACCACCATGCAACGTGAGAGGAAATGAGCCAGAGCACTGCTACAAAACAAATACTTTTGTAATACTAAGTAGGTACAGATTTAGGTTGTTTTAGATTGCACATGTTTTCATTGATACCAGCCACCAAGGCACTTGAGACCGTTTAAAGGTCACAGTTGTAGAAAGGTTGAGGCCCTTAATTTGGGCATTCATAAAGTGTTCCATGACGAAGCCTTTGGAACGCAGCTCGCGTGACGGACGCGACCTATTGACTTTCAATCAATTTCTGCTTCGCCCACGTCGAGTCACCGGTCACATGGACTTGTAGGGAGACAGAACTAATATTACTGCCCAATCGTAAATCAGTGTCACGTTCCGTTCTTTATAAGATATATATCGCGCTTCTAGAGAAGCTTTTAGAAGAATGTCAGGAGTAATAAACAATGAATCTAGGTAATCCTTGCATAAACGATAAAAGACCTCAGCTGAACCTGTGTTCCTGTGAACGAATAGACTGTTATCGTGTTCCGACCCGTATCCTACTTTATTGGCATCAATACAATATGTTTCATTTAACAATATAAAGCACAAATAAACATTGAAGAAAGATTTGGCTTGGGTATTATTGTATCTTACCTGTTGCCAAGCCATATTGGGAATGCTCTTGCTGGTAGTATCCTCTAAACTTCGTTAAAGAGGACATTCAGATGATAAAGAACTTTGTTGTGCGCTTATAGTGTGCATCAACACTTTACTTACGTCAACGAGAGTAGGGACATGTTCTAAATATGAAATTTTTGTTCACCATTAAGCGGACTTTGACAATAAACAACAGGCAGTGTAACAATAAAGTTTAAGAAATTATGTAGCGCCCAAGTCAACATTTTTATAATTTTCTATTACCTATTTAGAGTCGGATAGGCAGATATAAGGTATGAGTTTCTCAAATCTTTGGAATAATATTAAATAGATATTCTTTTTAAAGTTTACAGAATCGTGCGGCGAAGGCGAGACGTGACGCGTCGATTCGAGGTTAAATCGGGCCAAGCGCGCTGCCCACGCAAAAGCGCTAATTAGGAAGCGCGCGCAAGGGCGCTGCACCGCGTGATGCGCCTGCACACACCCGCCAGACAAAGGACCAGAGAAACAAGGATATAACAGTGCAAAACAAAAGAAACGACTCATATACCTAACAAAAGAAATGGCCACAAGGCAAAAACAATGGCAACACGGCATGGCGCGTTGTCTCGATGACAAAGGGTGAAGAGAAATATGTTTTGTTACGAAGTGCGACGTGCCAAGAGGAGAGCCAAGGATTCCGGCGTATTGTGCTATGTGACGCGCAAAAGGAGTTTTCACAAATAAACATGATTCCCACAAAACTATTTACGCCACAAAGAAGATTTATCTGACTTTGTTTAGAACAACGCAAGTCAAAGTCTAAATTAGACACTGAGTTGGAAAATCTCTCGCGCCAAGCCAACAGAGGCGCCATTGCCAATTTTGAATCAACCTTATACAAATTTACATCTGTCAATTTTCCTTATTCTTTGTTGTGCGGATGACTGAGTTTTCACAAAAAAAAGACGTGACATGGGAATTCATTACGATTCTTTAAATCGTCGTTTCATTCACTGTCGTGTCGTATCACTCGGCGCGAATGTTTTCTGCCTTGCCACTTTCGTTTTGTTGTTGGGGAATGCTATAAAGGAGAAAATTATTGAACGCGAAAAGAAAATATTGGCCATGTGAACTGGATAAATGTTTGTGACATCTTTTTCAGAATTAAAGCACTGTTGAATTGAGACTTTATGAATTAATAATACAATACATGAGAGAAAAAAGGAATTCAACCATTCAGCTCATAACTTAGAAATAAAATTGCCTTAAAAAAATAATTACGAAATTGCAGAATTCTAACCTGCTAGCATCCATCCCTAAGTCCAGGACAAGTTCTACGAATCTGACTGCCGTGGTAATAAGTCATAGTTCGAATTGGTCTTTTCAATATTATTAAAGGGGACGAGCGACATATATGGTCTTAGTAGCATTTCCTTAAGCAGTGTTGTCTAATACATTATAGTTTTATATATAATCAACATGTTCTTTCTAATACATCAACATGACATACAAACATTTATAAAGATAAACGCGTTGAAAGCTTTTAAAAAATCACAACATGGACTGATTCCACGTCGTGTTGCGTTTGCATTTAACGGCGAACATTACGCGTTTTCCATTTCCGGGCGTTTTCCACTTCGCCCAATATCGGACAACAGTGCCAGTATCCACATTGTTTCGATTGGAGAAATCGAATCAGCTCACAATTAATTGAACAGAGAAAAAAAACGATGTAATACTCATGCCTGCTAATGCAGGCATATGGGATTATTAACTTTATTTTTTAACGGTATTTTGACGGAACAAGCACGAGGTGCACCTGATGTTAAACGGTAAGCATTTGATAGATGCATTTCGACACCAGTAACTGTTACTTACTTGACGAAAAATGTTCTATTTGAGGGTGGTAGCTAGCCCGGCGAGCATTCGCAAAATTCTCTTCCACTATTCGGGGAAGCTCAAGCCGGCGGTGGGGATCGAACCAAGGACATGCAGTCCAATGCTCTTACCGCACAGCTATCATTGCTTCAAAAATATAGCTATTGGTCGAAATGTGGTTGTTTTTATTCTAATACTTTATTATTTCGTTTCGTTTGGACCAGGCTCACTTCCCCGATTTATGGGAAAATTGTACTTCGCCCCCCTCACCTTACTTAATTTTTGGAACTGCATAACAACAACTGTTATATATACATAACATAAAGCCTAAAGTCAAGCCAAATGGCAAAAAGCCCGTCACTCATTGCACTCGTTATCCGTCGGAAGCACTTCTGTTACATCTATTTCGGATGTTGGTACGAGTACAGTCGTCGTCGGAAGAAGTCGTGAACGCGCTACCAAAATAAACACCTCAACAGGACGTAGAAATTATTCACAATTTATTGCTGTACATGATTAAACTTTATGAGGAGCATAATCTCATAGATTTCCACGATTCTTACACACTAACGTCCACTCGCGGCTTTACCCGGAAATTGAAATTGGTTATAAAGCGCCTTGAGAACTTCTCAGGTAATGACAACACGTAAGTTCACGAGCTACAGCATCTATGTGACGAGTTTTATCAAATTCAGCTGAGTGGTGAAGAAAATACGTACTTATTGGAAATATGCCCAAAAGCTATGGTATAGACCAGGTGTTTGACAAACAAGTACTTTTCGAGGATTGTCTGAAACTTACACTGAAATAACATTATGATGATTGTAATTATTATACACTAGTGACAGAACTAGCTCACTACGCACTTTAGTTAAAAAGCTACAGGCATATCGAAGTATCCGTCCGGGCGGGATTATTCTACCATGCGCGCCGCGTCAGAAGTGATTAGAGCTATGCGGCAGAAAGGGCCTTATATAAATATTAGGTACTCCGTGCTTTGCCAGCTGAAGTGCACTTTATAGCGTCGTAGCTAGAGTCGGTTATTTATTGGAATGGCTTTGCAGAGTGATCTTTCCTTTTTATTCTGTGCTAATGAGTCAATCTACAACTACGATAGACATGACACTGCCGTCGGGATATAAATAATCCCAGTTAGGTCCTAAATTTTTTTTAATGTTATTGTGTCGGAACAAGCTTGCTTGCAACTTGAGGCTCACCTGATGTTAAGTGGACTAACCTCTGCCTATAACAGATGTATTTCTTCACAATTCACGAATTGCACTGCGCCCGTCACCTTGATACATAGTTGTTAAGTCTCATGTGCTTGTAATTTCACTGGCTCTCAAGGACTGCTGCCGGAACACACTGTTAGGTGCTTGGCGACGGATTTTCTACTTGAGGGTGGTCGCTAGCCAGGCGGGCATTCGCAAAATGCCATTCCACCATTCGGTGAAGCTCAAGCCCGCGGCGGGATTCGAACCATGGATCTGCTGCGCGGCAGTCCATGGCCAATGCCACTGAGCCATCACTGCTCCAAATTATTTTAATGACAAAAAGGTGTGTGTAATCTGTACCTAAAAAATAGATTTATAAATGAACCCTTATTATTCTAACTATAGGCAGGTCGTATTTGTCAAGAACAATTTTTGTAGTGTAATCTCAAATAGCGAACAAAAACTCAATGCCGTTGAGACCACTTCCGTATTCTATAGTAGGTAAATAGATATAGGTGTCATATTGCTTAATCCTTCCAAATTATAGATAACGAGAACAATAGAAATTTATTCATAAAAGTAACAATGGGTCCTTCCGTAATGTAGATATTGAATGGTTAAATTTACTTAATGTTTGCCCTCTATCGCACGGGACCAAAATCTATTTGGCGAAACGGGACTCGGACACCACCCTTCGGGGATATACATACAGGCAAGTGTCATAATAAGTCGAGATACACTCACAGGTTTTTTAACTGTGCCTATAGGAAGAAGTAGGTGAATATGCACAGTCGCCTGCAATAATAAGTATACACATTGTAATTTTCAAAATTGTGGCAATGACTTATGTGTCTCTCTCTGTACACAGAAGTATCTTAAAATCTAAGAATAATGTGAATTGTTTCACTCATGTGTTTATTAACTTTAATCACTAAGACTTTACTGACATCACGTTATTATGAAAATAACGAAGTGTATACTTCTAATTGCAGGCGACTGTACCTACTTGATTATTACAATTATTTATGTACCTAAATTAATAAAAATAACAAAATTTACTTTTTAATAATCCGCCTTGTAAAACTGAGAAGTATGAACAATATGGTTTTATTTACTGGGATGACATGGGTATTTTTTCAGTTATTTTGTCATAATAATCCAAACTACTGCAACAATTTTGATAAAACTTACATCAACTCACAACACGTTTAAAGTATGACCCAAGAAACAAAAAAAATATTCAATTCGTATTCGGCTGAGTAATTAATTACGTAATGTATTTTTTGAACGCATGTTATCCAAAAAAATACATAATTGAGAACCTTGTCTTTTTTAACGTTGGCAAAAAATACCAAGACATGACATGAAAATGAAGCAATTTCATTTATTGTTCCAAATAAACCAATTCGTGTAGAAATTACGAAATAACAGAGACGAATAAATAAACAAGTTTGTATCCCAAAATAGCAATAGATAATACACAGCCACAGCAAAGTAACAACAGTACGTAACAGTTATGATAAATAATGTTTATTCTATAGAGTACGCTGTATAAATGATAACTACCGCATAAAGCTCTCCGCGCGAGGTCCCTCTTGATTTATTGCAGAAGGAATCTTCCTAATATTTTGTCAAGAGTTTGCCAACTAATATATTCGATTGTTATCGGTTATATGAGGTTCGACTTGAGTTAATGCCAAAATTTACCGATTTTAGACTATATACATAGTAAAATAAATTCCCGTCAGGTGCCGGGCTAGAATGTCACCCCGCCCATCTCCTCCCGTGCGTGTCGTAAGAGGCGACTATAGGAAAATACCGGAAGGCGGGCAGCAGCGCCTTCTGAGCAACTGCTATTTTGCACTGCGATCCCCAAGACGCTTGCCAAGCGTGGAGATTATGGCAAACCTCCCTAATGAGGCTGTGATCAGCAGTTTACAATCCAGCTGATTGTGGTTATTTCACTATGTTCTGTAACATAGCAAAATAACAGTGTCCAAGTAGGACAACATGAGACTACTGATGAAAAGGTGTAGTAATAATCTCATCTACCGCTATGACAGCTGGAGAGTTAAATTCGAGCGCAATTCACGCCTATGCCATCTGCCTCCATAGCAAAGTTAGGAACGCGTCCGGAGCGTATTACCTAAGGACGTCGATTTAATCCCCGGCAGAGGATAACATATTGCATCCAAAAATTTGTGGGTTGGGATTTTCGCTAAGCATGCGATAGTGCTTGAAAATAATTATATTTGGATAAGTTCGTCAATCGTTAATACTAAACTTTAACGATACCCGTTTGGTATTACAAATAAATCAAAATTCGAGTACCGTGTGAACACGATACGAACAAATTCCACTTTAAACAATTCTTGGGCAGTAAAAAGTACTAGACATTATTCTGTGATTTGGATAAGTGACTATGTACAAATGTACCTACATCATCACGAAAATAGGTATATTCAAATTATATTCAGGTAGAGTAATTCTGATTCTTTAAAAATGCACCCGACCATATCTATCTCCCCATTTGTACCCGTGGGTGTCGTAAGAGGCGATGATAGGGAAAAATATCCATCATGCACTGCATTCCCTAAGACGCCTGCCAAGCGCAGCGATTATGGCAAAAGCTATTAAACGTCATCATAAGTAATACTAAATATTTTTTAACGATTGCAATGTTTAAGAGTATAAACATTGTCGAAAGTTTATAATTCGAAACAACAGACACGTGATTTAAGTTTTAGTCATATAATTACTTGAAATTTCTTTTGATTTTTATAAACCATCTAGTCGAGCACGTTCGGCACGTTTTTCACCTTTCCTCTCATTAAGTTTCTTTTGTCCGAAAAGATCACATCCAATCCACTGGCAAAGGCTACTCTGATGTAGAAACACAAAACGTCCGTACGTATTTGAATTAGGTAGGTACGTATATGTACGTAGAGGTCTTTTCTCTCGAGGTTAGAAATAAACTTTCCTTTTTATTCGTTCCAATGTCATTGTTCGAGTGGAAATGACATTGGAGTATCCTTGAAGTGCACTCCAGTAGTAGTGTCTTAATATACGTATATTTTTGAGTGTAGATGGAATTATAAGGCACGTATTTTTACAATCCAAAATAAATATCTCAAACGAAGCTCAATTCGCGATTTTTATAAGGCAAACAAAATTCGGCGTAGTATTGTTAAGTCGTATTTCATTGTGTTGTCTCTATAATCTCCTATATATGCTTATCAATATCTATAGTAGGACGTTCGATTTGAAGTAGTTATGGACAATGATATTTGAAACCATAAATTAATCACAAATCAGGTAATTGACTTCAATGAACGTCAATTTGGATGCTATTGTTTTCGGAGGCCACATTATCCGTGATAGACTAGACAGTCACGCGCATTAATTATCTTTTAGTCGCAGATTAATTGTTGCCTATAGCTCAGAACGTCAACAGAATATTTGAGGCGGTAAAAGTTGGAGTACTTTCCTTTTGGCATTGGGTAGAGATGAAGGAGACGAGAGCAATTCGAATTTCAGTAAAACTTGAAAGGAAATCAATCGCCGACAGGGATAACACAGAACGCGCCGCACCATTCGCGTCGCACCGAGATATTATACTCTACAGCTGACGCTATACCACAGGTTTATACATTTGAGTTTTTATTGAAATATAACCCTTAACACTATAAATGTAAGAGTGCAACGAGTAGTAAAAAGAGGTAAACCTTGCGAAAAAATAAACAATAGGTATTGAAACATCCATAATTACTTTTAGAACATTATTCATCGCAGTCGATTCACAACACATGTGCAATGCCCAAATGGGCTATTAAAATCAATTATTATGTCTATTATTACGATTGCCAGTCATTATTCAATATTATTGGATATCATTATTGTTAAGAGAAACATTGTCGAGGCTGTTGTAGCTAGAGGCAAAGCGTGCGGATAATAGCATCAAATTTAAGTTATTAACAACAAATTAAACTACTAATACTTAGTAGGATATAACCTGATGCCTACCGACATACATTTATTACAGTACAGGTTGTGAACAAGGCTTTCAACTTGTACTTGCTCTTTTTTATACCCGTTAGTTTATACTTTGCCCACAATCTTCACCTCTTGGTGATTATGTTTTCGAGGATAGTAAACAGGCATAACATATATCAGGAACTGGCTCTCAAGAATACCTAGCGGAATATCCTTAGGATCTTGGCGACATCTTTTCTACTTGATGGGAGTAGCAAGGTGGGGATTCTTAAAATGCCAAACATGCTCATTACACCTCTTACACCATGCTTATTACATTCTTCAGGACCTGTACAATCTGCTCATAATACGTTCGCTGATGTCTCCTTCGAACTGTTTAACATTGTTTTGGTAAATACCTACAAACTATAATTAGGTACGACTCAGTCGTAGTATTTTATTTAAGGATATATATATTGTGGTATAAATAATTGTAGTGTCAAAATAAAGTGATGTCAAATTTATTTCTGCTCTGCAATCTTTATCGTCTCCAGGAATAAAGCGGAAAATAACTCCAAGACCGGACCGAGACATAAAAAAACACAATAGGGTGAGTCGTAAAAATTTGGACCTTAAAAATGTCGGTGATCCCATTGGATATGTGCCTTTTATGTTCGTAAGTAATTGAGGCCATGTCGAGCACGACTCTCCACGGGTGTTGTCCAGTCCACGGACGGATCGAACTGACGAAAGTGAGCCAACGACAAAATCTATCGCAAGATCAACCTTCGCTGCAATATGATTTCTCACCAACCGTGAAATGGAAGATCTACAACGCCATGAAAAATTTCCATTACGATAGCAAACTTTAAAATTGGTTACGTACGGGACAGATACGGAACGAAAATATATAAACTGATTGAAGCATTTTCGCCGTAACTTATCAATTAAAATACAGATAAAAAGTACGTGTTAAACGATGTTAAGGGAGTGATAAGTAAATACCGACAATAACCGACATTCACATTTACTTCACAAACACTCTTGACACCGTTTTAATGCCCACGCAGTAGACGATACAGTCATAAAAAGACACACAAGGACATGCTGGTATGATAACGATATTCGCAATAAACATAAAAGGAGGATACAAACTTTCATTTCACCTCGATATAAATCTTTGCTAGACGGAATCGAACAAAGATAAAGTATCAAGTCAGCAGCTAAAGCGGTGACAGTTCAACGGAAGAAACTCAATAACGCTGCACCGTTGCAGATCAAATATAAAGAAAATACTGAATGGAACCGTTCGTCGTTTCTAACAGTTCCCCCGATTCTAAGTAGAAATACAATCTTAGGACTCACGTGTGAGGTCAATGAGCTCGCTTCACCGTTGAAACCGCCTATGCGTCCACACTTACCGAACGATTTATTTGACAATACAATCACACTGATAAAAAGGATACATTTCTTGGAAGAAGTCGAGGCTGGGCGGCTGCAGGATGTCGAGTGCTGACAGAACCTGCAAAGATACAACCGTAAGTTTATTTTTGTCTAGCGTAATGAAGTGAAACATAATGAAACGAGAGGTACAGTTTCCTCGTTTCGATGCAAATCCATGTTTGTACCGGAGGACAAATGCGCACACCGCAAACAATACACGTTGATCGATAAAACACAGTGAAATGAATAAATTATAGGAGAACGCAAGCCGCATCATAATTATTTCGTGATAATGTCCAATGCGAACCCTATTATCATAATAAAGAGGTTCGCGACAGGTAGACTTATAGGAAACCCACGAAATTGAATTATTGCTGATAAAATTTACCGTAGTAATTTCGAAAGGCGTACTGTGGCAGGTGTAAATTAAGAGACCTTAGTAATATTCATAAAGTTGAACACGATTGTAGGAGGTCTTCTAATTACCGTGGTAAAAACAAACGTAATCACCTCACATAAGAGGACCACTTCAGAGGTTTAGTTAATGAGCGTGGGAAAAGTAAATTAAGTGTATCATTAAAGAGAACTGAAACTTAACTTGACCTACGGGATCCGCAATACGGCACATTAGGACTTGTTATACGTCCACTATTATCAAATTATCGCGTTATTTCCAAAAACGTGGTCGAGATACATTATCAGAAATTGCGTAAGTTCTGGGAGTTGGCATTGAAATAATGTTTGAGACCTTGCCGGCCCTCTAGTATTTTAGGGTTCGTCGAGGTTCAGTCGTTAGTAGATTCACATTGTGATGCGTCAGTCACGTGGGTTTGGTTGTTACCAACAATGCCAATCCAGGTATTGAGGTTAGTAAGCGGCCAGCAAGCGGTTAATTAACGTCCTTGGCCTCAAAGCCAAAACTGTTATCGTATTCTTTCGTGAGAATGTAACAAATTCAGCGTCGTTAACTTGAAATTTATGAGAAGAGGAAATGCCTTGAAAGGTAACGTTTTTAATTTGAAGAAATTTAAGGTGACACTTTGTGCGATTCTTTTGTTTAAAATTGAAACTGTTGATAGCTTCTCAAACAAGGTCATTGTTAACGGATATGTCGTGTTAACCGATTCCAATAAATGACAGATGTTAATAAGTGATATTAGATAAATAATGTTAAAATACATATTTTAATTTTAGTTCATTTAGTTACGCAAAAATCGTATCATATCTCTTTTTATCAAACTTTATGTAAGGATTAGCGAAGAAATCATCACTATACATAGTGATAATGTTTTAAACTATTATCTCTTACATCTATTAGGTTTAAGGGGCTCAAAGATATCTCGAAAAATTGATAATGCTTGTTTTAAACACGTATAAGAAATGTAGTTGAAAATTAGGACATTAAACAATTTCATCGCGACGTTTAGATACAACCAAAATTTAGATTCTATTAACAAAGAAATTGAGAGTTGCTCTGCTTGCAAAGACAGCTCTGCCTAACTACCTTTTCGGGGCTATACATTTTTATACGAAATAATCATGTTTTATAATATGGTATTTGATCCTCTATTTCAGTCCATATTCAAATTAAACTGCAGAGATGCGTAGCGACTGTATATAACTGCAAATGACCAATACGACAGTAGATTGTTGTCAACTCGAATTTATCATAAGCTAAACATAAATTCACTCCCCGTGGGGTGCCGGGTAAGAATTGCACGTCCCCATATCATCCCGTGGGTGTCGTAAGAGGCGACTAAGGAAAAAATACTGGAAGGTGGGCAGCAGCACCTTCTAAAGAACTGCCATCTTACACTGCGATCGCCAAGCCACCTGACCAGCGTGGGGATTATGGCAAATACCCCCTTAATAGGGGAGGCTGTGTTCAGCAGTGGACGAGTCGGCTGTTACTCCAACTATTTCAGCTGATCAGGCATACTAAATATCATGCGCAAAATAAATAACACGTTAGCTTCCTAGCGAGTTTTTCCAAAATCCTTTAAAAAATTTTTATAAGCTAAAGACAATCACTATGATTCTATATCTTTCGCGTTCAGGAAAGAGGGTACAGATCCACTGATCGAAGAATTTTGTTACTAGCTTACAATTTTTCCTTTTAATTTATTTATATATGATTAGTAAATCAACCACGATTCCATTTTCCGATAAGAAAGGAGATAGTGCTTACGTTTTCGTGTTTGAAGAAGCACAGCATCTTGAGTTCTCGGAAGACGCGTTTGGATGAGACGAGGGATTGGAAAACGTTGGGCAGTTTCTTGAGGGCGACGCGCCGGCCATCGCGGGGATCCGTCACCGCCCTGTTGGCAAACAAATACATGTTTTAGGAATATAATACGAAACATACAAAAAATACATCACACATAGGAATAACTGTCAAGAATACGACTGTGTTAATCATCTGTCACATGAAACGGAACAAATTAACTCCTTAAAAGTTCATAGAAAATTATTATACAGTTGTATAATAATTTTCTATGAACTTTTAACTGTGGTTTAACTGTGGTTAAAAAGCTTTGTGGCATTCAAATGCTTGTTGTAGATAAAATATAATAAGAATATTCATCAAAATTTAATACACCTATATCAATATATGAAAAGAAAATTGTAAGGCATCTTTACGTTTAAACGATGAAGAGGGTTTGTGCTTCAATGGTAAAGATAGACTTACCACTAGAGTTAGTGGTAAAAAGCGAACCCATAAAGTCTAAAAATAGAACAGTCATATCATGTAATGTCAATGTTTAGAACAAATAAATCTTATAGGTATATAGACGAAGATAATGTTTGCTTTGTCAATATGCATTCATCTATCGACGGTATATTTGCAGAAGCGTTGTTGTTACATTATCGAGCTTAGCTGGGCCAGTTTTAAGATATACTTAACTTTTTTTTTTATAGCATAATATTGTTACAGAATATAAAAAGTTAGGGTTTAAATTAAAACCTTGGATGAAGGTAGGAGATGTTTAAACGCAATGAGTTATCGTTTGATATTTCTTTTTATAGATTTATATATACATATCGGTTTTATCTCTTTATCATCATTAATAGTATTCGATTATATAAACGCCTGTGCCCTGTACATACAAAGGCTATGTTTCCAGTTTAGCTAGTTGTAGCCTGTTCGCCAAAGGGGCGAAACTACTGTCATATGCCACTACGGACTGCCACTGAAAATGTATTTGTCAATAATCGGAACCACTATCCTACCCAAGGATCTAACAAAGGACGTAGATATTCAAAAGCGAATCTTGTGCCCCAGCCAACGACAGACCAGCAAAAAATGTATACCACGGTTCGCAAAAAACGCAAACAAAAAGCAGGTTCGACTTACAAAAAGGGCGATTCTAAATAGGTTCGGGTAGAGGTAGAAGCCTGGGTGAGGCAGCACCTTGCACGTAATCTGTGACATTGGACGGAGCGGAGGTTCCCTCCCATTACCAGGGACCGTTAGGATCCCTTGCGATTATTATCGTTTCGTTTGGAACGCTGCTTGTCCGATAATATCCGTTGCAAAGTGTTGCTAGGTGACTGCTGCCTTTACGTGCCTTTATTTTGGGATTAGTATGAATGTATTTCGGTACAACTTATAATATAACAGATACTCAAAAACATTAATAACATTATATGTAAATTCATTTGTTCGTTCTTTGTCTTTTATTACCGTGTGAAATCATGAACAAATGTATTTTATTTTTGTCCTTGTTTTATTTTCCCATTGCATTCTCAATGATGAAGGAATTACAAATACGGAGTACCTTATATACTCACTTATTGGAATGTAGCGCAAAGTGCATTTTATAAGTTTTCAGAAATACATTTTTATTTGCATAAATAGAGTTTTGCAAGATTTGGTGATTAAATGCATTAAACCAAATTCATGGCAAATGAAAACAATAAAGCGATAACTTCTACTATGGCTCGCATTTTTTAAATACAATAAAAAAATATTTTACCACACTAATGATAGAGCCACAGCTAAAGCTCTTCACATCAAGTAGGGATGGCAGCCAACCCCGCGGGCTGAGAGATCAACGACCGAAGCCAAGCCAACCCTGGCGCGGGGAACATTTTGGGAAGTTTCGAATAAGGGATGTCATTGATTTATTATACACAGCTTTATAGAATTAAGCAACAGCGAGTGAAGACGCGGGATGGAACAAATCACGAGGCGATTAATGACGAGGGAAAAGCGACTATTTTGATTATACGAGAAGGCTCGGTAAAACTTTACTGTTGAGGATATTATGTTAACTTCAAATAGTTTTACTCAGGCAATCATCTCTAGCTGTCTTCCCTTATCCCAATTTGTATGGTATTGGTGCAATATAATGTTTCGACATATTACTAAGGCCCGCCTAGCAAGCTACTAAAATCTGACACCAATCACCTAACGGTGAGTTCCGAGCCTTCAAAGCCAGTTCCATTCTAGGCTATACCATCTTTAACCCCAACGTTTACCATCAGGTGACACGTTGTGTTCATAGAAAACAAAACAAAACTAACATAAAGGCTATTATTAAAAACAGTGTTTCAGCTTCAGTTTTTTAGCCAGCCGCCGCTATCGTGCAGTAAACCCACCTTGAGATTAAGGTAGCCCTTCAGCTAATAAGGGTGCTTGGTTGATTAATGTCGCGTCGCATGACGCAGTGTAAGCCGTCATACGATTATGTGCAGTATGACCCTACCCACGACTAGTGTTGGGGCAAGCTACCCATTTGGCGCATTTCCCCATAGTCGGCTCTTACGACATCATAGGTGGATATAGAACAACATTATTATAAAACCGCAGTTATACGGAAGCACAGAATCGATATCAAAATGAACGTCATTTACGAAGACTAATTGATAAATACGTGCAGAAATTTACAAACGTGACCTAAAACAATACAAAGTACATAATTGAAGACAAAATTTCAACTTGTGAAAAATTATGAATGAAACAACATTAAACCTTGGCTATAACAGGAACTTTACAATATAAATGTAATGTTTCTTTTTTTTTACAGCTTATAGACTAGCCCTTCACCACTATCTCACATGTTGGTAAGTGATGATTTGATCAAGGATGGTATACGGTCTGGGCCTATAGTTGTGCTGCCGAAAGCCACAGTTAGCTGCTTGGCGACATACTTTCTACCTGAGGGTGGTAGCTAGCCAGGCGTGCATTCGCAAAATGCCCTTCCACCATGCAGTGATGATGCAGCACGGCAGTCCATAGCTATAAGTGATGTGGACAGAATAACTACCTCGTAATTTAAATGAGTCCAAATCTGTTTTTGTTATAAAAGGTCAATTATTTGAAGGGTTATTACGTTATAGATGATTTGGGCAAACTTATTTTCTATGCAAGAAGTACCAGAGTCGAATTTCGGTACTGTTAATATTTTGATACTGAAACAGTATCCAAAACAGGTTGCGTCAGTTTCGTGTAAAAAGCCACACGTCATGGCCTGCATATTTGAGCGCGTTTTGCAAACATCAGCTGCAGTATTCAAGCACATAGCCGCACGGCAAATGAATAATTCGTAGTATAATGGGGTGAATAAAAGAAGCATTATATTAACTGTTTAATGACGTTCTTGAATCGGCAAGCTGAATAAGCTCCGTAAAACAATGCCAGGAAGTCGTTTCTGAACGTAGCGGTCGTGAGTGGCGCTTGACGTTAAAGTACCGACGCCGGAGCTTTCGTATAGGGTTGGAAGGGAACTCATTTTACTGAAGATAGCATGGTGTTAGAATTTATTGATTGATAGTAGTAGTATTATTGATAGTATAATTAATTATACCTACCTTTAAACCAGCCTCCTATTTTTGTGTGACCGCTTGCTTTATCTTCTTTTTATTTTCTTTTATGCCTGATAGGTTAGCCTTTGACCACTAGCTCACCTGATGGTAAGTGATGATGTGGTCGAAGATGTTGTTCAGGCTAACCTAGAAGTACTGGCTCTCAAGAAAAGCTGCCGGAACACACCGTTACATGCTTGGCGACAGATTTTCTACTTGAGGGTGGTAGCTAGCCAGGCGGGCATTCGCATAATGCCCTACCACCATGCTATAGCGACTGCCATCCTAAGACAACAACCGGGACCGACGGCTTAATGTGCCCTCCGGAGCACGGAAACGCTCAGTAGTAATGTCACTAGCGGTCACCCATCCGACTCATGACCGCGCGCGACGTTGCTTAACTTTGCTGATCGGTTGAGAACAGCTAAGTAAACTTCACTACGAACGCTTCAAAATCTTTCACTAATGATACATTCGAACCTGAACTAATCACTAAATCGAGCGTAAATTTTAAGAATATACGGAATTGACTTCCGCCACTGAAAAATCTGTAAATACATGTGGAAGTCGGGACTGGGAACACTATCGTACACGTATCAAGCGAGCTCAGTAAGAAATATTCACAAAATATTTCCCATTCCTCAGTTTTTGAGGCTGGTTGGGTTTTTAAGTAATTTATACGGCTCGACAAGAAAAAGTATATATTTTATTCAAGGTACATTAATCGGTCTCCTTCAAACAAAGGCGATTTTAGTTAGCAAAATTGATACATTAAAAAATAAAACAGCTATTTGTACCTAATAAGAAACCTGTCCCAAAAAAATATACGAACAAAGTAAAATACTGTACTTATTTATCCAAATACTGTAAGTCAGTCGTGTTTTTAAGTAACGTTGTTTTTTCTCTTGAAATTAGACTCTCACAGAGGGGCGAATCACATAAAATAGAAATAAATATAAAGCAAATAAACACATTTTTACGATAAAGTACCTACATAATCTTTCTGAATGCAAAGGCTTTCTGAATGATTGAATCTAAGGTAAATGAATCATTTATACCTAGTAGCTTCTGATCTTATTGAAATACTAATCTATGATACAAAATATGTAGGTATAAATTATTTTGGTTTCGAGAATATACAATATATAATAATAGTTCGAAATATAATGTAGTTAAGTCACAGCCAGTGGGGTGCCAGGATAGAATGTCTCCCCCTATATCTACCCATGGGTGTCGTAAAAGGCGTCGCCTAAACGTCGTAAAAGGGTAACACACCAGAAGGTGGCAGCAGCGCTTTCTGAGGAACTGATATCTCACATTGCGATCCCCAAGACGCCTGCCAAGCGTGGGGATTATGGCACACCGCCCATAATGGGAGAGGCTGTGTTCAGCAGTGGACAATCGAGAGATAAAATTCATCACGCATTCATTAGACTTTTAGTAAGCCGGCAAACATTACAGTATCTTATCCATAGCACATTTTATTCTTAGAAAACGCAAATAAACATGGCAACGACCCCATTTACGTTACTAATTAAGTTGTTTTACTTAGAAGAGCTGTAATAAACCTTTAGAATCGCAACATGACTCGTAGTTAAAACTTGGAATGGCCCTTCTTGGAATATTAAATTTAATTTAGAAAAGCCCCTAGAGATATTTTGTGACCTTCTCACAGCCTGCTCATCTCTTATTTAGGAGCTTAAACTTTTTAAAGCATGTATCTACTGGAATTCATACATTTTCTCTAATTGATCTACCTGCAGATGTTTAAGCTGATTAAAAGAACTCATCTAAACATAAAACATGCGGCGTGATGATAATGTTTACTTTATTATCACGCCCGTATCCGAAGAGGTAGGCAGAAGTGTCTAAAATCTAAAGAATCGCGCACACTGGTCGCCTCAACTCAAGCTGGTCAGTTTTCTTTGTATTGAACTCTACTTAAACCTACGAATAAATACACCAAACAACGCCGTACTTCATATAAAGAATTTGAACACGGTGCACGAACACGATAAAAGTGATGCAAAAAAAAAACATGTTCCTCTATCATACAGTCCCTTTCACGTATAGGTATGCGTTACTGTTGCAACCGTCAGTATGATAGGAAAATGTTTGGTCGCATGTAATAAGGTGCGAACCTATTGCTATCTACTGGGCACAGTGTCAGACTCCGAACTGCTACAAACAATGTTGTTATCAAAAAACCCAATACTAGCAGTCCTGGTTTGTATTTCATTCAACAATAGGATAGACACAGAAATGAATATTATGTATTTGCAGCATATATTTTGCGTTATTATCTCAATCTGTTAGATATAACAGCCACTTTATGCTAAAGTTTTTAATTATGGTAATTTACATCAAACATGACAGTACAACGAACTAAAAAGGAATAGGACTATCGACCTCAACAGTCGCACGCTCTTTTAAATAAAAAAAAACATTTGAATTTTAAAACTTGACATTTCCGGGAAACATTTAAATCTGTCCACTCATTATCACAAAACCTTTCAACAAACTGATTATCCGAATCCTTTCAAAGTTCCACAGAGGGAGGGCCGAGGCTTACAACTATGTATATACATATATGTAAATATATGTTACCTATAGCGGTAAGTGAGGCAGCCGAAAATTAAATGAAGGCTTTTGGACAGGCTTTCTAAAACGTGGACTAACGACCACTTATAAGGGTTAGCTGGTCCGATCTTGTTATATATACCCGCTACCTAACCTTTGGTGTTTATCGTAACGATTGCACACTGCTCTTGAGTTTTGATGCTACACCCTTAACAGATATTAAATCTTTCCAGCATCTTTGTAAGGCTGTGACTGAACGAACCTAAAGATATATTATGTAATACGAATCTCAATGTACTGTCTCATTCTGTGACATGTGTCTGGAAATGAATGGACAATGTTATCCCTACCTTTGTCCCATGCTAAGATTATATAAGTTGGTACCACTTGTATTTTTCTTCAACTCTGTTCTACTGCTCGTCATCTTACTGGTCACTCAAAGAAATATTTCTGGACGCTTTCTATTCGTACTTTATTTGGATTTCCACTCCGCTATATCGGTCCACATACATAGCCGATTGAATTGATAAAAAGAAGTGCCTTTGACAAAACAGTAAAAACTGTAGACGATAACTAACCATGGCATCTAGGCAACGTACATGCCATTGCTGCCAATTGCAGGAATAGTCCAAATACTCCAGCCCACTACAAGCCAGCAGCATGTTCAGCATGCTAGCAGCCACCATTGGTTTGCAATGCTTATTTGTTAAGCTAAACAAGTGCCAGTATTCTGATCACGCGTTGCATCTACCACGCACTGTGATAAATTTGGAAAATAAAATGAGATTTCTTTTTTATGGTTCTTGATGACAAGTGATGTGCACTGCGCCCATCACCCTGAGACATATAGTAGTTAAGTCTCATGTCCCTGAAATTTAACGGGCACCCATACCCTTCAAACCGGAAACGCAGTAATGCGAACTAGTGCTTGGCAGTAGAAATAGGTATGGTAGCCATACTTCCCCCGGGCAAATTCGCACAAAGAATTCCACTCCTAAGAATTCATTATGAATTGTCATAAATTTACTTTGTATTTATCTAGTGTAGCAAAAAAGTAAGTTCTACTTCGACACATGAATATTTTATTAAGTATATAAAAGTTCAAGTTATTTCTTCAAGTTTCAGATTACAAAGCTACTGGCAACTTGAAGCGCGAAGGCGTTATGCAACAAAAAGTTAGGGCCATTGTAATGGTACGTAATTACCGAACGCCAGCTCAGGGCTAGCGGTTACGCGAATTTCGCATATACCGTTATTCTTGTGGTAGGTGTACTTAGTCAAATGTGGAAGTTATGTAGGCGGAGTTGTTGACTTTGTTAAAAGTAACAAGACGGTTTGGTAAAGGACAAAATTGTTTTTGATATATTCCTAAAACAATGTACCGTAATTGTTATTTATACTTAATAATGAGTTTAGAAGTTTGTAACACGTAGCATAATATTTATGTCAATATCTTGAACGTAAAATGCTCGGTGAACTAGAAAATGGCACATCAAAACAATGCAATATTAATATTGTTATGTTTGCAATAACGCCTGTTTGGCGAATTATATTACAAAATTACAAATTTAACGAGTGAGTAAAATTATAGTCATGTGCGGGATTCGAACCCGCACACGAGCATACCCCGGCTAAAGGGGTGGATTGACGCAGGTTCGAATCCCGCAAATAACTATAATTTTTTCACTCGTAAAATTTGTAAATTTGTAAAACAATGCAAGCCAGTCGATGGTACGCAGAAGCTGATATTAACCCATTGGCATCGACGATAATGATAACAATAGAATTTCCTTTATAACTAGGACATGGTGGTCCTGACGATGCTAACTTATTAATGATTTAACATTCGTCATCTTCATACCCATATTCAACGTATGTGGAGTTGGTACCATATAAATTGTCAACCACATATAGGACACCACACACGAACAATTTGAAGAAAGTTCTGGCTTCGTTTCGTCTCTATACGCGTCATACGGACTTTACAGATGACAGAATTTCCAATCTTCAGCGGGAATGCTCTTATTGGCTTCGTATACAACACTTAATAACTATTAACTTATATGTGCCCCCAGGAATACAATAAACAAGAGAGTAACCTCGAGGATACGGACCAGTCCTTGTATTCACTTGTACAGCATAAATAAAATACAAATCATATAGAAAGGAGGTTAAAGTTAAACAGATCTACTTCTTTTGTAAAAAAACGTTATACCTATGTCACATTCAAATGGAAATACACAACAAATATTAAGTTATACATAAAGAAAGGCACGAGCGTGAGAATCCGAATTGAGTCATCTCATATCTGATAAAATTATTTTCGTTATCAAACAGCTGGCTTACGATAACAGTACATATCAACAGAAACCCTACATTGTGCAAACGCAGATTAAGTAATACTTACTATACATACAGAATAAAAACACACGAATACGTGGAAGTTTTATTATTAAAAACGCACGTGGCGCCAACAAAGTCCCCTAAACGAGTCTTCAAATAAACGTTCGATAGAAAGACACGTTTATATTCACAGGTACGGAACACCTGCCGTAGGGTTCTGTGACACAATGTCATCGTAATCTTCCTACCTTTATAACATGCATGTGGAGTCTTTAAGAAAACTCTATCTCTTTGACAACCAGCATACAAATTTTTTGGCTTTGAGTCTTTTTGCTGTTTGAAATTATATGAATAATTCAATTTATCTCATAGGTAATTGAGAGTTTATATATAGAATATTCAAAAAAATATTATGATAAAAACGTGAGTTAATATTGTAGAAAAACATTTCAAAATATATCTAGTGACAATTTCGCCTAATTTTCCTGCTAAGGCGACGAGACGTCAGTATGGCCACGTAGACTTTTCGAGCGCAGTATCGAGAATGAGCAAAAAAATGCAGCTTGTTTTTTATGGTGCGCACGAACGTCCAGCTCTCTTGATGATGCTTCGTGTAGAAGCGACACCCGTCGAAATACGACTAGAGTACGTGGCGTTTATGACGACACGTGGCGTCGGCTTAGCAGGAAACGTCACCAGATATATTCCTATATTATTTATAGTATTAATTTAATGTGATTTGGCTGTTAATGATGATGATGAAATATATCTTGCGATACGTGGGTTTTTAGAAACCATTTCGATATAAGACTTGGCGATATGGTGCTATAATTTTTACCCTTCTTTAGGCGACCGACTAAACGCACGTATGTAGTTATACTTACTCGGATACCGTGCTTGAACGGCGATAAGGCAACACACACACGAGGAAAACAAAATTCGAGGGACAATGTGAATAAATTAACGTTACGAAACCGGGCGGTGTTTACATTGTTCAAACACATTGTATTAAAACAGCGCCTTGCATGCTTCATAAGTTTATACACATGCAACGGAATATTACCCGAGGTAACAGATCTGGGGCCTTATTTTCTATTTAGGCTGCGTTCGGAAACGTTTAACACTTGTCAGTTACTCAAGGTGAAACGTCATCGTTTCCGAACGAGCATGAAGGAACTCAAGTAGTAATAATTAATTCCCGATGCCTTGCTTAAATTTTTCAATGACAGAAATTGTTCACTAAAACGTTGGAAAATATTACATTATAAGCAAAAAAGGTTCGCGTTCTTAATAGGAACAAATATTTTATATTAAATGTAAATGTATTTTTGTACAAGGGATATTAAAACATGCAATCAATTGACTCTCAAAGGACAACTAACTGACAGGTGAACATCCTCACCCTGTTTTGCATCGGGTAAGAAATTCATCTGTCAAGTAAAATATTACTTGTTTTTCGAACGGTGTCGAGTGAATGTATAAATTCACCCAAGATTTCCGAACGCCCCTAGAATGGTGAACATTATTTCATTTTAGTCAATAATACGGGATAACTCACGTGAATAAGTCAGATAGCTCCAAATATAGTTTCAATCACATTCGGTAGTCTTTTTCAAGGAGAGTTCAGGACGCCCGCGCTGACGTCTCGCTTATCACTGTCCGAATTTAATTGGCTGTGTCATACGAACCGTAATAGATAGCCGGTTACTAAGATATAATAACCTACTCAAGTCCCACTCTTCCCCTTCCGCTTCCCCCCTTGGTGGTGGAGTGGCAGTGAGAAGGCAAAAAGGCTTCGAAATACGGTCCCGTGTTCTATTACAGAACCCTTAAAACGAGAAAACTTGAGCGAATGAATTGCGTTGACGTTTCTTTATATCTACTTTCATTCAAACAACTGTGAACAGCCAGTCTGAATGGACAAAATGAATGAATACGAAACGTACACTTGATTGGACAAACGAATTGCGTCCTTTATTGAACGTGAATAACGTGTTGGTACTAGACAACAATCAGAGAGAGAGCCACTTTAACTTCAATAGTTAGTTGAAATTGGGGATGGCAAGAGACACATTCGCAACTTTTCACATTGGCAGAAATTGTACGGAGGTCGCACAAAGTACACACAGCGAGCATGTGGCATGTGGTAGTAACAGGCGAACTTTGGAGGGAATTGAATGGGCCCCACCCGTGAATATTAAAGCCACAGAGTAAATACTTAGTAATTGTAAACTGTTCCTACGAACACGGTGAAGAGTTTTGGTGTTTTGATAAGAATAGCCTTTAAAAAAACTGACCTTAAATTGACCTTATCCAATGCGGTCGTTACAATATGTCTTCTCTAACAACATTAAGGATAACACCAAAACATATAAAATATTGTATTCAATTATGACACAACTGTGGCTTGGCTTCAGTTTAACGTCAGCCCACTGGCCTGATCCCTACTCTTGCGGATAGAACAGTAGGGATCAGGCAAGAGGATTGACTCCTTTAGGATGCCCTCGTTGGTAGTACAACTCGATGCCGTTCGAAAAATCAACGCGTTAAGTTGGTAAGAAACTCTGTTGTGCGCAGGATGTGCAGGTGCAGCAGCAGCCTACTAAAAGACCCACGGTAGAGTTAGTAAGATGGTCAGGACGCCATTTTCTAGCCTCTTTTTAATATATCCTATGGAATATGGAAAAGTCCTGATACTCTCAAATCGAGAAATGTTTTGCATTGCAATTCCAAAACTCATCATGGTTAATATAATGGAGCAAAACTGTAAATACGTGTCAAATCTCTTTACGTGCAGAAATTATTCATTTCGCTAATGCATTGGAGCGTTAAAAGCAAGATAATGCGGCACGAACAAAATGTTATAAGTTCGCGTCATGGACAATTTTAGACAACCATTGAAACGGTAAACGGTGAATTTGCATCAAATTATTATTCAAATTACTTTACGTTTATTTAAAAAAGTTTAAAATCCTAAAGACATACTGAACATACTTAGTCCGCATAATGTTACTAAAGAAAAGGTACCCAAAGACCATGGATTTTCACCTGCTAAGACTTGCTTCTATGAGTCTCATCACATTCTTCATAAAGCCTGTAAGGACAGGATATTCTTGAGCTGGTCTTTCTTTGGAACTTTCGCGCTTTCAATCTACACCTGTCCATGTTATAACTTTTTTATACTACAATTGACACCTTGTGTACACTTGTTTTGTCTTATCTCCTTTCGTTCTATATCCAAACAATTGCACTATACCTTTCTCAAAGAAGCATCATCTTCCTACCCTGATTCCGTTCATGTAGGGTAGGTGCAATATTGGCAATATCCTTTCTCTGAGAACATAAAATACATAATTGTAAAGTGTTGGGTTAATGGCCGGCCGCCATTCCTGATGCCGACCTTCCTTGTTGCTCACATCAGTAGTATTTTCTCCTGTTGTTCTTTGCTGTACCTCAAAGACAAATGGAATCAAAACCATTTGAAGATACTAACTTTTCATATGATATTCTGGATACTATCCTCAACAAAAATGTGAACATATCACAAAAAGTGTATACTTAACTAGAGTTTCCAAATACGTACTTAGTAAGTTTGTACACCGGCAGGGTGGGGGTGGCGGACGGCGAGCACGGCGGCACGGCTCCAAAAGTTTTGGTTCCAGCGCGTGACGCGTCACCGCAGCCCGGGGCCATCCCCCTACACCCTAGAGGTTTACCAACAACGTACGATAAAAAACAAGCCAAGAGAACTTCGGAATTTCACACGAAGGTTTGTGCGCGAACATCACCATACATAATATTTAATGTATTTAACAAAAAATCTAATTCAAACAGCAAAAAAACAGACCTGGATTCTAAAGATTCGCAAAGCCAAAGGTTTTTATGATTTGCTGTTTTATTTTATAGACCTCCCTCCTCCCCACAAATTTTTTGTAATCATTTCAACCCGGCTACCTAGATAAAACCATACATAAAACTTAACTGTTAAGGCCTTTACGCGGTTGGACAACTTAGGGTATTATAATTCCCGTACGGAACCCTGTTCTGAATGTTTTATTTCTATTCTTCTTCGCGTATTTAATCATAATCAAGTCAAAAATACAAGGTTAGCGTGTATATTTATTTACAGCAACCACCTGCTTGTTTTTGACCAACTTCCTGCTTGTTTCACATCTATTTATCTCGTCATCAAACCATTTCGGGCCAGTTTTTCAATCAACGGATACTTACTATTCATAAGAATAAATGTAAACACAACCAAAACAAAAAGAAGAAATGTTGGTTCCTTACAAGAACTGTCAATATGTTTTAAATTTGTAAATGTGTTCTGTTTTTATCTGACGAATGAGGAACCTGGACTTAGTGTATTCTACCATCAGGTAGTAACTTAATTCTAGAATAACGTATAATAATTAATGTATACAAATTAGAATGAACAACATTTGCTCGGGAAAATCACAATAGATGTATGTTTTGAATTTGGATGGGTTATGTTTTATACCCCAAATAAAACACTGATTGTCGATTGAAACCAGGCTATAATGTAATAATATTATGAGTAGAGTTTTATAAACTTATTACTTTACATTTGATTATAACTCAAAAATCAAAATTTTATAAAAGTTTGGAAAAGCCCTCTTTTCGAAACTTTTATAAAATTTAGATTTCGTAGAACTAGAGTTTATTATTCCGAAATCGTTTATCCTAAGAATCTACTTGACATTTTAATTCATAACAGACATTGCTCAGGGTAAATCTTTTAAAAGTGAAATATTTCTGAATCATCGATAAATTACAAAAAATAAAGTTGATCATGAACAAAAGTCAATCGAGGATATTATAATAGAACCAGAAATGCAAATCCGTCAGTATCCAACTTCCACCGATGCAGTCGTCGTCGCTTCCTTTTTACCTTTTAAATATTAAAATATCGACATCTTTTCTTTACCTATCCTAAGTTATTTTTTACGGTAAAGGGAGAAACAGAAACGGTTTGCGAAACGACAATAGAGAAACATAAAATCTTTTATCTTTTGATATATCTGAATAACGGTTGCAAAGATAAAAGATGAGAGCAGTTCAGTAGAAACATTTGCTATTTTAGGAATAATTCTGATATTCATTTGCCCCTATGCATATATATGCTTTATCGTAGATAGGCTAACTTTATTAGACGAAATATGAGAAATAGAAAATCGTAAGAAAGGTATCTGAATATGTACCACGGCTCATTGCCTATCAATTCAGACCAAATCGTATAAGACAAAACGTGGGTGTTATTAGGGCATCTCTACTCTGATTCTTGGAGATACATAGTCTTTGGGGAGCACTCAAAAGGTTCTTTTTTTAACTAAGAATTAGAAATACGTGTTGCCGATACTGAGGCTTTAATTTTAATGAATAATAAATGGAACAAAAGACTTAATGTTAACATATGTTTACATTGTGGTCCTAGCAGAAGTCTTACTCAGCGTTCTCAAGAAATGCATGGGTGTTTGCTGAACAAGCCCCCTCCAGTCTAAGGGTGAAATAGAACAAAAGACTCCATGTTAACCCATGTTGTGGTACTAGCAGAAGTCTTACTCAACGTTCACAAGAATGGATGTTTGTTGAATAAACCCCCTCTAGTCCTAGGCTGCATAACTAGATAGATAACACTTTATGAGAAATTTATATATTTACAAACTTATAAAGTTTCAGATTGAAAGACAGTTTTGGCAATGCAACGACAAACACATGATATTTAATCTATCTTATACCACGAGGAACAAACTTAAAACAGTGTTCTGTACGGTCTGCACAAATAATGGACAAGGTTAAATAGTTTAACGTCAGGCTGAGACACCAAAAATATTTTCCATAAAATATAAATTCAGCTACGGCTACGAGTTTAGTGATAAGTTTCGATCTTCTGCGAGTGTTTCATTGCTCGTGTCTCATATAATCATATCATGGTGTGAGATACGAACATAGGTCTGAAATAATGCCCCAGTTCTCGCGCACAGAATGGGGAGGAGCCAATTTCCCGTGGGCGTCGTCGGTTTGACGATCAAGTTGCAATATTTATAGCATCGCGCTGTACAGCCAAGCTCACATCACGCGACCGAGCGCTTATCACACGAAAAGGTTATTTTAAGCCATGCTCTAATTGAGGGCAGATCAGAAAAATTACTTTTCATTTCTCATACTTGGAAAGTACGCTTGAAGTTACCTAATCGGAGGGACGTAAACCGTAGTTTTCGTCCATGCGAAACGATTATCCCTGGCTTCAATAAAATTCAAAACTATGCAAGCCATGTCCTAACTTTTTACTTATAATTTCCTTTTCACTAAATTATTTGTTTAATTAATGTTTTGGTTAACTATCAGGTACTTTACTTACTTTCCTCGTATTCGAAATGTAAAGCAGAGTGTATACCTCGGATGAAATACCTATTTAGGCATTTGAACTACTTGTACCCTCGCTATATACGCATATGCATCAAACCTAAACAGCTCACTTTCATCCCTTGTACAACAATCTACTTTTTTAAGTCGACAGTTTCATAACCAAATTGTAATAACCAAAATTGTGAATACAATAGAATGTAAAGAAAATTCAGGTTAGGATTACACCGTAGATTGTCCACATTCCCACTATGCAAAATTCCGGACACTACGAAAGTGCGAGTGAACTTGAATCGAAACAAACGACATAAATAAAAATTGAAAATTCCTCTAAACGTGACTGAAAAGCGGTTCGGATGCGAAGCGACCTGAAACAAGGAGCAAAAAAAACTGACCAAAAACAAATGGCGGTCGCACCGAACAGGCAGGAAGCCCACGTGGGGAAGTGTGTCAATGTCAGCGTGGTCCGTATCGGGCCTTTATACACAGGCGGCGTTAATTATTGCGTATATTTTTAAACGTGCGCGCCTAAGGCCATGTATTTACATAGTTGATGTTTGTCAATGTTCTTCATCATCATCTTACCCCTATCTTGTATGTGGAATCGATGCAATTTGTTTTTATTTTTACCAACTTCAAAAAAAGGAAGAAGGGAAAAAGGACTCAATGCATCTGTTTTTTTTTATTCGTTACCTTAGAACTTTTGACTGATTGAACCAATTTTTATGACTATTTTTTATTTGAAAGCTGATGCTTGCCGTGTGATCCCATTTAAATTTCATCAAAATCTGTCAAGCCGTTTTTGAGGTACACTCCAATAACTGAAAAGTATTTTCCTATCTTGGTGATATAGTCATTGACAGTGAATGACAATCGATCCCATAAGTAGCAAGAGTCACTAAAAAGAGTGAAAAAAAACAAAAAATTTTAACCAACTTCAACACTCAAATGTGTGAAATAACTTTTCGAAGTCGGTACCATGCGCACAATATTGTGATAATAGGTACTTTTGGAACGTTATGGTACCGACTTCAACAAGTTATTTAACATATGAGTGTTGAAGTCGGTTCCATTTTTAGGTATTTTTTATATTATGAAGTCATGCTGTTGAGACGGATAAGCCACCCGCTTGATAAGGCGTAACGCCAATCCTAGCTCTTGTAATTATCTCGTTTTCCTCGGCCTCTTGGTAAAGAGATTTATCAACTGTTAAAACTATAACAACTGGAAAGACAATATAATAATGCAGAAAGCTTCGGTTTCATGGCCGACCGACTGCTTGATATGAACTCCGCTCGAGCATTATCTTTTTGTTAAAATATCGGTTAACTTTTGGTTAATGAGGAAATTAAGAAGGTAAAGAGCTGTTGTGTTGCCAAATGTGCAGCAACAATCACCAAATCCATCGAGAGGATATAGAACAAACCAAGTATTCTTGACCTGGGTACTATAGGGTTATAGACAACGTGTTAATAACATCAAATTTCTGTCTTTCGGCTCTTTCTGCTCTCTAGCTCTATTACTTAAATACGTTAGCGGAATATTTACAAATTTAATAAAAAAATGATTAATTTACATGTTTGTGTAGAATGAAGAGCTAAAGATGCCAATGGGAGTAAGAATAATTTATTCTATTTTTTTTTTTAAATATTGCACTTTATCCCGTGGAATAATCTAATAATCTAGCTAGATCTTATTGAATATATTATAGATATATATATATATATTTTATAAATAAATTAATGAGTGCTGTTAACATTGTCAAATTTAGATCATTTTTGTTACGTACAACCAAAATGCAGAAATAGGTCAAGTGTAAGTCCGTCGTGCACTCTCAAAATATTTTTATTTTTAACAATTTTTTATATGGTCCCAATGCAGCAGTGTGCGTAATCGTATTGTTATTTGTTCTGTTGCTGTTACCAACTATTTTAGTTACTTGGCTTACCTTTAACATATAATAGATTAATACATAGTATATATACCTACTACTTATTTCTTTCGGTCTTATCGTTCCGTTTACGAGCTAAAGACCCATGAGATAGGTATAAGGGCGGGATATACAGACAGACAACGGAGTCTCATTCATATATTATATAAATCCAATGACTAACATCACTATCACTACATAGTATAAACAAAGTCGCTTCCCACTGACTGTCCCTATGCTTAGATCTTTAAAATTACGCAACGGATTTCGATGTGGTTTTTTCAATAGATAGAGTGATTCAAGAGGAAGGTTTATATGTATAATACATGCATAATATAAGAAACACTGATAGTTTTAGAGGTTTCTAATGTGATGTCAAGAGTAATATTTAACCTTTCAAAAGTAACCTCTAAAGAAATGTTTGTATTATCTAATGACAAAAAAGCTGTGACCGTATTAAGACATTCTATAGTATATTTAGTATCAACATTGCCTTCGTACGAAGCCGGGCGGGTCGCTAGTTTTAAAATAAATAACAGATTAAATGTTCTAAGTTATTTTTTTGCAAGAAATCACATAACAGTTGTAATAGCTTTTATGGGCGAAGTTCGCGGCACGCCTCATTCTGAGCAAAACAGGAAAATCGGCCCATTGTTAGATGGAAGAAAATGGAATGTCACTAATCCAAGGCCCTTGAGGGGTTGCATTCAGAATTAGCAACTCGTAACGAGTCGGAACAAAAGCGAAACAAAACACATCGAAATAAAGTTCATAATAGCAATAAGGGTTTAAGCTACCTTTGTGGCTACGATAATCGCTTTGTCAGAAATAATGAAAAATGAGCGAGAATAAATGTATTATTAATTGTATTAATGGTACCGACTTCAACAAGTTAATTTACACTTTTGAGTGTAGAAGTCGGTTCCATTTAGCGGTAACTTTTTTGGCAACCAGACTTTATTGCAAAATAGCTGTACTTCAGCTTTTTCAAACCAGTACACGGTTTCATACCAACATAGAGCATACTGCTTCTCAAATCTCAAAAAGAATGCTGCATTCAAGTAAATAAGCAACTCGTAACAAGTCGGAACAAAACGAAACAAAAGACATCGAAATAAAGTTCATAATATCAATACGGGCTAAGAGGTAACTTTGTGACAGGCACAGTGCAATTCGTCAACGACGAATTGCACTGTGCCCGTCACACTGAGACGTACAGTTTTTAGATCTTATGTGCCTGTAATTTTTCTGGCTCCCAAGGACTGCTGCCGGAACACACTGTTAGGTGCTTGGCGACAGATTTTCTACTTGAGGGTGGTCGCTAGCCAGGCGGGCATTCGCAAAAAGCCCTTCCACCATGCGGTGAAGCTCAAGCCCGCGGCGGGATCCGAACCGTGGACCTGCTGCACGGCAGTCCATAACCAATGCTACTGAGCCATCACTGCTTCAAAGTGATGATGATTATGATGATGATGACATGTTACACCGTGCTTCTCCCATCGATTATGTAAAGCGGCTTCAGTGAAGTCAACCATAATCTTATCGTTCGGATCAGAAGTCATTAGTCATTACACAGCTGAGACCTGTTATTCACAAATCAATTGTCAGAAAACAATAAAACAGCCAATAAATTCACAGCAGTGCAACAAAGACACTGCCCAGTTCGACTGGCGCGCCGTCTATTGTGAAAACTTAGGAAATTACTTTTTGTACCGCAACTTGTTATAGGGAGTTGAATATAAAATTGTTGGTTCATTGCCTTCATTGGCTTGATTTACACAGGTGCCGTGTTCGGTTGAAATATAGCAGTAAAAATAACGACCCGATGAAATAATGTGACTGTCTTTAGTTTCAACATTTCTAATTAAAATACCACGCCGCAACACAGCTTGTTTGGACTAATTATAATACCTAAGAACTTTAACCATTAATAAAAATCATTGTTGCTTGAACTTATAGAGGCATATTTGTATCCATGCCCAATGCCCATTCCCTGTATAGGTTCATATAGTGTATATGAATGAAAACAAAGAGGTGAATATTAATAAGCATTGTGAAATATTAGGTTGCAACAAGTCGGGAACAACAGATAGGTTTATAAACTTAATTCGTAAACTGCTTTAGTAATTTTCGTAATGGCTTTTAAAGATTTTCCACAAAAGTCAGACCGTCGTAAATAAATGGTAAGGTTAAGAAATAATTTAGCATTACTTATGACAAACGATATGGGAGGTAGTCAGATGGATGCCATACAAAATAAGGAAAAAATATAGAAAGTGGAGACAACGCACCTAAGGAAATACAAAGTTTTATTTAATCATTAAAATATATTCTTGTATCGTCCTATGTATTGTTAGAAAAAAACATCTTGTACCGACCCCACATACTAGTGATAACGGTAAGAAAATGATTATTTTATGACGATATATTTTCCCCGATAGTTCCCAGTACATATGCCAGTACCTGAAGTTCAACTCCTGGATAATTAATTACATATATACTGGATAATTATTACATAGTAATAAACAAATGAATCAGCTATAATGGTATCCAAAGAAAGTACGTATGAGTATTTGTTGTTGGAACGAATTTGTAAAATCCGATGTGAGCTATACCCAATTCTACAAGTTGTATTTCATAGCTTCATAGCCACATAGAGAAGGCACTGACTGTGCTATAGAAACGATGACGGGACTCGGAACGCACGCCCTCATTTCTCTACGTGGGGCTTCGCCATATTATAGCCAGACCAGCAAGTGCCTGCCACATACTATTACAGTATAGACGATATAACATGCGTCGCAGTCGTAGTACCACACGTGTAGCGTAGGATATAATTGATATTTTGGATCAAACTTATCATAGAGTTTTGTATGGAGGTACTTGAAACAGCTTCTTGTTGTTTTCATGGCATTTGTAGTATTGAGGGCGATGCGATGACTTATCATGTTACTTCTACAGCGAGAGATACGAGGAACTGATGGCCCTTTCCTGTTTTTTTTTTACTTACTAAAGACGGCATAACTTTTCAAGAAGAACATTTCAGCATCAGCAACAGGAGAGCTAATAACAATTCAGACCTGCTCCCTTGGGTCTTTCTCACCATGTTATATGAAACGTGCCGTACGTATGTATCATAAAAGGAGGTCAACTTCCCCGAATGAATAACCTACTTGAAAAGAGTTCGGAACTTCGAAATATATTTAATCCTTACGTAGGGCTTCATTGTACCTACATATTATGGCTGCCCGAAGGTATTATGTGTAGGGAAATAAGATAGTTTGTACTACAGTTTTGTGAGTGCGCAACCATCATGCTTCCCTCAACCTGAGGGTTGAACAGTTAAAGCCTCGCCATAACGTGAATTTAAATTCCTTTGTGAGAATTCCTAAAGGTAAACTTTCACCTTTCATGGAGGAGCAGCTTCGGCTTAAAAGAGTCGTATTTCGTGGTCAACTATGTGAGTTCACGCGCTACACGTTGGAATCATTACGTATTAAATAATGATGTGTTTTATATTACTATAACTTATATTAGTGTATATAGTCTTAGAACATATATTAATATGGGTCATATGACTCATAGGATAACCTTATTTACTAATGATTGTTACTCTAAAGTTAACTAAAATTCGTGCATGACTTTGAATGCTGCATGAGATATCGAACACCTGGGTCCTCGATACATAACAACTGTTTTATTCTATCTATTGTACTAACTCTTGCGGCCACAACGTAAACAGTCAACAATACTTTTGTACCCTACATTTTATACGGGCCAAAATTTCGAGCCACAGTGTAAATGGCCTTATTAAATGTACAGATTGAACCTGTACTGAAACCTAATCTATTTCTGATCATGGAGATTAAACTAGGTTAATTTGTAAGATTTGATATATAAAAGTTTATCATAAAACGAAAGGAAAATAAAATTAGTTTGACATCACATTTGACATGTTTCTTTATCTTTATCATACCTCGTCAAGTTTCTTATGTAAAATTAGTTTGACATCACATTTGACATGTTTCTTTATCTTTATCATACCTCGTCAAGTTTCTTATGCCTTAGAATATTATGACGCATGCACATTATTGCACATTAATCATAAGGGACAATTTACAAAACCTCCATCTTCTTAAATGTAGCACCAGTGACAGAAAAGCTGAAGAATAATTGAATACCGTGGTAAGGGCATGGCCTTACCACGGTATTCAATTATTCTTCAGTTACCATGGTATGAAGAGGGACGAAAACATATGAATGATGTATTGAAGAATGATGTACGGGTAGAAGTAATCTAATAAAGGTATGACTGGCTTGAGTGAAGAAGGATGAGTGCAAAACGTGTGAGCAAGGAGATGACAAGCATCAAAACAACGTCAAGGCACAATACATCTTATGCCGACCCCACTTAGCGTAAGATAATGGCTTAGAAAAATGTACTCAAACCACCTTCGACCTTTGAATCTAAATATGACCAAAAAAACAAGACGTATATAACAGAGCTATAAAAGATCAGAATATAAAAAGCCAGAAAAAGCTGCCCAGGAGTAATCCTAGAAGGCAGTTTTTTCTGGCTTTTGGATATACACACCTGCTCCAAGTTTGACTTCAGATAAATACGGACGGGAAAGGGCTGGTATTGAAGGCTCAAACGTATCATATAAATGCTATGGATACCTATTGCATAATAATATTAAGTCCTTAATTTAATTTAATTTAGTACTTACAGGATTTATAACCAACTTTACGCAGACAGAGTCATGACCAGAAACTGATAAACCATAAAGATATTATTTACTGCTAATGGTTAAATTCAGAAGGAACTGTACACCCATGGAAACATCCAAACAATTAACTTTAGAAACGGCGGCAATAAATTGAATTCCAAAGTCTCAGGAGCCGTTATAAGAGATTCTCCTAAGAGATTTCCGACTAAGGATAGGTTTACCCGCAAGGTGAGTAAGTTATCTAATTACAAGCAGTCAGCTTGTAAGATATTATGTACCGGAGGAATCTTCACGGTTCCTGAAGCCAGTTGAAACCTGACACTTGCTATGCGGTCGCAGCTGTCGTGCTAGCTACATTATAAATTAACATGCAAGATATATCGTATAACGTCTTGAACAAAATATACTTCTACTAGAATTAATAGTAATAGTATAAAATATACAAATACTAGTATATTTCTTCGAAGCATAACGGATAAAACTATGCAATGGTCTTCTTACTTTTATCGTGCTTAAAATGAAAATGTGCCGGAATTGCCACTAAATTTTTTTTTAAATATTTAATTAATGTTTTCGCTTGTATCTTTTAATTATCTTAAGTCATAATATCCTAAAGCCGGGAAATGTACAGCAACCTACAATATTAATCATAGGATTAGCATAGCAGAAGGGTCACGGATTACCACTGACTAAGTAAAATCTTTTTTTTTTTTTATACAGAACTGAGTAGCTCTTGACCACTATCTCACCTGATGGTAAGTGATGATACGATCGATGATGGAGCGCGCTTACCCAGAAGGTCACATCTGTTCACTAATTATATTATATTATTATTATTCACTATTCTAATCTCATGTACCTTTTGTTGTTATTGAAACATAATAGAACTGACATTCAAAGGCTATATTGAATTCAAAGCTCACGGTATGCTGAAGTAGTCAGGACATTTTATATCATAAATATAGCATAAAGCCATTGAAATATATATTGCAATGCATACTTTATTATACTTAATTATTATTTTATTATTCATATGTTAGAATGTTGTTCTCATCTCTATCTCTTGTATATTATTGTATTTGTACGAATAACTAACTCAAATCTCCATATGTTGTCACTTCCATTTTTGTTAATCATGGAACGGATGGTACCGGCTTCGAATCCCACTCGTGTTTTCTCAATTCTCCGTTCCGTTCCCACAATAAGGACGAAAGGATAATCTCAAACTATGACTCGTAAATCCATGCGCATCATAGATAATGATAACAATGGAATTTCGTTCATAAATGGACGATATCGGCTCCGCGTTATACGAAGTTCACATTGGCAGAGCATATATCAGGTGGGCCTCGAGCTTGTTCCGTCAAAATTACATTAAAAAAACAAAAAAAAAATTAAAAAATAAAAAACAGGTTCGTTCGAATTGTCACGGGTTCGAATAACTCGGATCTCACTTGTGTTTTAAAATTTAAATCTAAATGTAGGAAGATCTTAGTTTTTGTCACTAGATTTCACAAGTTACGTGATGCTCGGAATGCTCGGCTATTACACGGCACAGCTCAGGTGTATGTCGATACATTTATTCTTTAATTTCACAATTAATGTCTCATTAAAACTTAACGACTCATTAATTCATAACAGTTACATACATAAACAATAACAGTTCTCCTAAACACCTTTGTTGCTGAGTTACGACCATAACCGTTTCGTTCATGTAATTAAAAAGTCGACAAGATCATAAGCTCACACATACAAAACAAAACACCATCGTGGAGGCAATCATTCGAGTAGCGAATAGAGATTGACAATATAGTTGATTGAGGCAATCAAATTCCGCGACTGGGCAAGCCCGGCAAAGTAAGGCGTTTTCGGCACAGATTGGGCGCTAGTTAGTGCGCCGGCGCAAGTGACGCGTCATGACGCGCGAGCACGCCCCGCTCTGCGCGTCATCGCGTCGTGCGTCGTCGTCGGTCGCACAGCTGATCGCGCCAGCCACTCGACCGGTGTAAACAAATCATAGTAAGCTTCCCACGCTACTCGCGATCGCGACTCCACCGCAGATTATGTAATAGTTACTTAGCGAACGTCACTATCAAACTGATATTCATATACAGCTACACCGATAAAATGATGTTATTTTATGCAAACGGACTTGCGTATTTCTTTTATGCAATATTTTTTTGTGGTTGACTCAATTTGATGTAAAACTGAAGATATAGGATCATTCACGTGTCTTTCTTTTTCTCTGTCACAGCTGTTCCGTCCATTACAGATGTAGGTACTTACAATCTCCTAGTTACTGGCCAAAAATAAAAAGTAATTGAGATTTTTTGATGGGCTTTATTTCATTTTCATTTAATTAAATTACTTGTAACATGTTTAGACAAATTTCAGGTTTATTTACTAAAACGTGATGATTTTTTTATAGAAGTACCTATAATGTGAGTTTTGGTTTGCATAATATATAATAATATACAGTTGGACGCAGTGACTGCCGAGTGGCAAGATAAGAGCTATTTATTGATTACCATCCTCTACCATACCATAGGAAATTCGGTCGACAAGCACCTAACGGTGTTATCCGGCAGATGTGCTTGAAAGCGAGTACTTTATGGCTAGCCTGAACAACATCTTCAACCGAATCATCACTTACCATCAAGTGAGATAGTGGTCAAAGGCTAGCCTGTCGGCAATAAAAATGGTGATACAGTAGTCAAAATTAAACTATCAAGAGAAAAATAAATACTAATTGGGATTTGGCGACTGTTTGTCGTTGAATTGGGTTAATTAGGTAAGGAAAAATGGCGTCGTTAGTATTTAATATTGAGGTCAAATGGCTGGGACCACCATCGATCGTTCGTTAGTAGTAAGTCGACATGCCACATGCAACCATACAAAGCCTAATTGAAGCTAGTTAAGTGGAAATTGGCAAATGAAACTGAAATCAAGTGTTTAAAATAGATCACAAAAATATGGTTGGAGGGAACGTTAGGAAAAGTGCACCAAAGTATCGGATTAGAAGTTGCCTAATACACAATCGAATGTAAACAAGAAGTTGCAAATATGTTACTTTCACTACTGTTACTTAGACCATAAAAAAGTGGATTAAAATAATAAACCGACCCACATACATGAGATAAGAGTAGGAAAATTATCTAAGAAAGCGTTCTCGTTAAACCATGCAGCTAGTTCCTGGTTAGTTTGGCTCGGATCGGCTTCAACCATCTCTTTCAATTCATTGTTATTCACCTGTGTGGGCGGTCTTCCACGTTTAAACCAAAATCGCACGGTGCGTTCATTAGCAGTCCCCTCTCCAAACACAACATTGATATTGCGAGCTGTTTCTGCCGCGTTAGTTCTGCGTCGGAACGGAACTCGTATTCAAAAATCACTCGATTTTTTTAAGTATCCATCTTTGTTGTCTAAACCAAATAAAAAAACAACTGAAATCCGACAATCGAATGTAGCACATTTTCTAAAAGAAGAACCTCACAGGTACCATGTGAAAAAAGTTTCACTCAAAAATCTCAAACTATGAAGCTTCTATGTCAATTCGAAGTACCTATTATAATAAAACGGCAATTTCCCCTATTATTAATGTGTTAAATAACGGGCTGTGATTTAGTGTATTGGTCGTGAATGTCTAACTAGGTTTCGCATATCCCAGCATAGGTGAGTTCACGGGTCTAAATCAAGGTATTGACATAATACATGTCAAAATGTTATTTATATCTTACACACTGACTTTTTAAAAACAAATGACTAACTCAAATGTTTCAATTTCTGTTTAATAGTTACGAGAACCTACATAAAATAAGCAAGTAGCAGAACAAGCCAAAACAACAAATTGAAATGAAACAGAGCAAGAAAAGCTAGCCGTTGTTGAGAACTACAAAACACCTGCCATGCCGCGCCGTTCTGGTTTATCACCTCGCACACCTGCACTCTATCTGTCCACCATTAAACGAATTAAGGCATAATAAGACGCCTACAATATTATGAATGACTTATCGTTGACTCACACCGGAAGCCTGATATAATTACCCGCAAATTCGCACAAAAAACCGACACAATTTTGCGCTCAACTTTTATCCAAAGCACGGGATAATTTTACAAAGTCCTATCTGGAGAGTTTCGCCGTTATATTTCATAATCAAAATCATATTTCAGAGTCAGAGGAGCCGCTCGGAGCCGAGCTCGGGCGTTCGGGAGCGAGGCGAGACGACACTATGAGACTGTCGTCGTCGAGAAGAAATATTGTTAGCGGGGCGACAAGACGGGACTCGCACTTCGCAAACATGATATCTGCTATCTCCAGCCTACATACAGGTACACAACATGTTTCGACTAGAATGATGCGATTTTGTTTTATACTATGTAGTGATTATTATTTCACAGATTTCCGCAAAGAAAAGCCTGAATCTATTCATTAGCGTTGTTTCCTCTTTGTCGCCTATTATGAAAACCAACAGAAGAACGGGCACGAGATTATGGAAAAGTCCTTTCAAGCCGCGGTTCGGCTAATGTAGGTACACAACAAACAAAGAAAGTTGCACACCACAGTAAGAAACCACAGCGTATCGTGGTTGGTTAAGACACTCTCTGACCAATACCTGACAAATATCGGAGCCATGAACCCCTCGCTCACGCCGAGGGCAACGACACAAACCGAACAACAAACGAAGCAAAGTTTCGATTGAAAATTTGAGACAAATACGCGGTCGGTTCGAAAAATCAAACGCGACTTTTTTTTAATGTTATTGTGACAGAACAATCTCGAGGCCCACCTGATGTTAAGTGGACTAACCTCTGCCTATAACAGTTGCAATTCATGACAACTCACGAATTGCAATGCGCCCGTCACATTGAGACATAGTTGTTAAGTCTCATTGTGCCTGTAATTTCACTGGCTCTCAAGGACTACTGCCGGAACACACCCTTCGGTGCTTGGCGGCAGACTTTCTACTTGAGGGTGGTAGCTAGCCAGGCGGGCAATCGCAAAATGCCCTTCCACCATGCGGTGAAGCTCAAGCCGGCGGTGCGGATCGAACCAGGGTACTGCGGCACGGCAGTCCATAGCTATTACCGCTCGGCCATCATTGCTTCAGATCTGGACATTATTCAGTCTAAAACAAATTACATTAGGTACCTGCATACATAACGGAACATTAGCCGTATTCATTTACAGTTTCCGGTATTTGAATAGGATACTTTGTACCGGACTCCACGTACGTGGAATAAGGTTAGAAGATCACGATGAACATGGATTAACTTTGTTAGTCGGTTCAACCAGTATATGTTTGAGCACAAATACAGCATAATAAATAATCAGGAAGAAGATTCAAGTATAATTTGAAATAGCCTAGCCATATAAAGTACCTAATATACAGAGGCGAAGCGCCGCCGCCGACCAAAGTTCGATAATCCGCAAGCCGCTGGCCGTCAGAGATAGGGCAGTTTCGACGAGGGTCACCGAAGTCGAGCGGATGCTTTCGCGTTCCGATGGCGCGGGGGGCTTAGGCCTAGTTGGCACGAAAGAATGGTCACGAATTTCGGGAAAGGGGCTCATAATGTATGTTCTAAATCGAACGGGGAAAGTGGTGTGGAGCATGCGCGAGCCACAGTCATTCGATAAACAGCAGTCCGAGCTCCAGCAATAAGTACCAACACCGCTAATATTTCACGGTACTCACGCGAACGTGCCCGAGCTACCATTGTGTGTAAATCCCGCAGAGAACGTCGACCTAAACAGATTAATTTTAAACGTGCCGTAGCTATGAACAAACACAGACATGCAAATAAGTTTTTAAAATGCTGATAACAGCACAAAATGGACAATTATTAATTAATACATTTCGTGATTGAAAAGGAATTCAAAGTACATAATACCCTAGGGTTGGAATTGTCAATATTCCAACTCGATACGCGATTCTCTCGAACGTACCCTTGAAATATCGTGTGCGAGGAATTTTGGGAACGAGTAACACGACCGGTTCGCAGTAAGGCTTTTAGGGTGACATCAAACATAGAGCTATACAAGCTATAGATACATTGCCGCTGCGGAAGTTAAGCCTCGCTATTTTACCTTTATCCTAAGCTTGTAATTAGACTAATTATTGTCATAGTGATTCGTGATATTTAGTGGCCATGCATAGGATAAAAGTCTTAACGTTACATTATCGAAAGCCAACAGCAGAACTCAGTATCGAAACAAGTGCAGTGACTTGTTTGATGGTAAAATGATGGTGGGTAGAGGAGGCAACTGCGAAATTTTCAACAGAGCCGCCTACACTAATACATAATACTTCAACGCTTATCCTATTGAAATTTGATCAAAACGGAAAGTAAGCTCTAGAGCCTAGACCAAATAAAATGAAAGACAAATTACAGCAAAGTATGAAGACCATATCTCATATCGCTGTTTCTTTCAACTTTATAATTACCGCAACAAAAACTTTCGCATTGCGCTCGAGTCCCATAGGAACAATGTCAAACGACAGTTTAGAAACTCTATATAGATCTCAAAGTTGAGGATCATTCTGTGAACTCAGAATCACGGAAACTTGCACCAACTGTTTTTACCTAGTTTTCTTCTTTAAACACACTTAATAATTCCAACTCAAGTTTATGCACTCCCTTTGGAATAGAACATATTCTTTGGAAGTAGACTTTTCACAGGAGCTGACAAACTTATATGACAGAAGTTTCTCATAACGACATTTTCATATATCAAAAAAATGCCGAAAGTTCTCCTTGGAGATAAGAATGTCAGGGTGAACAGTAATGTTTACGAAAACAGTAATGTCTGCAAGAGGCCAAGGTAAGATAAAAGTTAAACTTGAGTTGATTCAGTGTATCATAATTTAAACTAAAGTTCAAGGAACCGTGAAAAGAACATATCTTTGGAATGTATGTCAATTCATGTTATTCACAAGAAGTATCTTCTTCTTTGAATAACAATCACTATCAAAACTATTTCTAATACGACGAATTTTTTTATCATCTACATTTTATCTCACTATTGTAATAAATAAATCTAGACCTGATTTATAGATAAGATGACATCATTGTATTGTGATGGACACAAATAGGACGACCTTAATAGACAAGTTATTTTAAAATGTCTGATTGGCGGTCATTAACTTCATCTAGACTAGATAAAAAAACATAAGAACTGTATAAGCTGTGCACAGCATAATATATATCAATAAAACTTGTATCCTATCGGAAAGGTCATCGAGATGTCGTGGCGATTTATAGATCAGGCTTTAAAGGTTGGTATTTAATTGAAGTTCCCTCATTAAGTACACTTACCAATGAAACCGAATCGAAATTAAAGAGTTTATACTCCCATTAATTACCTACCCTCTGAATACATTATTAACGCGGTAATTATAAACTAGAGACATTAAGCATTTGCAGAAATAAAACGTTAATGGAACCCCCTTTGTGCAGGTTCAGAAATCCAATCTGTTTGTTACACATGCCATAGTGGATATTACGAGAAGGACAAACCAAATATTGGACCGATATAAGCACACCCTTATCTCAAGACATTGAATGGGCACGTATATTTTCGCCGTCGTAATGTCACACAAATAAAAGAAAATAACGTCGAGTTTTTTCCAGATACTAGAACAGTTCATTAGAAATCGAATTACTATTTATAATATATCATCGCATCCGTGTATCCTCGATGGGGTAGACAGAGGTTTCTAAACAAACACGTTTCGCCATTACTTGAAACCCAACATGTTTTGGCTCTATGTTATAGGTGGCGAGCCCATTGACATCCTATCGGGCACAGTTCCAGACTTAAAAACAAATGAAATAAACATAAAAAATGTTTTAGACAGATTTAATTCAGCATTGGAATATTTCTGATATTCATTAAATGTTTTTAAGCGATTGAGAAGAGCTTAGGGTTGCCAAGCTATAGAATATTTTTGTATATTTATTTATACTATCCTATCATACTACTAAGCTATGTAAGCTCGACAAAGCTACTTCTTGGATAGGTGGCTGCCATTGGCATTTACTACTTGACCTTTTCCGTGCTTCGGAGGCCATATGGCACGCCGCCGTGGCTAGTCCTTTCCTAAGTTTAACTGAGGTTTCAACCGCGTAGTCAAGGATGGAAAAGTGACAATTTTACAAACATACATTATCCTTTTTAGGGTTCCGTATTAGAAAATGGGACCCTATGTACTTGTCTGCGTCCGACGTTAAAATAACAATATGGCTATCTATTTGTATTTTTTTTTGTATAATTTCTGAATGAAATTCTCATTTTTTTTTTTTTTTTTTTTTTTATGCCTGATAGGTTAGCCTTTGACCACTATCTCACCTGATGGTAAGTGATGATGTGGTCGAAGATGTTGTTCAGGCTAACCTAGAAGTACTGGCTCTCAAGGACAGCTGCCGGAACACACCGTTAGGTGCTTGGCGACAGATTTTCTACTTGAGGGTGGTAGCTAGCCAGGCGGGCATTCGCAAAATGCCCTACCACCATGCTATAACGACTGCCATCCTAAGACGACAACCGGGACCGACGGCTTAACGTGCCCTCCGAAGCACGGAAACGCTCAGTAATAATGTCACTAGCGGTCACCCATCCAACTCATGACCGCGCGCGACGTTGCTTAACTTTGCTGATCGGTTGAGAACAGCTAAGTGAACTTCGCTACGAGCGCTTCACAACGCACAACTTCATTTTGACAACGCTAGTTAGCAACCAAACTGCAATGGAACCTATTGGTCTCCATACTTCTACACTGGACGTGAATGAAGCCGTGAATATTTTTCAACCGACCGTCTGTTACTTAAAATTACCTTTGCTTACGAACTGACAGATGCTTGGATAGTTCCAGCATTTAATATTGCCTTAAACAAGCCTTTGGGAATAATAACAATTCTAGGTTAGCCTGAACAACACCTTCGACCTCATCATCACTTACCATAAGTGAGATAGTGATCAAAGGCTATAAACTATAAGACATAAAAAAATAAAAATTACAACTGGAAATACAGCATAAACTTGTTAATAGAAGTCAGTGAACGGATTTTTTATAGACATTTAATTCATAACTATCAACCAATGTCAAGGTACATCGCCCTGCAGATCTTTGGAAACGTAATAGGGCGGTAGCCGGTAGAAATTTCCACACATATGTGTATGTGTGTGTGTTATCGCTCTCGTATAGCTACAATAAAAGAAGGAAGATATAAAGAGATTTTTTTGTACTGTGGTATAGCGTTCCATGTCGTTAAACGTGCGCGTGACTGATAGAAGTACAAAAGGATCGGCATACTAGGGGTAGGTACTTTATTTATGTTATGAGAACTGCGGCGAAATTACAATTTTCTTCGTCTGTGAATAAGGCCACCGGAGTGGTATGCGGATGGTCTGGGTTTAAGTTTGTAATTAGAACTAATACAAATTTCAAACTTAAATACAATCACCTCCTCACTTGAGTTGATGTAAATAACCCCGAGGTCTTAAATGGTAATATAACTTTAACTACTCGATCACGTTATGTGATATCATCACTTGAATTCTCCACACTTGACTGGTAGCATCAAGCGAGCGAAGTCACGACTCCGATCACTCGGTCTCAACAATTTTAATGGCAACGTTCCCATAAATAAGCCTAGGCATTATGTAGACCTCACACACGGCGTCGATTATCAAGTTATGTTCGTGATACGGCAGCTTTACATAACGGGATTTGGCGTGTGTGTGCGAGGGAGGGCTTAGCTTTAGTCACTCGCACCGCAAGCTTATTAGCTGCATACGTCGGACTAGGAAATCCGTTGGAGTAGTGAAGTAAGTATACTAATATCCGTGACTTCACATATTTGTATAAAATGTATTATTATTTACTTTCCGTGGCCTTGTTTCTATTTTCCATTAATTTTATTCTTAATTTTTAGATACAGGTAATATTAGTCAGACTTGTCCCTAAACAAAGCGTAGTATTATTATATTATGTTCTATGACAAAGCGTAAAGTAAGTGAATGTTTTTATAACCTTGTTTATTATACTTCTTTCGACAAATCATAATTGTCGTAAGTTGTTTTCCTGACACTGATTAATTATTTTTTTTTTGTTTGCCACAATCTCACCTCCTAGTAAGTTAGTGGTGAGGAAAGTGTTTCCAGGCTTTATCTAGAATTACTATGTCTCAAAGACAGTTACCGCAACACACCGCTATTGCGTTAGTGCTTGGTGAATAGCGACAGATTTTCTACTTGAGAGTGGAAGTTATCGGGTGGTATTTGAAATGCTGTAACACTATGCAATGATATTCAAGACCAGGTTGCAGGATTCAAACCACGGACCTTCCACGGTATTCCAAAGCGATTGCCGATGGGCCATCATTACTTCTACTCTGCATAACCTGTGGTTAATCCGGACATCAATTTCTCAAATAGGATAGGAAGCCAAGACAAATCAAAGCCATAAACGGACCATATCGTACTGTAGCTAGAGTTATCGTGATATATCTTGGCAATAACTAACTGACATTGGAGACAAGCCCTGGGAAATGATCTCAGTCTCAAAATAATGAGATACATGATAGGACATATATAAGAACGACAACAAAGGTCAAATATGAGGAATCCTAATGGGAAGTACTAATGAAAGAATTAGCTTTTTCTACCTCTGTGTTTGTTAGTTTTCTATAAACATAATTAAGAATCAATGTAATAATTGTTAATAATATGTTCTGAGAGATAACCGTCTGTCCGGAGAAGTATCTAAGAACCAAAAAATTTTTTTTACCTTACAAGTTCGGAATGGTGTTGTTTATCATTCTAAATCTGCGTGGAAAAGTGCTTTTTGTCAGCAGCCGTGGAACAGATTTTTTTAAATTCGAATCTTCATAACTGGTGCAGTTTTTTTTCTTATATTATCAATTGTTTTTGATTTTACTTTTCATTTTTACCGAAATTATATAAAGTTAATCAACACTAATTTACAAATTACGCTTATTAAATAAAATTCCACTGCTTTTCATCATCATCATCATCAACAACAGCCGGTGGACGTCCACCGTTGATCAAAAGCCTCCCCCCTCATTAGGTTTGCATACTCACGCTTGGCAGGCGTCTCAAGAATAGCAGTGTATGATGACATAAGATGTCAGTTCTTCAGAAGGCTACCTCTTCTGGTATTGTTTTCGCTTCGTCGCCTTTTACTACCCCACAGGAAGATATGGGAGAAGAAGTGTGCTATCCTAGCCTGTTATAATGATAGGTTAGCCTTTGACCACTATCTCACCTGATGATAAGTGACGATGTGGTCGAAGATGTTGTTCAGGCTAACCTATAATTATTAGCTCTCAAGGACAGCTGCCGGAACACACCGTTAGGTGTTTGGCGACACTTTTTCTACTTGAGGGTGGTAGCTTGCCAGGCGGGCATTCGCAAATTGCCCTACCAACATGCTATAACGACTGCCATCCTAATATAACAGCCGGGACCGACGGCTTAACGTGCCCTCCGAAGCACGGAAGCGCTCAGTGCCATCTTAAGACAATAATACTGTAGTACGATTGCGACACGAGACGGGTCTGCCATCACGGGAGTCATTAATGACTCAGGTTATACTGGCTGGTGGTATATATCCTTCGGATTTGGTGAGTCACCGACCGACACTGTTTCAAATACGTGCCTCGGGCTACGTGTCGCCTAACGGAAATTCATGATAGACTGAACAAAATCAATGGTGACGTCTAGTTTTGGCACTTTTATCACACCAGTTTTTCTGAAATTCTCCTCATAAATTAATGAGAAGTCATCAAAATTTGTATGATTATTAGATTATGGCCATTACATCTTGACAATTTGGAACTTGAGCGCGAAGTATTTTTATTATGACGAGTATGTTTTATGATATAAATACGAGTCAGGGCAGACCAGAGTCTGTAGACATACGAGTACAGTAGCCGGTATAATGGACCAAAGCATATCAAGCGAACCGTGAGTGTGTATTGTAGTCTGTGTAGCGACCTCTAACACCCTTCGGGGGTATGGAAGCGTGATGAATTGTTTTTTCTGGAAGTTTATCATTTGCTTGATTGTGTTTACTATCTTGACATTTAACTGGTTCTTTTTAATAATACTGAGAGTTGTTTGCGAGTCATTATGCGTTCAAATCCATTAAACGTAAGATAAGATAACCGTTTATATCAAAGAGAAAAATTTAACAAAAAATTATAGAATACTAATTCAATGCAGTATATACACATACAGTATTTGCCATGCAATGTCTAAGAATATCGTAATTATTATGTCAATCTACTAAAGGTTAGGAACATTAGAGAATATTTTTATGTTTACACTGAAATAGCATTTAGTCAGTAAGATCTTTTTTCGCATAATTTTGAATAGGTTCGTATTTAGATGTCAGCGAATGTCCATAGTCCAAATATTGGCCGTATGTCATTACGCGTTTGCCACTATGGGTTTTCTATATATATATTGCGTTTAGGACATAATATGAGTTAGGTATATTGTTCTGCGTCAAGACCCATCCAATATATTCGTCGAATCGGATATTACGCTCCCAAAAGTTTCATCAATCTCAGGGAATTTAGAAATTTATTGGATATGTATTGGTTTTATTGCTTATTATTTTATTGAACTACTCAATAAATCGGGATCAAAAGTATTTTAAATCTTTGCCGTAATCCAGTAGTAGCTAAGGAATCAATGTACTCAATTCAATTAAATCCTATTCAGATAGTTTAGTGGTGAGTGGCAACAAAAAAAAAATTCAAAATTTATAATAGAGTTTATAATATTAGTATGAGATAAAATAACCTTAACTTTGAAATATTTAAATTCTAGAATTTACATATCAAATTTAAATTCTTGCATTTAGGTTTCAACTTTAAATTCTAGAATTTAAGATTATATTTGAAATTTTAGTTAAGTTAAATTCTTGAATTTAGGTTTCAAATTTAAGTTTAAATTTTACCATTTAGGTCTAGTGGTTTTCAGATACACAATAGATAATGTCACTGACTCAGGGTGGGTAGTAGGTACGATTTCGTCGTGGAGTGAATCACCAACGGCAACGTCTGGTTCCGTGTCGGTGCCTCGAGCGACATGGCACCGTGGCTTGCAACTCATGCTGCTTTGGGAATAAAATCAATGAAGGTTTTGCTTTGTTTGAGTTTACATTTCGAAATAATCCTTTATTTCTTTACGACTGTCTACGTTATTTTCCCTTTTAGCCCTCAAATTGGCAAGAAGTTACCGACCAGTACAAATTTAAAACAAACCATATTTAAAACAGATTAGAAAATAATATGCACGCCAAAACTGTCTGTTCTGGTGAAATGTATCAAGTGTAATTATCATTATAATTATGTATATCGATTGACATGGGTTTGAAGAAAATCGTGAAAAGCGTTTAAACAGAATATTTAATAATTTTGTTCCAAATCTTTAAATAATAACAATAATGTAACCGATTTTCAACACTAAGAACTATTTCAACTAAACCGGCAACCACCACTGAACAGTATGCATTACGCAATTTCGCTTTCTTCAAAATAGTAGATTGTTCAACGAGAGTACTAAACAAGTTATTTTAGATGAGACGTTTAAAAGCCCAATCCAAAGGCGAGGACTAGCTAAAAATGTGTTTTATCCACGAGTTATACGCTCTACTTTCACTTCAATTTAAAGGAACTTAAAGAGTGATATTGTTATAATATATATAATATAATTAAAATTAAAACTGATAATTTAACTATGTTCTATTTCCTTTTATTTTTATTTTTCAACTAATAAATGTGACTTTAATAAAACTCCTGATCTATGGGCAATATGGGCATTATTAAAAATCGGGAATCTTCTACAAACTGAACATATTAGAAGAATTCCTCTTTTTGGAGTCGGTTAAAAATCTAAATTACAACAAAAACACCGTTTTTAATTAAATATAAGCATATTTTTCTAAAATTACCAATCAGTCAAATTTCAATAAAACCCGTTCGAAGGAGTTTACACTGGCATTCTGTGGCGAGAAACAATGAGATATCGTAATTTCGTGCAAAGTTAGCATAACATTAACAGGCATTCAACAATGGACGCGTAATGCCTAACGAAGACAAAAGAAAATAAGTGAAACCGGTCAACGCCAGAAACATCAGTTACGGGAGGAATTACCCTTTTGAAAACTTGAAAATAACTAAGTTTCAGTTGTATTAGAACTCTTTGTCAACGAGTACGTCCGGAGCATTACTGCCACCATATATATATATATATATATATATATATATTTCTACCGGCAAGCAGTAATGTTTGGCAGGGCTATAAGAGGGCCTTCCCTCGCCCAAAATCCGGTAGCCAACATCTAAGTCCTCCCTAAAATAAAAGCAATGTTTGTGTTACTGTTTTCCGGTTTGAAGTGTATGGGTATGCCGTTTTAGTGGTGCCGGTGAAATTTGTTTTTTTTTTTTGTACTGGTCGGTAACTTGTTGCCAATTTGGGGGCTAAAAGAGAAAATAACGTACACAGTCGTAAAGAAATAAAGGATTATTTCGAAATGTAAACAATATGACTTAAGAACGGTATATCTCAGGGTGATGGGCGCTTTGCAGTTCGTTACTTGTGACGGGGAGCATCTGTAATAGGCATAAGTTATTGCTTAAGACCAGGTGACCCTCGTGCTTGCTCATTAACAATCCCATAAAATGTACGTAAAACTAAAATGTATTTTGACGATTATTCAACCGCAATCACAAAGTATTCCGAGGGTTCGTAAGTTTATAGAGAGCGCTTCGAGTGCGGCAGTAAATTCCAGCCGAGTGCAAAAGAATGTAAAACCGCCACAGACTGTAGTTTTTCTATAGATTACTGCAGTATACTTTTTATGAGTGAAGTAGGTATGAAACTGCAGAATTACTTACGGCCATTTTTTAAGAAATAAAAAAGCCAAGCCAAGTTAAGTAAGTTTTTAACTAAAAACTGAATTTTCAGAATCTCTTCTCGCGTTCTTTAACCTATACCTATAACACATGCATATAACTTTGTACTGGGCCCGTCACCCTGAGATTCAGTTGTCTTATGTGACTGTAATTTTACTGACTTTCAAGGACAGTTGCCGGAGCACACTGTTAGGTGCTTGACGACAGATTTCTTCTACTCGAGGCTGGGCAAGAGAACACTTGCAAAATGCCTGTCCACCATATGGTGAAGCTCAAGCCGGGGCGATCAAATATAAAAGTATTAGTAATCTTTGTGAATTCTCGTATAATAATAATTATCTGTTGATTATCTATCTGAAATAGTTATTAATCTATCTGAAATAGTTATTATCATAATCTAATGTCGTTGTGGGTATCTAAGTGATATTGAAAGAACATTAGATAAACTACAAACAATGTATATTCATTCCTACAAGTACACCTGTGTGATGATCCACAACAATCAAAATGCATACATAATTGATAACCCTCACACAGCCTATAAAAAATAATCTTACAGCGAATGCAGCTAAAGGAAAAAATATATAAGACCATAAGACATGTCGTAATGTAGGCATCAGAATGTTGGACAATGAAAGAGGCGCATGAAAAAAGTTTGGACGTAAAGCAGCATCTGTGGTGTACTTACATATAGAATAGACAGGATGAGGAATAAGTATATAAGACAGTTTTAAAGTAGCACCAGTGACCGAAAAGTGGCAAGGGTCAGAAGGGACGAGAAACGGAGTATGAATCCGGAGAGATACAGGCCAAAGAAGGTATGGACTATACCCAGAAGGGAAATATTGCGAACAAAAGATGGGTACAACGATACCAAAACAATTATTACGAGCAACAAAACTGTAGTGAAAAATACGGGTTGTGCCGACCCGCTTACACTGGAAGGACGACAGAAAGAAGAACCGAAATAAAAAGATGTAATCTGACCAGTGATATTCTATGTAGTCTCAATAAACACCTTTTATCCACAATATATATTTCCCAAGCGATCGCAATTTTTTACTACGACTTTAGTTTATGGTCAGCAAATTTTAAAATATATTCATAGAAAATAAAAGCCCGTATCTTATCACTAAGATTGTACAATATTAATACAACTCTGCCTGGGTCGGGCACACTCCATGCTGCGTCCCGTAGATTCAGTAATAATTATGGACAATTGTACCAAGCAAGCAATAATTTATAGCATCCATGTGGCTTGTGCACTGAGCAGGCTGTGCGTCGAGCAGGTGCACTCGACACCGCAAGCCGGAGTACCAGCTGTCGAAGGAATGCTATCCTGGGTACAGATTAAACAATAGTTACTACGCAATCCTGTGTACCACCTGTGCCTGCAACTCAATGTCTCACATCAGCACGATTGAGCATTTTTAATATAAAATACATAACAACACGTCTGTACACCCTTGTAGGAGTAAGCTGAGTTGTCTTAGCACCTATATATCGGTAGCTGTTTCATTTTATGTTTTAAGTAAGCGTTATCGTCATCTTCTTACCCTTTCCCCACTCATGTGGGGTCGGCACGATATGTCTTCTGTAACAACACAAAACCACAAAACAAGAAGATATTGAATATTATTTCGCGTCAATACAAAGATATCGTCATCACATCAACCGGAATTTCCACCTTTGAACAAGGTCTCCCCCACATACAAAGATACTAGTTGTAAAAAATACTGCGGTTTTGGAAAATCATGCGTCAAAAGTTTTTTTAAGGTAAATTTATATTTTCCTACACATAATGTTTGCTACAAACGATAGGCTTTCCGAGAATATTGTCCCAACTTCGTAATGTTCAAATTTGCCTATAATAATAACATAAGGTTGGTAACCTACGGTACCAACATAATTTTTTTTGCGAGAGTGTAAGTTTAAAATTTATTCCCAGAACTTACAACATTTTCGTCTCGGTGAAAAAGGTTAAAAAGATTGGAAATAGGACAATAGGACGATTGACAACGCTGAACACAATAATCATTAATACACATATGTTGCGTTTCCTGTACATAACATGCAGTTTATTTTAATATCTACTCCTCGAAAAGCGTGCATGTAATGCATATTTATCCCGGAAGAAATAATGGGATGTGTGGGATAATATTATGCATAGATCAAATTTATTAATTACTATTTCAATAGATATGCATAATTATAAGATAATTATGCAAATCGTGACTATGAATTTAAAGCTTTAGTACATCGTAAGCTAGGTTTTGGCATGTACAGTCGCCTGCAATAATAAGTATACACATTGTAATTTTCAAAATTGTGGCAAAGACTTATGTGTCTCTCTATGTACACAGCAGTATCTTAAAATCAAAGAATAAATTGAATTGTTTCATTAATGTGTATATTAACTTCAATCACTAAGAATTTAGTGACATCACATTATTATGAAAATAACGAAGTGTATACTTATTATTGCAGGCGACTGTACATTAAATACATTCCAAGATAAATTCTCGTATAATAAATATTATAATATAATGATATTTTATAAGGTAAGTAACATCAAGTGGCAATATCAATTTTTTATTTATTTATTTATAGCTCAGATGCTTGCCTTTGACCACTATCTCAACTGATGGTAAGTGATAGTGTTTGGTTTTTCTTCGACCAGTTTGTTCAGGCTAACCTGAACAAACTACTCTACAAGCGCTTTAATAATAAAGACGACTTTGAGAGGGCAAGACAGAGCCTTATTCACGTCATTGCATTGTCATTTCTCGTTTGTCTAGCTCGTAAACGGTATTAGTAAAAAACAATTTGTGTATAATGACACCATACATGAAAAAGTAGCAAGAAAATTTGCGTACTGTATAATAACAGTAGTGCTCGTGGATGTCCTCGTCTCATTGAGTACATTATATTTTCATGCAATGGGCACTGAGCAGCAGTCAAAGACGTCAACTTTAGACCATTATTTTTACGGGGTATATTATCCGGTCCATCTCAAAAACGAAATTGGTTATGAATCTGGAACATTATTGCAATATACTGTGCTGTATCAGCCGGAATGTCCACTGTTGGGGTCGTACACAGCCATAATAGGACAAGTCTAGGACGAGACAAATTCTAGGTTAGCCTGAACCACATCTTCGACCACATCATCACTTACAATCAGGTGAGATAGTGGTCAAAGGCTAACCTATCATGCATAAATTAATAAAAATAAATAATACTCTTCACTTGTCACACATTTTCAGTATGTGTCATTTTTTATGCCAATAAAATTGTGCTATGAGCATCTTAATTTAGAGGGAAGGGAAGATTTTGATCTTATGGAATATTGGAGAATACATATTTAAACTAAGTAAATCTGGGATATAAAAAGCAGTTATCCTTAAGTTCTGGATAAAGATTTAGGATAACGTTTATCCGGGTTTACTAAGTAGTTTAAGAGGCGGACGCCAGTAAGACATCTAAATTACATAAATAGACTCACACACACCAATACCATAATTATGTAAACTCCATTTACCTGTAACAAAGAAAAATACTTATTAATACAAATAAAGAACATTTGTTTCTAATAGCTAACTTAGTTACTACTAGAATACAGTTTCACAGCGGAGACTGGAGACGGATTGATTTTACCGACAGAGATTTTGTGTTAATATTATTTGGAAGCTGTATTTAAAACATTTAACTATATATTGAAGTAGTGAGTGGACATCAGTGGCACAGTAGGTACATATATAATGGAGCGCATGTATACCTTCCCCTTCAGGAAACACGCGAGACCTTGTCACGTTTATCCTTACTCACATTTTATTAAAATTTAAATATATAATTGTCATATAAATTATGCCCCGTGTGGTGCCGGGTTAGAATTGCACCTCCCCATATCATCTCGTGGGTGTCGTAAGAGGCGACTAAGGGAAAAATACTGGAAGGTGGGCAGCAGCGCCTTTTAAAGAACTGCCATCTTACACTGCGATCCCCAAGACGCCTGCCAAGCGTGGGGATTCTGGCAAATACCCCCTTAATAGGGGAGGCTATGTTAAGCAGTGGACGATCCGGCTGGTACAGGTATAGGATATAAATTATACAAAGTTAACTAGTAGTGGCTTGTTCGACTGAACCAGCGTTTTAGGTTGTCTAAATGCGTTCTTTCAATAGCTTTAATCTCGATGTTTTCTATTATAGCATATGGTGTGTTTTTAGATTTTCTATGTAATAACAGGACCTCATTAATAAATCCACAATATCCGCTCTTCGGTCCTTCCTACTTTTTAACGGCTATTTATTTTAAACCATAATTTGTAATAATAAAAGCCGACTAGTCACAAGAATAGCGAGTTACGAGTCACACTCGCATTAAGGAAAATATTTAAATTTTATTTCATATTTATGAACAGTTAGATATTATCGTAAAACTATTCTTAAACTAAACATTTAGATATTGAAGTTCTATTAAATAATTTTAATATATCCAGCTCTCATGGTCATAACTGTAGGATTTCCTTTTGTGATAACTAGTTTGCTCAATTAGGGTCTATATTATATTTTATTGGTATAAAGAAATTGATTAAGAACAGCATTAAAGTAAAATTCGATCGTTTATAATTCGACTATAGTCTGGTTTTTAATTCGAGATCAAAAATGTAAACAAAGAAATGTCAATATATGTCATTGTCAAACTGATAGGTCAGGGTGTTCAATAGTTTTTCTTCAAAAATATTCTAACAAGTGTGGCTATTAAAAACAAAAAAATCTTACACTAATTTTTTCAGGCTTGAATATGCGTAAATATGTACGCGCATATAAAAGTGTTTCATTGTTTCATAATAATGCTATATATTATATTATATTATTGCATTAAATATATTTTTTACATTAAATGCTCCATCCGTTCCCAATATTAGAAAAATTACCAAGTACTTGTAATTTTTTTTCACGGTTAACACCTTTGTTTACATTTTTGATCTCGAATTAAAAACCAGAGTATAGTTACAAATTTATTAATTAATTATACGTATAAAAATGTAGGTAAACATTATATTAACACCTTGTTTATCACATAGACATAGATCATTGTTAACGATGACGTGTTGAGCTAGTTGCTATTTTATACTTGGGCAATTAAATGTTGTTAAATTTTTGTGTTATTGTGTGCGAGAGGGTTCTTTTCAATATCTACAGGTAGTTATGAAGTAAATTTTTAGTAGCTTTATGTACAAATAGAAGGTGATCTTTGTATCCTGTATTAAATTTCATGTTTTGTTACACATATTAAAAAAGGTCAAGTGAAGAACTTCGAACTTCATTTTGAGAATCGCTTTTAAAGGAAACTGTCAAAGTTGTCAAGTTTAATTCATATATCCACTCCCATATGGGAGTGGATATATACTCTCTCCAAAATGAAATTAGAATTTCAAAATGAAGATCATTTTCATTAATTTGGAATAAGTCAATAAGGCCCCTGAACTAGCTGCAATGACAAACCCATATTACACAATATTTACATTTGAACTAAATATAATTTAATCGATTAGAGAATCATATAAAAGTATTACGAAACCTCAAATATTCCGCTAATTGGCTGAATCGCCATATTCAAGTTTCAACATGCAGTATAAAATGTTTAATTGTGCCACCAACAATCTAACTCTTAAAAATCTATCAATTTCCTGTTGACTACACTCCTTTCTACGCAATCGACAAACGAATTCATGCGTTGTGATTAATACGTAATAGCAACTTATTATCTTATTAAAAGGTTGCTGGTAAAATCACAGTTTATTTACTAGTTATCTTACGTAAGTAATAACGACATCCAAGAAGAATAATAAGCTATAGTATTACCACAGTTGCTTCTCAAGAGCAGGTGCAGAGAACGAGCGCATGGGTTATATACTAACTAGGTTTTAATCTGCAAGGTGGGCGGAAGTGGAAACGTGGAATGAGCGGGCGACACAAAATTGCTTTTAAAATACAATACCACAAAAAACAGATTGCCTGAGAACAACCGTAAATTTTATCTTGAGAAACGTTACTAGATTACCTACTTACAGATTACTGGAGAAAAAACAAGTTTTATGGATCGACTTAATTGCAATAGCTGAAAATAATGCTAATTTTTTTACTTTATATTAATTTGAATCATAATAGTACTCCCAGACAAACAACATTGACTTGTTACTAAGTCAGTAATCAAAATTTTGTTCACAACAAAACAAAGTGTTTGATTAATAAATGAATAACAATCTAGTGACCATGGTGAGGGATAGTTTACATTGTGGTACGGAAAGATTTGAGCCGAATTTTTGCTGTGCTTGGAAAACTGACACTGTGGCAGTACACTTAGTAGGTCATCTGTGACTGTAACCCAAAAGTATTCAACATTCGAAATGGGTATGAGGCGTAGTACTGCGATAGGTGGCCAATGGCTCGAAACCTGGTACGGGATTTGCCTTCACCGCATGTTGGTAGACTAGCTATCACTCTCAAGTAGAATATCTCTCACAAACCACCTAACGGTGTGTTCCAGAGACTGATTTTAAGAGCCAGTTTGCATTCTAGGTCAAGCCTGTTATAAAATTTTCAAGTACATAATACCAATTAATCAAAAAGTCCCAACAGCTATTATTAAGAATAACAAAGAGATAAATATTATTGTCATAACAGTTCACTTGCAGTTACTACTTAACACAATGCGGATCCCTGATCACTCAGGTATAACGTGTACTAAAGACTCAATGTCCAACCTATTCAAGCGGAAAGACCTCGTCGTTGCAAGTCTATCCAAGCAGGTATGAACCGCAGATAAAGAAGTTCAGATGGAGCTCGGAGCACGAAACAAGCGAAGCACAAAAAAAACATGATCCTATCATACTGTCCCTTTCAATCGTACGGCAAACCAGTGGAGCGTGAAACGGCCGTCTTGTTAGGAGCATATTTTTTTAACATGTATCGCCCTCCGTACTCCATCCGAACTTATTTCTCTAACTGAGGTATGAATACAATAGGATAATTCTTGAGTGCAATAAGGTCTAATGTACTTGTAAGGTTTCAAAGTTTACTTTAATAATCAAAGTCGTAGCATTTCGATGGGTTTTATGTCATAATAAGAACAATGTTTATTGTGCATAGACCACTACAATGTTAAGTTTCTAATACAATTAATATTAGTAAGCTACCAAAATTACAACAAAAAGGAATATTTTTTTATCACGATCCGGATAACAACTCGCGACCGTTACTTACTGCTAATCATGCTCTGCCAATTGAGCTAAGGAAAAGCCAAATTATTTTTTTCGATTCTATTGTTCTAAAAGTCTTAAGAGCACGGAGATGATTATACATAGAAACCAATCGTCGTAATTTTGTAAACTTATTGCTAAAGAAGTATAAGTTAATTAAAACGTAAAAAACCCGACGGCAGTTTTTTTGTTTGAGAATTTTATCGTTCTATTTAAATTAAAACTGCAAGTTATATCTATTATGGAATCGTTTTTAAAAGCCCTTCATTTTGATACCAAACTTATATTAACTCGATGGGTATGGAATAAAAAAACATAATAATTTTGGTTTCTCACAATATGCCGTCTAAAATCCGCTAGTTTATTTTTTATTTTGTTATGTACCTAGTGTCACTTGCGCTATCAAGACGAATCTAACGACAACTCATACATTAAAATCGGATAAGCCGTTTAGAAGCTATGGTCGAATAAAGAAACTCACACATACATACAGGAACCCTGAAAACAACACTCCTTTGTTGGGCAGTCGTGTAAAAATAACAATGTTAAGAGTTAGTTACCATAAGCAATAAACAAAATAATTAGCAGGTTATTGAGTTTGGTATGATGAAAAATGTATTGTGTGGTGGTAATTATTAAATTTTTATTGGAGATAGGCACAATCTCACTTGATTATTAGTGATGATGTGGTCGATGTTGGTAAACAGGCTTACGAGTAACTGAGACCAGAGAGATACTGGCCTAAAGGACAGCAGCCGGATCTGGGGCATCATTGTCTCATTTGACGTTAATGAAAATGATATTTATTTTGGAATTCGAACTCCATAATGGTCATCGTTTTCACGGGCAAAGGTCTAAATTATGTCAATTTCATCTCTATTACCATTCCAGGGCGCGTTGGGAAATCACTGGGTGAATGTAAAAGTTGCCCGAATGAAAAATAGTACTAGTCAAAATCATATTAAATTCCTAGTCAAAATCGTCTTAGGTTCAATGTCTTATACTTATAATTAACTCTTTCCGTACACAAACTAGAGACCCGGATTAATGACATACAGACGGACAGGCAGACAGCGGAGTCTAATTATAAAGGCTCAATTTTCCTTTAGGGTATCGAACTCTAAAACCGATACATTTTTACAGAGACTATATAATTTTGTCAATAAGTCATGAAAGAGACTAAATTCATAAAGTTGGCAATCAAATTATGTAGAGCGTATAGATACCAGTAAAGTTAGTAATTGTAATTTGGACGTAAATTACTTCGAGTGAGTCAGCTGATACTGCGTTGGCATAATTGAACCTCATTTACTATACTGACCAGCACAGCTGGCCAATTAACTCATAACAGGCCTTTGTGCGTGTTGCGGGGATCAGCTCAATGTTGTGATTGCGTACATCATATCACAGTGACTGCAGGTCAATGATTAAGGTTACAGTGTACGTACCGCATTCTACACAAACGTATTTCGGGGTATTTTAAACACGTGTTCAAATTCGGTGAAATTTTGCATGCATGTACCCAAAAAAACAAACCATCGCGATCAGTCCCGTCCGCAGTCACGTTTAAAGTAGCGATAGTTCTATTTACTATTCTTAATCAAGTTTATTGGGCGTAACATTAAGGTACGCTCTTATAAAAAGCATATAAACATTTATTCTAAATAATTGAAAAATATATAGACGTGATCCCCACCGCGGTAACAGCCGATTGCGTTGGATTGCGCGTTAGATGGAAACTTATGTACGTATCTAAGTATCCTTATTTTCATCAACTGCCGTTATATGTTCGTTTAACAAGGCCACCCCATTCAGGCGGAATTATATATATACATATATAAAATGGGGAATCTTGGGAAATCTTCAGAAGTCGCTACTACATATTACGACTCCCACAGAAAGTTTGGGGGTATTAATTAAACTTGATCATATCCTATCATATTTGCAGATTGTGTAGGCAAAGTAGGTACCTACGTTTAAGTTTAATATAATGTGCCTAGGGCATAATGTTAGGGACTGTGCACGGTGCGTTGCTGCCAGCCTACTTGCCAGGTAGTGCAAGTGTGTATAATTAAGCGCTAATGGTGGACGATTAACCTAGAGACCTTTATGCGCGGTATCGCGATCAGCTGAGCGCTCTTGGCGACCGCGGCCGCCGCTCGTTGCCACCTCTCAATTCGCTCGCGACCTATTTCCCTGTACAGTCGGTAACCGAACCGGCTTATCATTGTATTAATTTTATATGAGAGCATGTGTTTTTTCCGCGTACCTAAAACATTTCTTTTGATTCTGGATAAAGGTAGATTTAACGGAAATTGTCCGTATTCCGACGCTCAGGCGTTATTAATCATAATTTCCTGTATAAACGCCACTCAGTGCGTTTTTTTCTTATGTTTGATAGGTAAGCCTTTGACCACTATATCTCTATACTATGGTAAGTGATGTTGACTGTTCGAAAATGTTATTCAGGCAAGTTAACCTAGAAAAACTGGCTCTTAAAGATAGCTGCCGGAACACACCGTCAGTTGCTTAGCGACAGATTTTCTACTTGAGGGTGGTAGCCAACCAGGCGGGCATTCGCTTAATGCCCTACCACCATGCTATAACGACTGCTATCCTAAGACAACAACAGAGAGTCACGGATTAACGTGCCTTCCGAAGCACGGAAGCGCTCAGTAGTAATGTCACTAGCGGTCACCCATCCAACTCATGACTGTGGTTGACATTGCTTAACTTTGCTGATCGGTTACGAACAGCTAAGCAAAACTTCGCTACGAGCGCTTCAATTTACTTTTGATCGTCATTTTCATATGGAAATAGTTTTATTAATTCTCAGCAATATTCTCGCAGAATGTAGGTACTACAACCCCATAGTGTGGTATAATAAGTGTGTAACAAGCTACTCTAGAGAGAAAATTAGAGCTAATAAGATCTAAGTAGGACAACTCATATCTATATCCACAAAGTACTTTATTGCCGTTTAACAATAGATTATGATATCTACCTTGCTACATTGTCTAATCAGGTGAATTGTTACAATCCTTGTAAAGCGCTCGTAGCGTAGCTTACTAAGTAATTCTTAACCGATGAACTACCGCCGCGGTCATGACTTGGATGGGTGACCGCTCGTGGCATTACTACTTTGCATGCACGTGTTTCGGAGGGCAGGTTAAGCCGTGGGTCCCGGTTGTTGTTTTAGGATAGCAGTCGATATAGCAGAGAAGAGATACTAGTAAATCTGTCGCCAAACACCTAACGGGTATGTTCCGGCAGCTCTCCTTGAGAGCCAGTTTTTCTAGGTTAGCCTGAATAACATCTACTAACACATCATCACTTACCATCAGAAGAGGTAGTGGTCAAAGGCTAGCCTATCAGCTATAAAAAGCCTTTAATATTTACCTTCTTCAAAGAGTTATATACCGTACAGTTCAGAAAATAATATAAGAACTATTTCACACCCACCTATTTGATGCCGTTAAAGGGCTAGGATAAGAAAAATTATACGCCAACTGTGCTGCAAGCCACTAATCATATCATGCTCCTTAAGTATTGCTGGTTGCTGCGCATTACGCGCACAATGGAGCACTTTACCATCATATCGCTCTCATTAGCCAAAAAATAATACCAACAAGGGCTTTCTCAATGGTTGTCAATTTCCAAATGGTTACAGTACAGTCAGGACGACGACCACCCATTAAAACAAGACCAAAACTTCCACAATAAGTTCGCTTATACATTAATATACTTGTATTTCACATGTGTGTTGTTAGTGAAAAAAATATATATATTACAAAAATATTAAATTATTCGAACCCGCGACCAACCGTCCCTATAGCCGAGACATCCTCAACCGATTGATCTATCTTAATGAGTGAGTCATAGCTCAATTTAATCCTTTCGTTCCTATTGTTTAACTGTCTGAAGGAGACGGGAGAGGAGATATATGGTACCGAACACCATATCCAACGTGGATAAGGGTAGGAGATAACGACAATAACGGGGAAAAAATATCGTTAGCCATATGTATTCATGTGTCAGCAGTATGAACAAGTATGTACAACAAACAGCAGCGGCACACAGACATTTGTCCGAGTTATTCCGGTCACAAAGACGTTATTTCTAAACGTGACCAAGTGACACATCGCAGCGTGAGACTGAACCTTAAGGACTAAGCGACTTTGTATACAATGTACAAATGGCCATGTATAACAAAGATTGCATCGCATTAGGAACGGAAGTAGGTTAATTTCATTTTCACAAAGACAAGTATCCTACCCTTATCCGACTCGTGTGGGGTCTTTAAATGATGTCATATAAAACACAAAGGACAAATAAGAACATATAAAAATATTTTTTTTCTCTCGGGTCTTCACAACATTTTGTTATAAGCCTGTATCCACCCACTGTTGGGTATAAGGCTCCTTGCTCACGCCATTTTTCCGGTCATATGCCTTATCGTAACCTATAAAACGCCTTATATAAAACACAAGAACATGTTGAAAATATGTTTATGCCACCACATTATATCAATAAAAAGAAGTGTACTTGGATATCAGATAAATTATTATATATGTCTAGAAAAAAAAATGAACTCTTAAATATACATTTGAATGATACAACACATAAACAAAACGAGTTAATTTATAAAAAATATAGAAATAAAACTAACAGGCTGATCAATAAGGCTAGAAATATGTCAATAAAAAAAGATATTTGTCAAAATTATAAAAACCCAAAAAAAATGTGGGAAATAATAAATCGATTAACTGGTCGAATAACAAAATCTGTTGACGACTTGATTATAAAATATTTCAAAATGAAAGCGAAATTAATATCAAATAAATTTGCCAATGACTTTGAATCCAATGTAAGCAGAATTATAAATAGCTGTGATGATGCGTTGCTTGATGAAAACTCATATAAAAATACACCTAATGTCACTTTCAGATTTAAAAAAATTAACGAAGAATCATTAAATAAAATACTTAACAGTATTAGCGAAAAAAAAAGTCCTGGGTACGATCAAATAAGGGCCAAAGATATCAAATATATTGCGTCATATATAGCACCAGTATTGACCCATTTAATAAATAGTTGTATATACCATCGAACATATCCGGATAAGTTAAAAATAGGAATAGTACGGCCTATTCATAAAAAAGGCAAATACACAGATACAAATAACTATAGGCCCATTACAATTTTATCTTGTATAGACAAAATTATCGAAAAGTATATAGGGCAAAATATGAATGAGTTTTTATCAATTAACGGAATCATTCACACTAAACAGTTTGGGTTTCAAAAACATAAGAGTACCACCCAACTATTGTCATTGTTTACAGACGAAATAAATGGGTACTTAAATGATAGAAAACATGTTCTAACAGTAATGATTGATTTCAGCAAAGCCTTTGATTGTTTAAATTATAAAATACTGTACAAAAAATTGCAGCAGAATGGAATACAGGGTCCAGCACTTGACTGGTTCAAAAACTACCACACAAACAGATATAACACAGTTTGTATAGCCGGAGAACATAGCGATCCAATACCGACCCTCCACGGTACAGCACAAGGATCGATAATAGGCCCAACCGAGTACTTAATTTATGTTAATGACATGTGCAACCTGTTTCGTCTCGGCTCTGTGTACCAATTCGCTGACGACACCTGTCTTATAACCGCGCACCGAGAGATTGATGTCGCACAACGCATGATGCAACATGAGTTTGATTTATTGTGTAAATGGGCGCATGACGTCGGATTATCCATAAATATTGAAAAAACAAAGTTATTACACATTCACTCACCTTACATAATAAGTAGGTCAACGCCTTACATTGTAGCCCATGAACACAGCTGCATGCATGCGCCACATCTATCCTGTAGCTGCAAGCCACTTAATGTAGTAAAACAACACACTTACCTAGGTTTGAAAATTGACGACAAATTCAACTGGGGCCCGCACATAGAACATGTATGTAACAAACTTAGATCAATATTAGCAAAACTAAGTGTTTTAAAACATAAGTTACCTTATAACACACTAAGACTTTTATATACATCTATGGCAGACTCGATAATAAACTATGGTATCACTAGCTACGGACGCACATATAAAACCTACCTTTTAGATATTTACAATTTGCAATTAAGACTGTTGAAAGCTATAGTACCTCTCAAAATTAAGTTTAAATACAAAGATAACTATGATAAATTATTTCAATATTGTAAAGTAATGAGTATATTTGACAAATTAAAATTCGCTTTTATAACTGAAAATTATATTAATATAAAAAATTTGGAAACATGCAGAAGACCATGCAATCTACGAAACTTGCCTAATATTCCATTGTTCAAAATACCTAAATGTAACAATAATTATGGGAGAAGGGTTCAGACATGCTTATTACCTATACTATTAAATACCTTACCCAGAACAATAATAGCAAAAATAGATAAACAGAAACCTAAAGTAGTCAAAAACATTTTAAAAAGATTTTATATACTGGAAAAATATAAGTAAATTAATGAATGTTTGCAAACAACATTGTTTGAACTGTTATCATACTTTTTAGCACTTAAGTTAGTTGTTTTGTACCAAATTACTAAAAGAGGCTTATATTACAATCTTTAATTTTAAGATTTTGATAAGTCTCATTGACTTCATTTGTACCATACAATTAAGCAATAAACAGTTTAAATTTTAATTTTTTTTTTTATCTACAAAATGCCTTCTCTAAAAACACAATGGACAACTTATAACTTAACTAGTTGTAAAATAAATTGGCGTTGGTTTCATGGCCGGCCGCCTGCCAGACACCTACTCTTCTTGTGAATTATCTTGTTGGTAGTATACTTGCTAAGTTTCAGGTAATCAAGGTCTTGGAAATGAGAAGGAGCCCTGTTGTGCTCCTACTGTGCTCGCCACCATATTTTGTTCTCATATAATTGGGGAGGACCATGTTCCGGGCACAGTTCCAAGACTGCTACTGAACATTTCTTTGTCAGATAAAGCCAACAATTGTGTTACCCAAGAATCGAATTTAGGACATCAAATATTCAAACTATTTTATGCACAAGGCGTAAGGCACGGTTAAATATATTTTAGCTTAGCACGCGATAGTGCTTGCAATAATATTTAGAAACATAGAAGGGTAGCGAAATCATTCCGTGAGTTAAGTGTTTGAAAAAACTTTCGATCAGATGAAGTCTGTTGGTCTGGTTGATGGCCGCGCATCATCCCCTATGACGGTTAAATTAAAACAATTGGAGCACAAAATTTCGGCTAGAAATGCCAAGTCCATGTGGCCGAGGAGGTTTAGGCATCCGACGCGATATCGGAGGACGCGGGTTCGATTCCCGCCTTGGGCATAAAATGTTGTACTCCAATAATTTGTTAAATGTATTTTCGCTTTGCACGCGATAGTGCTTGTAATAATATTTAGTAATCAGTATTTTTTTAGTTTAATCTAAGTTAAATCGGAATTGCAAAACAAGAAGTACGCGAGAGTGGTCAATTGTAGGTCCATCAGCAAAAACATTAAAACCTAGCCTTCTAATAAATGAATATTATTACAACAAAGTACCATACAAGGCTAGAAGGGTATATTATACTATAAATATTCTAAAATATAGTCATAATATGGTGAGTTTTAAATGTCAAATACCTTACAAGTATAAAACTATGGACGGTCAAGTCAATAATAATCTTCATATTACACGGTAAGGAACGACAAAGTAAATAATAGCTGAAGTAGGCAACCAGCTTCACCACAATGGCCACTTGATTTTCCAAGCTTGCAGGCGACAATGTTAGCTGAATTCGAGTCGTCGTCGGTCGCACCGTTAACCCATTTCGAACACTGCCAACTGCTAACGGAAGTAATCGATTGATTCTGTATATTACTTCTATTATTGTGTATAAAAATAATGCTGCAAGCAATTAGCTAGAAATTAATAACCTGATATCTTGAATATCTTTAATTCTTAATACCTATAACAGCGCAGGGGCTATGCTTAAAACCTGAACATCATGACTAGAGCTGATCAGATTTTTCAAGAACCATCGCATGAATATAAAAACAACATCGAAATCTGTGCAACCGCTTGGGAGCTACGGTACCTTTGTTTTTTCTGTCTCGAATGACAAATAAGTAAACCAATGCTACAAACGAAAATCCGAGTATTGCTGGTGGGGGTTAGTCTGGGGGTTAAATACAGTATTTGTTAATATTTTCATCGCTCTAACAACAATCACATGATGAAGTGCCGCTGCAAGTTTCAGAATTTAATCTAAAGTACCTTTGGACTCGCATCATACATCCTTCAGGTCATAGAATTTATTAGGTATATGAACAAATGTGTACACATAGTATATGACAGTTTCCTGAGCTCTATTTACTTATGATTGCCTCCTATCAATCATAAGTAGAAAATAGAGGAAACAAATCTCAACACCATTCAACGGGACAGTTGAATCAGCAAGATACTGACTTCAACACTACGAATAAATATGTATTCGTAGCTTCAACAGGTTTTTTTCATACTTTGCAGTGTAGTAAGTTGAATCCTTATTTTTTGAAAAAATAAGTTGATACTGATGAAGTTATTTTTAAACGAATTTAAAAATTGAGCTTGTTCTCATTTCTACTATTTGTTTGTTACGTGATAACTCTGCCGATTATAAACAGATACCTCAAAGTTGGACCCATTTAATTCTTCATCAACATCAGTCAAGTAGTTTTTAAGTTACAGTCAATTAACTGAAAAATGTATTTCCACTGGAAGATTTAATGGTAAGTGAAACTCTTGTTAGTGAACAATATTTTAGGCGAGAAAGATCTTGTAAGCAGTATGCATTCCTAAAACGAGTGAAATTATTAAAAAAAAAAGAAACAAATGACTCCAAAACTAAAAAGTATGAAATAACTTGTGGAAGTCGGACCTTGATGTGAGGTCAGTGTTATGAATCATCGTGGTACCTGCTCAACAAGGTATTCATACTTTTTAGTGTTGGAAGTCGGTAAGGTACTTTTTAAAAGCATTTTTAGGTAAGAAACATGCAATATCAGTAAGTGAAGCGAAAGCGAGAGTAGGAGCTAGTGACAAATAGAGATGATAAATAACTTTGTTTACAATTTGGCTTTTCTCTACCAACCTCTGACAAACTAAGAAGGAGAGACAGAGCCGGGTAGAATATCAAACTGAAGCCACTAGTTTATATATGTGTGCATTGAAAGTGTTGCCATATGTAAGAAAAAAATACTAATTTGTGGGATTTATGGCAGATACATTTTTGATGATATAAATAGACAGAATACAGGAAAATCTGTTCGATAAAGTACAATAATATAGCCTAATCCTCACGATTATCATTTTGTATAATATACAAAATAATAATATATGATTTTTTTTTATAATATTCTGTAATTCACATATATGGTAGGGTTTCGACGCAGGTGCCGTAGTTGGAAATAAAACAACTTGGCGCGGGTTCGAATCCCGCACTTGACGATAGTTTTCTTTTTTCGTAAATTTGTAATTTTGTAATGTAATCCGCCGAGCATGCGTTATTACAAACATAACAATCTTAAAATATTAGCTTGTTTAATTAAAGTATTTAACGGTAGTGATACGTACACCGACTTTTAAAATCTGCACACTTTTGGAAACAATCTAAAATGTATGTCTGGCAACACTTTTGTTTACATTTTTATTCGAAATTATAACCTAAATTGCGTCGTATAATATTAAAGAAAGTACATTATATTAAATACTTACGTGTATTTTAATACTCAAGTCTGTTTTTGTTAATTTATTAATTCCGTTATGTGTGACGTGCGTAATGTGCGACGGTCTATCGTGGATGAGGACAAAATTGGCAGAATTTTATGCTTCACTTTTGAATTTCTTTAGACTCACTCTTTATTTCTTAATTGCTCTGAGCTACCAACATAACATAATTGTAACTGTGCCAGCTGTGTTAATTGAAGATATCGTAGCTAACTGAGCGGAACAGGTCCAGTTAGTTTATGCGAATTAGGAAATGTACATATATTACATTTCCTAATTCGCATCGCTCGTGTTTAATATGACAATCTTGATATATTAACACAGTGTAAAGCTATTTCACTGCAATTAAGCCAATCACTCATGCAATGCGGAAAGGTGGATTCGCGTAACAAGGCATTATTCATGTGTTTAGTGTTCCGTACCTCAAAAGGACCACGAAACCTTATAGAATTAATAATCATCTTAATCTTAATCACTTTGTTGTCCGTCTTTCTGTCTGTCAAGACCCATTTTCTCAAGAACGGTATCAAGCTGAATTTCATATCAGATCTACTGTTCCTTGGAGCTGTGAAAAAATCAAACTTCTAAGCCAACGTAATCAAAAGATACAGTCGTATGTGCTCCGAATTTTCGACACTCGCAAGGGCCTCAAAACCTACAGGGTACTTCCCGTGAACTCAGAATCTTGAAATTTGGTACGAAGCAACGTCTTATAGCACAGATAAAGGAAAAATTGCGGATGGCATACATTTTTGGTTACATAATTTAATAAAAATATTCTTAATAATTTTCATATGTTATGGATTTCATTGAGCAATGAATATACCACAACTTTTACTTATATACCTACAGGTTTGTACGGAACCCTCGGTGCGCGAGTCCGACTCGCACTTGGCTGTTTTCTTTTTAATGTTACGAAGTGACGAGGCGCGCAAGTAGCCCAACAGATGGTAAGCATCTCACCTGGCTGTTACAGTTGCAGTATCACCGTTCTGCGTGACACTGCACTGCATGTGCTCGTCACTACAAGACATTAGTTCGTATGTCTCGATAGCATAGTAATTTCATTTCCTACAGTGCCCTCCACTTATAAGCATAGCAGTGTTTACTTACGCGCTACTGCTTCGATTCATATGTAAACCGTACAATCGTTGCAACTTCTTTTTCCAGTTCATTTGCCCCATATATATTATCTTTATAAATATTTTTTCATTTTGACAAAAGCATGAAGCTACTGATGGGTTAGGTAGGGTATTATGGGCACAGTGAAATTTAGTCACGATTTTCGATTCGATACTCGTGAAATTTGGATATCAAATTAGGAGGATATATATTGCTTTTTGTGAAAATTTAGCACAATTGATGTAAAAATAAAATTATTTCCAAGACCTGTACCACTGAACGAGCGACAAATAATTATTATTAATCATTTAATTCAGATGAAATCCATAATACAAGTCGATAAATGTCACAGAACATAAGATAATATAAACTAAATTAAACTAATTAAGGTTTTTCGCCCATCATAATACCCATCCACTTATTTTGTAATGGGCAGTCAGACCTGGCCGTAATCATTTGCAGAATGCTGTTGCGACTGCATCGCACTCGCTGCTGTAGGGAAGCAACTTTCTTGCGAATAACAGCATGAAAGCCGTCCGTGTGCGACTCAGCAAACATCGCTGAAGCGCTGAAAAAGCGAGGCAACCCCATCAGCATCCTGAAAATATCATTGTATTGGACTCGTAGGTCACTCGCCGTCCGTCGAGTATGATTCAACCACAAGCTACTCGTGTAAAAAGACTGACAGTATGCCCTAAAAAGGGTTATTTTTACTTCCCTCGAGCAGCGTGAAAATCGGCGTGCTATCATATTTCCCCGGACCGCCAGCGCCCTACGTTCTCTTTCTATATCCGCGTCATCTTTGAGATCCTCCGTCACAATGTGCCCCAGATATTTAAAGCTACTAACCACTTGCAGCGCTGCACCATTAAGCATAATTGGCGGAACATGAACAGGTTTTGTATTCCTACCCCTGAATATTAGAACTTCACTCTTCTTGGAGTTATAACTCAGTCCATGTTCCCTCGCATACGCCTCACAGATATTGACAAGCTTACGAATCGACCCTACCGACGGTCCCAGCAGTACCATGTCGTCCGCGTAACTGATGTTGTTGACGCATACTCCATCTATAAAACATCCTGTATGGGTACTGCTGAGTTCACCGATAAGGTCGTTTACATAAAGGTTGAACAGCAGAGGAGAGGTAATCCCACCCTGCCTTACACCACATTCCATACCATATGCCTCAGACAAAGTCCCCGCCCATCTAACCTGGTTCTGCTGACAACCATACCAGCTTTTTATCATTATGACGATTTCAGCTGGCACACCTGCAGACCGCATCTTGCTCCAAAGCTTTCCATACAGAACAGTATCAAATGCTTTGGAGAGATCAAGGAAGCAGGCGTGTACTGGGGTCTTCCGGTCTGTATAGTACCTGACAGCCTGCTTAAGACACAAGACAGCACTTTCCGTTGATAATCTAGCCCTAAAGCCGAATTGCGCATCGTGCAGTTTGACGTATTGCAACAGTATGTCATTAAGCAGGCTATCAAGAACCTTCGCCAGTATTGTGGCCAGAGAAATGGGCCGGTAATTGTTCTTATCTGATGCATCTCCAGTTTTACATTTAATAATCGGTATGACTATAGTCTTCGTCATCTCCTCAGGCAGATATCCATGACACAGACACAAGTTGTAAAACATGGAGAGCACGCGCGGTAAATGAAACCCAGCATACTGGATATGCTCGATGCTGAGACTGTCGTGTCCAGGTGATTTTCCTCTAGACATAGAATTGATAATCTTTCTAACATTTTTCGTATTAAAGTGTATTGATCGTTCTAAACCGACAGTCTCATGATCCAGCGATTCACCCATCGCTGAATCCACCCCTGGTGTTACCCTAAAGTTGTCTTTAAAGAGATCAGCGATCATTTTATGATCAGTCACCTCATCTATACTCACAGGGAAGCCAGGCTTAACATTCAATTTATTTGTACCTTTCCAGAAATGTTTGAAGTCTTTGGCAGTGTGTAGTGAGGCAAGAATGTCCATTTTTATCTGGTCTTGTCTATCTTTACACCATTTTAGTTGCGCCTTAAACAATTTCCTGCTCTCACACATTTTCTCATAAACATGGCCATAATTTGGCTTACCTGCTTCAATCCAAGACAAAAACTTAAGCCTGGCCTCTCCGTGGAATGGTGCTACGTGTTTATTCCACCCAGCAATGTACCCTCCTCTCCTCCGTGCCGCCTTACGTTCACAAGAATCTGATGCAGCCTCTGTCAGAATGGTGATTATATCCGAGTACATTTTATCTAAAATATATCTATGATCAAGATTTGAACACATTCCATCAGAACATTGGGAGAGCGTACTTGGAAAATCAATATCTCTTAATCGAGAGTTACAGAGTTGATGATAGCGGTAAATTTGATCAACAGTTCGCTCTCCCCATATTATTTTATTTACATTCAGAACCTGATTCGTACGGTCCGGGCTATACTTACAACATATCTTCCCTAGGTCGCATTCCATGAAAAGTGGGAAATGGTCAGACCACACCGAGTCAATTTTAACATAGACATGATCATGATTATGAACATGATTATGAATGACATTGCAGCTCGTGTTACTACGCAATGATCTAACCATCTCACACATCCATGTACATCGCTAATGTAAGTAAAAGTGCCCGACTCCGAGCCCAATTTATTAATGTCAGCACAAACCCACTTTTGGTCATAGCAAAAATCTAATAGCTTTTCACCAAACCGAGCTTCTGGGTGTGCGTTGAAATCTCCTAACATATAGATAGCCTCCGCATCAGAGTTTTCTTCCACTATCGAACTTAATTTACCTAAGCACTGAGTAAACTCAAACAAATTGTCTTTCGTGTCAGTAGGCATATATACACTCACTATTATCACACACTTATTACATAGTCTAACTTTTATACCCGTTAAACGCACATCATGACACTCAATGACTGACACTGCCCGAAAGACACTTTTTCTCCACAGCAGGGCTACACCTCCATACGGCCTTCCTCGTAGAACGCCTGCTGATGTATCCACAGATGAAGTACCGACGCAGGCGAAGTCATCATCTACCGTGTTCAACAGTGGCAAGTCGTGTGTCAACAAACAATGTTCCTGCAGTGCGACTATACTAGCCTGCCTGCAAATTGTTCTTATATCATTCAGAGAACTCTTAAATGACCTACAATTGAAGGAGACTAGTTTTGTATATGAATAACTATCCATATTTTTTGTTAGTTGTGTTCCTCTCATCACCAGGAGTATATTTCACCTGATTTTTAGCCACATAGTTGACAAATCGTCTGAATGAAATCCCAGTAGGCCAAAAACTATCATCCAGATATATTTCTAACTTGGCTTTGCTCACAAAAAGTTTATAAGCATTATAGTTTCGTAGTCGCGTCATTTTGATCTTGATGGGCGAGACTTCTTCTTTTGTCCTTGCTAGAATGTACTCTGCAATATCGGTTCCAGTAACATCTTTATGTACATTAGTGATAAAAAGTGGTATCTTTGTATCAGCAGCCTTAAATTTAGTATTTTGATCACAACTCGCTTTGCCTTTATTCGTTATTAATTTATTTTTCAGGCGTTTTCTTTGCACTATCTGCCACTTTTCATCCATTACAGGCTCATGCCACAAACCCTTTCTATTTCCGACCTCGGCAAAAGTAGGTTTCATAGCGTTCTGCTTATCAAGCATATCATGCCCCATTTCATTTATTACACTATTACAAAGTGAGCTATCTCCTGTGCCTTCATGTGGAATATGTGCAGTTGGTGTGCTTGTGGGTGACGGCACGGACTCTTGCGCCACCGCTGCGCTATCAGGAAAAGCGGTGCGGGTGATTATATTCCTCTCATTGGTACAAACTGGTTTAGCACTGCTGCAAGTAGTGACCGTCTCATCAAAACCAACTGTCTGAGCACTGCAAGAGGTAGCTGCCCTCTCGTCAGATATCTTGGGCATAGCGCTTACAGTGGAGGCTGGTTCCTCAGCGGTTGGCAGCTGTAAAGACGTCTCAACTGTTGAGTCATTTATTAAACCAATCGCTATCGGCTCCCTGCCTACCAACTTTGCACCACGTGCGCGTGTGTTTACGAAATCAAATCCTTCCATGTGATTGTCAATAGTCGTATTTGTCAAAGAGTCATATTTATAAGAATTAATTTTTGCCTCCAAGGCGTGTAGCTGCTCAGTTGTTACATATGTGCTCTTAATATTGTCTAATTGCGACTTCAATAAAACTATGTCTTTCAATAGGGCTGAGACATCACAATGATCGAAGGTTAATGCGGGTAGTTTGTGAAGTTCTTTAGCCACAAATATAGGAATTGCACCGTCAGGATCTAAACATTTAAGCACAGTTATAATGTCTTCAATGTCTCTTTGTATTTTATCTCCTTTTTTATTTCGCCTCTTTATTTTCTTTATATCCGTTGTGATAGCATCAAACAATAAATTTTTTGATTTCTCCACCTCTGCCATATCAAAAGATGATACACATATACGCATCAAACTTTCCTGGTCCATCACATCAATCTTATTGGCAATGAATGCCAACATCTCATCTATGACGACGTTACAACTCGCACACTTAACAGTACTCATTATCCTTATGAAAATTAAGGCGAGCGAGTGTATTCTAAACAAGACTGATCACGAAGCGAAAAATTGTGTGTACTTATTCTGTTTTTATTTACCCCAAATTATGAGGAAAATATCCAGGTATGGTATCCTTGGTATGTCAACGACTTGTCAATATCGAATTGATAGCTGTCAGTCGAGTTTGACACAACAATACCGCAGGTATAATGGGGGTAGCATCTTTCAACTGATGTCAGATACTAAATTAATAAAGTTGTAGGGTATTTAAATATTGATAAAAACTCACGATATTTGGCGTTGAAACGTTGAGTTTTTACTGGATATTACTTTGTGAAGTCCATCCCAAGGTAAACTGTGAAAATCACTATTTTATTTATATGTAACTGTTTTTCTATAAAAATTAAAATGATTTCGTAAACAGACCGTGCACTCACTATACAGGCAGGGTTGCCAATAATTCAACTGTGACTGAAATCCCACTATAAATTGATTAGCTATATGCTAGAACTAGACTAAATAGTGCTTGAGCAATTTGAACAGATTAACAGAATTGTCGTATGTCAGCCTACCGGAATTAGCGCTATAAAGGCATTCAAACTTTGAACATGATTGATAGGGTGTCGAAATATTAACTTGTAGACGACGACGAATACATTCGGGTTAAAATGACTCACGCTAAATGTATTTTGATAGCTTTGAAACCACAACCGGTCTCATACGAACGAGTAGACTGTAATAATTACTGCGGGAGATCTACAGGATTTGTTTATGTTTAGGCTAATTACAGCAGTAGACTGAAAAATCTCACACATAAGATTAAAAGTGTAAAATTATGATTATAAATTAATTTAACGGCTTAAACTACATTATTTTCATAAAACAGTGCGACTTCACTCCTTCATGTAAGTTGTAGAAGTCTTAATAATGTTATTTAAGTCTTGTACTATACGTACGTAGCTCCGTATACATTCATAATTATATTGTATCAGTTGAAAAAAACTGCGAGTCAGGCCTCGCACTTATTGGGATCCCTTCGCAACCACTTATGATGAAAAAAAATCTCGTTTTCATCACTTTTAACTAGGTTGAAAGTAAATCAAAACATTTTTTGGTTGAAATTACAGGCACATGAGACTTAACAACTATGTCTCAAAGTGACTTATTACAACAATAATGTTCTAAAAGTAATATCTATGACATTCACCCATTTATGGAAAAAGATTAATAAGTATATTTGTTTTTTACTCAAGCAGCTCTAGACCCCTATGACCCCATACATTCTCAGGTAATTTTGAGGGTGGAACCAAAACAGGTGTTATGTCCTGAAAAATAATGAATTCCTTATAAATTATAAGGAATCATGACTTACTATCAGGTGAGATTGTTGTCAAAGGCTTACCTATCCGCAAAAAAAAACAAGTTTGTTTGACTCATTCCTTCTAAGAGATAGAGACCTCGTGTCGTACGGACAGACTGACAGACAGACAGACGGCATTGTATCAGTAATAGGGCTCCATTTTTCCCTATGGGTACGGAACCTTAAAAACTAACGAAATGAAGTAATCGCGTGCCAACATCCACTGTTAAATAACTATAATCTCATCGAATGAATCGAAAGACTGAACAATGGTCTCGTCCATGGACGGATATGCACATTACTCGGTATGTATGGAGAATCGATTATTTCCCCTCAATTAGACACTACACTTACTGCTCTCCAGACCGTTAAAAATTGAAAGTCGTAATATATAACGTGCTATAATTCAAATACCATTGTGGTGACGACGCTGCGCTGCGTGACAACTCACACGATTATCAAAGGAACCATGCACATCTCGCAATTGATCGTCTTTCAATCCATCAGAAATTGTTTACAAGCATTGGATTGTTTGTCGATAAAACGGGATAAATTACAATAAACATTTACGCATCGAAATATAATTCCGCGTGATGTATATCGAACATCTAGTTTCAACAAAAGGGCAAATACCAAAACTTATTACCAATTCGCGTTCCTCCTAAATGCTCGGCAAACATCTGTCTTCCCTCCTTTCTTAGCTAAAGGTCGCAAACTTGAAGGGCGCAGGCAGTTGAATGAGAAGGCGATAAAGGCCCGGGCGGGGGAGGCTGCGGAGCGCGGGGGAGCATACACTTACATTACACCCCATTCCGCAGATCAACAACCCCGAACCTTAATCAAGATAAGCCAAGCTGACGGTTTTCAAGAGAACAATTTTGATAATTTAAATGTGCCTGAATAGGTAAAGAGTCGAGGACTTTTGGTCATCTTTATTAGCTGTCAGAGTCACCCGTATCGCCAGAACCGTGACGGTAAATCTTGTTTCCGTTCTTGAAATAAAATGGTTGCGTCGCTGCCACATGTCTACCTATATTAATTGAGGAGACCATTGCCCGAATAAAACACAACCGGACGCGTCTCGGTTCGTCATCGTTTCCAGTTAATATATTCTAATGTGCGTTTTTCGCAGCGAGAGGTGCATGGGCGGGTCTACAGTCGAGGTCCCTGAACCACGTTATGGTTAACAGTCGGGGTTCATTGGGTCGGTTTACCTGGTGCGGTTTCCGCTGGCGCTGGGCATTCCGCTTCGTTTAGTCGTGCCTAGGGAAAGGAAAGGATGCTTCGTAGAGCCAGCGTATTTAATAAACGTGTTGAATAAGTGATTAACAGATTAGGTACAACGTGAATCAATCAGTTTATCTAAACAAAACATGTCAAATCTATTTGTGATGTGATAAGTTATAACTTTAGATTTGTTTGAAGTTAGAATACATCAATATATGTTGGGCATGAAAGTTACTTTGTACTTTGAATTGGATCTATTTAAGTTTCGATGTTTTCCAAGCGCATTTCAACTGTAGTCCATCAGCACGTGCTCCACAAAGATGAGTTAGACGATTGCATGAGTATTTTATGCAAATAGGTTTCTTTATATATCTTCTAGAACCCAATACCCATTACTGAACGACATTGTAAACAGAGTATATTTAGAACACTTTAGTGTTTGGCACAAGTAATTTCTCCATAGAGCTAGCCACGTTACCATGTAAAGAGCCGTTAAATCAAAGACCAGGTGGGGAGCAATTTACGATCGGGTATGAAAGAAAGTTATTAAAACAAACGTAGCCTTTGAAGGCGATAAATATGACCCAGCGAAGCTTTATGGCTTCGGTGAGGTTATTGGAAAATAGTATCACGACTATTGCACAAATAAGTTATTATATGTTACGCGTGATCCTGGCCACCTATTTGGCTCAAAGAATAAGCATTGCAATTCAACGGGGCAATGCTGCCAGCATGCTAGGCACGCTGCCAACTGGTACTGGGCTAGAGCATTTGGACTGCCTATGAGTCTGCAATGACTTATAGGGATCTAAATGCTTTTATTGTAGTAGCTGTAGTGTTGTATAGTTCGTAGTATTTTGTTAATAAAGGCATACCGCCGGTAAAAAACAAGTTATTATACGTCATAATAGATCATACGATTGATAAATTCAATTAGAGATGACAAATGACGCTCATATTATAATAGCGAAAGTTTTTGTAAGAGGTTGTGTGTGGTTTTCTTACTTCTCACCTCCGAAGCTGGACAGAGATGATAACACCTAGGATACTTTCATTTTGAATATGATAATTATTTTGCATTGCAACAGCAAAAGGAACTAATTTGTACTTAAGCTGTGGCAAAGTAACTACCCAGGGCAGTAGATAATCCGTGATCCCGGTCCTATAAACATTAACGGTAAATTACAGGCACATGAGACTTGAGAACTATGTCTCAAGGTGACGGGCGCAGTGCAATTCGTGACTTATGACGAAATGCATCTGTTATAGGCAGAGGTTAGTGGGCCTCGAGCTTGTTCCGTCATAATAACATAAAAAAACGAATAGCAATCATCTTTAAATAGCAATTGATAAAATTTCGACAGCTTAATTAGGCGTGACGTGATTCAGCATTCATTCGAAATCTTAATTCTACAATAAATTAAGATTTCGAAGACTGATATAATTAAGTTAAGAATATCTTTTTTGAACGCTCAGGTATTTCAATTACTCGTTGTTTTTCGTTATTTTTAGACATTTAGTTACATTTCTATGTTGGTAAAAAATATTTTTTTTAGCTACTCCCCATTTAGAAACAAGTAGCGCATCTTTAATATTTTTAATAACATCTGTACATCTATCTCAAAAGTTGAAACGATTTTGAACGCTACACTATAATATAATAAATAATATCTTAACTAAAATAATATATTTTGCTACTGGTATAAGGAAGTTAATTTGGTTTTGGCTATAATATTTAAGAGGCATTTTACATTTTAATGCGGTATACGAAGATTTTAAGCGCTTAACTTACTGTCATAGGAAATATCTACAAGTTGTTTAATAATTGATAAAAATAGAATAATCTGTTCTCTTTTCAGTTAATGTACCAGATTTACAAACATAACATTAATTATTGTGTAGTGACCAATCTCCCGCACCTTGTTTTACGAATTAAGGTACACATAGCCAACTTCAGAGTTCTATCTCTTGTATAAAGATTCATCAAATTAACTAAAAAAAAAAACTGTGCATCAGGCATATAATCCTGTTGACACATAGTGTACTAGAATATCGATAATTAATCGTCATTGTAGAAAAAAAAATAAAGATCTTGCGCCAATTTCCACGAATTATATCAGCAGTTTACCACGATATATTGCGTTTAATAAAGTGTAATTCCAAACAGATATTATATGAAAAGAAAGTTCATTCTTTAACTTCGATCAAGAATACCTAGATTTAGTGTCACATACAAAATCAAAGCTCTGTGCTGTCCGCGTAAACATATACTTATACACCTACATTCATTTACTGACGGACTGAGACACAGGTTTTAAAGTTCATCCTAATCTCAACCACAGTACCTTGTGATAAAGTCACAAATCCTTTAAATATTACGATTATTCACCATAAAAACGAGCAAAGCAATAAATTACACATGTCACTTCAAAATAAAAAGACGTAGGTTAAATAACTTTCATAGTGAAATCAACCTTACACACTAACGAATAAAGTACTTTTTCCGGTTCGAGTCTTGCGAGCTACATCGTTTTATTTCATTTCTGGTTGCTTCTTCAAATTTTACTAAAAGAGGTATAGAGTCGCGTGTATAAAAGTTAGTGTGTAAAAGTTTTTATTTAAGATTTGGTCATCTAAATATATTTTAGTTTATGTATTGTACAAAAATATATAGAAATGTAACGTCAGCAAAAAATATAAGTACGCTTGTTATTTTACTAATGTATGTGTAGGTATGTAATGTCGGCGGCTGGCCGACTGGGGCGCCTTTTGCTGAATATCACTAATTAAAATACATATTACTAAATTCCACATCCTTATAAAAAAAAATCTTGTTTTATAGTATATTCGTCTATGTACAGTTTGTTTTGTTTGTTATTACTAATTAAATAATAATTCCATAGTACCAGTATCAATTAAGCAATCGACGTCTATTAGTATTTCCGGCTATGTCTAATTTGTCAAAGTGCTCCGAACATATCACCGAGTTCTTAGCCGGCTTATAAAACTCATCTCTTCTTTCTCTGGCGACAATCGAGATCCAGTCCGCACACATAAAGGGGTTACTAGGAAACCTACAAAGTAAACTTCTATTGAGAGTCCAACAAACAGACACAAAAGCTGCACAACTATAATTTTCAGACAAAAAGATATTAATAATTATTCAAATACAAATCTACTCTGTGCATCTATTGTTCTGTTGACTAAACGTTGGCCAAACATTCGCCATGGCGCGTGTTTGGCCTTGGTCAAACATTCTCAGCGGTGGTTAAAAACGGTAATTTTGTTAAAAAAAATAATATTATTGGTTAATTTAAAGTTTAAAATATAACTTATTTCACATGTACTAACTGAAAGTAAGAAACTCCGGCCGATAAATTGCTTTTTCGGGCATTATTTTTACAACTTTTAAATACACATTGTGGCATTGTGAACACGAGTGAACGTTGGCTAAGTTTAAACCGAACTAATGAAAATAAGAGCTCACGCCGCAAGTGCGCTGTTATTTATCGAGACGTATTTTTTGCGCCGACCCTATATCTAGGTATTTTTTATCGAAGTTCTTTAATTAATCTGATCTTTAATAAATTGAGCTATTAACTCTGTTTTGTTAGACAAGAAAAAATATTTAACATAACTCGAAATACTCATAAATTGAAATGTACAAGCGCGAGGCGATCAGTACCGCGCGAGCGCTCATCGAGGTAGGACCTGCGTTCGTTTTGCCTTGCTCTGACGTCTCGTACGCGGAACGCTTAGACGCAAGTTTATAGTGCGACCACAGAGTTTTGATCATGTCTTTATTTTTTTAAGTAACAAATTATACTTTATTTTTGTTGTCCATAATATAATTATTGTTGTCTTGTTAAGTGACTACATCTTTAGTTTCTGTTCATCCATTGTGTTAAAAAAGGAAACGTCACAATTATGCAGCCTTATACAGCGTTATTGGAAAAATGCTAACAACCTCAGAAGGTTGACTTCTTCTTTTTGGCCTGCTAGTTTTTATATTATTCTAGTTTAAATTAGTAACTCACTATAACTTTTGTTTTAGAAGGATAAGAGGACAGGTGAATAATTGATTTCCAATATTTTTGGATTCATTTAATGTCTATAAGTGAACACAGCGATAACTTCAGCAGGAAATTAAACTACCTTCCTAATTTGTACAAAACGGCCTCCCGGCTTTTCCATCATTTGTACAAACCGGGATACCAGTTAGCGCTCTATAGTAGTATTTACAAATTTACCATAAAATCTGCGTAAGTGTTTTCTGCGTCAGTTTAAGTTTTGAAGCAGTGATGGCTCAGTGGCATTGGCTATGGACTGCCGCGCAGCAGGTCCATGGTTCGAATCCTGCCCAGAGCTTGAGCTTCACCGCATGGTGGAAGGGCATTTTGCGAATGCCCGCCTGACTAGCGACCACCCTCTAGTAGAAAATCTGTCGCCAAGCACCTAACACTGAGTTCCGGCAGCAGTCCTTGAGAGCCAGTGAAATAACAGGCAAAAATGAGACTTAACAGGTATGTCTCAAGGTGATGGGCGCAGTGCAGTTCGTCACTTGTGATGAAATGCATCTGTTATAGGCAGAGGATACCGCTTAACATCAGGTGGGCCTCGCGCTTGTTCCATCACAATGACATAAAAAAATAAATTAAAAAAAAGTCCGACTTTCATAATCCAAATGGTTTTCAAAAGGATGCATCCTTGCCCATACAAGAAAGAATCCATACTTTTCTGAGATAACGGAAGTATTTTGAATATTTTGATGAAATCTGAAACCAGCACAAATTACATTTTGGCCCCAAAATATTACGTCATTTCATATTAATCTCGTAACTACGTCAACAGTTATAAACCCAGAAAAACGCAATTTGGCATATGTATAAGTCATTTTTCGCTCGATACATTTTGCAACGCAAACACTTACCGATGCAAATTTGCGTATTAAATAATCTCGTAACTAATTTTAAACTTCTAAACCAAAAAATCTGAAATAATACAAGTGTATAAATTATATGTAAATAATAATATCAAAGAAGGACCAAAGCCGTAGGTCGTATAGTTTTTCAGAAAAAATATTGCTCTCCAATACAGTTTTCCCGCCAAAGTTCTTAAAACAATTGGGTTGTTTTAATCTTGTTACTATAAAATATTTGGCGTAAAAATCTGTAACAATTTCATGGCTAAAGAACAATAGTAAATTATCATATTAAAAGAAAAATCGAAGTTCTAGGTGAGTCTAGTAACGAAAAAATAAAAATAGCAATTAAATTACTATTACCCACCATTTTTGTCGTGTGTTCAAACCCCATTTCCAGTATTTTTTTCTATAAAAAGGGGTATTATCATTTATTTTTCATAGAGGAAATAGTGAGCATAAGAGTAAATAGTGAGGATTGCATTGGTACCAAGAAGTATATATGTTGATTATAGATTGCATCAAAGATATTCGATTTAAAAACAAAAAAACCTCAAAATGTGTAAATATATATTTACATTTCGCTGTTTGGTCTACTCAAACTAAATGGATGAAAATGTTATTTTTTTAAAGGTATAGGTGATATATTGTGGTATGGGAATATGAGGGTGACATTTTTAAGTAATGGAAAACCAAAAACGTCATGGACGTTTGTGGTTGGTACTGAGTTGTTTTCCGGATGCACAGAAAAATAAACCTCAATCCTATGCATAGTCATTATGGCAGACAGTGTTAACCACTGGATATAGATACTGTGTAGAGTGTGAACGAGGAAAATAGTAATTTTTGGAAAATTTAAAAGAAAGAGCTTTTAGTCCGCAGCTTTTAATCAATGCCGTTACGTCAAATATTTATATAATTTTAAGCCGTATAATTATTTAAGTTTATTGTTACAATAAATGATTCAAACATATCTATTATTTATTCATCAAGGATGAAATGTAAATATACGATTCACGATGTAGGTTGACTATTTAATGTACATGCCTACTTCTTTTCTATAACATTAGCAAGTAATCGACAAGAAATTGATTATTTACTCATGCCAATCACACAATTTTTAAATTCGCAACTTATATTTCTATATTTATGAGTGCTAGTATCAAAATCTAAGTCATTTGAGATTTGCTGATGACATCGTGATTTTTGCTGAATCTCCACAAAAGCTAGAGAACATGTTAAAAGACCTGACATTAGAGAGCAAAAAAGCAGGACTTTCACTAAATGCCTCAAAGACAAAAATTATGACAAATGGAGAAAAGAAGACCATAACAGTAGAAGAAGAAAATATAGAATACGTAAAGGAATATACTTACCTTGGTCAATCCATAGCTTTTGAGGATCACACTGAAATGGAGATTGATAGAAGAATAGCAATAGCGTGGAAAAAGTACTGGGGACTGAAAGAAATAATGAAAAACAAAGAGATACACGTCACAATCAAGAGTAAATTATATAATGTTTCCATTTTACCATGCCTTATTTATGGATGTCAGACTTGGGCCCTAAGGAAAGAAGATGAAAACAGATTAGCTATATGTCAGAGAAAGATGGAAAGGAGTATGCTAGGGATCAAACTATCTGACAAAATAAATAACAATACTATTAGAACGAAAACCAAAGTCAAAGACATAATTAATACTATAAGAACTTTAAAATGGAATTGGGCGGGACATATAAGTAGAATGGATAACCAGAGATGGACGAAAAAAGTCATGGAGTGGATACCGAGAGAAGATAAACGGAAAAGAGGAAGACCAAACAGACGATGGGAAGATGTTTTCACACAACGACACGGAGCTGAGTGGATGAGGATAGCAAGAGACAGAAAATTATGGTCACAACTGGGGGAGGCCTACGCCAATGAGGCGACATCTATACATAAATAATAGACCTAGTACGTTGTAATAATAATATAAACACTATTTTATATAATTGGATAAGTATGTAACCCATTAAATAAATTATAATGAACACGAATTACGAAACTTGACATATAATCATATTATCATATAAACGAATAATTTATATCATGAATATCACAAAAAATAATTATTGCAATGTAATGAATAGCAGATTTGTAAAATAGATTGTAAATGTGTAGTTGAATAAAAGGCTTTTTTACTTTTACTTTTACTAGTATCAAAATATGTTACTCACAGTCACGCTATTCCGTCGTCACTTATTTCGCTTGTGTATGCGATGTGCTGGCATTTGCCTAAACTTCAGTAGCGTGATTTTGTGAAATGGCTCTTAACAGAAACAAGGAAGTTCATCAAATCTGTACATTACTGGTATATTGTCAATGTTGTTAACATGCTCAAAAGGCACGCGTGTCATGCTCGTAGTGGTTTTTCATTATCGTGATAACGGAAATAACCAGTATTATGTATTACATTAAAAAACCATAGTGGATTCTTTTTACCTCTAAAGACCGTTGTGTAATGGACATTTCATTCTGGTTAATGACTGTTTATTTATTATTCAACTACAGCCCGTTGTGATCTGGCCTAGTATGTCACCCCCTCAACCCCTTGGGTGTCGTAAGAAGCAACTATATGTAAAATACCGGTGGGCAGCAGCGCTTTCTGAGAAACTGCTATCTTGCACTGCGATCCATAAAACGTCTGCCAAGTGTGGTGGTTATTATTGCGAGTCCTGCTGCAGATACAGTAAAGTATTCACACCTATTCTAATAAAAATTGTGATTGATTGATTTTAAAACTATATTTCGTCGCGGTGTGTTTTATTTTGAACCGACTTCCAATAAGGAGGTGGTTCTCAATTCGACTGTATGTTTTTTCGCGATTACTCCGCCATTTTTAAACTGATTTTGATGATTTCTTTTTGTTGTGTTGAGTATCCAACTTGGTCCCATTTAAATTTCATGAATTCTGTTGAGTAGTTCTTAAGTTACAGTCAATTAACTGAAAATGTATTTGCGTACCTCGATAATTTAATCATAATTGTCTTTTTATTTAAATAGTGGACTGGACAAATAATTAACACACATTACCTTGTAACTCATTAGGCCGTCACAATCGAAATTTCTCCGAAGATCAAATTGGCAGTTTTTCATTGCATAATTTAATTATGAATTTCCATTTAAAAAAGATCCTTTGCGTCTATAGGCAACAGACAATAGAACTAAATTTAGTTTTAACAGTGAACGGTATTAACACATACATATTCACTAACATTTATAAATATGGAAAATCAAATTATCTCTATAAGAAAACTTTATACAAATCTTAATGATGGGATTTTTAAAAAGGAATTGATAAAGTTAATTACTCATTATTAGTATTAGCTTTCGCTAAAAATGTATGAAAGGTTTGTTTGTTAAGAGAAATCAGTACAAGCAATCCCCGACTCAGTGATCTAAACTCGGCAAACGCAGATACCGTGGTACTTTATGTACGAATATCGTAGGGGAAGAAAAATGGATTATCAATAATTATAACATAACACAATTATAATGAGAAATTTCGAATCTCAACATAGGTAAAGCAGCTCCTAAATATGCGTAACAAATCCCGGTTTCCGGGTGTAATTCTGTGATTACTTTGACAGTTCACAAGCAGAGTAGCGCCGTAAGTCCGCTTCCTGCCCATATCCAACGCTAAATGGTGTTGGTACATGTATTCATCTACTGCGCTATATCGGCCGTCAATTTCAAATCAGCAACGGAATATTGAAAAATTTTTGAAAACGTTAGAAGCCTAGCAACACGGACTACCGATAATATTATTACCAACACTACACAGCCTCCAAAAACTTCTTTGTGTCGGCCGATACCAGTTCGGAATGCTCCTTTGTCAAAGACCGTCCTACGATGTCGAAATTCGGCTCCGGAGTCTTTGTCTACCTATAATTTTTAGCCGCGTACCTGTATCAAACCAGTTTAACACCGTCCGTTCGGAGAATCTCCCTCGCCTTTCGTCCTTTTATCTCGATTCTAAATCCCGATCTACGCCTAATGGTGCCGTTGGCGAAATTAACGACGACAACTATAATCTGGTAGAATTGAACACGAAAACGTTCACACCTTCCCGCCCCGCACGCTACAGTATCGACGACCGATGAGTAAGCGTTTCTGGAAACCATTATTGTTGCATGATCGAAAGATATTGAAAGGAAACTCATAGAACGGACCGTAGCGTGACTGAACGCACTTAATACAACTAACCAAAACCACAACTTGATAGAGAATGATGGAGGCTGTGTATCGTTCCTGCCTGCACGTGGGAAAATACAAGTGTGAACCGCTTCCCAGCTCCCACTTAGCGCGAGACGGAAATGTTCATTCATTCACAATTGTTTTGGTTAACTTTATTACCCGCGAAACTATCGAGTGTTATGATCTTGACCGCCCACTGTATGTAGAGAATTTGATTCGTGTAATAAATTAATTATAATAACGACAATACTTTAGATGCTTACTAAAAACTTTAAAAATGAACCGAAATTATCCAGGGGTTGGTAGGTGGGACTTTGTACTTTGTTGCCCTGGGGCCGGGCATCGATCGCGTGGCTGCGGTGAACGCACCCCAAACTCCGAGCACCGCGCCCGCCATCCAACGAAACGAAGGGGCACGTTCCTCGCATCGCAAAAACCCTTACAAATGTAACATCCCAAATCCCAAGCCTCCGTCCATGGCGCTATTTCACCGAAAAAATATTGAATGTGTCAGGTCCGGGCAGATATATAAGATATAAAGCAGTTTTAGACAGACTGTCAGCATAACAGCCAGGCGTACGGGTGCTCGCGTGTATAGTTAATGGCCGTGCGATGGACAAAATCTCCGTCCCCGTGGAACTAATGACCACTCGAAACGAGAAAATTACGCCACCGGCGATCGCCTCGCAGACCAAGCGACAGAGCAAGCGAGTCACGAATCGTCCGCACTCGTAGATAAAACAGGAAACATTTTGACTTTTTAATTCGTTGCAGATGCCTGCCAGTGTCATGTGAAGGTGCCCGTCATGAATATTTCATTCGACGCCAAAAGGTAATGAATTGAATTTCCTATTCGTGGAAAGCGTCATAAATCGTAGAACAAATAACTAAGGATTGTGTAAATTTCACGGCATCCTGCTTGTCGGGATCGGGGAGCACAAAAAGCGAGCGGGCATAATATCCAGCTGCGGCGTGCCGTCGGGGCGGTGACCTCTGGAGCATCTGCCGCGCACTGCCTGGCTTCACTTCACACGTACCCACCACAAATCCACTAACGTGAACTTTTTGTTTTACCTATTAGATTTTGATGTCGGTGCGAACTTTACAGTTTGGGAACGATATTGGCGGATCAGGATAAATAAATACTTTTTCAGCAGTTGGTAAACAAACAAGGGCTCGGAACACGTGTACCGATTCGGGCAATGTTCCATTACAACGCGAATATTTAGGCATGTCCCGATTTCAGTACATGTTGTTTGTTCAATTTGTCGGTTGTTTGATCAGGACTCAAGATTCCAGAGGCGCCCCGTAGACTTCACTTGACGTATCATCTCGGAGCACTCGAATGGAGTGGTTCTACATCTCCATCAATCAACCATATACACAGACGAGGCACGGTCGAGTTGAGGGTCAAGTCTTTATTATTTTCATAATGAATTAGCGTAAGCTTTATACTTAAACTTATTCACTTTGTAACCTTAACTTGACAAGGGTTATAAAATATCTTTTGATAATTTTATTAATATGCTTCATATTACTGATACAGCAAAATTACACATTGACAAAGTAATTTTGATGAATGTTCTCTTATGGATACCGGTTGGCACATATCTTTTCTTCATTTGGATTAGGTTAAATTTGCATGTTTTATCTAAGTTCGAAATATATCTTAATAGTACAGCTCAATCGGCAGAAATATGAATATTTCACCACAAAAGACACGCAGCGGATCTCTCCCTGGATCTTAAGTTGAATTTAAAAAAACAGAGGGCATCAGTACTTGTTCTCCGAAACCTTCCGATGAAAAAAATAAATCATATTTTTGCGCCTTAACATCCCTAAAGGGGTAGGCAGATGAGCATTCAAGTTTTGCCAAATATATTGTGGGTCCATGTATTAGGTGACCAGACTTATGCTATTTACTAGGCGCAGTTCAAGACTGGGCTGTTATTGATAATTAATTTGTCAGAAATACCTACTAGGAAAAAAAATAAAAGCCCAGTTAAAAACCCGGGTATCAAACTCAGGCCTCAAGATTGCAAAGCAACGTTTTGTGCGCCACTCGACCAATAAGACAGTTACGCCTTCTAAATAAATTTGAGAGTATTCAAACACTTCTCTGCTTTTAATTGCGAATCGCTACAGTTTTGGCACTCGTTATTTCACACGCATTTATTCTATGCTTACACGCAGTACTCGCCGAACTAGAACTATTAACAAGTACGCAAGGGACATGGTTCAGGCTTTCGAATATCCAGTAAAACAAGTAGGCTTGCTATGATAGAGGTATGGTGAGTTTCCTTTGTATGGGGAGGCGTCGGGTCATGCAGTCGCCGAAACCTTACACCCCTCGTAACAAGATACGAGTAGCTGCGTAGCGCGTATACCCAGATCCGGAATTGATAAGCCGGTCCCACTGTACCCTTCCACCGGGAATAGACAAGTAACACTGGCTATGGGAACTGCGTAGTGCGTGAATTGTAATGTAGTTTTTGGAACCGCTGCATATTGTAATATTTAAGGGCTAATTCAAGACAAGAATAGCGCTATACACATATGCGTAGGTAAAAGAAGACGAAGATAGCGCAATACAGTCAATAAATAACAATAACTTTTTTGAAGCAATGATGGTTGAGCGGTATTAGGTATGGACTGCCGTGCCGCAGGTCCACGGTTCGATCCCCACCGCCGGCTTGAGCTTCACCGCATGGTGGAAGGGCATTTTGCGAATGCTCACCTGGCTAGCTACCACCCTCAAGTAGAAAATCTGTCGCCAAGCACGTAACGGTGTGTACCGGCAGCAGTACTTGAGAGCCAGTAAAATTACATCACATGAGACTTAACAACTGTATGTCTCAATGTGACGGGCATAGTGCAATTAGTCACTTGTGACGAAATGCATCTGTTATAGGCAGAGGTTTGTCCACTTAACATCAGGTGGGCATCGTGCTTGTTCCGTTACAATTAAAAATAATGTTATTTTATGGCATAGTAAGGTAGAACCTATTTTGACTATCCAATTTTTAAACAATAAAAACTGCGTGCAATTAAATTACCCAAGCGATGGAGAATACAAAGGATTCAAATAAATTGTTGTTAGTCACTTTCTGTCTAATAAAAATTTAAAACGGTCTAAATTGAGCGCCGTGTTTTTTACTCCCTTCAAGAAGTAGTGGAACACTGAAGAGGCAGTTTTATATAACTACTAATTAGTATTGCACAAAGCGTTCCCATTTTTGACTCATTTCTGTAAGTGGCGCAGCCTATGAATCTTACAAATCTTAAAAAATATTTGAGGCCAGTATATATTGGGTAAGACTGAAGAACATGCTTCTAATTATCAAATTGAAACACGCTGGCAGCAATAAAAACCGGTGTAATTACCTAAGCGATCGATAGTCTAAAGGATTCATTTAAATTGATGTTAGTCACTTTACGTCCAATAAAGATTTACAACGGTCTACATCGGGCATCGTTAATGAGTTTGCTTAATAGAAATTAAACATGAGTTTATGACTAATAGGTAATTTTGTTGCAGGAAAATTAAATGATTTCTCAGATGTCATTCACTTACGGGTGTTTACTTATAGTTTTGAAGCTCTTTCTTACCTGGAACAAGACACACCAATATATAATAATAAACACAATAAAATTCAACAAATCAAGGAATTTCATACAGTCAAATAGTTTTAATTGACTAATAAATAAAATTACTTAAAAAATAAATAGTTGCAAAATAATTACTATATAATAAGACCCAGGAAACCATTTACGGTAAGATGCATCTCAAGACAATTATTAGAGTACGTTGTTTCGTGATGGAGCTCCATCGTCTATCTTCTGGCTGTATCACTAGTTAAATGATCAGTTAAACCATTTTACAATTATTTTTTTTATGTTAAGGTGACGTAACATGCTCGAGGTCCACCTGATGTTAAGCGGAATAACCTCTGCCTATGACAGATGCATTTCATCACAAGTGTAGAATTGCACTGCGCCCGTCACCTTGAGACATATTTGTTGTCTCATGTGCCTGTCATTTCACTGGCTCTCAAGGACTGCTGCCGGAACACACCGTTAGGTGCTTGGCGACAGATTTTCTACTTGAGGGTGGTCGCTAGCCAGGCAGGCATTCGCAAAAAGCCCTTCCACCATGCGGTGAAGCTCAAGCCCGCGGCGGGATTCGAACCATGGACCTGGTGCGCGGCAGTCCATAGCCAAAGCCACTGAGCCATCACTGCTTCAAAACATTTATATTTTGCTAAGTTTCTTTGCTATACAACACATTAGGAGGTAACATTTAGTTTATTTTTAATTCCATGACATCAATATTCAGTTGAATGAAATAAAACATACATGTACATATCCATTCGAAAAACAATACTGGAGCACGGTTTCCGCAGATGGATCCAAGCCTTGCATGTAGCATTCATACGTTTTTTAAAGGGGAAAATGTCTTCACCACGTTGGTGGCGAATGGGGTTGTGTTAATAACCCGCTAAAACACAAGCTTTTATAGAATAACCTAGATCAAGAATTATTAGTCAACAGACATACATCGTCTGATTTAAGATTTTTTTCAAACTAAATAAACGATTTGTACCAGATTTCGATTTTTATTAAGAGTAATGATGAGATGAGATCATAAGATTTTTTATCATCCTCATTTTATTTTATTGACATAACGAATGAAGCTTTTTAATACAAATTCAATAGATGCGTGGACCCCATGGCAATAATAACAATAAGGCATTCTTAGGTATGTATACCCTATGTTTGTTGACAAGTTAAAGTTCAGAGAAATTATCTATAATTAAATTACACAAATTATCAGTAGGTAGAATGAGCAATTGATCAATCCCGCCATCGCAATTAGTTTATTTTTATAGACTTGTACAATTTCTGTAATAAATGAAGTAATTCCTAATATTTGAGAGTGCATGCAGACAGGATGGTGCGAATGCAATCACAGACGGGAAGTTCATCTCGGCGCATCTCCGGCGATCGGGAGAGTAGAGCGCAGCGCTTCAATTAAGGATTCCGACAGGCACGGGTCGGGTCAGAGCCGTAGGAACGCATATACATGTCGGAAGATACCCTGGAGATTGATATTCAGGCTCTCTAACGATGTTACGCAGAGTCATCTATCTTGGCTACACTATAATATTATGACAGCCACTGCGGTGTTCCCGTTATGGCTATTGGAATTGTAGAGGTACTTCTGTTCTATTTAGATGTCCACCGCAAGATGTGTAGCTAATATGTTATGAAAATAGAGTACAGAAATTTGCAGCGTTTCTTCAAAGTTTTAGAAGAAATAAACTAATATGCAGTTATCATAACTCAATTGTGTAGTCTCGATAACTTTTAGTTTTCAATAGTCACGGGGCGATCAAGGGCGCTTTGCTATATTACGAGTACACAGAAACCAAGAAGACAATAGAAGATTTCATCATACTGTCAGCAATCATATTAAACATTCAAATAAATGATTACCGACTCGAGTCTGCATAAGAAATTATGCGTTAAGACAAATATGTAGAAAATTTTTGATTGAAATATTAGATTTTGTTTCTATAAAAGGATTAATTGCATCCCGTTAAATCTCTAGAGTCGCCATTAAATATAATTAAATCGCATTGGGAATCCGCCTTCTATCGCGAAGGAAGAAGAGTAACCTCGGCAGTGGAATATCTAAGGGGGATAATAGTGAGAATAAATTAATCAAAATGTTCCCCGATTGAAATAAGATAATTTTATGCCTTGTACCACGCTAACTAGTATATTATTTAAGAAATTTTAGTTCTACGGCATCTAGGGCAGTAAAACAAAAGTTGACATCGTCTGTTTCATATTACTGAAATATTTTAACTATATAAAAGCAGTTTCAATACGGTTCACGCGTTCCGCTGAGGCCAAAGTCTCGAACAGAATCTAGTGAATAACCAAAAAACGTCTGCAAAGAAGAAAAAAACTTACTGAAAATTTTAAAGGTCCTTTTTTATATGGGAAACTTTGTGTTTTGTGTGCTTGATACCTGGGTTATATTAGCTTTGTTAATAATTTGTTAAAGTAATCAGCTATTCTGCGCTGCTAGACCTACAGGTCCTTTCTGGGCATCATTAAGTTTTGCTTTGAGCCAGAAAAATAAGTCTGTAACGGAAATTTGTACATTTAAAACCTAGAGTCATTCCTTGGAAGATATACATTCAAGCCGTAAAATTTTGGCGATTCCTAGATTTATTTTCATATTCTGCAATATTAGCATGCTGTGAACAAGTGAATCGTCGACAATGGCCAACCGGCCGGCCCGCAGGAAGGCCGTATTTTGCAACGAGACAGGTAGGCAATTGGACATTGTGTAAACGTTTTTAACATGGGGGCCAAAAACGGAAACCTGGGTCACGCTCCTTGCATACAAAACGTAACGGCACAGAATGGCCGCACACCACAGATTTTTTGTTCCACTTTGTTGTGTGCGTAAACTGTTCTCACAAAGAGAAACCTCTTTACCGAATCGTAAAATACTTTATCGTTGAATCCTATTATGCGAACCTTCGCAAGTTTCTATGCCAATTAATTATAGCCCACGTATTTTAATTGTGTTTATTATAAAAAGTAAGACGCGTGTGCGTAAAGTTCCGCTTTGCGCTCACTAAGCACTGCTCGCGCCATTAAGGAACAAACGAACAGAAAAACCCACAATTTCTGATCATCTCACGTCACTTTCACTCGAGATAATGATCGGAACCGCACAAAATATACCTAATAGCAGATTTTTCGCCTGATGATGATTGTAACGTATTAAGGAGACACGACGTAAAGTTGCGACATTACTTTAAGGGAAATTTCAAATAGGAACAATGATGCTGATGTATTATAAAATTATAAGGAGCATATATATTTTTTATTTTATTTTTCTGGTCAGCCAAGAATTATTACTTTTTTACATACACAGCTATTTTTCTAGATAATATAGTATATATATATACACTGCTTAATGTATAATCTCTTAAAGGCTAACACAACATGCTACTAGTAATTACATGTAATTAAAATAATAATTATATTAGTTAGTTTTAAAAATGGTAAGGTATATATATATACCTTACCATTTTTAATATATATATATATATATATCTTATACTTATTTTATACGGTACGTATAAAATATTAAAGGTTATAATAATAACTAGTTTTTCGGGCAGTGTTTTGACCACAATCTCACCTGATGGTAAGTGATGATGTGGTCAAAGATCATAAACATACAAAACCTAGAATGGGTACTGCTACTGGTTCCAAGATATTATACTTGACGGTGGTATATGGCATATGATCCCACAATGCTATACCTAAAGACTGCCTTATCATATCAACATAGTTAATTGGTTAAGATCGCCTAGACAAGTTCTGCTACCAGCAGCGCGCAGCGCTTCGAAAAGGATGGGATCAGATAGGCGGTCAGTCATAAAACCCTAGCCAAATCCGAAGCAATGTTAGCTGAGCGGTAATACCTATGGACTGCCATGCCGCAGGTCCATGGTTCGATCCCCATCGGCAGTGTGCTTCACGGCATGGTAGAAGAACATTTTAGAATCCTGGCCTGGCTAGCTATCACCCAATATTAGAAAATCTGTCGCCAAGCACCTAACAGTGTGTTCCGGCAGCAGTCCTTAAGTTGAGAGCTGAGAATAAAATTACAGGCACATGAGACTTAACAACTGTATGTATCTATGTATCAGGTTGACGGACGCAAAGCAGTTCGTCACTTGTGACGAAAGTTACCGCTTAACATCAGGTGGGCCTCGTGCTTGTTCTGTCACAATCCCATAAAAATAAATATAAGCTCCTTGTTGTCCTATGTCAAATAAAATGTTCGTGTGTTGTTACAGAAGATATTTTGTACCGACTCTACATGAGTGGGATAATAGTAGGTAAGACAAAAAAAATATATCTGAAGTACAAAATCTGTATTCTGCGTGTCGATAACAACACTCTTCTTAATTTTATAAATCGATAGCAGGTATTATAGGTAGGTTTAGCTGGAACGTCGGACGAACCTAGGGTTGCCAGACTTCCGGGAAAGTCCCGTAATGGGGTCTCTTGTCCCGTGTCCAAAGATTCTTTACTGTCCCGGAATTGCTGAGTTTTAGGTTTTTTTTCACATACTTATGGACACTAATACTATGCTACGCATGGCGTGCGTGTGATTTCAATGTTTAAATAAAAAAACTTAAGCAAGTTTAGTTTTTGTTTTAATATTGATCCAAAGTCTCATAATTAGTACTAGTTAGCCTGAATTCGAGGTCAAAGTAACCACTCCCTTTGTAACCCCAGAAATGTCCAGGAAATGACAACCGTTATTCTGGCGACCCTAGACGAACCACCCATTTCGTCCGAGGCTGGGACTGTATACGCTGCACAAAAGTTTGATCATGATTGATGGATCGTAGGACGGCTTGAGAAGTCAGGGGTTGTATTTCTCTTCACACGACGTTCGTGGCGTCTTTAGCCACTTTTTGCCGTCGAAATAAAACCGGCCAAGTACGGTGTCGGAGACGCACACTAAAAATTCTGTACCAATAAACAATAGGTATAATAAGTGTTAAATGTATTTTCCCGAAAAACTTTTTTATTTAATTCGGGATCCTTAGTGCGTGTCCAACTCGCACTTGGCCGGTTTTTTGGGAGAGGAGTTTATTCTATGATCACATCAACATTGATATTTGTATGTAACTTGGTACTAGATAAGGTTTTCAATAGAATAAATCATGTTTCTTGTATGGGAAATAACAATATCTTATCTTTTGTTAAATTTTTACTATTTCATACACAATCCGATATATTAACATATATTCTATGAAAATATTGTTAGGTTTGCAATAACGCCTGCTATGCGGATTACATTACAAAATTACAAATATACGATAGGAAAAATTTTAGTCATGTGTGGGATTCGAACCCGCGGGCACCCCTTGAGCCTCCATCCCAATACGATGGTTAAAGAACGATAGGAAAGATTTGAGTTATGACGTCATGTCGTGTTAGCTCAATTGGTTAGAGCATACCCCGGCTCAAGGGGTGGATGGACGCGGGTTCGAATCCCGCACATGACTTAAATTTTTCCTATCGTATATTTATGATTTTGTAATTTTAACTATATCTATGACGGTTTATAGATTCAGCCGTTTAAAGGTAGGGCGGACCGAGGAATACTGTAGACATAGTATATATCCCCCGGGTCCCGTTATCCCAAAAAAATTATTTTACGAAATATAATTTCTATATTTTATTTTTTATTGCTGATAGGTAAGCCTTTGACCACAATCTCAACTAATGGTAACTGATGATGTGTTCGAGGGAGTTAACAGGCTTAACCTAGTTTACTGGTTCTGAAGGACAGCTGCCGGAATACACCGTCAGGTGTTTGGCGGCAGATTTTCTACTTGCGACCACCCTGTCGCTAGCCAGGCGGGCATTTGCAAAATGCCCTTCCACCACGCGGTGAAGCTAAAACCCGCGCGGCGGGATTCGAACCATGGACCTGCTGCGCGCAAGTCTATAGCCAATGCCACTGAGCCATGACTGCTTCTAAGTATATACCCACCCCGTTGCACATGCATCTATAACCGCATCTACCTGGCAAGCTCGACGTCTAGAGAATACATGTCATGTCCACTCATAACTCTTTTCTATCAAAGATCAACGCATAGTTTGAACACTATAATGATAATCGTCTGAAGTGGTACAACAAAATCTAAACGTATCTGTCGTAGCCTTTCTTATCGAATCTAGGCACAGAGATGAAGCCAAGTGAAGCAGTGATGGCTCAGTGGCATTGGCTATGGACTGCCGCGCAGCAGGTCCATGGTTCAAATCCCGCCCAGAGCTTGAGCTTCACCGCATGGTGGAAGGGCATTTTGCGAATGCCCGCCTGGCTAGCGACCACCCTCAAGTAGAAAATCTGTCGCCAAGCACCTAACGGTGTGTTCCGGCAGCAGTCCTTGAGAGTCAGTGAAATAACAGGCAAAATGAGACTTAACAGGTATGTCTCAAGGTGATGGGCGCAGTGCAGTTCGTCACTTGTGATGAAATGCATCTGTTATAGGCAGAGGATGCCGTTTAACATCAGGTGGGCCTCGCGCTGTTCCTTCACAATAACATAAAAAAAAAAGTGATAAGTCAGTCAGTCGCCTCTGTTATGCCTCATGTCCCAGCTTCGGGGAGCGACCCACGTGCCCGTGCACCACGTGATCGATAGTATATATTTTATTCAGACGACGTGCGCACTAAACTTGATACAGTCCTGGAATTGACGGGATATCAAACCAGGCAGGTGCCTATGAAATATACGACACTCGATAGAATCTGACGCACGAGTTGGATGCCATAAAAACGGAATCACATTTTCGAATGTAACCTACCTCCTTGATACAAGCTCTCGTAGCGTAGCTTGCTTAGTCATTTTAACCGATCAACGAGACTAAGCAGTGGACGTACTGCGGTCATTACTTGGATGGGTGACCGTTAGTGGGATTTACTACTGATCATTTTTGAGAGTCGGAGGGCATTCGTTATGGCATGGTGGTAGAGCATTTTGAGAATGTATGCTTGGCTAGCAACCAACTTCAAGTAGAAATTCAGTCACCAAGCCCAAGCAGTCACCAAGCACCTGACGATCTTTTCCGGCAGCTTTACCTAAGGGCTAGTAAGGCCGGTAAGTACAGCCTGAACAACATCTCGACCAAATGCATCATCACTTACCATCATGTGGTCAAAGACTCGACTAACAGCAAAAATTTAGCTTGTCAAAAATGAACACAAACCGCCCCTCCGATTTGAGTCCACGTTTTGCTATGGCACGATGATATCAATGTAAATATGGTATACAAAAAATGTCGTTCAGCTATCAGACCCGATCCGACAATTCAGATGCCGTGGTGTAGCATTTGGGTAAAAGCTGTACGCGATATATCGGATTATTTCAGCTTTTTTTGTAGTTCCAAATCGAAACTGTCACTATCATAACGTTTGAACGCGTAATGCATTTGTGAACTTTGAGTTTGAATTATTCGATCACGAAGATTTGGCAAGGAATCAATTAGCTACGTATTTTTTTCAGAAACAAATACAAAAGCACTTAACTCTCGGATTGGTGTCGCTATCACTTCTAAATATAATTACAAGCACTATACATCGCGTGCTAAGCGAAAATCACATTTATTTCGTACCCCGGATTCACGCAGCAGCATCCTTATCTCTAGGCTATCGAAGCATGCTCTTCTTCTGCTCCTATTTTATAATCTTCTTCGTCATATAGGTCGGTGCACGCCATCAACAAGACTTCATCTGATAGAAAGAAGTGCTTTTTCTAACACTTTACTCCCGGAATGATGTCTCTACCCTTCTATACTTCTGAATATGATAACAAGGACTCACGTGCTAAGCAAAAATCACATTTACAAATAATTAGAGCACAAGTTCTTCCATTCAACGTGGGTTCGATACCCGATCGGGAAAAGAAGCTGAAACAAAATAGCTGCTTTGTATTATGGTGCAAGTACTCAAATATCGATCCTCACATTTTACAGACCAGCCAGAGCAGCAAAACAACGTTAGTAACCCCTAGGGACTGGCTCTATAGGATGGAACCGAAAATTATGTTATGGCGTTAGTCCTGCGCCCTTCCTCAATGGCCGCTGTGCGAGGGGGAGCTACTGAAGCTAGACGGTACGACTTGTCACGTTTCTGCTTTTGATTTGACAATTAGGAGCTTTTTGAGTTAGGCAAAATGTATATACGGAGTCAAACTGTCTTAGGCGTTAAAGAAAATCGATGAGGTATCAAAAGAAACTAGAGTAAATTTTTAGAATAGAAGTTTCATATGCTATCTATGCTGGTTAGATTATCATCACGCCTATATTCCGCGAAGGGGTTTGCAAAAGTATACCCGTGTGGGGAGGCGGGTTATAATTGCACACCTTCATATCTCCCTGTGAGAGTCATAAGACACGACAAAGGGACACATCCCCAAGACGCCTGCCAAGCGTGAGGATTAAGTCAAACCTCCCACCTCAATGGGGAAGGTATCTGTTCAATAATAGACGTTTCTCAGCTCTTAATTTGATATGCATGTAAGGTGTCTAAAGACACATTTATTTCGATCTTTGGCCTTACGTAATAGCGGGCCAATTATCATTTACCAGGTAGAGAACCTGACTACGAACTACTAAAATTTTCCTCGATTACTGTTAGACGTGAAAGTATTCACGCAAAATATGAATGTTGCTGGTTTTACGTTCGAATTGCCAGACTGCCGAGTAGGCAAAACATCTGCGGTTTTTGTGTCAACAGCCTTTATCGAAAACCAAACATTAAAATACAGATTGTGTTTTGATAGCGTACTCGCAAATGGGAACAGCGGAGGAATTAAAATTTTAAAGTCCATTTCAGTCCAACTATAGCTCGGGGAAGGAATTTTATGGTGTACATTAAAAGCAATATACTGGAACGGTTCAGGTTGATGGTATAGTTTCAAACGCGGTCTTATTGATGAGATTTGCGCTGAACCATGATGTTAGTAGGGTTCAATGCCTAAACAGAAATGCGGAGCCCGATTAATGTCACTCTTTGTCTGTCTGTCCGTCTGTATATATCTCGGGTCTCTATCCCGTAAACAGAAGAAGAGAGAAACAGAAATTTAGTTTGTTTTTTCTGTAAAATGTTGATCTTTCATATGATCTAAATTTCAAAAAAAAAATAAAAAATCAAAGGGATCCAATACGTGTACAGAACGGTTCAGATGTTTTTCTGTTGTCTCTAGCCTGTAAGCGAAAGAAGTTACAAACCGGCAATTAAGATATTTGTCTGTACAATGTTGACCTTTGATTTGACATAAAGTTCCATTACAAAAATTAAAAAAAAACATTATTCCAGCTTTTCAGTATCCAGTATGTGGGAGTAATTTTATTATTTTCATTAATAAATATAAATTGAATAGGAAGCCATCAAAAATTTTAGTAAAAGACCACCTTTGTACTATGTGCCATTATATTCTATTTGATCAATCAATAATGAAAACGTCAATTGATAATATAATGTAACGCTGTGATCATATTATTTACTTCGCACTTCGTAAGATTGCATCGGATTGCTCAAACAAGAAGCCTGTAGATACTACTACCTTATCTGTAATCGAATCGTTAGCTGAGTGGGTCAATTAGATTCTCGGCAAAAGTAATGTTTCATAATAATGTGCGAGTTATTTGCATCGCAGCGGCCAATTCGAATGTCAATGGTATAGCACTCAGTCACAGATTAAAATGGTAGTTAGTACGTGGGCGGAATTCACGCGAATATAAACAAAATCGCGAGGTTGATTGAACCCGGGAAGCGAGCGTGGGGATACCCGCGTCTTCTTGATCTTGCCAACAATTACTCCTAGGTCGCGTAGACTAAGATTAGACATTGTCTAGGGTTGTCTTTATTGCTCATTGTCGTCTAGAATTCTATAATATACTTCAATCTATCTAAAGACACACGGACGCTATGACTCTTAACATGTAACAAGATAAAACCTTAATGGACGTGTATTCATAAAGCTTTCCATACAAATGTAGTTTCATTCTATTTTAAACCTACAAAGTGTTCAAAAACGTAGAAATTTTCACGCATGTCCATGACTTTAGTATTAATGCTTCTTGTTTGACAGTTTTTATTTAAGTATTTCTTTTATCTTTAGATACAAAAGTCAGAATTCCCATACAAAACGGTTCTTTGAAAATACACAATTTTGCTTCTGGTTTGCGAAGCATCGATATTAGGGTCAAGGACATGCACGCAAAATTTCAGCGAATTTGAACGCTTAGCATTTAAAATATAACAAAACTACGTTTGTATTAAAGTAAACCCGATGTATAAACTTCCTTTAAATGTTCATGGATTGAAATTTACACTATATAAGAGGTAATAAATCTATTATTTTATATTAAGGATTAAAAAATAAATTTAAATGAAGTAAACGAAGCGAACATAGTACCTACCATATACATATATATATATATATATTCTTTCCTACCTGATAAACGTGTCTGGTAACCCTGACCCGTCTGATATACGCAGTTCAAAGAGCGATTTGACGTGGAGCCAATCTCGCATACAATGTGAAATTTCACAAATCTGCGCTTCTGAATAGTATTAAAGCTATACTCTGGTTTTTAATTCGAGATCAAAAATGTAAACAAAGGTGTTAACCGTGCAAAAATATTACAAGTACTTGGTAATTTTTCTAATTTTGGGAACGGATGGAGCATTAAATGTAAAAAATATATTTAATGCTATAATTTATAGCATTATTATGAAACAATAAAACACTTTTATATGCGCGTACATATTTACGCATATATTCAAGCCTGAAAAAATTTGTGAAAGATTTTTTTGTTTTTAATAGCCAAACTTGTGAGAATATTTTTGACGAAAAACTATTGAACAGTTTGACAATGACATTATATTGACATTTCTTTGTTTACATTTTTGATCTCGAATTAAAAACCAGACTATAGAGTGTTCGAGTCGCTCTCCGTACAAAACGTAGTTTCGTCATATATTTTAAATAATAATTACTACTTTGCATTTTAAATACTACTTCGCATGTACGTCCCTGAACCTAATATCTATGCTTCTGGTTGGCCAGATTTCCGTAAAATTACGTATTTTCAAAAATAATACGGAAAATCGTTTTGTATGGGAATGTTTATTTTGACATTTAGGGATAAAATAAATAATAAATCGAAAAACTGGCAAACCAGAAGCATAGATATTAGGCTCAGCAATATGCACACAAAATTTCACAGGGTTTTACATATTTTAAATACCAAGAGTTTAGTCGTGGTATTTAAAATATGACGAAACTACGTTTGTATGGAAAGTGCACCGTGAACTCTACTCTTAATGTACGATGTTGTGGTGTAATATATTCTAAAAATTAATGATGAGAAAATCACCACCATTGGCAAACATTATTCCGTACATAAAAGATGTTTAATTAAATAGATGCTGACCACTAGGCATACATAAAGCAGTCGTGGTGTAGTTAACGATCTTGTCATACTACCTATATAATATTTCAATGAACTTTAACGCTCACTTAGAGCTCAAGGTGCCAAAGTATGGATAGTTTAAACATTGCACTAATAAAATAGCTATGATATACATAACTAATGTTCAAAGCACTGTAACTATTTCTACCGCCAAGCAGTAATGTTCGCATTACTATGTTCCTACACTCCTACCTACCCTCCTTACAAGGGTAATTGCCGGTGAAATTACAGGCACATGAGATTTACCAACCTTATGTCTCAGGGTGGTGTGGGTGCAGTGCAGTTCGCCACTTGGGACGAACTGCATCTGTACTAGGCAGAGGTTACCGCTTAATACCAGGTGGGCCTCAAGCTTGTTCCATCACGATAGAAGAAATAAAAACACGTTTTCGTTTAAAACCTTGGTAAATTTCTCAGAGTGGGATAGTTTCATGGTCAGTTGCAAGTTAAGAGGCTTATCGAGAGAGGGATAGAGCTTTACACTTCCCCGTGCAGATAAAAATAGGTTCTCTTCACTTTATTCGAAAAATAATATTATTGATATGTGCAGATAATATTATTGATACTAATACATAGAAACAACGCCATCAATCAAAATACTTTTTGGTGAAAATAAAGACATGATTAACTAGCTATTGTAGTAACAATCATTTGTTTATGCATAAGGATTTTAGAGATGTATCGATTAATTGTGTAGAGAATGTACCTATCAATGAAACGACTATTTTTGTGACATGTCCCTAATCTTAGATAAAAAAAATACATAGCTCAATGTGAAATCTTAATCCATATAACAAAAATAAATTATTTTTCTATTGGTGCTCAATATGGATGCCCGATAATTATTATTATCTTACAGTTACATAATAGAAACACATTTTTTTTAAATTCCTGATTGGCAAGGCCTTTGGCCACTATGTCACCTCTTGGTAAGCGATGATGTTAGGTTAATCTACAATTAGTAGCTCTCAAGGACAGCTGCTGGAACACACCGTTAAGTGAACAAAGGACCAAAGGATTTACTACTGGAGGTTGGTAGCTAGCCAGGCAGGCATTCCCTAAATGCCCTACCACCATGCATATCATAGTGAGCTAGCTATAAGCCTTGTATACTATAATTAGCTAGAGGTAAGCCGAGCAAACAGTGTCAGGATGATATTTTCTGATCACATTACATTTAGTCTCCATAGGTGGCTCTAAATAGAATTTTCCACCTACGCCGCATTATGCATGGATGACATGCTTTTATACGTGAGATTGTATCATTTACCGGCCAAGGGAAATGTATCTTCTTTTAGCTTTTGAATGAAGATTAATTTATTAAGTTATTGGTAAGATATCCATTACGCAATGGAAACTATAAATTAAAAAAATACTCAATCTATGAATCACCCAATCACGAAATGATCCACAAACTATCACTAAAGGTAATGAGGAGTTGGACGATGTTATTATTTTTATTATTTCTCTGGGTGAGCGTGCATAATGTTCAGAAAAATATATATATGCGGCTTGGGAATCACAGTGTGAGATAGCAGTTCCTCAGTAAGCACTGCTGCCCACTTATTTTACGCTTAGTCGCCTCTTACGACACCCACGGGTAGAGATGGGGAGGCGACATTCTATCCCGGCACCCCAAGTATAGCAATGAATGCAAAATATAAATGAAAATATATAATACAATATAAATTCCACAAAAAAAAATACGAGCAGGAGGAGTCGTGATCCCGGGGAGACAGGTCTATTCATTATCACGATCGTTATAGATTAAACTGTTTAAAATAAGTAAAGATAACATTTTGGGAAGTTAACGTAAAGGTCCTAATAGAAGTACTTACATGTCATACATGCGATTCAATCTGCCAAAGTTATTTAATTAACTATAGCGTATAAGCTAACACAGCCATATTAATACACGTCAAAATAATGTCGGAACATCTTCCCCAAACTGTGGTATTTTTTTTTATTAATCATAATCAACAGGGTCAAATTTTATAAAAACTTATTCAATCGAACTTACGAGTAGTTAAGTATTCGACTCTACTTAGTCGTGATAATTTTTTAAACACACAATCAAAGCCATTAAATCATTTAATCAATTTAGGCGAATCAACGACGCTCTTATGAAGGTCAAATACAAATTTTAATATTGAAATATGCTTCATTGTACTGCCAAGTCAGCTGAAACAAATTTATAGACCCACACATTCTGACGCACGTGTTAATGCCACTGGAAGTTACATAAACTAAACTCGATTTTGAAAAAATACCTCTAAATCGTATATTAACAATTTTTATTTCGCTATATTGTGTTTACTCGAAACAATAAATTTCAAATATTATTTACGTAATTTATAGGCAATTTATTTTACACTGGATATGTAGGTGACATGTTTAGGTGACTGAAAACTACTTAATATTAAAGGTAAACATCACTGTGGGTTAGGAGCTAGAAAATTTGGGAAATGGCTTCGAAAGTTGCAGCTCTCCTTCCTTTTTCGATGGATAGACGAGGAGTGATCTAACCAAAAAACACCACTACAGAATAGCTCGCAAAATTGTTAGATGAAATTTAAATCATTGCCAAATCGATAAGCAAAAACAACTCGTGACGTCACTGCCTGCCACTTGCGCCTACTGTGCTGGGGTTAGGGGGAGCATAATATAGGAGAGGGAAGTATTGCTATTGGGGACACGTCTAGGGCGCGGTATCTAGGCGACACGTTGTATTATACACACATTTGTAAACAAATTATGACATCTACCTACCCTTATCCCTTACATTCTGAAGCGCTCGTAGCGTAGCTTGCTTAGTATCAACTAAGTTAAGCAACGTCCGCTGCGATCATGACTTGGATGGGTGACCGTTAATAGCATTACTACTAAACGCTTCCATGCTTTGGAGTGTGTCGGTCCCGGTTCTTTTCTTAGGGTGGCAGTCGTTAGCATAGTGTTAGGGCATTTTACGAATGCCCGCCTGGTTAGCTACCACCATCAAATAGAAAATGTGTCGACAAGCACCTAACAGTTTGTTCGACAGCAGTCCTTGAAAGCCAGTAAATCACAGGCGCATGAGCAATAACGACTGTATACATGTCTCAGGGTGGTGGGAGCAGTGGAGTTCGTCACTTATAACGAAATGGCATTTTACAAATGCTCACCTGGCTAGCTGCCAGCTTCAAGCAGAAAATCTGTCTACAAGCGCCTAACAGTGTGTCCCGGGGGCTGTCCTTGAGCTAGTAAGTAATTATGAAATTACGGGCACATGCGACGTAACTTTGTCTCGGGGTGATGGGCGCGTGACGAACTGCATCTGTTATAGCCAGAGGTTACATCAGGTGAGCTTTTAGCGTGTTCCTTCACAATACCATAAAAAAATAACGACATCCAACAGGAGAATATCTGGAACAGTCTTTATATTATTAAGATCTTAAGAAGGGAAACAAATTATAACTAATGTACACGTATATGTACGTCGGGAATTACCTACTGCTGCTTATCGGTAGATATACTGTGAGTGGCCTTGAGTTACTGGATAAGCTTCAGTAGAGTAGCATGCAAATGTAAAAGGAGTCAGTGTGAAGCAAGGCTTGAAAATGGAAAAATATCTAACCGGTATTGACCTATAACTAAATACACTTATTTTATTTTGTTTTAAGAGATTGTGACGAAACAAGCACGAGATCCACCTGATGTTAAGCTGCTGTCTGCTAATAACAGATGCAGTTCGTCAAGCGCCCGTCACCCCGAGACAAAGTTACGTCGCATGTGCCCATTATGAAATTCATAATCACTTACTAGCTCTCAAGGACAGCCGCCGGAACTCACTGTTAGGTGCTTGTAGACAGATTTCCTGCTTGAGGGTGGCAGCTAGCCATGTGAGCATTCGCAAAATGCCATCCCACCATGCAGTGAAGCCGACGGAGGGGTTCGAACCATGGAGCTGCGGCACGGCAGTCCATAGCTATTACCGCTCGGTGCTTTAAGTTAGTTGTTCTGTTCTTAGCTCATAGATAATATACTATAGCCTAGAGTTTCAGCTTGTGTATTAAATATGATAACTTTACTACAAGTTATATGCAAATGTAAAAATATTTATTTGTGGATCACCGCTTGAATATGGAAAAGTATCTTACCGGTTAATATAAAATTATAAAACGATGACCTATAACTGAGTACATTTATGTCATTCCATGCTTTAAGTAGATGCAAACTTATCCCTAAATTGAAAATCCACGTAGGAGCTCGTGCCGCTACTGGATAATTTGATTTCCAATATTTATTTCCAAACATAATTATTTATTTCAAAACCTGCCAGTGTTTAATAGTTTTATTCTCATAATTGTCAGAAACATGAATAGATTCAACTTTTAAGTGTTATTCGAATAGAAGTCAATCACGGTTATTTCTCACGGCACAATTTGCGGAATTGCTGTTAATGAAGGAAAAACGCCAGCTTGCACTAAGCGGCTTTTAGTTCAAGCATCAATAGAATGGACAATTTTTCATTTTAAACAAGGAGCTACTTCGAAAACCATTTGGTGATTTTGAAAAGTGCTTGTCACGTTTTTAATTTACATACACTGAAGCGCTCGTAGCGAACTACTTAGCTGTTCTTAACCGATCATCAAAGTTAAGCAACGTCGCCCGCGGTCATGAGTTGGATGGGTGACCGCTAGTGACATTACTACTGAGCGCTTCCGTGCTTCGCAGGGCACGTTAAGCCGTCAGTCCCGGTTGTTTTCTTAGGATGGCAGTCGTTATAGCAAGGTGGTAGGGTAATTTGCGAATGCCCGCCTGGCTAGCTACCACCCTCAAGTAGAAAATCTGTTGCCAAACACCTAACGGTGTGTTCCGACAGCTGTCCTTGAGAGCCAGTAATTCTAGGTTAGTCTGAACAACATCTTCGACCACGTCATCACTTACCATCAGGTGAGATAGTGGTCAACGGCTAACTTATCAGGCATAAAAAAATAAAATAAAAAAAAGACATACATTAATACAATACACTAATTTATTTCTAGAGCAACATACTTTGAATTATTTAAATTTTAAATTATGCCTTAACCTTCTTGTGGGAATCGCAAGATGCGATATAGGGTAAAATACCAGAAGGTGAAAATCAACTACGATCCACAAGACGCCTGCCAAGCGTGGGTGCTCTTAATGATGAAAGTTTCATAGGCTTGCATTTGATGATATGGACGAAGATATTATTATAGAAGGCAAAACCTAGAATAGTAACTCAAAAACAGCAATCGGAACACTGTAAGTGCTTGGCGACAGTTTTTTTACTTGAATGATAGCGTTCGCGATCTCTACACAATATAGTATTTAAACGGTTTGCCCGCGGAAGGATTTGAAGCACGGACCCCGCGCACTGCTATCGCCCACTGCCTCTGGGCTTAACGCTTTAAAAATTTTAATCGAATAAGCAGTGAATCACTGTTTATTCTCACGGCACAATTTGCCGAGTTGCTATGATGAGGCAAAAACCCTGTAATGGCTGACTTGCTCTGTGCGGCCTCTCAGTTGCATAAATATAATTTTAAGTGAAATTGAACGACTAATTAGTTTATATAGAACCAGAAGCAAACACTCTGGTATAAGCACTGATAAGGTAGTAACCCTTACCTACGAGTTTGGCCGACCTATATATATGAATAAATTAACGGGAAACTGACATTTCTGAAACCCACATAAGTCTCTGCTTTGTTGTGTCTCTGATTGTCTACGCATGTTCATATTTCATACATTTTAGGGCTGGTCCACCTATCTAATAATCAAAATATTGTATGCCAGTTAATGGTGAAACATGTCGACCTGTTAACCTTATTAAGACCATCTTGTTATAACCATGTTTCTTGCAATAAAATAAATAAATTTCAAAAAAATAAAATAAATTTCAAAATTTCTAAAGCGCAACGCATTAGATTGCTACGAGTACGTGCAACGGCGCAAAATAAGTTCTAAGGTCATAATATGACTAGAGTATAACTACTCATTAGGCACTCATCATCCTTTTTTTATGTTATTGTGACGGAACAAGCTCGAGGCCCACCTGATGTGCGGACTAACCTCAGCCTATAACAGATGCATTTTGTCACAAGTCACGAATTGAACTGCGCCGTCACCTTGAGACATAGTTGTTAAGTCTCGTGTGGCTGTAATTTCACTGGCTCTCAAGGACTGCTGCCGGAACACATCGTTAGGTGCTTGGCAACAGATTTTCTACTTGATGGTGGTCGCTAGCCAGGCGGACATTCGCAAAATCCCCTATCACCATGCGGTGATGCTCAAGCGAATTTTACCATTGTTATTAACTATGCGTCACCACCACCGCGAATTCCCAAAGAGAATTGGCGTAAGAGAGTATCTAGTTCAAAAACACATATTATAACGGCTCCACATTAGTTGGACAATGGTAGGAAGTTGATGAAACTTCATATGAGATCAAACTACGTTTTGATGTAAAGCATTAGGCAGAAATTCCTATCGTAGGGGTGGCATCTTTACTACGGAGACTATTTTTGACCAGTTCGCCTGTTACGCAATTAACCTCCTTACGATCTAGGATTTAGCCACAGCTTGAGTTTGTTTGACCTACTTCGATAAGAAAACGTTCTTACTTCCATCGAACAATATACAAGCAAATGAAACGGTCATCAAGATTAAGCTATGAACAATAGCACCATGATTACAAGTGTTATGGCGTAGCAATATAAGACGAAGCGAAGTAAATCGAAGGCTACTTACTTTAAATAACTAAAATTAATCAAAGCCGCTAGAACTCAAAAATTTTGAGCGAGAAGTTTAATTACCTAGACGTTACTATACGTACTATATTCGATACGTTTAGCCTCTTCACGAAGCTTCACCAGGAAGAGTATAGTTTCATACAGAACACTCAAATTTTTATTGCAGCATTGCTAATAAAAACCTATTTTACGACACCCGTAGGTAAACTTGTGAATATAATGCACAAAAATATAAATAGACAATCGTTAATAGGTACTAAATTACATGGCCAAATTCCATGGTTAATTGGTTGTCATTCACACTACCAGCCACGAGGCAACACAAGCCCTAATAGCAGGCAGTCTTGATAACATTCCAAGAGCCTGATTCCCAAGAAACTGGTTCCGACTGACAGTTCATTATCTAACCTAGAAATCGTCACTCACATAACGCACGCCCGATAAGCGACGAGCAATGAACCAGCTATATGTTACGACCTGGTTGTAACGGTAACCAGGCCACTCTTGCACTGCAATTCTAGATATTGCTAAGCAACTATTCAATATGTCTGATAGGTTGGATATGACGTGTTTTTTTAATGTTATTGTGACGTAACAAGCTCGAGGCCTACCTGATGTTAAGCGGACTAACCTCTGCCTATAACAGATGAATTTCATCACAAGTCACGATTTGCACTGCGCCCGTCACTTTGAGACATAGTTTTTAACTCTCATATGTCTGTAATTTCACTGGCTTTCAAGGACAGCTGCCGGAACACACTGTTAGGTGCTTGACGATAATTTTCTACTTAAGGGTGGTCGTTAGCCAGGCGGGTATACGCAAAATGCCCTTCCACCATGCAAACGTGCACATGTGATTAAGTTTGGTATTTTGTATTACGTGTCAAGATGATAAAAGAAACTATTCAATGATCAAGCCAAGGAATGTGTAAACAATATGAAACAAAGATTTCAGGTACGCGATAAATGCATTGCAATAAAAGGAGCAATCGAACTAATCTAATCAATTCCTCAATTCTAACACACAAAGAAAAATATTCTCAAGAACTGTACTGGGTTATTCCTACAAGTGTATAATAGTACTCTTTGTGAACGAGTTCGACCGGAGAAGTACTGCCACGATATCATAACCGCCAAGCAGTAATGTTCCTATAACTGTGTTCTGGCTTGAAGGGTATGGGATGCTAATTACAACTTATTTAGATTTAGGTATATTTCAAAGCATTCTATCTGTGCAAATAACTGACTTAGCTACATTGCTTTATCGGTCAGTTTTGCGGAACCTAAGGTCTTATACTTGTTAGAATTTATTTGTTATTTTTAATATGAGTGGAAACTATGGGACTGACATAGTCATTGAATGAATATTTATGTCTTCAAATTAAATTTAAAAAAATGGCATAATTTGATGGCGCAGCGCAATTCTTCATTCTTCTGGTGACATTTGTACTAAGTATAGTTGTCGCTTAATGATTCGTTTTGTTAAGGTATAAAAAGAAAACTTATGTTCGCTTTTCAGTGAAACCCCGATATCAACATTCTCTTAGCTCATTAGTCACTGAATCGAATCATTAGCAGAGCAAGTAAGTCATCCATGTCGCAATCATCGAGAATCTCAATTATGTAAGCAATATGCGTAGATGTGCGTAGTTTACATTAGCGATGTTGGTATTCAAACATCTGCAGCACCGCTCGCAGCATGTGCTCTAGTGAAATCTACGCTGAGAATGAAAACGTGACAAAACATGTCTTAATATAGTACCACCAACTTAACTGTGCAGTTGGCGAGGGAGCTGCTGATCAAGGCAATCAACTACAAACTGTCACAATTTGAAGGAATGTTGTAGTTCTTTTTTCTGCCACCTGAACAGATAAGTTGGTGGGTCTGTACCAACTGAGGACGGCGCGGCGGTTGGTTGCAGCTGCAATATCCGTTGACATTGGTCATGCTTTCTTGACCTAGGTAAGTGTCCAGTGAAAGATAAGGGCGAATAAATCGCGGCGCCACATAAATCAGATAAAACAACAGCAATGAGAAAATGCTGTGAACATAATAAGCTATGAAACAACATACAATATAATGACTAGACAGCGGATTATATTCATTTGCATCTTTGTATATTATCTTTGCTTATTTCAACACATGCATCATACGCGACGTCATAAAAAGTCTAGAAACTGTCATCAGCAATGAGAAAATAATAATTTAAATGCAAGTGAAAAAATAATGTGCGCTTCCTAATTGGTTATCAGAAAAGATCCGTGGCAAATTAAATGATTTTATTGATACCTACAAAACCCTGTTGTTAACGCAATAAACAAAGTTTTTAAGGCATAGACAAACATATAAATGGCACCGCCAAATTTTGTCATAAAAACATCTCCCTAATATGTCGTCAAATTTCAAGTTCTGTTCTGTCCAGTTACTTCAGTTCACGTAGATTTTAGAGCAACATGGACCTACGTGTAGTCACTTTCGCCTATAAATTAATATTTTGTGACAAACAAAGTCTGCTCGAAATCTAGAAAAATCTGATTGAATTGTATTGTACTGAAATTCTTGAAGAAATTAAAACTTGATCGTGTATATTTGGGTCTTCATGAGTGAACATTTACATGCGTACCTATTATGATTCTGTTAGTACATATAATAGAAATAAGTGAACGGAATAGAAGCAAATCAAATGTGGACAGGTAAGGAGATACTTTAAATCCGAGCGACCAGAGCAGGTAGATCTTGGAACAAAAACTGTTCAAAACTCGACGGGGGATACAACCATTATAGTCGTTTCAACATGCAAGCAAGACAGGTAACTAATTTATAAGAGCTCGACTGCGAAGACGGTTTGTGTCTTCCGTGTCTGACGCACTCTTTTGAATAATTTCATTTAATATTTCTTATTTCTCATCTGAATGCAGTAATAAGAAGTATTTTCTAGATTACAATTGTGAGTATAGAGCAAACCCAAAATGACTTGACATTTTATACAGTGAACTCAAGTCACAATACGTATCAGATTTTAAGACAACAGTGCTTTTTTGTCTACTCTTAAATAAAGAGCCGAGAAGAGCGAAACCGAGGCAACTGATGGGTCCAGTTTTTCAACAAGGCACGGCGCAATTACTAGATAGACACGGTCAGCAGGGCGGAGACTGGGCGCGGAGCCCGGCCCGAGCCCGATCAATCGACCCACACCCTTGTAATTAAATTATTGTACCACTCTATCATTACTCGTTCCTTTAAAGGTTGCACCTTTGAACGTGGCGAAGACTAATGTTGACATTGTATAAGAAGACCACTCAAAACGGCATTTCGACGAGTATTTGCACCGCACTTTCGCCAACAACTGAAGTGCAAACAACCGCGTAACGGTATCCTTTTCAATTCGGAGAAATGAGATTGTGGATTACTTGTGGATCTTTTATAAACAATCGCAAAACGTTCAATTACTACCGAATTATTTTGTGTTACAAGTTTTTGTTCAAAGTCATTAATATATACTTACTTAGTAACTTTAAATTTATATCCTTACTTAGAAATAAACTTTAAATTTCTTCTGCCACATGTTCGCATATTATAAAAAGAACAGATTATTAACCGTGCAACGCGGACCAACAGGCAATATAAGAAATTAATACAAATTTATAAATATAAGTAGTAGTAGTCTCAAGAAAAAAAATATAGAATCATTATGTAAGCATAATAGACAGTAATTGTGCGCCTTGTAAAGCGCAACTAGTTATGGTTTCACAGCTTTCTAAGACAACGCAGGTTATTCTTAGCATGAGATTATGACAATAGCCCGCTCGTCATGTCACCATCAGGTAAGTATATGATGAAAGTCATTTCATGCGAGATGAGCAACCGGAGTGAAATCGCATTGTTTGAGACTAATATTTCTAGTCTTTGTCTACTGAGGATGAACGCTAAACAAAGGACTCGAAAAATTCAAAGAAGCAGAGCTCGGAATAAATTAAAAACCACAGTATAAGAACAGAAATATCCACAAAAAATGTTAATGCTAAAGATGTTCCTATTTGCATTCAACGGACGATTGTGGTAGGATAGAGGGGAGGGTCCGGGATGCCAGGAGCCGGGCAGACTGCGCACCGGGTTTAGGGTTCTCGATCGTCGACGCGGTCTCGGAATAATCAGGCGCTCCCCTCGTCGCGGTCGTTCACACACAATCGACGCGGAGCGCCATGCATGCATGAGGGCCCTACCTACGCACGACTCTACACAAAGCATCCACCCATACTTAACCGCTACCCTCCTCGCTGTACGAGCCGAGCGATGCACTACTTTACAACTGCTTCCATCGTCACCTCGATATTCGCTCTTAATGCTTGCTCTTACAGCTCACTGTCCCTTGCCGTTGATAAGCATGCATTCGTTGCATTCATTTTGATAGCAAAAAGCCGACCAGTCACGACAAAGAGAAGGCAAAGGCAAAGCAATAAAGCCCAGAATTGTTTGAAATCGAGTTGCGGTCGGTGGACGCATGTGCATTCGATCGTAGATTGTATGAATATTGAAAACCGCTCTTATGTCCAACGCGGTGGATAGACTACAGATCGGCAAGATGTGAACGCCACGTGTTTACAAAAGCCAACTGGCAGATTAGAGCGACCGAACTCAACTTCAGCGCACATGTAAAACTTTCCGAAAGCCCTCGCGAGTTATTTCGCTATTTCGATAAGAGTAAAAACGTTCGGAACCGAGGTTGTAAAAGAGGGAACGCGTCTTCGCAATAAAACCGATAGGAGTCGTTAAAAATTAAATAAAAGAGATGTTGTAATGGTGCCGGGCTTTCTCTTGTCTTAACGAGCTCGTGTTCTGAGGCTGTAAAAGTGAGCATTTGGAGCGTTCGGTGGATGGAGTCCGGCAATAATTGCTGTGTGCTTTACTTATCGTGGAGCACTTAGGTGGAGATTGCTCAGCATCCGGAATAACGGGTTCCCTCAACTCTTCACTACTTTAGACAAAACGGAGTAGGACATTGTTGAAATGGGATTACTGTTCGATTGTTCAGGCAAGATATTGTAAATGATCCATAATGCTGGTGCCAGTCATAGTTATTCTCGCTATTTGCTGTTTATGAGTGGTGCTCAGTATCAGCAGCTTGTATCGTTGTATGTCTTTAAGTCTAGAGTGAATAGGTATCTTCTAGGCAAGTATGCTACATCTTCGGCCGCATCGTCACTTTCCATCAGGTGAGATAGCGGTCACATGCATGCCTATCAATAAAAAAAAAAAAAATGTGCAGTTATGGCCGTTCCCTATAATTTTCCAGAAATTGTATCTTATTATATTGCTTAGCTAGTGAGAGGTTAACTATGTAGTGTTAACCGTCATAGGATTCGAGACAACGGAACTCTAACTAAGCCTTCACAGTCCCCCCTACCTTCAAGCGTAAGTACCTATCGTTTCAATGAAAACCTAGTATTTACTTAAAAACTATATTAAATTGTTTTTATAACTTGAAAAATTTTAATTACGAACAAAGTGTGCCTTACACACACGTGATGGTATTATACTTTGCTCAATACAAACGTAGTTTAGTCACATTAACACAAAATGCATACACGAGTAATAGCTTTGAACCTGATTAAGCCAGTTTCTTGTTCTAGAATGTTTTTGACATATCCCAAAAAAGAAAGTTACAAAAATGCTACCGTATGTTCTTTATTAAGTATGGTGTCTTCTTTACGTAGTTATGAATCGATATGGATGACTTCTTCAAAAGTTTTTCAAAATCGAACCTGTGACAAAATATGGGTGTAAATGACTCCGCGGACAAGTCTTCGTCTGTGATGGGCATTACATAATCATAGCAGCAAAAATTGTTCGCCAGGTCCATCGCATGTTGCACGAGCGACGCCACCGGCTAATTAGGACAACGCCTCAGGGCTATACTATTAAAACTTGTGTCAAAACCTGCTTGTGGCTAGCGTACACTAATCCACCTGGTGTATCGACATTGCTGCCTCAACTGCAGCCGTTTAGTATCGTCCGTATGGAACTCTATACAACAACGTACACAAATCACAAGCGTATCGGCAAAGCGATTCGTCATACTAAGGCGATACAGTAAAGATGCGAAAGATTGTCTTTATCTCTAATTTAATAGGTACCTTATATCATCTTCAGCTGGAAGTCGTTTAACCTTTAGTATTGAGTTAGTTTTGAACGTTACCATGCCATTTAATGTACGTATGTGTTCATGGGGTTACACCTCCCATAACTTCCTGTGTCTGCGATCCCCAAGACGCCTGCCTAGCGCGAGGATTCTAAGGAGGAGGCTACGGTCAGCATTGGACGATCCGGCTGATACACAGCCATATATAGCTACTAGCCATTCCGATCCATCGCTTCTTCATCTTCACTTACGGTGTGGGAAAAATATGTAGGAAGTATCCAATTGATGTTACGTCTTTAGGTGCGTGGTGGTCATTCGAAAAGCTTTCTTCTTGATTCTTCTGGTGCAGGTCGCCACTCGAGAACCTTTCTTCTCCGTTGGTTGAGCGATGTAGTCACTTCAACTTGTAAGATATTCTGCCTCGACGCAATAGTGTGCAAAGAGAAGTGGTCAACAAATCTTTCCTATCGTTCTTTAACCATCGTATTGGGACGATTGAGTTATGACGTCATGTCATGTTAGCTCAATTGGTTAGAGCATATCCCGGCTCAAGGGGTGGATGGACACGGGTTCGAATCCCGCACATGACTTAAATTTTTCCTATCGTATATTTGTGATTTTGTAATGTAATCCGCATAGCAGGCGTTATTGCAAACCTAACAATTTACTAGACATGTTTCTGTCTTTGTTTCGAAAACCAGTTAGGGAACTTTCGATGCGACTGTACACATGAATGATTATGTGGTGTGGCTGCTGTAGCGCTATGTTTCGACCATCTACTGAGTTCTTCAAGCGTAATTACGCTTACTATGTTTCATGTTTTTCTTATTCATTAACAAGACTTAGTAGGTATTCGCCATTCATATTGATTGGTGCCAGATTCATTCAAGTCCAAGAGCTTGATAGTGTAGGAGAAAAAACTTCTTCCTATTACAGCATACAACAGACAGATCGAAATATAGTTCTGTGCTGCATATCTACCTAACCTTCTAACACTATTGACTAGTTGTTTTGGATTAACATATTCTTGACAAGTGTTTTGAAGACTGCAGACTGCAGTACAAATAAATGATTTGATTTGATTTGCAGTTTGTATTGCTACTGCCCCTTCTATGAAAATTTCTGAACTGATCATTATGGCATGGCACGGTACGGTAAGCATCGCATTATAAAGCAGTGAGCGAGCACAGGGCTAAAGTTATCCTATATTTTACTTGAATTGTAAATTTTGAAGCGCTCTCGTAGCATAGTTTACTTAGCTGTTCTTAATCAATCAGCTTTACTTACAGCTAGCGACCACCAACCAGAGGAAAATTTATCCCAAAGCACCTTAGGGTGTGTATATGTTCTCATGAGCCAGTATTTCTAGGTTAGCCAACATCTTGACCGCATCATCTCTTACCATCAGGTGAAATAGTGGTCAACATCAATATCAGGAATATAACAATATATAACATATACAATAAAAGAAAAATTGTAGTCGGGACATATGGGGAAATTATTGATGGTTCGAGGTACTTACAAAGACTACTAAACTGAAATAAGTAAATTTATATTTACTTATTTCAGTATAAATTTATATTATGTAATACATGTTCAGCAAACAAAAATACAATAGTTATAAAAAAAAACATAGATTTATTGTATATGTAACTGCAATTATATACAAAGTTATACATACTTAAATATTAGTTAAACATTTTGAAAAGTTTTAAATTTTTATTCCTTATAGTTACTGTTTTAAAGATCCTTTACGTTTTTACACTTACTTGATGATAGCCATGTCAGGTATAACTGTATTAGGGCATTTTCAAAATGCTCAAATGAATGTTTATTACTCTAAGAAAATCTCTCGCCAAGCACATAAAGGTGGGTTCTGACAACACCCCTAAAGAGTTAGTTCCTACTCTTGGTTAAGCCTGTTTACGATTGTACCTTGTTGGCAACAGGTGAAATGGTGGTCAAAGGCCGTATAAATCCTATTAAGGCTAAGAACAAACCATACTCAGGGCATAGGAAATAAAGTAAAGCAATAAAAAGCCCAAGAACATGCCACTGGGTATTGTTTAGAGAGCGTTTGTTATTTCACAAAGCTACTAAAACCTATGATTTATTCTGTAGCAGCAGGTAATCCAAGTATCAATGACAAACTTCCAGTCTTACATTTGTAGGAAGAAAGAACTGTCCAAGTAAGTTTTACTGTTGTTGTTATTATGCATTAAAGTTTAAGAACAACAATGTACAGAGTGGCCTAAAATGCTAGTTTTAAAAAACAAACAATACTTTACTAAGGAGTTTAAGACAGTTTGGATTCATATTTACTTAGGTGGTCTACAGTAGAAGTCTAGCTAAAAAAATAATGTTTAAAACGGAGTTGGCACTCTGAGCTTGAGTTACTCATGCCTACCAACCTAGTTTTGAAAGATCCTTAATATTATGTTCCTGTTTGACAACCTACTAGAAGACACTCAATTTAATTTAAATAGGAATGCATATTTATTATAAATTTTCAGTTTTAAAATAAAAACTGAAATATATTTTAAAAAATGCAATTAGTTACATCGTCTGCTAGATTATGAAATGTACCAAAAAATTACATAAATAAACAGTTAATTCAATTAATAGAAGTAAAAACTTTTAATATCCCAGGGGTAGATGATATGTGCCAGGTGGTAGCTATTCTAGTATTTTATTATAATACTAATAAAAAAATACAGTAATAATATGTTGATCACTCCAACAGGCTAAGTACATGTTGTATATTTGATGTTTACCATTTTGTTGTTATTGCAAAAATGTAGTGATGGAAAACAAACACTCATTTGTAATCTATTGAAGCAATTTGAAGATTCACACTTACGACTTTTCAAACAGTTTCAAACTTAATTTATGTAGGTAGGTAGGTATGTAAGTATTCAGTAAACCATCTGTGAAAAGTACTTTTAAACTCAATGGTTGTTATGGTAAACTTCGTTTTCAGAAGTTGGTTTGTAAGATGCTCTCAATACCTTCGAACATATAATACTCGTATACTTTATCGGAGTTAACAAACTAAATAAAGCAACCATTCATATAACGCGAATTTGTTTTGAAAAACTTACCAGACAACACCGAAGGCGCCATAACCGATAGGGCGGTCAGGTTGGACGTCCGTGGGGATGGCCGGCGCCTGGTAGTAGGGCGCCGCCGCCGCCAGGATGGCACCCTGCGGCGCGCTCTGCGTACCGCCCTGCATCAGCGACATGGAGACACTCATGGAAACGCGAGAGTGCCGCGCGGGGCCGCTTACAGCCGCCATCCAACCGCTCGCCGGCAAGTCGTCACCGCAGACGCGACGGCATCACACGCCACCGGCAGCCTCGACTTCACCGAGCCCGATCACCACTCTCCCGATGGACACACGACAATTTCACCGGTAACTTCTTTATAATTCATGCTCGAACGACTATGCGGGATCACTGAACAACACACGGAAAGCCGGGATAAACTATCAATCGCAGTAACTTCGCACAAAGTGCACAAGTTTTAAATATATTGATAATTGTTTTGTGTTGTTGTCTTCGGTCCCGATTTCCTCCTGGACAAAGGAAGAGACCGTGAAATGTGCGCTCGATCAGCACGCAGCCGTCCGGTCTCAACAAAAATCGAGCGAAACTGACGGCACCGGCAGCAGCAAGCGGGGCGGGGCGGGTGTGCAGCGGCAGCGGGCAGCGGGGCACGGGCGCGCGGTGTGATGTGAATAGAATATCGTAGCTTTGCGGAGAGGGAGGCAGCAGTAGAGGAAACGTATGAAAAGAAGCGAGATGGCAAGCTATAATGGCGGCGTCGACGACGCTTTGAACAGCTGGGATTTGTACAGAAACTTTTATTCCGTCCAATGTCCATGATTATATCTGAATATTAAAATTTTAAGATTAAATAATGTTATATCAGGCCATGTACAAGTTTTCTTGGTAAATATTTAATTATCTTCAAATTATTTGTCTATACTCTGTCTACGTTCACAATCATACAAACAACTTAGACGGCGCTGCCATCTAGTTGAAACGTTGGAATCAGATGACGCAATTTGCGGTTTATATGCCCAAGTAGCAATCGAGGCTCTCATAATTGAACTGAATTCTGCTAACGTTTTTTTTTAAATATTGTTATGTTTGCATTACAAAATCACAAATATACGATAGGAAATTTTTTATATCGTATATTTGTGATTTTGTAATGTAATCCGTATAGCAGGCGTTATCGCAAACATAAAAATATTTAAAAAATTATAAAGGTGCGTCATAGTTTATATGTATAAAACCAATTGCAAAATTGGTCTTGTTTGTAGTACAACGCAAGTGGTACTATTATAGATGTCGTTCCATCCCAATACGATGGTTAAAGAACGATAGGAAAGATTTGAGTTATGACGTCATCTCCTGTTAGCTCAATTGGTTAGAGCATACCCCGGTTCAAGGGGTGGATGGACGCGGGTTTGAATCCCGCACATGTCTTAAATTTTTCCTATCGTATATTTGTGATTTTGTAATGTTATCCGCATAGCAGGCGTTATTGCAAACATAACAATATTAAAATAAAAAATGGTTGCGTCATCATTTACAAGTATAAAACCAATTGCAAAATTGGTCTTGTTTGTAGTACAACACAAGTGGTACTTATAGATGTCGCTCCATCCCAATACGATGGTTAAAGAAAGATAGGAAAGATTTGAGTTATGACTTCATGTCATGTTAGCTCAATTGGTTAGAGCATACCCCGGCTCAAGGGGTGGATGGACGCGGGTTCGAATCCCGCACATGACTTAAATTTTTCCTATCGTATATTTGTGATTCTGCTAACTTTTTGAAGCAGTGATGGCTCAGTGGCGTTGGCTATGGTCTGCCGCGCAGCATATCCATGCTTTGAAACCCGCCGTGGGCTTGAGCTTCACCGCATGGTGGAAGGGCATTTTGCGAATGCACACCTGACTAGCGACCACCCTCAAGTAGAAAATCTGTCGCAAAGCACCTAACGGTGTGTTCCGGCAGCTGTACTTGAGAGCCAGTAATTCTACGTTCAGCCTGTTAACACCTTCGACCATATCGTCATCATGTCACTTACCATCAGATGAGATCGTAGTCAAATGCTTACCTATCAGCAATTAAAAAAAAACTGCGGTTTTACTAGGATCTAGTGTTTTCTTATCCGTGCTAGGATAAAAATGGTTTAGGACGAAATATTCATAGCAATATTATATTTAATTGAATTCAAAAATAGTTTTAGCTTTACCTAACAACAACACTACAGCTACCTACTACAATGAAAGCTACAAGCCATTGCAGACTGACAGGCACTCAAATGATAAGTTTTGGAAACTACGATGACGAGACACCAAACGGGTCAAATATGTAATCACTAACAAGTTTTTACGTACTTGCGCAGCTTGAGTTGCTCCGCCGAAGTATCTGCCAGTCCTCACTTTAGTTTGATGTGACGGGCCTAAAGAGTCTACGCACGTAGCGCTCCTTACTAAGGAAATCTGTGTTTATAGTAAATATGAATTTACTTCTCATATTGTTCATCGACTTGCCCTTATCCTACATTTAATATATTTGTTGCGTATATCGTTAAGAGTGGCGTGTGAAAATCCACCAGCACTTCGAGAGTAAGAGAGACCATGGTGACAGAGTTGATCACATTTGTCATTTTCACTCAATATTTTGAATTAAATATAATTCTTTATTATTATTTTTTGACTTCTTTTTCCCGAGTTAATTACCCAAAATATGTTAACCTCAAATTTGTTGAATATGCAGAGCGGGTATCGTGATTCGCGAAGCGAAGCGAGGTCGCATCGTGAATGATATGTCCACTTGTCCACGTTTTTTATCCCTCGATGTCCCGTTACGTTATTTTTAGTACTAAGTTGTTGTCCATTACCTAAACATGTCACCCTAACATCCCCATACCCTAATATATTACCTATACCATACAAAAATTACATTTTCATCCATTTAGTTTGAGTGGATCAAACAGCGAATAAAAATATATTTTTCCAGATTTTGAGGTATTTTGTTTTTTAATCGAGTTATTTGTGGCAGTCTCCAATCAACATAAATAAACTTCTTGGTACCAATGCAATCCTCATCATATTCGCTTTACGGGAAAATAAATGAAAATAACCTTTTCATGGAAAATTTTACAGGAAAAGGGGTTTGAACAGACGACGAAAATGGCGGGAAACAGCACTTTTTATATTTTTTATTTTATTTTTTTTCCGAAACTATTCCACCTACAACTTTGTTTTTTTTTAATGTGAGTATTTATTATGGTTCTTTACCCATGAATTATACCAGATTGTAAGGATAAATATTTTATAAGTAGTAACGAGATTAAAACAACGCGATTTTTTTAAAGAATTTTGGCGGGAAAACTGTACATAAGCGCATTTTTTTTTTCTCAAAAACTATACCACCTAAGAATTTGGTTTTTCTTTTGATATGATTATTTACATGTAATCTATACACCCGAATTATTTCAGATGTTTAGGTTTATAGGTTTAAAAGTAGTTACGAGATTATTTATTACGTAAGTTTCGATCGGTTAGTGTTTGCGCGGCAAAATGCATCGAGCAACTTATCTGTTCAGGTGGCAGAAAAAAGAACTACAACATTCCTTCAAATTGTGACAGTTTGTGGTTGATTTCCTTGATCAGCAGCGCCCTCGCCAACTGCACAGTTAAGTGGGTGGTACTATAAATTGTAGCGAGGTTGAAATAAAATCCATTAATAATAAATATCAATTATATTTATCACAGAGAATCACATTGTGTTAAACAACATCATTACGTGGCTAGTATAAAATATTACTCTTTACAATGATCGTGTGTACACATAAACTTTTAAATAATAAATTAGTAAGTATATTAAACATTAAATTACCATTACCCTCAGTACGAGTTTGCATAGTAACAACGAGTTTCTTTCCATTCGTATTTTTAGTTCTTCACGTTTCAGCTGGAGGCGCTGGTGAAAATGTATGGAAAAAATTTAACGTTTATAGCTCTGTAAAAACTCGTACTAAGGGTACTGAAGAACAAATAAGGTCTGGCTCTAAAGCGAGCTAGTGATAATTAAATTGCACGAGAAAATTGGGACAGTTAACAATTTTAATGCCCATAGATATCGGCCTGTACTATATCTCCCAGTTGGATAATTATCGTAAGAGCGGACTAAGGAAAAATAATGCGCATAATGTGCAACAAATACATATGTCGTAAGGTTATTAGGGCTCTGCTGCACATTAAACACTACAGATATAATTAATTACACCCACACAAGTGGGTTACAAAATGTAAGGTACGTAAATTTGAGGAGTTAGCAGGTTTCTTAATAGGCGATATTTTACACAATTGATATTTGTATTGTGAAATAAAATTAATAATATAAAGCCATCCACAGTTTAGTTCAAATATTTATTTGCGAAGGGAAAATATAGGTTCCAGTGAAATCTGAACCTTATCTAGACTTTTATTGTATCATTTTTATTATAGATAGATTTTGACATGCCGTGGTCCCCACCAATGGGAAAAAGTGGTAGAACCACGGGCCCTTCACCATAATACGACCACGTTCAGCATATGACTCGGTAAATGAAAAAGTTACCCGAGGGATGTCCGGAAAACAAGTAAAATTTCACTTGTCAGTGAGTAGCTGTCATTTGACAGTTTATTATTTATATATTTTGATTAATTCTGATAGAAATATATTTAAATGTTTAAAAATAAGCTTAAATTATCTTCATTCTCAATATGATTTTGGTATAACTGAACAGTGGTGGCAAAAGCGCGGGGAAAAATTACAACATACATAAAATGTCCCGTAGGCAGAGACTACAGATTTCCAACTGTACACCGACGTGTCGGTTTAGGGTACTCCAGACCTGGCATTTTCCTTAGAACGTCTTCAATCTGAACATTCGCCTGGGTCTTTCCCTTCCAATACTGAATCGAAGTGTTTTGAACTTGTTCACAAAAATATTATTGAAATTTAACAATTATGTTAACTGTTTCATGGCGATTTACATCGAGTACCTGATATAGTGAGAATTTACTAGTTTCCGGACCATGCTTACGTACGGAACTCATCTTTATCATCGATTAATATATACAGCTCTAGACAGATTCATTATTATGGCAGGCGGTTACAATTTCCACTTTCCCTACTGAGTATGGTATGAAAATAAAAATAAAAATTGTACTAATAACAAATAAGATAAACAACAAACAATTTACAACACAGTACGACGCGATTTACTATTTATAGCAGATAACATTAACGATTTAAGCTCCATTCATCCTACGTAGCAGACACGTACCTGCAATCATAAAAATTTTGCTCCATACATCATATATACTTTTTGAAGCGCTTGTAGCGAATGGGAGACTGCTACTAGTGACATTACTACTGAGCGCTGTCATGCTTCGGAGAGCACGTTAAGTTGTCGGTCCCGGTTGTTGTCTTACGATGGCAGTCGATATAGCATGGTGATCGGCATTTAGCGTGTGGCTAGCTAGCACCCTAAAGTAGAAAATCTGTCGCCAAGCACCTAATTGTGAGTTCCGGCAGGTGCCCTTTGGAGCCAGTAATTCTAGGTTAGCCTGAACAACATCTTCGACCACATCATCACTTACAATCAGGTGAGATAGTATTATATAGATAGTACGGGCATTTGCAAAATGCCTACCACCACGCTATATCGACTGCCATCCTAAGACAACAACCGGGACCGACAGCTTAACGTGCCCTCCGAAGCACGGTAGTGCTCAGTAGTAATGTCACTAGCGGTCATAACCGCGGCGGACGTGGCTTAACTTACCTGATTGGTTAAGAGAGGCTAAGCAAACTTGGCTACGAGCACTTCGAACTACTGTTTACTGTTTTACCATTAGCATTTGCACCCCACATTAAGACGTCGTTTACAAAATAGACCCATCAGTATAAAAGCGCATCAAAAATTTTCTGTGGAGCGGCTTCGTAAGTGTACATTTCTGTTTGCGTCTGCCACGCTACGCGCTAGTGGATAAGGTACAAAAGGGTGCTTAGCATTTCAAGACCTATTCCCACTATACCTTCTATGTGAATTCTGCGAATTCTCTGAAATGTACTTATTAGTAGTAATTCATAAATAATATTGTATCGGTTATAAAAGAAAATTTATGTTAAATGTATAATACATTTATGTATGTAATAAAAAATTGCATTCTCTGAAAATAAAATTCTTTAAACTTCAAGCAGGTGTGTTAAATATAATTTGGTATTTTGACACGTCCAAATATATAGAAACCTTTTCTAATAAAACGTATGAAAAAAAAAGACATACCTATGTATTTAGGGCATGCACTCTTGACATATTTCTTCTCTTTACTGTTATCCTCTCTTTAAATTGGTCCATGAAGTAGTTTATTTGTCCAAATCAAACATAAATTGAATGTTTTAACATCTTAATTCCGCAGTTAAAATTAGAGAAGTGTTTTTTGTAATATGTAAGATATTTCTTTTAAACTAACAAATATATGTAACGTCTTTGTCAGTAGCCTAACTTTTTGTATCCAGTGTAAGTCAGAATTAAAAAGAGACATTGGGAAGAAAATATATGATAGTAATAGTGGGAATGAGTCATTCAATCGCATTATTTTAACTTCTTTTTAATATTGCACAGAAGAACTAGTTCGGAATTGCAATAATGCTCACAAAACTAATATGCAATGTATACAAACACTTACAGCGAACTTACATTATTATTAAACTGCAAATTAGCGACTAACATATGACGATCAATTTAGTTTAACTCCTACATACAGAAAGACTCAGATAACAGTCAAAAAATCAATATAAATTACCAATAGTTAAATTATTCCATCCAACCATAAACACAAAACTATCTTTGGCCAGAACAATTAACTTTGTTAAGTTGCTTTTAATCCCTTTTTATAAGGTTATTTTATGTTTACCTTGAATAATGATAAAAAATTAAGCGATTCGTTTGACGGCTAAATTATATTCACTAGACATGGTCTATATCATGGATCCTGCCATGATATAGGCCTGACTAGGTGTATACCACGGATTTCTACTTGCACTTGATATGGAAAGAGGAAAAGTAAATAAATGTTAAAGTGGCCGCCTACTTTACTTTCCAACAATCGTGATGATTAACATAGATATAGCCAGAGAGTTTAAATACATAGAGTAGTTATATCAGAATACCGCTGCTCTAAAAACTAACTAGAAGTTACCTATCAACACACCTATGCACATATCAGATTTGCGATACCTGGTTAAATTAGCACAATCAAAAGTCGACTGCTCTAAACTTGTATCCAAAATAACATTAAATGTTCCAACCAGGTTCCAAACACGTCAACTCAGAAATCTTTTGCATACTTCCCACGCACGCACCAACTATCGCCGAAATTCCTTCATATTACGCTCGTCAAACGCATTTAACAGAATAATTAAATCGCACCCCTCCATAGACCTATTTACTTGTAATGTGGCTTCCATAAATACTATATAATTGCAGCCATATGCCACTGCTCTGGATAGTCGTTAGCATAAGCATTTTTAAGAAGTAAACTTTAGCGTTATATAATTATTTTCTAATATTGTTGTAATAACTTTCTAATTGTGGAGGCTTGTAAATGGCTTTTATCTGTCTGTTTCAATATTACTTTGTAATGAAAGCGGTAAACCCCCCGAATACAAGTAAAATAAATAAAATCTATCTCGAGATCTCAGCGTAATGGTGACCACAACATCTCTTGGCGGTGGTAACACAAATTGTGTTTTTTTTTTATATTTGCCTATTATGTATTTTTGCTATCCCATTCAAGATTTTGCTTGTCAACATATTACTGACCAATAAATGTGACGTCAAACGCTAGCCCACCAGCAATATAAAAGCAAACTACTGTATTCAGCGTAGAAATTAAGCTGATTTTATGTAGATTCTTTCTGTATGCATGAGTTCTATATTAAATTACTTTAAACACACATAAAAAACTTACACTTAACAATTTTACAATGTATATGTCAATAAAAGATGATTGAAATAATTATATAGTATACGAAATACGCCAGCGAAACATATACATATTATATTGTACTTATTAATACGTGATTTTTACATTGATTATAAATTCAATAGTTGTATATGTATTTTATGTTTTATATAACATTATTATTATACGAATAATATTAAAACAGGATGTTTACCATGAAATTCTTTAATTTTGTTTATGTTCTCGATACTCGAGTTTGAGACAGTTAACATATTAACAAGTAACAAAATATTTTCTTAGCAAAATATATCATAAAACGGGTAGACACATATATCTATTCATAAAAGAAACATCCAAAATAGTGTTACGGACCAGTTCAAAATGGGATAATCACCCGCTGGCGCGTGTACCAAGGCCTACGAGTATAATCGTCTTTTTCTTATTACCGGGTTTTTAAATCGTTGCGAAATATAGAATAACTCAATAAAATATTCACATGATATCGGGTAGTCTGACTATAAAATGGCTCCAGTAATAAATCCCAACCTTTACCGATGTACTGTAACTATTGCGCCTGCAACAGATAGCGGATATAATACTCCATTAAATCGAAATATAACTGGATATAAATGAATTTCATGGCAATAACCCCGTTTCTAAACAATATTTGTATAACATAAGTGACCATGACTTAGTTTAAATTACTTATAATAACACATTATTGTCTATTTACACATAAGTATATTGTATCGGACTGAGTTTAATGTTCAGAATATGTTTTATATCAAACGCTAGGAGATCTATGATTAAACACGTCTACACGACACTAAGTAGATATAATTCGTATCATTTATATTAATTTTAGGCTTTCTATTACTATGGAAATTTATTACTGATTCTATGCGTTTATTTAGTTATAGGTTGAGCGTTGAAGTAATATTTTATGAGTATTAAAATAAATTGTTGATAAGAAGAATACATAGAAATTACGCGCGATTTCCTTTATTTTACAGACAATATGTTTTTGTGTTCTGTTAAGATAGTTTTTATTATCTATCTAAAACATACTTTTAAGTTACCATGCGTTGAAAAAGAGATTTCAACGCGTTCAAATCAGAGCTTATTGTATTTACTCTGCGAATGGCTATTGAAAAAGCAAAGCCTAAAAGCGTATTATATTTTTTTTGTTTCAAATAAAAAGATAAGTATAACATTGATACATTAGCCGGCGGAAAATGAGGAATAAGAAACAATTATTTTAACACGAATCTTTGCTGAGTGTGTCTCATCAAGTGCAAGATCATAACAACTATTAAATGATCTTCAGAAATATAGCTTAACGCTCAATCTATAACTACATTATATCAACATCAATGTTGATAGAATCATTATAATAAAAAAATCTTAGAAGAAAAATACAATGAAAAATGGTTCCCACCACATATTAAAATTTTTTGTTGGTATACTCATTGGAACATAATTTTAAAATTTTATGAAGCCACAAGAAAAGTGTAATAAGTCTACTAGATTGTATTGTGTCTAAAGGAGCCTCTTCTAAAATATTACATTTTCATTAATTTTAATCTTTGGAGTCCTAGTTTTTATTTCCCGCTTGAAACAAGAGTATTTTCAAATCTAAATCGTATGACTAAAGTAAGAGTTAATAATTAAAATGACAAAGTTCTAAAGTACGAACTTTGTCACTTAATCTTTTTAAACTGCGTATGTTGACGCCAAAGTTTAATACACATATGTAAGAATGGATTAAATTGGCCATAGAATTCTAATATATATCATAAAATTGGAACAAATCAACTAAATATTTTTTTAGAGTATCTTTATCGAAATTACAAACAATATTCCTTGAAATTTATCACGAGACCAATTTGAATTTAACTAGATAACAAATTTAAATTAACCTAACCTTTGCTTAAAATATTGTTGATATCGTGTAAAAATTCAAGCGGAAATAAGTCTTAAACACTAGTCATTTAAACAACTTTAATGGATGCGATCGCGTAAGGTTTTCTTAATTTTCATTACGTTGTAAACACTGAAATGATCATGGTTATGCGGAATGACTGCAAATAGCCGCATTAAGATACGCAAATTAACTTTAATTAGCATTAAATTTGGTCAAAAACAAAACAAATAAAACGTTTAAATTCTAGTAAACATTGATCAACGTCTTTGAGTACGGAAGAAAATATGAAATTATAAGTAAATGAAAAACGCAATTCTTTAAAATTCGACTAGGATGGTTCTACAAAGTTTGGCCAATAAAAATAAAATAATTCCTGGATATGGGCAAAGGAGGTTGCCCGCCTATCGGTGGTGCGTACAAAAGAGTTAAAGTTATTCAACTACTATGTTATTTATCGCAAAAACATAGGTAAATATTAATGGCCTTATTCATAATCGCTCCATTACTTTATAGTAGGTTTATAAAACGTCATTAGTACTGCGCAAACGAAAACTCTTTTGCGCAGTACTAATGATGTTTTATAAACCTATTGTAAAGTTATGAAATGATTATGAATAAGGGGGTAAGTCTTACATGATTTCAAAAGGCATTCCTATGAGAGTTCGAAGCCAGTATTGCTGTTGACGGCGTAGCGTAGCTTGTCGCGGAGCGTACTGCGTTTCTGATAGTTGGGCAGCTTCAGAAGGTTGAAGCAAGTGGAGGACGTTGGAAGTCTGTTCAGGGGATCCTTCTTGCGTATTGTAAAGAAACCTCGAATTACACTACCTGAAATAGAACATATTTTTTGTTAGATTTGGTAAGGTATATTTCCCGGTATATTCCTAAACACCCTCGTTTCGCCAGAGATGTTTTGGTCCCAAGTTATGAAAGGTGAGCGTATCTACTATGCTCAATTTCAGACGCTAGTCTGATACTGAATTTTTATATGTCAGAAAAATGTAATAACTTAATTTCCAACCACGATATCGTGATTACAAAGCGATGTAACGCTTCTACAAAAACTACAAGACAGACTAATCTGTTGGGATGATGAATGTGATGCCATTTGACAGATATACACAAACTGACAAAATATTCAAAGTTAAGTTCGTCAGGAGTATATAAATAAAAAAAGAACTCAAAGTCGTTATCGCGGTAGGCCATTAAATTTATTTTCACTCATAGTAATAATCTCAGAGATGTTTTGCATATACTTTATATTAAACTTATAAAAAGTCTATACGTATTAGATATAACATATTGCACTGTTTTTTTTGGAGCATAAAATTACCGTTAACTCGTTGCGTTTTATGTAAATATCAGTAAAATTCCAACATACTTAAAATAAATAGTACATTAATAGGTTTACCAATGGTATCTCCTGTATCCTCGTCGTCGCCTACTTCAACGCATCGTATCGAGAAGGGCGGCTTCAGATGCGCGAATCCAAGCACTGGGGGCTTGGAGCACGAAGTCACGAACTGAAATAAACAACACTAAATAAGGTATTGAATTATTCTAAATTGATACTACATACAGAAAAAGTAGTATTTTGTTTAATGTATGTTCCATTAAAAACAAAATAACATTATATAATATAACTTAGTTTTGGAGCGCTCGGGGCGTAACTTGCCTAGTCGTTCTTAACCGAACAACTAGTATAAGCAACGTCCATCTTCACTTTTTTGCAATGCTGCCAGCATGCTGAGTACGCTGCCAACTGTTAGTGGGCTGGAGTATTTGGACTGCTTCTGAGTCTGCAATGCTTATTGTAGCAGTCATCCCATTCTGTAATCGGACATCCAGGGATACTCAGAAGCACCATCGCTATAAGGTGGATATTCCATTTACCTGAACGAAGCGATTTGCTTCTGCGTTCATCATACGAAACGCCAGAGAATGAAACACCCTGCCTCAGTCAGTATGTGTTTCCGGTTTAGGACAATATGGGGGTCTTCAAAACGCGAGTGAATCTTATGGGTAAGCCCGATACATCTTCGATCGCATCATCACTTAACATCAGGTGAGTTAGTGGTCAAGTGCTACCCAATTCAGTATAAAAAAATGATGTAGTGTTGTATCTAGTACATGGTATTTTGTTAATTAAGTTAAGGCATCTTTACTAGGATGTGACTGCCAGTGACATTTACTACTGAGCGCTTCCGTGCTTCGGTGAGTACGATAAGCCTGGCGGTTACCTTAGGCAGTAGCTATATCATGGTGGTAGGGCATTTTGCGAATGCCAGCCTGGTTAGCTACCACACTCAAGTAGAAATCGGTAGCAGTTTATGAGAGTCAGTAATTCTTGGTTAATCCTGTCAACACCATTAACCACAATATCACTTAAGAATGAGCAAAGAAATTGCTGCCAAACCTCTGTAAAAATGTTCCTGTGAATACGGAATGAAATCAAATCACAATAACGTGGATCTCGTTGCAAGCAAAGATTTCTAGTTCAAATAGCCTACAGTTAGCAAAAATAACACTGACTAATGCTAAACTTGGTTTGGGACGTTTAAACGCTCGATTTGGATAGCTTTATAAGAGCTCCAAAAGACATCGTGAAATGCTATTTTTGACCCACGTCTCAGTAGAGATCTTTAGTGATTATTTTATTGCCAACTGTGAGATTGATAGTTGATATTCATAATATTGGAAGAATTTTATCACTTATCATATGTTTTTCACGTAATTTTGTATGTCACAAAGAATTTATATTCGCTTTACTAGCATGCAAGATTCTATTATAACATTTTTATAAATCATATAACATTGCTGATTCAAAACACCAACCTCACATGATCATGGCTGACTTCCACAAATCCTTCTCTTTTTTTGGAAGTCGGTTACACATATAAAAAAATTGCTTTGGCACAAGGTCTAACGTCTTTGAAGCTTTTTGTTGAAACACGTTCCACAGCCGCACACGACGCGAGTATACGAGTAATGGAACGTATAGTTGTGTATAAGATGTATTATCAAGCAATGACCTTGAGGAAGCAGGCGCGCTCCTGTTCAGTAAAGTCCCGCTGCAACACGTCCCACAGCCAACAGACGACGCGATGCGAGTCGTGGAAGCCGCCGTAGTACTGCGTGTGCCGACGCAAGTCCCGCAAGTCTAACGGAACGTTATCGCCGCTTATTAGCCGCTGGAGCTGTATGCAAACAAAAATGTTTTTTTTTTTTAATGTAGCCAGGGTTAAGTTTCAAGCACGAAGCCCACCTGGCGGTAACCTCAGCCTATAACAGATGCATTTCGTTACAAGTGATTAACTATAGTGCGCCCATCACCCTGAGACAAAGTTGTGAAGTCTCATGTCCCTGTAATTTTATCGGCACCCATACACATCTAGCCGAAACACAGTAATGTGAACATCACTGCTTGACGACAGAAATAGAAGTGTTGGCAGTACTTCCCAGGAGATATTCTGTCATCTGTGCCCGGATGAACTCAAACATTCATAATACGCTATATTCATATACACTGGTACTAAAATAATTAGTTTATAAAACCTTTATCATTATAATATATATAAAAATGAAACGCAGTTCGTTTGCTAAGCGGATTACTTGCGAACGGCTGGATAGACTTGGCTATCTTTTAGTTTAAATGTAAGTATCCGAATTAGATTTTTATGACAAGAAATATTAGAAAAAACTTAGTGCAAGAAAAGCTGAATGCGTCTTTTTTAACGGGATTTTTACAATACCCCGTGTATCAGGTCAGCAGTGTGTAATAAAAATAATTATTAAATATTATCACTGTCGTTATCTTCTTGCACCTGCTGCGTGATGATGTACTTTGGTTAAATAAAATCATATAAATGTCAAAAATAGTTCAGATTTACCGACCTCTACATTCTAATTGGCAGCGGGCCCCACACTAGGCTAGGCCTGAATCTTGGTGACTTGGTGGTGATTTAAACATTAGATGTGACCCGCGCGATGATAACATTACTACAAGTGAGACAAATTACTTAGTATCCCATGGATTCACCGTGCGAGTCCCGGGTCCATAGCGCAGAGGAAGAGGCCAGAGGGGCCTGGGACTTGCAACCCATGAGTATGGTTAAGGGGCCCCTTTATGGTATATCAATGTTCCCGCTCGAGCCTCCAAACTAACACCGCTCGAGCCTCCAAACTAACCAAATTTGGTAATATCCTACTAATGCCGCCTTAGATACACGTTCTAGGATGGAAGTTACGATTGTTTTTGGTAGGCCAAGGTCTTTAAGTAGGGATTTCGCTGGTATACCCTTGCTCCAACTTCTACAGCATATAAATTAACCACATAACCATCAAAACCATACGAGTCCATCAAAAGAGTCCAATCGGGAGCTGCGCCTAAGATGGAGTAAGGCTTGGATTTACATTTTGTAGATGACCCTTGTTTTACAAAATCGACGTGTCGTTTGTTCATGGTTAAACTTGTTTTTGCTCTAGCTACCGAGAGACTCGCCGCTTCTCGTACGATTTCGAGGACTCTATCATGGCGACGTGAATAATGACCCCTATCAAGGAGCACCTTGCATCCTCCCAATAAGTGGCTTGTTATACCTATCGACTCCCCACAAATAACGCAAGACTTTTCGGTGCTTTCCCCCATCTTACTAAGTTAGTTTGGTGTGGGAGTGTAATCTGAAAGCCTCACCTTATGACGTTTACATCCAGCTTTGTTAAAAGGGATTTAGTAATGTCGTATACTAGAAAAGGCCAAGTTAGATGTTATGTTAAGTAGTTGTCGTAAATCCAAGCTTTTTTTAATGTTACTTATTGGTTGTTGGTCTACCATACTAAGCTCTTTTAGAAAGCTATCGATAACTGCGTCTAAAGATGGTGTGCGTACTTTGTGATCAATCTTTCTACCAAGAAATTTAAATGGCACAGCTTCAGCAACTGTGGAAACACATTCTCCTCCTATCAAGAGTCCCAGGTAGTAAGAGGTAAATTTGGTATTCCGTCTACCCAGACACAGACAGTGGCATTTACTTGGTTTTGTTTTCAACCCTTTAGTCCATGCACAGACCTCAGCCACTTCTCGTAAATGTTCCTGACATAAACTAATATCTATATACTCGAACTAAGATGAACATAATGTGAATAAGTCCGGTTATGATAGTAAGGAAACTGAACGAGGACTAATAGTATGCTTGTGTACGTGAGAGGGTGTGTGTATGTATGTGTGTTACTTACATACACACATTCACACACCCCACACACCCTCATTAATGATCTTACCTCTGGTGTAGAAAACAACGATAGCCACTCTGGGTTGATAATAGTCCTAAAACCTTTGATGAACGCGTTCGTCTGGTCTTTGATCTGTGTATGCATTCTGAAGTGCGCCATCAAGTGGATGTAGTTTATTCTGAAATATATAAAACAGTTTACAATTAACAAGTTTAACGGCTTGGGTTACATGAGGGGCGTTCGTTTTGGCTCGATTGCGTTTGTAGCAGTTTCAAAAGTGGCATTAGTGTTTTAGCGTTCGGATAGAAGCTTTTGCTATTTTTGACCACCAATTACTGCATGCTATCCGAACGGCTTAAAACATACTTTGACAACCGACAATATTTTAACAATTTTGCACAGGACGAAACATGGAATCAATCTCTAAAATTAACAAAACAAGTAGGTACCTACTATATAATATAGTATTTATATTATATATTTATATATAATATAAATACTATATAAAAAACTTGTGAATTCTTCAATCGCGCCAAATACAACTGTCAAAACAGCAGTTGTCAAAAAACGATCACAACGATCCCACGGTAAGACATGGGTCAAAAATATCACTTTTCTCTGTCATTTGTAGCGTTTTCAAAGCTATCCGAACGGTGAGCGAAAACGATATTTTTGCTCACGAAGTCCCAAAACGAACGGCCCGTGTGATCATTTTTAGCGTTTGTGAGTGTTATTTTTGGCACCGATAGGCTATCCGAACGCCCTATCGGTGGTTGTTTTCCCCTCCCAGGTTACATGGTATGTAGGTTATTGGGTATGAGCGTACTAGAAACCCAACCAAGGCCAGCTCTCATTTCTTAATTCAGTCTTATTTTAACCTTACATTAGAACTTCAACGTGAGAACGGATGGCACACATTGAGGGCAGACACAAGTTATTTGTAGAGCGTTATATGAACATTATTGTTACATCACTATGGTATCTATGTAAGTAATCTTAGTATTTTAAGCTTGAAATGATAAGGTTTATTTATCATAATAGTTTTTTTTATTTATTTATTTTTTTATTGCTGATAGATTAGCCTTTGACCACTATCTCACCTGATGGTAAGTGATGATGTGGTCGAAGATGTTGTTCAGGCTAACCTAGAAGTACTGGCTCTCAAGTACAGCTGCCGGAACACACCGTTAGGTGTTTGGCGACAGATTTTCTACTTGAGGGTGGTAGCTAGCCAGGCGGGCATTCGCAAAATGCCCTACCACCATGCAAAAGTTTTTAAGAGGTGAGAGTTAGTACCGAGATAGTGTGACGCAGTAGACGAGTGCCGACTGGGCCGCTACTACAATTAAACGATGTTTCATTTTTCGTGTGCCTGCGACACTTTAGACAACGAAAATTTAATTTGCGGTACGAAGTTCATTGTTTGATATAGTCTATGGTCGGACCGCATCGTTCATCACAAATCTTGCCCGCCATGGAATCTCCCATACTACTCTGCGAACGCTATTGCGCTGTGCCTCAATCAGTTTAAGTCTTAAAGTAGAGAAATTAGAGAACATTTTCACATGGTAAGAGTCTGAGAATCTATGGAGCTCAGCGAGAGGTGTCGCTACTGTTCTAGAAAATACAGGTTAGATGTTTATAATTTACGTGAATCCGCCGGCTATCTAATTTACGTAAGTCTTTGTTCTCCGTAGGGATTTATATTTTCATAAGTATTTGTGTTCTGTCTGCATATTTAGAACTCGACTTTGACTACTTAAGCAAACGAATAAATTATAATGTAATATTTAGAAAATGAACAAACCATTCGAATCTGATTAAAAAAAAAAACAGAATCTACACAGGCAAATGCGTGTAAGTAATATATTACTTGCTCAGTGCTTGAAAGTCTATGCTACGAACGAAGTTAAACAATATATCAAACAGTAAGTCAATACGTGTTTTGCGGATACCTATCTTTCGGACCCGAAGTTCCATACTTCGACGAATTAGAGTAGGGACCCTGGCTCGGTGGCGCGGACGAACTCGCTTCTCCAACGATCGGGGAGCAAGAGAGAACGCGGCCCGCAAGCGGCGTAGATCCACAAGTATTAAAAAAATATTACCTCGGCCTTTTCCAATTGTGAAATAATAATTTTAAAATGAGCAAAATACTACAGATTTGACATTAATTTACAATTAAACATAGATTTTTGATGAGATTTGCCGGAACAAACACGAAGTTCACCTGGGGTTTAGTGGTATGGTAACCTTTACTTATAAGAGATGCGTTTCAGTACAAATGACAAACTGCACTGCGTCCATCACCTGAGACATATAAGTCTCATGTGCTTATAATTTCATCGCCACCCATACCTTTCAAACGGGGACACAGTAATGCGACCATTACTGCTTGGCAATATGAACAGGTATGGTGGTAGTACTTCCCCGGATAAGCTTGTTCACAAAGAGGTTTACCGCTTCTCTATTCGTAGCAACCTAAGATTATAACGTTTTTACCTGATTGTGTCCAATGGGTAATGTATATTTCAATGTAAGTGGGGTGTGTCTATTATTTTTTTGGCAATAGCCTAAAGGGCTGAATGTGTTTCAGTGTCGTTAGAATTGCCTTAACTGGGGTGAGTAAAATAGTAAAAAAAAAACTCTCTTTTCAATCGGGATATTACTTCTGACTTGTTCTTACTTGTTTTCATTAGTGACAGGGATAGCTTTGCCTCCCGGTATTAATTCGTGCGTGACGATCTCTCCCAACCTCTCCTCGTCCACAGAAAATGTGAGCTCCAACGATGACACATCTCCCTGAAACATTACGCAAAGTTATTGCTTTCCACAGCTTACAAGGTATCCTAACAGCTTGGTTTGTATCTCTTACTTTCCAGGACAAGTTTTTATAAGTGGAAAGAACACTTCATCAAATATAAGGCAACAAACATTAAGTTATAGGTACTAAATACAAGAGAAGTTCTTCCAAAGAAAAACCATATCGCAACTCGATGACAGCAGGGGCCTGCGCGGTCCGACCGTGCAGTGCACAGCTTATGTATTTGTTGTCAAACCAAATTACTAAAAAACTGCAGCGCTAGATCGCTTATCAGTCATGTTATTTTGTAGCAATAATAAACGAGCGGAAATAGCATTGGACTGTCGCGCTGCAGGTCCATGGTTTCATCCCCACCGCCGGCGGATTCAGCTTTACCGCATGGTAGAAGAGCATTTTGCGAATGCTCGCATGGCTAGCTTTCATCCTCAAGTTGAGAATCTGTCGCAAAGCACCTGACAGCGTGTTTCGGCAGCAGTCCTTGAGAACCAGTAAAGTTATACAGGCACATGAGACTCAACAACTGTATATCTCAGGGTGACGGGCGCAGTGCAGTTCGTGACTTGTGACGAAATGCATCTCCTACAGGCAGAGGTTACCGCTTAACATCAGGTGGGTCTCGTGCTTGTTCCGACACAATTACAACAAGAGATGATGAAAATCAAATACGCATGGATGAGATTTAGAAAGCGTTAAAGGGTATGAAATTAGGTAAGGCTACAGTAATGATAGTGTCAGTCGAGATGCTGAGAGCTTGACGAGTCTGTTGCACCGCCTTTTTGTTGCTAAAAGAAGCAAATATCACATTTACAAATTATAGGAGATCTATAACCCCCGCAATAAAAAAAGGAATGTGCTTGTATAATTTGTAAGTCTAATAGTTTTGTATTAAGCGAGTGTGCGAGTACGACGGGCAATTACTCGAGCATAGCTGAGCGAGTTTTATCTTTGATGGCTCTTGTCGATGCGATAAACTACTATTAATATATGCATCTCATTTGTTTACACGAGATCTACATCTATTGTATGTTTCTTGAGAGAGAAAACAGTCGACAGCTACTCGCTTTCTCGCCGGCGAGGGTGTGTCCCACCCTACCCCTTGTACACTCCCACCCATTTGTACACTGCGTTAACTTCCAATAGTAGACGCCAAATGTGGCCATTCCATTAACAAGCTCGCGAATTGTGAAGCGTGACGGAGTTGATACGATATATCTGCGTTGTTCTACAATTTGTGATCCTGGAGAGCAAATAGAGGTCGAAATATAGCGAGACCAGAAAATCTACTTGTAGAGCGCCTGGTACATCTGTCCCAAACTTGGCTTAGGTAGAACGATTTAAGTTACACTTGAAATATAATATAAAGATGTTTTTTACTTGGAAATGTTTGACATAAGTGAGACTGCGGTAGAGGTCTCGATCCAGCGAAGGCAGCTCGTCGATCCAGCTGTAGAGCGCCTGTTGAGTCTGTCCCAACACTTGGCTGAGGAAGAACGACGCAAATGGTACATCTACTACTATGCCCTGAAAATAAAAATGTTGTATTTAACAACATAAAATTAAACTCTTACTTACGTTTACTGAATACGTGTAAAAAGTATAATGTAAAAAGTAACATATATAATGTTATACTTTGCTGTTTACTTCCAGTTTCTGGTACGTTGATCAATGTCTTGATTAGCTTACAGATCACATATTGGTAGATCATTGGTCAATAGTAACCATGACGTGATTAGCGTCCAATGAGCAGTCAGTATTCAGTTAACATATCAAGCCTATGACAAAGCTTTCAGAAACTTTGTTTCCTTGCTTAAGAAAATAAAGAGTGTTCAGTATGCCACCACTTGCATCGATGTGAGTGGGGTGAGGTTTCGAAAGGAAAAATACCAGGTCAGCAGCAGCGCCTTCTAAAGGTGCGTTCGTTTTGGCTCGATTGCGTTTGTAGCAGTTTCAAAAGTGGCATTTGTGTATTAGCGTTCGGATAGAAACTTTTGCTATTTTTGACCACCAATTACTGCATGCTATCCGAACGGCTTAAAACATACTTTGATAACCGACAATATTTTAACAATTTAAATTCCATGTTTCGGACTGTGCACAGTACGAATCAATCTCTATAATTAACAAAACAAGTAGGTACCTACTACATAAAATATAAATACTATATAAAAAACTTGTGTAAGTCTTTAATCGCGTCAAATACAACTGTCAAACCAGCAGTTGTCAAAAAACGATCACAACGATCCCACGGTAAGACATGGGTCAAAAATATCACTTTTCTCTGTCATTTGTAGCGTTTTCAAAGCTATCCGAACGGTGAGCGAAAACGATATTTTTGCTCACGAAGTCCCAAATCGAACGGCCCGTGTGATCATTTTTAGCGTTTGTGAGTGTTATTTTTGGAACTGATAGGCTATACGAACGCTCCATAAAGCACTGCCATCTTACACCGCGATCACTAAGACGCCTGCCAAGCGTGGCGATTATGGGCGGATAACGGAGGAGGAAGCCTCTGTATAACGGTGGACGTTATGGCTGTTGATGATGATGAATGCCCTGTTCATTTGAATAGTAACAGATATACTACTAACGTGACAATTCTCAAAAAAACCCAAAACTTTTTATAATTATGTCCTGTGTGTTGTTAGAGAAGACATATTATACCGTCCCCACATGATAGCGATAAGGGTAGGAAGCTGATGATGACTAGTTTATTCTACTTTCTATACGGCGCCGTGCCTCAGGCCCATGGTTTGATCCCCACCGCTGGCTTTTGCTTCAACGCATGGTGGAAGGCCATTTATGAGTGCTCATCTGGCTCGCTACCATGCTCAAGTAGAAAAACTGTAGCCAACACCTATTATTGTATTCCGGTAGCAATCCTTGATAGCCAGTACGTGATAAAGAAATTACAGGCACATGATAAAGGGCCCAGTGCAAATAGTCACTTTTTTATGCCAGATACATTAGCCTTTGATCACTATCTGTCCTGATGGTAAGTAATGATGTGGTTGAAGTTATGTTCAGGCTAACCTAGAATTACTGGCTCTCAAGGACAGCTGCCGGAACACACTGTTACGTGCTTGGCGACAGATTTTCTACTTGAGGGTGGTAGCTAGCCAGTGCCCTATCACCGTGCAAACTTGTGAAGAAATGCATCTGTTATAGGCAGAGGTAACAGTTTAACATCAGGTGGGCCTTGCGCGTACACCGACACAATCCCATACAAAAGTTTTAGGACAATTTAGAGCTTATATTTAAACTTCTCAAGGAGTACATACCTCATATACAGCTTTTCCCAGCATTCTCCCGATGAATTCAAACAATTGCAGATGATTATCTTGCAAACAGGAAGTTGGCGACGGATAGAGGCGTTCTTCGCTAGTCGCACGGAATAGATTGAGTGATGGGTCGAACACGCGCTTTATCGTTTCTTCTAGGAATTCTGTCGATGACAAAATTTTTAATTAGGACTTATATTTCAATTTCATTAATAATAATGGGTGAAATTTTATCGTGAATTTTTACTAAGGGTTTAACGTCAAATCGTTTATCATTACAATTATACCGTTGTCGTTGACTTTAGAACGTTTTATACAGATTTAGGTGATTGACGACAGATTTTCTACTTGAGGATGGTAGCTAGCCGGGCTGGCATTCGCATAATGCACTACCACCATGCAAAAAGGATTATTCCTTTTTTATCCAGTTAGCGAATGCTCGCGTAAGAAATAAGAAATACACATTCGAATTGAGAACCTCTTTTTTTGCATCTTCATCACCAGCAGGAAGACGTCCACCGACAAAAGCCTCCCCCATAGAACGCCACAACGCACGGCTATTAGCCGCTTGTAACTATTGCCTACCCGCGACTTTTACTACGTCGTCAGTCCACCTAGTCCAACTTTACGTCTTCCAGTGTAATGTGGTAACCACGCGCAAACCTTTCCTCTCCATCGGTTATCAGTTCGTCGAACGATGGGGTCATATTGCTCGATGAACTTGCTCTTTTTTTGCAGTCTGATAAAAGTAATTGTGATAGATAATACAATCATATTAAATAATACAATCAATTAATAAAACATATTTTTTAAGCATTAACCTAGTTTGTCTATTGTTTGTAAACACTAAATGAAATCATGTAAATGTTTAATAAAAAGGTTACGTTTAAGGAATGAATACAAAAAATATTATTAATGATTGTTTGATTTTTTCATAATTTATCGCGCTATGTGTGGTTGACCTAAAGTATATTTGATAAAGGAGGGTAACATAGTAATAACAAGGAGGTGAGATCCATTCTTAACCGTGGACCAGACATGTAGAATACATAATAATTATTTTATATGACTTATAATTCTTTAGTATTAAAAGTGATCAGTCAATCAACAACAGGGGACAACGGGAATAAAATTACCGACTTCTTGCTGTCTCCATTAATGGGGACAGACAATGGGGACAACGGGAAGACAAATAATGTCGTCTCGCTGTCCCCATCAATGGGCCAGGCCAATGGGGACAACGGGATGAAAAAAAACTATCGTCTCGTTGTCCCCATCAATGGGGATAAGTCAATGGCATGAGCATTGTGTCCCAATGGTTGAAGGATAATCTCCTAACATTGAATGTTACCAAAACCAAATATATAGCGTTCGCTCTACGCGCTAACAGCGATCCACCATGTCATTTTAACATAAAGGTACATAGTTGTTCGGAACCACAATCTTGTACTTGCCCTACGATAGAGAAAGTTTCTGAAATTAAATATCTAGGCGTCATGATGGATCAACGCTTATCCTGGTCAGCCCATATAAATATGATAGCATCTCGAGTTAGGAAGCTGATATGGATTTTCAAGAAATTGAGGTACGTGGCGAGTCAAACTCTCATTAAATCAATCTACATATCCCTTTGCCAATCAATAGTATCTTATTGCATAACCGCATGGGGTGGTGCATTCAAATCACACGTTTTACCACTCGAACGAGCTCAGCGCTCGGTTCTAAATGTTTAAGAGATATCGTTTCCCAACTGTCGAATTATATAAGCTTTGCAAAGTGTTAACGGTTAGACAGCTATTCATCCTAGGCATAATACTATACCAACATACAAAAATACCTTTTGATATAACTTGTGCACACAGAAAACACAGACGCATAAAGCGTATTAACTCCAACAGATACAGAACCAAATTTACAGAAACTCAACATTGTTATTTATCTCCTTACCTATATAACCAACTTAATAAAGTATTGCTTTTATCCTCACTCAGTAAATACAATTGCAAAGCAAAACTTAAATCGTGGTTACTTAATCTAAATTATGAGGATACGGAAATGTTACTTAAATTGAATATTTAGTCAACTGACATCTGAATTTATTTTACAACGAACTAAATCTTAGAATGCTATATTTGGAGTGTGTGTGTCTCTGTGTGTGTATATATATATATATATATATATATATATATATATATATATATATATATAGATACACTCATATTAGATATATACAGTCTTACCCGTGTACTCAGTCGCACACATGTGTATATATACATATTTAAATGTATGTATAATGCCTATTGTGCTTGTGGTCTCAGAATTTTGTATCCATAGATACCTACTCATATGTATAATGTATTATTTTATAATGTTCCATAAAGAACTTAATTATCTATGCATTACAAGTAAACAACGAGCAGCGAGCTTAACTTGGTCTTGCCGTGCACAGCTAAAAAAAAAAACTTTTTAACTTTCCTACTGAGTGGATTATGCATTTGTTTTTTCCTGACAAAACTCAAGTTAATTAAACAATGTCAATGTTAAAAAAATTTAGCGTAACTAATCACAATAAGAGAAATATCTCAGAAACGAACAAACTCAATGTAAAGGAGTCGACTTATAACATAAAACTAACCTGATAACCAGTTTTGTGAGTTACTAGTATGCACTTCGGCGCGGCACACGCACTGATCAATCCTACCCACTACTTACATTTTATTGACTTATCATTGTTAATGCCTGTCTGTATTTTATTTTACTCTGTATATGTCTGTATTGTATGTTATTAAGTACTTACCTACTGTAGTTAGCGTCCTACTGCACTACGCAAACACACAATCACGGTAATATTTATAGATAATATTACCGTGACATAATCATTGTTAGCTATTTTGTTTAATATTGTAGTATTTGTAAATGTTTATTTTATGTTATACTGTAGGACTTTAATGATATATAGTAGTATTATATAATATGTATAATTAATTTACAGCGCGGGATGACGTCGGTATCCGGGAAACAGAATACCTTGTCCGGACTCCGACACACTATTTAGATTGTTTAAGTACTTTAAATTGAAACAAATAAACATTATTATTATTATTATTATGGGGACAGCGGGAACACACCGTTTTGACTAAGATAAAAAAAAATGTTATTTTGATGGAAGACGCACGAGGCCCGCCTGATGTTAAGCGGTAACCTTTGCCCATAACAATTGCATTTCGTCACAAGTGACGAACTGCACTGCTCCCATCATCCTGAGAAATAGTTGTTAAGTCTCATGTGCCTGTAATACAGGCTCTAAGGACTGCTGCAGGAATACACTGTTAGGTGCTTATCGACAGATTTTCTAATTGGGAGTGATGACAAAGTGCATTTTGTCGCATATTGCCCTTGACTTGACTGTCTAGCGGCAGTGGAGCATACGACGTTAATGGGGTGCTGCTGCACAATGGGCGTTCAAAAGGGCTCCTTACCATATTAACGTCTTGATTTCCAGAATGGTACCTGGTAAAGCTGGCATATTCAGAGCGTTTCCATTCCCAAGGAAGGTTGGCATTCGAAAGGTGGCCGCTGTCATAAAACTGGAGCCAGAACTTATTTAATATACAAATCTAATACTCAAAATAAAAAAAAACCCTTGTGTTTGTCATGTGTGTTGTAATTGAAAACATATTTTTTATTATGTTCTTATATGTTATTTTTATTACAAATTGTATCGACCCCAAATGAATTAATGGATATAATACTGTACTGTCAGTAGGATTGTCCACTGCTGAACACAGCCTCCCCCGTTTAGGGGAGGGGAGGGTTGCCATAATCCCCACGCTTGGCAGGCGTCTTGGAGATCGCAGTTTAATCTATCAGTTCCTCAGAAGGCGCTGCTGCTTACCTTCTGGTATTTTACTTTTAGTCGCCTCTTACGACACCCGCAGGTAGAAATGGGGGGTGACAGTCTAACCCGGTACCCCACGGGCTAGGGGATAGGGGATAGTAAGAAGAAGTAGAAAAAGATATATTTTCTCTTTATCTTCATTCTAACCTTTAAACACGCCATCCTGGTCAATGCCTGCCTCGTCGAGCCCTTGTTCATTGATGAACCGGACTCTGACGCATCCTTTCAAGGCCCTCGAAGGCAACGCCGCCAGTTGTCTATACCCATCTTCTACCAATCTCGCTCTACGGACGGTCACCAGAGTTGAACGACCGCCGCAGGCGCGTTCTGTCAGACCTAACACCACCTGAGGTAAAAAAAAACATCTTTACTCTAATATTTTCCGGGGATAGTAGTGTATATATTTTCCGACGTTTCGACGTTTTATCCGATGGTTTGTCATAAGGGTTAAGCCTATTGCTTTCTACAGGGTACAATGGCATACATCAGACTGTTTTGTGAGATTTATTTTTGCACAAAATCACTTGTCTAGCCCGGGAATCAAATCTAGGACTTAGAGATTGCGAAGCGTTCGTTAAGACGCTCAAGGAAAAAAAAAATTATTTGCAGAAGTTTAAAAATTGAAGTAACAAATATCACATAACTGACCTAAGTAAGCACAAATAATATTCAGAACAAGTTTTCTGCGGATTTTTTTTACTGAGCAGACTCCAGGACTGTGTCTTGAGGCCCGAGTGCAGTCTAATCCAACATCTCTAGAACATTGACGCAGTGTAAGGAAACACATAGAAAATATTCAAAATGGAGAAAATTAACTTCCAGCGGGACTTTAAACCGCCACTCCAGAATCCGTCTTAGTGCATTTCCAATTATACTATAGAAGCGAGTGCTGGACAATCAATTTAAATATCCGAATTGGCATTGAGTGTTGATCGAATATCAACCTAATAGAATAAGTAGATAACTTGGTTTGATGTCGTCAAGAAGACGTGCATTCAAATATATGAAAAACAAACGTATGTCTTACACCGGCTTCTATAGCATAATTCGCTCCAACTTTTGCAACTCCAGCTCTTGCATGGTGGAAGGGCATTTTGCAAGTGCCCACCTGGCTAGCGACTACCCTCAAGTAGAAAATCTGCCGCCAAGCACATAACGGTGTGTTCCGGCAGCTGTCCTTGAGAGCCAGTGAAATTACAGGCACATAAGACTTAACAACTATGTCTCAAAGTGACGGGCGCAGTGCAATTCATGACTTGTTATGAAAAGCATCTGTTATAGGCAGAGGTACGCTTAACATCAAGTGGGCTTCGAGCTTGTTCAGTCACAAAAAAAATTAAAAAAATGGTAATGCACCAGGACGGTAATCCGGTCCAAGTCCCGCTGGAAGTTATCTTTGTCCACCCAAAAAAGATTTCTAATAAAATCTTTAAACATGTATATATACTGGGACTGAATGGGTAAATATAGTCCTCAAATGAGTAGAGTAAGGGACATAACATAACGAAGTATTTGTTGACAAGCAACTCATTTGTGTACTAACAGCTGTGCTTGTAAACTTAATACGTCTATATAGATACACTTAGTAAGCGAAACCTTAACTGTATACAAAATTTTATCCAAATCGTTAGAGCGGTTTCCGAGATTAGACAAGGTTTGCTGTAACGTTATGGAATAGATTATTTTTTAATCATAGTATATTACACAGTATATTTTACCTTTTCATCAGCGACGGCGCGCCGAAACAGTCTCACTCTTTCACCGTGCGCGATCATATGAGGCGTCTTCTGCACCAATACCTAAAAATAGAATGTTAAAAATATACCTCTATAGAACAATAGCAAATTGTTGCACTGTGCGGAAAAATACTTCTAGTTTAGCCCATAGGCTAGTCTTTGACCATAATCTCACATGATGGAAGATAATGAAAATAAGAATAATACCGCTATTAACATACCGTGCTAGGCTAGATATAGGATATGGAAATGTTCCCTATTCTTCAGTTAGGTGTCGTAAAAGGCGACTAAGGGGGAAAATGCGCCTAATGAGCACTTTGCATTCCTCACATAGATGTCATTGGCGTGTTGCTGCACATTGAGCGAACAAATGGCAAAACTCGGCTCCTTACTATACATGCTCTCTGGTTACCCAAAATATGGCGGGTATCTACACTACCAACGTGAGCATTCTCGAGGAGTGTTAGCGCCTGGCAGGCGATCAGTTATAATAGCGAAGACCAAAATTTCTGAATATATATTCTATTGACGCCTCCTTTGTATATTTACAAATTTATATAGCATAAAAAAAATTTTACCAAAAAAATAGAACCGACTTCAACACTCAAATGTGTGAAATAACTTGTTGAAGTCGGTACCATGACGGTTCAAAAGTACCTATCATCACAATATTGTGCGCATGGTACCGACTTCGACAAGTTATTTCACACATTTGAGTGTTGAAGTCGGTTCTATTTTTTTGGTAAAAAATTTTATTTCGCCCTTTTTAGTGACTCTTGCTACTTATGGGCTTATGTTTCCCAGTCAAAAGTTCTAAGGTAACAAACATTGACTATAATATCAGGACAGGAAAACACTTTTTCAGTTTTTGGAGTGTAACTCAAAAACGGCTAAATCGATTTTGATGAAATTTAAATGGGACCACACGGCAAGCATCAGCTATCAAATAAAAAAAGAATTATTAAAATCAGTTCACCCAGTCAGAAGATATGAGGTAACAAACATAAAAAAAAAAAAAAAATACAGACGAATTGAGTACCTCCTCCTTTTTTGAAGTCGGTAGAAAAATTTATCTCGAGCGGGAAATGAACCACTAGGCTAACGATATTTATTATTTTAACTGTCTTGTCCATACCTTATTTCATCCAAATCAATCCTGTAGTTATTAAGTTTATTCGTTGCATATAAACATACAAATTCTGCATCTTTATAATATTAGTGTAGACAAAAGTCTGTTTGATGGCCACACAGTGGGCCATCAAACAGACTAATGGACTTCACCTGATCGAAAGAAGTCGTTTTTTATACATATTCTCGAAAATATAACTTATCGCTACTTTTCTACGTATTTCTATATAATATAATTACAGGCACTATCGCGTGTTAAGTTTTTTTTTGTCTACACTAATATTAGGTCCTTACATATGAAATTGGCGTTTTTCGTACTGGCCACTTTAATCACGAATTTCTCCTCTTTGGTAAGGAATTCCAAATTCAAATTTGTACAGCTATAGACTCATGTATTTGTGCTTCGATGATCGTCATTCATTTGTTTTTTTTCTTCTGTTTTTTTCTGTTTGCGTCACTCATTATACAAAATGGAAAACCTTAAATATCGCATTATTTACGAGTACGAGTTCCGCCGTGGCACTAGTGCTGCGGAAACAACTCGAAGGGTGAATGATGTGTATGGCGGTCGTGTTGCAAAAGAAAACACAGTTCGTTTTTGGTTCCAACGTTTTCGTTCTGGAAATTTCGACCTGCAGAACAAGCCCCGTGGACGGCCTGAGACTCAAGTTGATAATGAAGAGTTGAAGGCTATTGTGGAAGCGGATCCATCGCAAACCACGTCCGAGTTAGCTGCAGGCTGCGATGTTAGTGATAAAACTGTTTTAATTCACTTGAAGCAAATTGGGAAGATTAAAAAGCTTGAAAGGTGGGTACCTCACGAATTGACTGAAACAAACCGGCAAACGCGCGTCGACTGCTGCGTTACATTACTAAACCGGCACAATAATGAAGGTATTTTAAACCGAATCATTACCTGTGATGAAAAATGGGTTCTTTACGATAATCGGAAGCGCTCAGCGCAATGGTTAGATCCTGGCCAGCCAGCCAAATCCTGCCCCAAGCGAAAATTAACCCCAAAAAAGTTACTTGTAAGCGTTTGGTGGACTAGTGCCGGTATTGTTCATTACAGTTTTTTCAAATCTGGCCAGACTATTACGGCTGATGTCTATTGTCAGGAATTGCAAACCATGATGGAAAAGCTAGCGGCTAAACAACCTAGGCTGGTCAATCGCTCCACGCCACTGCTGCTTCACGACAACGCTAGACCACACACTGCGCTACAGACGGCTACTAAATTAGAAGAGCTTCAATTGGAAAGTCTAAGACATCCTCCGTACTCCCCGGACCTTGCTCCAACAGATTACCATTTTTTTCGAAATTTGGATAACTTCTTGCAAGGGAAAAAATTCAACTCCGATGGGGCAGTCCAAATCGCCTTCAATGATTTTATTGATTCCCGTCCGACTGGTTTTTTTAGTAAAGGGATCAATGAACTACCTATGAGATGGCAAAAGTGCATAGAAAATAATGGTTCATACTTTGATTAATTAAATATATATTATTAAAAAATATTCGACTTTTTGTTCCTCCCATACAAAACGCCAATTTCATATGTAAGGACCTAATATTATAAAGATGCAGAATTTGTATGTTTATATGCAACGAATAAACTTAAAAACTACAGGATTGATTTGGATGAAATAAGGTATGGAAATAGTTTAAGACCCGGGGAAGGACAATAGTTTTTATCGAACTACGCAAAAAGAGGTTAATGGTTTTGTGCGATAACCGACACACACGATTTTGAAGCGCTCTTTGAGTGTTAACTGTTCTTAATCAATCATCAAAGTTAAGCGGCGTCCACCGCGGTCATAAGATGGATGGTTGACCGCTAGTGACATTACTACTAAGCGCTTCCGTGCTTCGCCTTCGAAGCACGGAACCACGGCACGTTAAGTCATTGGTCCCAGTTTTCGTCTTAGGATGGCAGCCGTTATAGCATGACGGTAGGGCATTTTGCGAATGCCCACCTTACTAGCGACCACCCTAAAGTAGAAAATCTGTCGCCCAGCCGCATAGCTAACGGTGTGTTCCGGCAGCTGTCCTTGGGAGCCAGTAATTCTAGGTTAGCCTGAACAACATCTTCGACCGCATCATCACTTACCATCAGGTGAGCTAGTGGTCAAAAGAGAAAAAATAAAAGGACAGCTGACCTGATGCGGCTTCTTGCCCTTCTCCAGTTCGTGTACAAACTGCGAGTCGCGTATCTCCCGCGCGAGCCAGTGGTTGTGTTGTGTGTAGGGGCGGCGGCAGTCGCGCCGGTACAGCACCAGCAGTAGTGTGTGCAGCGATACGAACAGTGAGTTGTTCTGGATCGTTTTCAGATCTGAAATCAACATTTGGCGTTCATTACATTGATTTACTGTTATTTTTTTTTTACAGGCGGTTTGCCTTTATTAACAAAATACTACGAACTATATACAACACTACAGTTACTACAATAAAAGCATTTAGATACCCATAAATTATTGCTGAGATACCCATAAGTTATTACAGACTCATAGGCAGTCCAAATCCTCCAGCCCACTACCAGTTGGCAGCGTGCCCAACATGCTGGCAGCATTACCCGTTGAATTGCATATACGAGAATAATAGATATAGATTTGTATATATACATATATATTTGATTGTTGTGACTGTCTTATTTTTTACTATTTCTCTACATACAAGGGTTCAAAGGAAGAGATCACTTTTAGTGATAAGGCCACTATCTGTGACACTTGTATCGCGTTTTTTAAACTATTAAGGGTGAACTGTCCGGCCCGTTTTCCATACAAACGTATTAGGGTGATCACTGCCTTATATGAGGATATAGGTCCAAAATAAAGCATAATACCGATTGATCTCGTCATTATCTAGGCTTGTATGATGTCGAAATTTTAATTAAATAATTAACGTGAATATTATGAGCCACGAAAAATTTTCATATAAAGTTTTCGAGGCTCATAACTTACAATTTAATTATCTTTTTAAAATTTTGGCATTATACAAGCCTAGATAATGACGATATCAATCGGTATTATGCTTAAGTCTGGACTTAAAATCTCAAATAAGGGAGTGATCATCCTACGACGTTTGTATGGAGAAGTGACCGGCCAGTTCAACCTTAAAGTTAACTACATAATTGTTATTATTACTTACGGGATTTGTACCTGGATTGGGAGCTCAAAATAAAAATCACAACAGTCCAAATCCCGTAAGTAATAATAATAACTTGTATCATGGTTATTCTTTGTGTATTAGTCTTCCAATGTTAGTAGTCCGATGGCGAAATTCAGCTGTAAGTAATGAACCGAAAAGATATTGAGAACAAATACGGTAAAAGATGCAGAGTCCAACATAGAGATCAAACATCTCCATACAGTGTCATATGTCGTTTTGAGCTGCTTTGCGTTGAACCACTTGGAGATTTTGTTGATTATAACGACACATCATTGCCTTGAAACACTCAAGCTAAAGTTGCTACCTTTGTGGACTGTGGCTACTTTGTGGAATGGACTTACCGAACAACTGTCCCATGATGGACTTGTACACAAACATGTTGAGAAACAGCGACATGTTCACAAAGTCTTGTAGCTTGAACGGATCCTGTTGCTCGTACATTTCCATGTCGTCTAATATTCTGAAACATATGAAGTGAATCTTTCGTGAGTAACCCAAGTATTAAATTATACTCCCGGTGGCAGGCACTGCTTCCAGACTCTTTTGGGCACTCGCCCTGATGATGAGCTTCTGATATGCTCGAAACCCGGGCCTACGTATTCGATCCCAAACGGCATACACGCCAGTTAATAATATTTTAACTTACAAAACACTTAAGAAATCTTTTGATTGAAGTTATTTATTAAACATACTTAAGGTTGAACTGGCCGGTAACTTTTCCATACAAACGCCGTAGGATGATCACTCCCTTATTTGAGGTTTTAGGTCCACAACTAAGCATGATATCGATTTATCTCTTCATTATCTAGGCTTGTCTTGGCACCGATTTGTAAAAAAAATCTTCACATGATAGTTATAAGCCTCGAAACATCCCTGTAATATCACGAATTTTAGCGCATGTTTAGTCGTAAATAAACGACTTATAGAGCATGAAATCCCTAAAATTATTTACATAGAAGCATAGCTCAGTTCATGATCATTTTAGATAACATTTTTGAAAACAAATACATCCAGTAGTATAATCATAAACATCCTAGAGCCAAAGGTCGGCACACATAGTTTTGCGCGCTAGTTTTTCGTTCAAAATATTGGGCATCTCATGTCAATACTTCCATTCCGCGGTGAGGGAAGCGGGCGGGCGGGTCTCATGCGCAGCACACTAATATATAATTAACAAAACGCACACTACCAAAAGTCACGTGCACCGCGCCGCGATCTTAGAACATAATATTATATTGTAGGAATGCCCTGTTGCTTTTTGGTGTGCACGTATGTATACACTACCAATATGTAGTGCCTATGCCTACTTACGTACTTATATATATATATATATATATATGCAACAGGCACATATATATATATATATATTTACATATGTTGAGAGTTGGGGACCGGATTTTCTTTCGCATTTGATTAGTTTGTTCGTGATAGTAAGTGTCGGACGCCATAATCCATATAGATAGGTACTTGGGTAATATAAATACGTAACTATGTCTAGGTACTCACCTACTCTCACCTAAGTTAGTACCTAGTAGGTATTAGTCAATACGCAGGTCATGATAGCTATGGTGAGTACCTAATCATTTAAGCAACACTTAGACAATATAAAAAGCTGCATTTGGTTAGATACGGTATGGACGTAGGTAGTCCGCATTCTTTTTAGAATATAGTCTAAGCAGTAATATAACTTCGAGAAAGTACCTACCTACCTAACACAAAGTAGTAAAGGGTTAGAATTAGAAGCTCAATGGAAGATACCTACCTATCTACGATATAATTATCATTTATCATATAGGCCTGCCTAGGCACGCAACTGCCAGCGATGTCAAATCGACATTCGCGGGCGCGCATTACATTGCATACCTATCTACATAGCTATAAGATCACAACAAATAATAAAGTTAGTACTATGTATCTACCTACGTAAATTAGTAGAATAAGTATGTATATTTGTAGTAGGTACTTATACCTAAGGTAGTACGAAAGTTTATATGGTAAACTTAGCGATGATTGTAGGCACTTACCTAATCAAAAATAACCTATGATTAGTTATTGATTTTTATTGGAAATAATTTAAATCAGTTACGGGTAGGTAGATAATTTTTATTCCAAATGTGTTCTACCAGGATTGGTAGATCCATGATGCCATCGTACATTACCGCTTAGTTAGAGACAGATTTTGAAATCGGTACGACACACTCTCATCTCAAAGCTCGCTAGCCGGGCGAGCATTCGCAAAACAACCTTCCACCATGCGGCGGGATTCGACCCATAGACCTGTTGCGCAGCAGTCCATTGCTAAGAGCCATCACTGCTTCTCGTTAAGTGTTTAGTGACAGAATTTCTACTTGAGGGTGGTAGCTAGCCAAGCGAGCATTCGCAAAATGCCCTTCTACCAAGCGGTGAATTTCAAGCCCGCGGCGGGATTCGAACCATAGACCTGCTGCGTGGCAGTCCAAAGCTAATGCCACTGAGCCATCACTGCTTCCCGTTAGGTGCTTTCTGACAGATTTTCTACTTGAGGGTGGTAGCTATCCAGGCGAGCATTCGCAAAATGCTCTTCACCAACGCGGGGAAGCTCAATATCGCGGCTGGATTCGAACCATGGACCTGCTGCGCGGCAGTCACTAGCTAATGCCACTGGCCCATCACTGCTTCCCGTTAGGCGCTTACTGACAGATTTTCTGCTTGAGGATGGTGGCTAGCCAGGCGAACATTCGCAAAATGCCCTATGACCTTCCACCAAGCGGTGAAGCTCGAGCCCGCAGCGGGATTCGAACCATAAACATGCTGCGAGGCAGTCCATAGCTAATGCCACTGAGTTCACGTTAGTTGCATGGTGACAGATTTTCTACTTGGGTAGCTATCCCGGCGAGCATTCGCAAAATGCTCTTTTTTTTATGCCTGATAGGTTAGCCTTTGACCACTATCTCACCTGATGGTAAGTGATGATGTGGTCGAAGATGTTGTTCAGGCTAACCTAGAAGTACTGGCTCTCAAGGACAGCTGCCGGAACACACCGTTAGGTGCTTGGCGACAGATTTTCTACCTGAGGGTGGTAGCTATACAGGCGGGCATTCGCAAAATGCCCTACCACCATGCTATAACGACTGCCATCCTAAGACCACAACCGGGACCAACGGCTTAACGTGCCCTCCGAAGCACGGAAGCGCTCAGTAGTATTGTCCTAGCGGTCACCCATCCAACTCATGACCGCGCGCGACGGTGCTAAACTTTGCTGATCGGTTGAGAACAGCTAAGTAAACTTCGCTACGAACTCTCCACCACGCGGTGAAGCTCAATATCGCGGCGGGATTCAAACTATGGACCTGATGCGCAGCCAGTCCATAACCAATGCCACTGAGCCATCACTGCTTCCCTTTAGGTGCTTGGCGACCGATTTTTTACTTGAGGGTAGTAGCTATCCAGGCGGGCATTCGTATAATGCTCTTCTACCACGCGGTGAAGATTAAGCCCGCGACGGGATTCGAACCATGGACCTGCTGCGCGGAAGTCCATAACCTATGCCACTGAGCCGTCACTGCTTTACAAAATATGTTGTAGTAAAAGCAGTAACTTGCTAATTATGTAATAAATAATTATTGTAGGTAAATATTTACTACATCAATATGAAAAGAACAAACTAATACATTTACTATGTACCTACAAATCATTGTACCTACTTACTAAATATTTACCTACTATAGGTGAAATAACATCAGTATGTTATTATAAAACGAACGAAAATTATAACAACAGGTACCTACTGTCCGAACCAAAATGTATTCCTCTGTGAATATATAATATTATTTTATAAGAAATACCTACACACGTCGTGACGTAGCTTGAGACACTATCTCCGTCCGTCGTCAAACATCGTAATTCGTTCGGCATGGTTCGGCTTTCATTGATATATCGCAAACAAGTGTGCGTAATTAGCGTAGATGCAATACGGGTGTGTGATGCGCGATCACTATCTTCGTACTACTCATCACGGAGTCTTACCCTTTCCCACAAAGGTATAGGTGAAATAGCATGCTTTGTTCCCTCGCCCGCTGATAAGTTCGAGCCGTCGGCAAGTGCATCCTTAATTATCACGAGTTGGATGGGTGACCGCGATTGACATTACTACTGAGCGCTTCCCTGCTTAGGAGTGCACGGTAAGCTGTCGGTCCCGATTATTGCCTTAGGATGGCAGTCCGTTATAGCACGGCGGTAGGGCATTTTGCGAATGCTCGCCTGGCTATCTACCACTCTGAAGTAGAAAACCTTTCGTCAAGCACCTAACGGTGTTTTCCCGCAGCTGCCTTTGAGTGCCAGTAAGTCTAGGTTAGCCTGAACAAAATCTTGGACCACATCATCACTTACCATCAGGTGAGATAGAGGTCAAAAGCTAAACTATCAGTCATAAAAAAATTGCTTGTTTAAATTTGAGCAGTATTGTTTTAAAGAGTATTGATGCATGCTAAGTTCCGCGAAAATATAGAAATTATTTCAGATGGAAAAAGATAACTTCCAGCGGGACTTGAACCCGCAACCCCAGAATACTGTCCTGGTCCAGTTATGCTTTGCGGGTGCTGTTGATTTTTTTTGCATCTGTATAAATGCACGTCTTGTTGACTTTGGCGACATCTATAAAAAATAGGTAAAGACTATTTACTTATAAAATATTCATGTATCAAAGAAATTTATTTAAGCAAATAACTAATTAAAGCATGGTTTATTTATATATATTTGATTGTAGTGGCTGTCTTATTTTTTACTATTTCTCTACATACAAAGGTTGCCTGGAAGAGATCACTTTTAGTGATAAGGGCTCCATCTGTGACACTTGTATCATGGTTATTTTTTTGTTTATGTTTTGGTCCGGGCTGAGTTCCAGTTTTAGTGCCACTACTTTCCGTACTTGAACTCAATAACATTCTGACCAAGGGAAGTTCCTAACTCACTTTGCCTTCAACATTTTACTATCATAAACTAAATGCTTAATTTAAATAAATAACTTTTATATAACTTAATAATTTAGTATTTCAACCGTTCAAAGGTTATGGTATAACTGAGGTACAGACATTTCTACTTACAAATACGCCTCTATTTTTTAATCTAGTAGCAAATACTTACTACTTACACAAGCAATCATATTTTATTGTTTTTCCATTAGTATATACACCCACACTAAGACGTAGTATACAATGAATCCTACTCCTACAAATACGTATCAATAACTTACTACGAAGAGGCGCGCCTTCTTGAGTGAACGTCTGTATAAACATACGAACGTCTGGATTACCAACATTCAAACGAAAAAGACCTCACTCGCCGCCGTAAAACATTGATTTTACATACAATGTCTGTACTTTGTATGGAAAAATATATTTTTTAAAAGCATTATCAACAGATTTCTAAAATAAACTACTTAAACTAAAACTCACGTGACATAATGCGTCATACAGTCAGCGAACAGTATTAACATCTGAAACTCCGGCGCAGATGTCTTCGTGTTCACAGCCAGCAGATCGAGGAACGACTTCAAGCCGCAATTTGGTCCCAGCGTACAGAGGAACAACCATAGCGAGTGGAGAATCTCATCTTGATTGCACAATCCTGAAATATTTGTAATTCTATGTTAAGCCTGTTAACACCTTCGACCACATCATCACATACTATCAGGTGAGATTGTGGCTAAAGGCTGACCTATCAGCAATAAAAAAAAATTTACAGGCTTCACTATGGATACATCTATAATCATCAGACCAGTATATCCGCGAAGGGGTACGCGCTGGCGTCAACGACTTGGAGCTAACGCCGAAAGAATTAAACTAATATTTTGTTTTTAGCCCTTCTGTCAGACTTCCAAAACAAGTTAGGTTTTATAAGTTACTAATACTAATATTATAAAGAGGAAAGATTTGTAATTATATATGTAATCAATAAACATAACACAACATAACACTGGACCGATTTACAAAATTCTTTCGCCATTAGAATCCTACACTAATCCTGATAGGCTATAGGATATAACAATTTTTTTATTTTTAGAATTTTTTGTTAAATTCCTGGCTGAAGCCAGGGAATAAGGACCGCTAGTATCTGCATAATGTAGTTTTTGAGCATCTCACCTATTTGGTAACTAATGATGTAGTCTATGGTAAGCAGATAAGACCTAGAATAAGCAATGCATCTCAAATAAATTTGCCACACACAGTTAGGTGCTTGGCGACAGATTTTCGTCTTAAGTGTGGAAGGTTTTATTAAAACATGGTGATAGGTTATGGTTTTGCGAATACCTGCACGGTTAGCTACTACCCTCAATTAGAAAAACTGTTGCAAAACACCTAATGCTGTGTTACGGCAACTGGTCCTTGCCAGCCTGATTACAATTTTCAGCCGCATCATTATCATCACTTAACATCAGTTAAGATTGTATCAAAAGCTTTCCTATCATGAAAAAACAGAGGAATGATTAGGCAATCTATAATCTTTTTTTTTTTAAGCCTGGTAGGTTATCCTTTGACCACTATCTCACATGATAGTAAGTGATGATGTGGTCGAAGATGTTCAGGCTAGCCTAGCCTATAATACTGACTTTCAAGGATAGCTGCCGGAACACACCGTTAGGTGCTTGGCAACAAATTTTCTACTTGAGGGTGGTAGCTAGTCAGGCGGGCATTCGCAAAATGCCCTACCACCATGCTATAACGACTGCCATCCTATGACAACAACTGGAACCGATGACTTAACGTGCCCTTCGAAGCACGAAAGCGCTCAGTAGTGATGTCACTAGCGGTCACCATCCAACTCAAAATCGCGGCGGACGTTGCTTAACTTTGCTGATCGGTTAAGAACAGCTAAGCAAAGTTCCCTACGAGTGAAACAGAGCCATTTTGACAATTATTGATGCACAGTTCATCGGATAGGTTTTTGTCACCCACATGATAGGTGGCCAGCTTATTGGCATCTATTGGCAAAGATCCAGATTTCAAATGCTACGGTTTTTTGTAACAATTACTAACTTTTTTTCTTCTGAATATAATTTCAGGCACTATCATACGCTAAGTGAATATATACAAATTTTTAGAGCACATTCGTCTTGAGTGTTAATCAAACCGGTGTCCCTTGACTTTACGCACGAGGTGCGCCTTAACCGCTGGACCATCGAGGCTGACTGGGTAAATACAAATTTTGTACTCATTTTTTTTTCCAAAGCTACTAATAATGTTTGTTTCATGAGACATTAAACAGAAATTTGATTTAAATTTCGTTTAAAGATACCTCATACATTGTATGAGCAAGCTACATACATTTTTGTAAAGTCATCATTTTACAGTTTGGCCTAATTTATCAATACTTCATAATTCATTCTATCAAATCAGTTCGCAACTGGCCATCAAGAGCGTCACGCCTGGTTTTCCGGAGGGGTAGGCGGAGACCACGGATTTCCATTCGCTCTCAACTCACCCGTTAATATATCAAGTTTGACTTGAGTCATGGTCTGCAGCGCCGTGTGGTACATAGAGCATATCAGTGCTGCTTTCGTACACTCCGGGGACCCCAGCTTTCTGAAGTTCTTGCTGGCGCTAGATCTGGAACAAATAAACCCAGATAGAGTTCACAGGTTAACTTATTAGGGTCGGAATCTTTCCGTTAAAAAAACGAGGGCCTTAGCTGGTTCCTAATAAGTTAATATGGATAAAACTCATGATAGTTTTCATAGTCAATAATTCACAGGATTGTGATCATTGGCGTGCCTCTTCGTAATTTAAACTTGACTGTTCAATGTAGTAGTCTCTAGTGGTGGAGGGACAGAATGGCACCCCCATATCTTCCTGCGGGAGTCGAAAGAGTCGATGAAGGGGAAAATCCCAGAAGGTGCAGCGCCTTCTGAAGAACTGTCATTTTACAAAGCGATCCTCAAGCCACCTGCCAAGCGAGGGTATAACGGCAAACCCGTTTTGGAGACCTAGTTAGTTTGTTTTTGTTTGATAATGATAAGGCATTATCAGCAATTAAAATGAATTATGAAAGAGTTATGAAATGATGAAAGGTTTATTAGAATGAATTATGAAAGACAGCGAAACAAAAATTAAATTTGTATGCCTCGTAATAGACTGTCACTATTTAAAAAAGGTGTATTTGGTATGGGTCCAAAAATATATAATAATTTGCCAAAGGCAATACTGGAGACAGAAAACATAATCATATTTAAAAGAAAATTGTTTTATTTATTGACATCAAAGTGTGAACAATTAAATAATATCTTGACGATTAAAATATCAATCACGTAAATATTATATATTTTTAAACCATACTATGACATTTTTCATAATACTTTTATCTATATTGAATTACATTTTTGTATTTATATTTTTGTAAACAAATCTACACGGATTAAAAAGTAATTTAAGTAATTTTTGTAGGTGCATACTTGATTTTCATTATAAATGATAACTAGATTACTATATTTTTGAAGCAGTGATGGCTCAGTGCCATTGGCTATGGACTGCCGCGCAGCAGGTCCATGGTTCGAATCCCGCCCACAGCTTGAGCTTCACCGCATGGTGGAAGGGCATTTTGCGAATGCCCGCCTGGCTAGCGACCACCCTCAAGTAGAAAATCTGTCGCCAAGCACCTAACGGTGTGTTCCGGCAGCAGTCCTTGAGAGCCAGAAAAATTACAGGCTAATGAGACCTAACAACTGGACGTCTCAGTGTGACGGGCACAGTGCAATTCGTCGTTGACGAAATGCGTCTGTTATAGGCAGAGGTTAGTCCACTTAACATCAGGTGGGCCTCGGGCTTGTTCCGTCACAATAACATAAAAACAAAAAAAACTAAATTTAATAATTTAATTTAATATTGTATGTCCGAAAAGGACGAAACTGTTGAGACTCAATGAAAAATTGTTATAACACCAATTTCTGTACAGCTTAGTTTTTTTATACCCTATACAAACCTATTGGTCCTAGCTTCAATAGCGCGGCGGATGATGGCGGCAGGGTTGTTGCTCTGCACGGGAGTGGAAGGCTGGGAGGGACCCGCATCCCCTTCTCGCACCCCACCGGACACCATCTCTAGGAGGGGGGAGGCCAGCAACTTCTTTAGTAGGTGAGCGCCCCACAGAAGAGAGAGTTGGGTGCGAAGGTTACCTGCGAATATGAAACACTATATACACAGTAAAGTTGTGGATTCTAGCAGGAAAAAGGAAATCAATATTTTTTTTAAGTTTGTTGTTAGCTCGTTTAACTACTGTACTTAATCACTTAATACGAGATTTTGAGAATACTTGTTACGGTATCTAATATTTTTGCGTGCAATTCTAGCACCCGGCACTCCACCGGGAATACCATAATCAAGTACAGCGTGATAAAACATTTTAAATTTAGAATGTCCCGCTCGGACACACCTTGGCATTCACCTTAATATAAAATTATCTAAATTAAAGTAAAATGTATTGTGAAGCGCACATTAGGGGTCTCAAGCTCTCTCGGAATTTCCGGTTTTGATATGATTATTCTGCCATCGTCGATCTTGAGCTTTGTCATTTGGCTTTGCCTCATAGACATAGACGAATGTTATGTGATAACTTTGGAGCCTTGGTTACGCTCGATTGTGACATTTAAACGTTTTGTATTGAAGGCGCGCAAGTTGTGTCACAGTGCCTTCAACATTCGTCTATACATAGAGCTTGCCGTTGTTCGACATATCAGCTGAAGATTGCAGTCTCATCTCATTCCGGTCTTCCAACAACTTAATGGTTTCTTCTGAGAGTTTCTTCAGTTTATTTCGGCGGGTGGTCTTAAACAACTGAGACCCTACCGCGTTTATCCACGTCTTCTTTCTGGTTAGTCGCTTCTTGAAGAAAGAGTTCATCGCAAAGAGGCCTTGTCTATGAGAGATATATGTCCACTCACGACACAGCTCTTTTTGTCATCTTATTGTTATCCGGTTGAATCAAATTATATATTAAACCAATTGAATTTTAAATGTTATTTTATTACATCCTAAAAAGGCAAAACTGGATTACAGATCTTTCCACTTAAGGCGTTTGAGAGGTATGATTTGCCCCTCCATAATTTTTGAGGGTAGTTTGCAAACACTACTGCCACGATCATATTAAACATTTTATTGATTAATTGTACGTACTGTTACCATTTACACTCACACTAAGACATAGTTTACAAACGAGGCCTACCACATACAAATGCGCATCAATAATTTACTGTGGAGGGACAAAAGGGTTTTGATAGCGTTACCAGCGTCCAGAATATTGAAAAAGGTAATTCAAGGCATCTTCCATAATTATGACTGTTCAGGAAGCTCCTGAATCAAATCAGCAGCAACAAAAGAAAAACATATTAGTGCAATTACCCATAGCAGGCGGCAGATACTGGTCGAAGTTCTGGGAAAACCAACCCAGGATGGGATGCCAGTTGCTCAGGTTACTCTTCTTGCAAACTACATACTGCTGGCACGAGTCTAGGAACCGGGTCACCACCAACTACAGAGAAAAATTCTGGTTTTTAATAGGCTCCGATCGTAGCTAACAACCGCAACTTCCTTGTTAGAATGAGTAGCAAAAACAGCATTAGTATTAATTTAGAATTTGGTATTAATTATATAATTTGCAAATAAGGAAGAAGCATTATTGCGGTCGGTCCTCATCATCTTTCTACCCATAGGCCGCGAATCCACCAGATATGTGCGTGAAATTTTACTGCACTGTATACAGTAAAATTAATAGAATAGGAAAGTTCCACCAATATAATATAGTAAATCGAATAGAATAGGAAAAATCTACCAATAGAATATGGTGAAACGGATAGAATAGGAAAAATCTACCAATAGAATATAGTAAAACGGATAGAATAGGAAAAATCCACCCATAGAATATAATAAAATGACTAGAATTGGAAAAATCTACCAATAGAATATAGTAAAACGGATAGAATAGGAAAAATCCACCCATAGAATATAGTAAAATTACTAGAATTGGAAAAATCTACCAATAGAATATAGTAAAACGGAGAGAATAGGAAAAATCCACCCATAGAATATAGTAAATTGAGTAGGATAGAAAAATTAAGCGATCCTATTCATGGATTTTTTCCTCACACAGCGCTTATCTAATTCGTACATGTCTGGTTGATATACATATGATATACATATAAAAAAATCGGTACAATATACCTTCTATTACAACATAAAATGTTTTAGAAAATATATTTTTCTACTAACAACACATAGGAATCAATACAAGTAAATACTGGTAAAAAAAAATTGGCGTTGGTTTTATGGCCGGTCAAGTGCCTGACGTCAACTTGGGAATTTACTTGTTGGTAGTTAACACGTTACCCCTCAGATAATCAGGGCGTTAATATGGTAAGGAGCCCCGATATAAGCCCAATGTGCAGAAACGCCACACTCACATGGACGTGACTGGTGGAATACCCCATCTGCACATATTCCCATTCGTCACCTTTTACAACATCATATAGGAAGATATAGAACAATCCTTATTTTTTATTTTTGATAGGCTTGCCTTTGATCACTGTCTCTTTTGATGGTAAGTGATGATGCGGTCGAGTATTTTTTTCAAGCTAACCTTGATTTACGGGCTCTCAAGCACAGCTGCCGGAACACATCGTAAATAATTGGGGACTCATTTCTTACTTGAGAGTAGGTGGCATATGCATTTGCATATGCCACCTACCACCTGTATCACCTCATATTCTTTAAGCGTGAACTGTACTGTACATAATGTAAGTATTTTGTAATACATAAATAGTTAATATGTTTAACTTACCACAAATAACGGATAATATGTGTCCGCTTTGGCGTACTCTCGCTCCAAGTGAGCCAGCTGTATTACATTCGCAAGCAGACAAAGCGCATAGTTCCCTTCTAAGGTATTGAAAACAATGCGCATGTTTTGATCCGTGCTCAGAAACTCCACACACTTGTCGAACATCGAGTACGAACGAAACACTGTGATTGACTGAAAAAGAGACAAACGAGGTGTTAAGATACCTATTGGGTAAACTTGGTTTCAGTAAGTGTTAAAGGCATGGCGAAACAATTAAAATTTGACCTTGAGTCTGTTATTTTTATTCTATGTACATATATTTTAGGTAATCTACATCTTGATCTTTACTATATTACAGTATACATATACAGGTGGCAAGATATGATGATGAGGTGGTGAGATATGATGGTAAAAAGAACGCGCGAAGATGCCTACTCTAACTCATAGTGGTGTGGAAATTAGTTTTTTAGCCAAATAGACGCAAAGAACTAAAAAAATTGTTTGATAATTCCTTAGAATTCCTTTGTTCATTTTTTGAAAATTGTCAAAATCCTAAATTATACTTAAAATCTACAAACTGCGAGTCATACTTGCGCACAAAGCGTTCCGTACCCTTCGTGATAACACGCCCGTAATGAAGAAACGCAATTTACCTGTGTCGCATCAAATTAATTTCATCACTTTTGGGGATATAACTTTGGTTTTTGATTCAATCCACCCATCAGCGTGCGCAGTGAACCTTTATTTAATTTTAAGCTATGCAAAGGCAGATTTGCGAGGTTTACAGCTCCGAGAGCCACATCATCATCTATCACTTTACAACATCATACACATATTGTAAAAGTTAATGCTTTGGTATTTTCTAAAGTAAATAGCATGTGTTCGAAGGGTTTTATAGCCAACTGCTAGCACGACATTTTGCCATCAGTTTTAATGGTAACGCCAACCATCTGATAATTCGCTAGAAATGTCATCAATTGTATACTTGGTTTAAGATAACAAGTAATAACATAGATTTATCTAGGTCTATCGTTTAGATGATGTGCTTTAGATGCTTTGACATGGGTTTGATTAAAAAATATAATAACTCGGCATGTGAAAAAGAAATTCTTATATGAGTTTAAAAGAATGCACCTTTTGAACCTTGGAGGTTTCTTTACACTTTTTATTCTTACGACAATGATGAATGGGATAAGTAGTGAGTACTGTATTTTATCAGCCGGATTGTCCACTGCTGAACACAGGCTTCCCCATTACGGGGGGATCGCCATTATCCTCACGCTTGGTAGGCGTGTTGAGGATTGCAGTGTAAGCAGTTCCTCAGAAGGTGCGAAGGTGGGATGAGTAAACCTAATTAAAATATCAAGACCAAAATACATGGCAACTCTCATAAATATATTTCGGAGTGTGAGAATAGACTGCGTCATCAATTGAAACTGGACTATGTGAGCCATTCTCACCTACGAAATCCTTACCACCACCACCTACGCCCCTGGAGCAGCTATGCCAGCGACCCAGAGTTCTTCTAGCTACATTAAGGAATTGGGATGGCTTGGGTAGAAGCTGGCGGGGTAATGCACAAAACACCCCAAACGGGACGTGTGCAGAACCTATCGCCTCCAAATAGAATAAGAATATAGGGTAGCTGGAGCGAGTTTGCTACAGACTGGAAACATTACATGTGTGCGGTTGGTAAAAAGACATTAAGTTCGACAGTCGTTCTGAACCGAACAACTGGCTAATGCAACATTCGCTGCGGTGACAGTCAATAACATTTATTCAATTTTATGAACCCAATTACGAATGTTTATTATGAAAATATTCTACTGCCGCGGTCAGCAAAAAAGCCACAGCGAGTATCGGAGAATTTCGGGGCCAATTATTGTCTTTACTCTTTTACAATTTGTAATACTACTATAAAATTATTACAATATTTATTACATAGGTAACCGGAGGCAGTTTGGCAGAGGTGAAATAATACTAGCCAAAAATACAGTAGGTACAGGTACAGTAGGTAGGCTGCTTTTTCAAAATTGTTGGTTGATGAAGTGATAGCATGCTTAAATGTTGGACTAGAGAAATGTTAAGCGGGTTATAGGAGTACCTTGTGAAATCGTGTGCATTGGTGGTCAATATCTTTGCAAGATCGTACTGAGCAAATTTATTTTATTCCTACAAAATCCATAATCATATAGCATGTTTACCAAACCCATGACCATGCTACATAAGCGATAAAAATGTTTCGATATTGAATCTTCCGCCATACACATCAGTTTCTACCTTAACTACAAGTTATGTGTGATTGGATTTAATTTCACTAATACTAATTACTTTATTGTGTATACCTACCCTTACCTTGAAATACCCTTAGTTATAGGTAACTAAACATTGGAAGGCTATATAAACTCACAATATAATGATGTGGGTGGACCGTTATCTACCAAACAATTTTTTCACGAATATAAAGTAACGCTGTATTGTGAGACCAAGTTCTTAAAGCCATCTAATATAACCAGCATGAAAGTCTAAATGTTTTGAACACATTTCAAGTGTTCTTTACAAAACTCTAAAATGTAGACAAACTCCAGTTGTCAACTGTGGACACAGCAAACATCTCAATATATTACATTATTATATTGAGATGTTTGCTGATATATTAGTCACAACTTAATGAGGGCGTTAAATGTTGTAGTGCTGTAAATATAGTACAGTATAGTAGTAACAATGTTTAGAAGTAGTAGTTGCCACCTACTCCATGATAATGTTGAACTTATGATGGGCTCACTGAACAAAGCAGAGGTACTATTTCAACTACAAAGTTGTCATAGCTAAATTTGTTGGCAAAATTATTTTGTTATTTACTATAATTCTAACCAAACTATAAGGATTGTAAATTACCATAATTTTGGGTTTTGAAAGAAATTGTGCAGTTTTTAGGACATTCTCATTTCCAGTAAAAATATATGTGATTTTCTTATAAGATTTTTTGATTTAATTATAAAGAGTTTGTCATTAAGAGCACTCGAACTTAAAAATAAAAAAAACCTTAAAGTTTAAGTGATATTGCCACAATTTATATTTTATTTTAAAGGATATTCGCTGAAATTATGTATGGAATATAATTTCAGACAAATAGCCACCGGGACTCCACTGTAGGTGGTGTATCATGGTGTACCAATTTTGGATGACATTTTCATTTTCGCATAAATGGGGCTCAATTTCACGAAGAGCGCGAGTTATGTTGGCATTCATGTCGGCAATTAACTGTGGTTTGTCTGCATAGACTAGAGACTTCACGTATCCCCACAGAAAGTAGTCGAGCGGTGTTAAGTCACAAGATCTTGGTGGCCAGTTAATGTCGCCACCACGCGAGATGACTAAGCCTTCGAATTTCTCATCCAATAAATTTAATGTTTCCCCTGCTGTATGGCAAGTTCCGCTATGGTTAGTTAATAGAGATCCATATCACCTAAAATAGGCCACAAAAAATTGTTATCATCGTCCGATATCGGTCGCCATTGACGCCATAAATTGGACGCAATGCACGGAACCTTAGGCGAATAGAGCACTGAATATGATAATAAATTTTAACAATTTCTACGCATTGTTGAAGCATCTAGCGTTCCATGGTGAAATGTCACGACTAGATAAGTGACTAAATATGTGTTCATGCCAAATTTGACAGCTATCGCTTTACCAAGATGGCCGCTATGCGCTGTCAAAGTTCGCGCGTCCATATTGAAAAACTGTTTATTATTATATCCTAACTTTTGACCTCATTTATTAGTAAGTAATGATAAAGGTAAACAAGAACCTGGTGGTAGGTGGCTAGATAAAAAATACCCTTCCGTAGAACAATATGCCCTGAAGCAAGCAATCATCCTATTAGGATTCTACAATCTAATACAACATAATTCTCAACATTGAATTTATATTTTTATCAGTTTGTAAGTCTTACCTCTGGTGATATCTGTTGCATGTGGAACACGAGCGTCGGTACAGACAGTATCTGTATGATGTACATGGTGAGTAACTTCTCCGAGAATTGAGCTGACACCAGCGGCCGGAGCGAGAGGGTTACTATGGCAGTCAAAGAAATATTTTTTAGGAAGACTTTCTCCCGGCACAGGCCTCGGAGCAGAAGTGACTGAAAAACACATTACTTTAGGTTAATAAAAAGTAGTTTATCTATTAATAAAGTTCGAGTAGAACAGTGTAAGTTATGATATAATGAAATTGAAAGTTTTCTTTTTAACTGTGTCTTGAGCTCTAAAGCTGATTAGCAAAGATTTTATAAGTAAAAAAATAAAGTTCATCTAACTCAATGGTCATATATCACATAATCATCTGAACAAAATTTATACATCTGTCCTTTTTTACATGTGCAACAACTGCCATTTGAAACATCATGCTGCTAATTTATTGCAAGCAAAATTAAGTCTTGTTCTTATGACAATATGATTAAAATTCAGTTAATTTTGGTTTATACATTTAATTATATATCTACAAATAATGTGTAGCTATCCATATATCTTCATTTGCTTATGATAACTCAGAACACTTGTTATCTTACTGCTTTTTGGGTAGGTTGTCCATAGTTTTGTAATGTTATTGATGAAACTGTACATCCATTATATTTTTTTTTGTTAAACTGATTTAAGAGACATACAAATCTTTTGACGCTAATCTTTATAAATAATTTAATGTCACTACAACATTCAACTTTCAGCTTAATATGCCAAACTAATCGCTACAACCGAGCTACACTATGGATATACATCTACATCTAGTCAGATTTCAATTGTCAATTACCTTTAGAGTTAAATAGTATCCTTTATGGAATAGTGAACCCATGATATTAGCACACAACTGTGTCATGCCACCTCTGAGTTTTTCAAAGTTCTTGAGCCTTGTGATAGCCCAAGTGTTTGTGGCGGTGAACTCTACTAGAGTATGAAGATGGATGAGAATACTCTGCATGTCAAGAGGAGACTCTGGTTTCAGTTCTTCTAAATATAGACAGCATTTGTAAAGAAGATCCTTAATGTGGGCTATCCAGCGGAGACTGTAATAAAACATACATCATATGGTTCAAAATAATTTCTTGATCTATCCTATACATATAGTAGTTGCTGATGGTGCAGTGGCATGATGGTCAAATCTGTGTGGCCAAGTATTCCTACAGGTGTATTGACATTACTGGTAAATTTAGTTCTTGCAAGGTGCCAGACCCTTACTGTAGCAGTCCTTACAGAGGCAGAGGTTAGCACTTAATATCAGTTGGGCCTTGTGAATGTTCCATCACAATCACATTATGGAAAAAAGAACTATTTTCATGATAATTTTTTATTCAAATATAAAAACATAAAACTCATGACTTGTTAGCATGCTATATTCATCCATATTGAATTTTCTTCCAGATTTTAAAATAAATTTAGCAAACATTCACATTGGTTTTGGTAAATACACTTCTGGACTCATCTATTGGCCCACCTTGTATTTTCAGTTTCGTTTGGTCCTAGCTAAAATTTTATATTAAGTCGAGCAAAAAGTTTTTATGCAGTTTTGAACCTGGCACATTCACAATTTCATTCAATAGTCTTTTTTTGAATTTCGAACACAGAATTTAAAGAAACAAAAGACAATTTGGAGCCTGTTTGTTGATATCAAACAATCAAATACTAAGAAAACTTGGTTTTATTGGTTTACTTGGATTTAATTCTTGAAAAAGTGATTGATATCTTTGGTTTTGCAACAAACATTACTTATTCTTAACATTAAGGTGAGGTTCTATCAATAATCTATGGATACTTCACCTGAAGTCGCCGCCCAAGCTGTGGCACTTATTCAGGCCGGACACAGCCAAAGAAACATGAGTGCTCAACTTAATTTAAGTCGATCTGCGGTCCGAAATGTTTACCGGAGGTACCTAGAGACTGGCGGCTTTGTTTGTCGCCAAGGAAGGCCACGATCTCAGGTCACAACTGAAAGGCAGGATCGATTCATCGTGACGACCAGCTTGTGAAATCGTCACCTTACCTCCTTTGAGATACAAAACCAACTTCGCGACTTCCACGGAGTATCTGTGAGCGCTCGAACTGTTCGGAGAAGGTTAAAAGAACGCGATATGGTACCACACAAGCCAGCTAATGGGCCCAAACTAACGCGAGCCCACCGAGCAGCGCGCCTTCATTTCGCACGCAGTCATTTAAATTGGACACAGCAAGATTGGAGCCGTGTACTCTTTTCTGATGAGTCTAAAATTGTGTTACATGGCAATGATGGAAGGAAGAAGGTCTACCGACGTAAGGGAGAGCGTTTTGCACAATGCTGCTTTGAAGAGAGGGTTGCTTATGGCGGTGGCGCATGGACTGTCTGGGGCGGTATATCCGCGAGCGGCAAAACTCAACTTGAGGTTGTTACAGGACCACGGCTGCCAACATTAAATGCTGAAAGGTACATTCGTGAGTGCTTAGAACCTCACGTGATACCATACGCGGACTATGTGGGCCCAAATTTCCTTTTTATGCATGATAATGCAAGAGCCCATGCGGCCGGCATCGTCAGGGAATATCTTCGGGATGTGAACATCACAGTTATGGACTGGCCAGCCAGAAGCCCAGACATTAACCCTATTGAGCACATGTGGGACGAGCTAAAAAGACGTGTTAGGGCTCGTCAGCCAGTTGCCCAGACGATGCAGGAGTTGAAAACTGCCATAGAAGAGGAATGGGAGATGATCCCTCAAAATTTCATAGAGCGGTTGATAAACTCTATGCCTAATCGTATGAGAGCTGTGGTAGATGCCCATGGAGGCAACACGCGTTATTAAATTAAACCTTTATTTGATAAAACATGTTTTTTATTAAAAAATCAATTGCCTTTAACAAGGCGCATATCCGACTTGTTAGGCGTAGCTCCATGTCGTATGGTATTCTGAATTCAAATTTAAAACAATACGATCGAAAAAGATGGTAAAATGTGCCAGGTTCAAAACTGCATAAAAACTTTTTGCTCGACCTAATATAAAATTTTAGCTAGGACCAAACGAAACTGAAAATACAAGGTGGGCCAATAGATGAGTCCAGAAGTGTATGAAATTTTCATTCATATTTATCTAAATATTATACAGAATAAGGTGGATTGAATAATGATAATACTGTTTTATTCGGATTGTCTACTACTGAACCCAGCCTGCCCCATTTAGGGGGGTTTGCCATATTCCCCACACTTGGCAGATGTCTTGGGAATCACAGTTAAAGATATCAGTTCCTCAGAAGGCACTGCTGTGATCATACAAAACATGTAAAACAAAAAAAAAAGTTGTGTCAAAGTAACGTGGAAAAAAAATCAAATCAAAAATACCTATATAGAATTGAAATTGAAATTTGTTATATAAAAAAAGCTGAGTGTAGTGGTTATACAGTCTATTCTGCTTAAATAGAAATGAAATAATGATCTATCCAGGGTTGATTATTAGGAATTCTACACAAACTCTGCCCGTTTTGTAATAATTTATCAATCTTCTTAAAATTTTAATTGCTGATAGGTGACCCTTTGTCCACAATCTCACTTATGTGTATTAGTAGGTGGTGATGTGGTCAATGATATTAACAGGCTCATATTAGAATTACTGGCTCTAAAGGGCAGCTACCAGAACACATCATTAGGTGCTTGGCGACACATTTTCTACTAAAGGGTGGTAGGTACCTAAGCAGGCATTTGCAAAATTCCCGTGCACCTAATCTATATATATGATAATGCAGACTTCTTGGATTAATTTTAACTATTTGTTTATTGTATGAATGTAGAATGAAGAAATAAGTTATAAATCAAATATGGCTTAATATTAGCATGATCAATAATAAGGGAAATTAATGTAATTTAAAAATGGATAGGAATTAATGTCAACTTACCTATATTCTTTATTCAAGAATACTCCAACATAAGATAGCTTTACAGACTCACAATGCAGGCTTTGTACTATGTATTTGCATAGTTTCTCAAATCTCTTCCTGTCCCTTCCTTGTTTGAACACTAGGAAGAATCGACATGTGGCTTTGTACACCTCCAAGGCAGGTACAAGCTCCATGGGCTGCGATGGCTCATCTTGGGGTGTATGGGTGTTTGGATCTAGCACAAGATCGTCGAAATCTTTTCTAGAAATGGGATAAGTGCAGAAAAGTTAATTCACACTGACACAATTAAACGCGAATCAGGTACAGGTACTTCTCACTATTATTTATATTACAAGGTAAGTTCATTCAATAGTTTTCATACCAATATTACCAATTATTTGAACAGTATAATTATGGTAAGAATTAAACGTTTTACAATGGAGGTAGAAGGTAAAGTATAAAACGCCACTTACAAAATACGAGTCAAGAATTTCTGCCGAGCGACAAATCCCCGCACAACTGCCTGAATTTTAACCGCAGATATTTCCCGTTTCTTCTCTTGTGCGCGCTCTTCTCGAGCTGCTTTTGTCTGCTCTAGGAAAGTATCCTTACTAGATTTAGCAAACATTTTAATACCGTCTCACTCAGCAAGATATAACGCTTTGTTTTCCTTTTGCTCACAACCTGCGAGGCAAGAGGACATAAGTCCCACTTTGGGGAGCTACACCTCTTAGTTCTATCAACTGCAGCACATTGTTTATGATCGCAAACACTGTCTACTTCACCTTATGGTTAGAACTTTAATTGAGATAAATCGCGAAAAATTAAGAATTTGTAAGGAAAGGAAACCATTTCTTGTAAAAATCCAATCAACCAACAGTTCAATTTGGCATTTATGACATTTATAAATTCGACAGTTGACTTGACTTGACAGTTGACACCAGAGACCAATTTGACACTCGATCCGTGCGGTAACAGGGGGCCGTTCCAAGCCTCAGGGTGTAGTTGTTTTGTTGTTTTAACTTACTCCAAGGTTCGGAACGACTCAGTTGTTTTATAACCTCAAATATAGATTTTTGGCATCATCAACCTTCTTCGTCTCACATCGTGTAGTATGATGTGGGGAGTGGGTGTCAGGGCAGTGCCCTCTGACCCAGGCATTTCTCACACCCCTAACTAGGGGTGGGTCTATTTGCACCACTTCTTGGTGCTGAGGGTGTCGATTTTAGGTGAGGGGCCAGACCCGGCCTCCGCTCCACCAGGGCGATCAAGCCACGCCAGGTTGATCCCCCGCCTACACGGGAGAAGCCCAGCGGACCGATCAGCTCGCTGGCAGCGGCAGCCGGCGGCTCCTCACAATCGCTCTCTCTCTTTCTTTCGTGTTATTATATCTCTCTCTTTCTTTGGTATTGGCTTCTCTTTTTAGTTTTTAGTGAGTTCTGTGTTGTCATTGGCTTGCTCTTGCGTGGTGTCTCGTTGAGTTTGCTTGTTTTATGGTTTCAGGTTGTTCGCGCACCTCTTCGCGGTGCCGAGGAGTCGACGTGTGCGGGCCTAGGCCCGGCCTCCGCTCATCCAGGGCGATCAGGCCGCGCCAAGTTGATCCCCCGCCTACACGGGAGAAGCCCAGCGGACCGATCAGCGACACTGGCAGCGGCAGCCGGCGGCTTCCGTACTGTCGTACTCGCTCTTTCAAGGTTGCTGTCTTGATTTTGAGGAATCAAGTCTCTTGAGTAGGGCTTGCTTTTTCTCTTGCCTTGTTCATCGGGGGGTCGTGCGTGCAACGGCGCTAAGTCTTGTAGGTGCTTGTGACTTGACGCGTCGGCTCTCTTGAACATGCTTGAAGTCAGGTTCGAGATAAAGGCGGTCAAGTTTTCTTGCTTGAGGTCACGTGCAATTGTTGTGTTGCGTACGTAGCGTGGCGCGTTCACTATTGCACGGAGGCAGAGATTTTCTTGTGCTTGCATCTTCTTCCTATTGGTTTTGGACGTGAAGGGGAACCACGCCGGGGCTGCGTAGGTAAGGCGGGATCTGATGTAGGTCTTATAGATCCCCGCCTTAGTCCTTAGCGGTAGGTCTGACCGCAGGATGGGTGCAAGCGCTGCGCGCGCTCCTTTGACTCTTCCAACGGTGGTTGCAATGTGTTTTTTGAATGAAAGGCGCCGGTCAATGTTGACGCCAAGGTATGTGACATCTGGGCACCATGGAATGTCTTCTCCAAGTAATTTCAATTGTTCAGGAAGCTTTGTGTATCCGGTTAGCATGGCTTGTGTTTTTCCGACGTTCACCGCTAGCCGCCACTTGTCGAGCCACTCTGGTAGGGCGTCCAGAGTGGGCTGTAGGCGCTTCACTGCGTACGCGGGCTTGTAGGATGCCGCAAAGTAGGCTGCGTCATCCGCGTATAGTGCTAGCTGCGCCTGCCCAACGACAGGGATGTCGTTGGTATACCAGGCGTAGCATACGGGCGAGAGGCAGCTTCCCTGCGGCACCCCCGCTCTGACGGGCTTCACTGAAGAAATTGCGTCTTCAACCGCAACAACTATTTTTCGGTCGCTCAGGAACGAGGCAATCACTTCTACTGTCTTCTTAGGAATGGCTGACTCCGACAGTTTGTACAGCAGCCCCTCATGCCATACTCTGTCGAACGCCTTTTCCATGTCGAGCAGGATCACCGCTACAACCTCCTTCTTGTTGTAGCACGTGGACATCATGTTCACCATCCTCGTGACCTGCAGCGTTGTGGAGTGTTCGGACCTAAACCCGTACTGCTCCTCGCGCGGTTGGATGTGGGGGATCACCTGCGTTAGCAACAACCTCTCAAAGACTTTTGAGAGGGTGCTCAGCAAGGTGATCGGCCGGTAGCTTCCTGGCTGTTTGGGGTCCTTTCCGGGTTTAGGTATCATTACAACTTTCCCTGTTTTCCACGAGGATGGGAAGTGGCCGGATCTCATGATTCCGTTGTAGATGCGGGTTAGTGCAGTGACCGCTTTTGGGGGGAGGTTGCGTAGGGCTGCGTTGGTGATCCTGTCGAGCCCGGGTGCTTTCTTCGATGGCAGCTTGGAGATGACGCGCGCGACGCGACCCGGGGAGAAGACAGTAGAATCCGGAACTGGGATAGTTGCCTCTCGCTCACTTGGTACTTCTCTGTCGCACTCGTCGCCTCTCTGTTCATCACTGTTTGCCGTTTCACTTGGTTTTGAAAAATAGCTTCTCAGGTGTTCCTCTACCATTTTCGTGTGCTCGGGGTTTCTGTCGGGGTTTGGTTGAAACTGTGCCTCCAGGTGCTCAGCTAGTATTTCGGCCCGGTCTGTGGCTACAAATTTCAACAAACCGTCACTCCCTTGTAACGGTCTGACTGGTTGCTCTATTCTTGACAGCTTGCGGCATAGGCGATGAACAGAGGGCACGTGATCGCCTACGGAGTCTATCAGGGCACCCCAGGTGTCCCCTGCATGTTCTTGCAGAGCGACCCGGGTTTCCTCAATGAGCGCATTTAACTTGGTCTTCTGTACGGGGCATCTTGTCATCTGCCAGAGCTTCCTAGTCTCCCTCTTTTCACGTATAAGGTCCCTTATCCTTGCCGGGAGGGGGTCGGGACGCGCTCCCGGTTTGGAGGTGAGTGTTGATGCTTCCAGGGAGGACTGGATAGCTCTGGTTAAGCTCTCACATTCCCGGTCAACATCTTCGGCCGTTCGGATTGGCCCTGTGGTCACAGTACTTTGCGCTTCTCGCCTGAAGGACTCCCAGCAGATTTTCCGCCTCCCTGCGGGAGCGGCTATTCTGCTGGGGAGTTCCTCTAGCGTCAAGAGTACCGGACGGTGGTCACTGGGTAGGTCCGCTAGCACCGTTTGCACCGGCAGAGTCCGAAATCCCTTTAGAATCACTATGTCGATGACGTCACCTTCTCCGTTGCTTGAGTAATGTGTGGGCTCACTCGGGCCTATGACGTCATAGTCATGTTCAAGCATATCTTCATATAGCTTTCGTCCCTGTAGGTCCGTCCCTTGCGAGTTCCAATATGAATGTTTGCAATTCATATCGCCGGCCACAAGGATTGGGGAGTCACCTTCTAAAACAGCTCGTATTTCTTTCACACTAAGGTTGGTTCCTGGCGGTCTGTAAATGGTGTATATGCGGTGTTGTTGGCCGGCGATATCCACTATTATTCCGATTGCTTGGAAGGACTTATATTCAACAATAGGTATTTGCTGATGTATAATCCTGCGGTGGACGAGTATGGCGAGCCCTCTATATATTCGCCCCTCTTCACTGACTTCGTCTTTCCTATATATGTGGTAATTAGGGATTTTGAGCTTGTGTTTTTCTGACAAGTGCGTCTCGCTGATCAGCATGATTTGAATGTTGTGCTCACGGAGGAAGGTGACCAGCCTGTTTTTCTTCCCCGTGAGCGACTGGGCGTTCCAGTGGGCTATGCGGTTATGATTGTGATCCATGATCTGCGTTCAGAATCTTCATAAGTCCGCGTAGGGTCGCGGTTTCGGGGTCCATGCCTGTCTGTGCGGCTTCAAGGATATCCTTCAGGACCCCGATGGTCTGGCCCAGCGAGTCCTTGCGATCAGCGGGCTTTGCGGCGGGGGCAGGGGCCGCACGGGGGGCGGCAGGGGCGCGCGGTGCCGAGGGGGCGCGCGGCGCGGGAGTGGTGGCGGGCGCGAGTTGCGCCTTCTTCTTCTTGTTTTTCTTGGCCTTCTTGGCTTGTCCGGCTTGTTTTGGTAGGTTTGCCGGCACCATGAGGGACGTAGGCGCCGACTCTTCTACGGTAGCCGGTAACACCGGAGCAGTGCCTGTCTTGGCTGACTGCTGTGTGACAGCTACTGTGCCCGCTTTCTTGTTTCGTGTTTCTCTTTTGAACACTGGGCAGGCCTTGTAGTTGGCCGGATGCGTGCCCTTGCAATTTGCGCAGGTGGCCGGCTCATCTCTAGGGCGTGGGCATTCACGGGCGAGGTGGGGTTCGCCGCATTTGACACATGCTTGCTCACGGTGGCAATTGTGCGAGCTATGTCTGAAGAGCTGGCACCTGTGGCACTGGGATGGTCCCTTTTTCCCGCGCCACGCAACAATCTTCACTCCCGGCATGTACAACATTTCATCTACTTCGTAGATTGCCGGAGTAAGGTTGGGCGTCTTCTTAAGTTGTACATGAAATATGCATCCCGGGCGTCCCATTCTTCCCTTAATACATTTCACATACTCCGGGGTGAAGCCCTTTTCTACTAGGTCTGCTTCAATCTCCGCCGGTTCGGTCTCTGCAGGTAGACCTCTGATGGCTACTTTCAAGCTTCTTTCCGCTGGTAGGGAATATGAAAACCAACTTATTTTTTCCTCTTTTTCCAGTTGGCATAGGTAGCTCTGAATGGCGCGGTATTCGTCTTCGTCAGTGGGAGTGAAACGAATCCCTTGTCCATAAGGTCGGCCATTTGGTGGGCGTCCTAACTTGTTGGCCAAAATTTTAAAATGCTTTGTCCAATTGTCGATGCGCTCGACAACTAGCGGCGGGTATTTTGACTTCGTTGCCTCTTGGGCCTTTGCTTCTCCTTTTCCTTGATTTTTGGCAAGGAACCAGAAAAATATATAGACGTTTTATGATGTTTGAAAAGCAATAACTACCGTTACATGCAAAATACAAAACAGTGCTTATAAAAGCTGATCTACACAGTTAGCAACCATGGGCTCCGCCTCTTGGCCTTGGCGGGTAGCTTGTTGCTTACCACCGTCGGAATTTGCTACTACACAGTTGCTCACCACAGTGTGTTTCAAACTCCCGCGCCAACAAGACGCATCGTACGAAAGCCAAAACCAGGGACAATATCGCTCATCACGTTTTAAAATTATTATTTTTTTAACATTGGAAGAAAATATACATAAACAAAGAAAACAAACTAAAGACTGTCATACAGACAAAAAACTGTAAAGGTTTCATTAGCTTAAAACATGTATTACCATATTTAATGCATTATATAAATTATGGGTACCTAGGTATTCATTTACGTAAACAATAGGTTTACGTAAATAAGGGATTACACATAAAAATTATATTAACATTGCATCACACTAATATTACACAAGTGATCATTAGTGTGTACATTTTTACAATACAGAATACGTTTTGTCCCAATACAGCCCATTTCTAAAGTATTGTGATATAACCTAAACTCTCGCGAACGAAGCCGTGAGCATATATTTAGGTAGTATTTTTTTACGCTAGAAAATAAATAACTAGGCCAGTTAAAATAATGAACGTTCTACATTTATACAAATATTTTTGTTATCCTTTATTGCATGCAAAATACCAAATTACCTACTGCTATTGTTGTAGAAATAGGCATCTAGATACCTTTTATCCCAGGTAGGAAGGTGACGTCAGTGACATTATTGGGACCTTTCATGTCTACGTCTATTAGACGTGTCAGACGTTACAGCCCTAATTAAGACGTCTAAATGGCGTATAATGTCAGCTGTAACAATGACGTCATATCATAATCATAATAAGACGTCTTTCAATTACGTTTCTTTGACGTACAAGACGTCACATCTAACACGTCTTAACGACGTTTTCTTTACGTCGCTATACGACGTATTCTCGACGTCATGATTTGATATCATAGATGACGTCTTGTACCCGTGACATTTTGACGTCATATATTGAGCTCACTAACGTCACTCCTGACGTAGATTACGTCAGTGGCCGACCTTAAAATGACGTTACAATTACGGGAAATTCCTACCTGGGATCTTTAGTAAGTACCTACATGCGACAATTAGGTAATCATATTTTGCGTCAATACTGTCATGTTTATGAGTATTTAATTTTTGTTCCAGAATTAAAATATTAAGTGTGCATTTCATTTTATCGTGTCTATATACGTCTCTCAATGAGAGAAACGCGGTATGCGTGCGCTCCCGCCATGCGTGCGCTCTCGCCAGCTGCAGCGACATACTGCCATCGCGTGGTGTGCAACTGGCGTCCACACAGTCGGAAATAGTGGTTGATCACCACGTTCACCAACGCAAGCTCGCCCGCCAAGGGCGTTGGAAAGTCAAACATAATTTGGTGGCCAACCACCATCTGCACAGTTGTCAACCATGGTGGGAAGCTCGTTGCTGCCTGTGTAGCCCAGCTTTAAACCATTTAAACCATTTATTGCTGTCATAATTGCAGGTACATTAGATGTAATACATATATGAGTTTCCGAGTACAATTTACTCTTACGAGTGTTCAGCTTAATTATTTATAGAGTTAAATATCAAAATCCACATGCATTACTACAGTTATAATTATTACGGAAATACTCTTGTTAATTTCACTTATTATAAATGTCACAAATAATAAGCCAATTATATAAATTAAAAATAAGTACATTAAAATAAAAATTGTATATTATGAGATGTCAAAGTATGATTAATATTATATTTCATTACATATTCATAAAAAACTCTTTTATATCATAAAAACTTTTCCCCAAAAGCCATGAAAACAACTGTTTTTTTAATTTTGGTTAAGGTAGCTGGGTTATCTCTGTAGGAAGGTTGTTATACACTCTCACAGACATGCTGAAAATGCTTCCCATGCCCATGTTGCTTTAATTCTCTCATCAACAAATGTCGAGGTCATTTCAGTTAAATATGCAACCTTTAAACGACCGATTTTGATAGTTAAAAAGTTGCAACCTTCGAAGGTACGGAACGATCAAGTTGTGATAACCGAGTGAAAAGTTGCACTCTAAGTGCGCTCTACCCAAGGTTCTGAACGACCCCCAGTACAACGGTGCTGCTAACAATGGGTGCATACCATTTGAAGTTAGATTCGCTAAAAACGATCACACTCCCAAAAAGTTGTTCCACATGGGTCTTGGCGTTATTTTCGCCATAAACCCTATGAGGCTACTGGAACAGTTTGAATTCCCTACATCTAATGTCAAAAGTGACAGAAGTGGCAAATTTTAGTGGCATTCTTAGCGTTCTTATCGTAAATGGAACAGGGGATGACAGTTACAAACGATCACAGTGATCACAACCACAGACGCAAATGTGATCAAAATTATCGAAATTAACGTTCTTAGCGACTAATGGAACATACCCAATAATAGCATTATCATCAGCAAGCCATCGTGCTAAGGGAATGAAAAATATAATCGAGATCATGTCTTTTTAGTCAATACTCATTAGGAATTTTATTGTACATTTCAATACTCCTATTTAAACTATCATATTTTTTTAAATGAATGTTATTTGTTGAAATACATGCTCTAATTGAATTATTAGACTAGCAAAGAGCTGACCTGTGTGAAGGCTCGCGTTTATTTTACAACCTGATCCTTGTGGTGTCATCTAATGTATATAAGTATTGAGTTTAGTTTTGCATCAGAACTGCAGTGGTGTTAACTCTTGGTTTTCTAACAGATGGCTTTAGTAGTATTACATTCAATCCAATAATTACAAAATTGTTAATGTTAATTTTTTCACATCTAGATATGAAGTTAAATTACTATGTTAAAGCACAAATCTATATGCGTGATAGTTTTTCAGTAAAATGGGTCATAAAATGTTCAAGTAGTGGGATAGATAAAGGGCTCGTTCCGCTCGCCTTAATTATTTACTACTACGACATAATCAAATTCTGACATCAATCACAGTCCTGAAATTCAGATAATCAAACCTAAAACAATACGAACTTATGTAACGATGGATAACTGGGCTTATTCTCGGACCTTAGGGTTGAACCACAGAATATAAAGGACGTTGAACTGGCATATTGAACTGGTGTTCGAGGAATTAATCATACTTGGATTTTTTTATGGAGTAGTAGCCCGCCTAGTAGTAGTCTTTATAACATGATTACTCAAGCGATTGAGGATTTTTTTAAATCTCCGTAAGGCTGTTTTGCCATCTTGTGATATAAATAATGGTACGTTGTCGTTCACCTTGACAATAATTCAAAATAATGTAGACTAGCGGTCCGCCCCGGCTTTGCACATAAATTTAACAAAAATTATTAATTGAAATACATAAAAAGTAGTTATAGTGATATTACTGTAATAGTTAGACATATGGTACCTATTGCGGACATTTTTGTAGATATTGATGTCCTCTATGAAATTGTAGTATCACTTTGCTCTATTGTCAACGATTTCCGCAGCGTACCTACGCAAGCTAATTTTTTTTGGTATTTTTGTGCACAATTTTGGTTTACATTATAGAAGTGTTCCTATGAATCCTTAAGTTTTAGAAAATTTTATTTAGCTTATGTTCATCAGAGATAGTGTAGGATTCTAATGGTGAAAGAATTTTTCAAATTTCTCTAGTAGTTTTTAAGATTATTCGTAACATATAAAAATACAAATATTTCCTCTTTATAATATTAGTATAGATAAAGTATGAAAAAACAAAAACTATTTATTTATAATAAGTTATGTAATACGAATATTACATAACTTATTATATATATATTTTTTTGTAGCTAAAAATCTACATATTTGAATGATCTTCACTACAAACAAAAACAAAAGTAATCCCCATAATATCTAGGCGTTTTATTTGTTATTGCTCTATTATAGGTAAGACCAACAATACACACAAGCGTCTCGGTTGGTAATGATTATAGTGCAAACACTAAAGTACTGTACTGTACTGCATCAGCCGGCTCGTCCACTGCTGAACACAGCCTCCCCTGTTTAGGGGGTTTTTGCCATAATCCCCACGCTTGGCAGGCGGCTTGGGGATCCAGTGTAAGATGGAAGTTTTATTTTTATTTTTATTTTCCTTTATTACAAAATCCACAGATCTTAAAAAAAACATAGATTTGCTTATTAACTATATCTTACATCTAATAACGGATTTACTTTATTTACATTATATACTTATAGAGAGCAGATATATATATTTTTATATAATTGTGTGATTGCGTGTAAGAAGGTGTACGTGTGTGCGTGTAGGGTGTCTGCATGTGTGTGTATGTAACCTATTTATCTGCAATTAAACAATTAATTTATTAGTCACAAGATTTTTAAATTGTTGTAAGTTATTATTAAATATGTCGATTGAGCTAAACTGTTCGTTATACGTTTTTAGAGTTCTATATGTAATTGAGTTTTGGTAATAAATAGTGTGCGAGCGCGGGAGATTGAAAAAAGGATTATTTCTTGTGCTTCTTTTATGAACTGATGGGACTTGCAAACTCATAAAGTTTTCTAGAAGCTCAGTACTGTTTATCATTCCTACACAGTTTTTATAAAGAAACGTCATATCCAAGAGTGTTCGTCTGTCATGTAAGCTCAGAATGTTATGGAATTTGCAAGATTCGTTATAGTCAACATACATATGATGTGTGCGGTAATTAAGATGTTTTACGAATTTTATTTGTATTCTTTCAAGATCTTGTGTGTATTTTAGGTAATGTGGGTTCCAGATACTAGTACAGTATTCTAGAACGCTTCTGACGAATGAAAAATATAGTACTTTGAGACACATATTATCATAAAAAGGTTTGCTGACTCGTAAAATAAAACCTAGGTTCTTATATGCTCGGTTGGCAATGTCAGATATGTGATCGTTAAAAGATAACTTGCTGTCTAAGAGAACTCCAAGATCTTTAACTAAGTCAGTCTTGTTGACGGGAGTGCCAGCAATATTATATACGTATTGTATCGGTTTTCTCTTCCTAGTGAAAGTCATACACATACATTTATTAATATTTATAGTAATTTTATTTTCTTTATAGTATAAATTAAGTTTATTTAAATCATTCTGAAGCTGATCGCAGTCGGATATAGTTTTGACATTGCAATAAATTTTAGTGTCATCTGCGTACATTAGGTATTTGGAGGACTTGAAACATTTACCGACATCGTAGAGGTATGCTGCATAAAGCAACGGAGAAAGGATCGATCCTTGGGGGACGCCTGAGGGGATGTCCATAAAATCAGACCGATGTCCACCAATAACTACCGCTTGACAGCGGTTGCGAAGGTAGGATTCCACCCACCTTAGGAGATCCCCACAAATTCCCAGCTCCTGGAGCTTTCGAAGCAGAATGTTATGGTCGACGCGATCGAAGGCTTTTTCGAAGTCAGTGTAGATGACGTCGACTTGCGACCCTCCGTCCATACCGCGCAACACGTCACTGGTAAATATAGCGAGGTTAGTATTGGTCGAGCGACCCCTGATAAAACCGTGTTGTTGCTCTGGTATATTTCGACAAATGAAGGGATACAGATAGTGATGCGCAGTTTTTTCTAATAGTTTACTTAAGGTGTTAAGAATCGATATTGGCCTATAATTTTCTATTGCAGTTTTAGTGCCTTTTTTATGTATGGGGACTATATGGGCAGTTTTCCATATTTTCGGAAAGTATCCTTCACGAAAACAGCGATTGAACAAAATAGCGACCGGTTCAGCTAAAGAATTAGCGCAGTTAGTATAGAAAACAGACGGTATCTTGTCACTTCCGGCACCTTTATTAGGATCTGTATTTTTAAGAAGCTTCTTAACAAATTGTTCATCCACATGGATAGTATGTAAGGTATCAGTACTGGAGACGGAGACGGCGCCACAGTTTATGTTTGAGTGCGACGAGACTGAACTAAAGTTTTTACAAAAGAAAAAATTGAAGGATGAACATATTTCTTTATGCGTGTTTAATGTTTGATTATCGTAGAACATTAATTTTGGGTAGTCAGTGTTCTTTTTTCTTTTAGATTTAACGTACGACCAAAATAGTTTAGGACATAATTTAATTTTTTCTTGAGAAAATTGTATATAGTTTTTGTAACAACGATTTTCTAATATTTTAACTTTTGCTCGTAAATATGAAAACGACTGATATTCAAGCTTATTTGTATATTTTTTCCAATTCATGTGTGCCTTTGCTTTTTCCTTAATTAATCTGATTAATTCACGAGTATACCAGGGTGGATAAATATGTGTTTGTGAGACATATACCTGCGGTACATGTCGGTCTATAGCACTATTGATGAGAGTATAAAAAATATTCACCGCTTCTTCAATACTGCAATCTCTAAGCAATTCCTGCCAATTGTTATTAGAAAGATGTTCGTTCAAAGCCGTATAATCAGCATGTCGAAACAGGCGCTTTATGTACGGTGCAGTTTTAATAGACGGTATTAAAATATCTGTCGCATCCATGATTACCGCGGGATGGTAACTGATGTCTTCTTTGACTAATGGAAATGTAGACTTCTGCAGTCCTAGTGCAAAGTTTGCAAAAACCAGGTCTAAAGTGTTATGATGCGAGTTAACTAAGGTATTGTATTGATCGAAACCTATATAAGACATTTTATTAACTAAAATTGATGCGCAGTTCTGAATATCAACAGGACCTTTTTTTAAGATTATCGGATCGCCCGATGTCCAACGGATACAAGGTAAATTAAAATCACCGGCTAACATAATATAATCATTTGGGTGTTCGTCGATAATTGAAGATATTATGTCGAGCAATTTAACTACGCGTGAAGGTATAGATCTATCCGGAGGCAGGTAAACAACACCAACGTGAAGATCGCGGCGGGAGTGGGAGGGCCCCGGGCGGGGTCCACTTGCCGCGGGTGCGAGGTTCGAGGCGAACGCAGTGCGCGGCACAGTCACCCACACGCACTCGAGGTCGTCACGCTGCCACTCGGGACGCGCGCGCGCACCCATCCGCGCCTCGCTCAGCACAGCGACACCCCCGCCTAGCGAGCCCCTGTCTCTCCGGAACATCTCGTACCGAGGGCTGCACAGCTCTGCGTCGAGTATACCGTCACAGAGCCATGTCTCGGTCACCAGGATGAGTTCTTTAGAAGGCGCTGCTGCCCACCTTCCAGTATTTTTCCCTTAGCCGCCTCATACGACACACACGGGTTTTTTTTAGCCTGCAATTAGGGCTAAATCGAAAAGATGATTCAATTAGATAAATGACAGAGAAAATTAACGGCCTTCTTCCTTAAGTCTAAAATTTTACTTATATATAGACACTACGTACGTTCTTTTCATGGATACTGTCTATATATATATATATATGTACATATATCTATTGCGTTTTTTATGTAATTTTGACGGTACAAGCTCGAAACCCACCTGATGTTAAGCGGACTAACCTCTGCTAATAACAGATGCATTTCGTCACATGTCACGAATTTCACTGGCTCTCAAGGACTGCTGCCGGAACACACCGTTGGGTGCTTGGCGACAGATTTCCTATTTGAGGGTGGTAGTTAGCCAGGCGGGTAATCGCAAAATGCCCTTCCACCATGCGGTGAAAGCTCAAGCCGGGTGGGGATCGAACGAGGATACAGCGTCACGGCATTCCATACCTATTACCGCTCGGCCATCATTGCTCCCAACTAATTTACAATTCTAGTTACTATTCGTCATTAGTGCAATTATTATATTCAGCAAATTCGTGTGTAATTTAAAAAAACACCTTATTGTAATTAAGTAGGACTTATTGAAAGTCAACCTAGGGAACATATTCTAAAATAATCATTCAGTTTGGATGATACAGTAAAAATTTATATGTATGGTCGTACGTAAAAATATTATCATCTTAATTCTACAGCCTTCCGTTCATGATGACTATACCCAGTACAGCATAGAAATCGCGAGAATGAAATTTTATGCTACTTTGCACTTTATGTAGAACTCATAACGCGACATAGTCCCGCTATCCATAGGTTATCCACGGTTAAGGATTTTTAATTGCCTTTAATGGACAAGATAGGATTAGAACAATCGCTCCTGAGCACTATTCAAAGTCATTACTATTATACCTAACTAAGCAATAGTTGCTTGTGTAATAGTGCTTAGAAAATCAAAGGAGAAAATAGGAAACGAGAGCTTACCTAGCTACCACCCTCAAGTGAAAAATCTGTCGTAAAGCACCTTACAGGGTGTTCTGACAGCAGTCTTTGAGAACCAGTGAGTAATTTTGTAACTACAGGCACATGAGTCTTAACAACTATAATCACTCAGCGCAGTGACAAAATGCATATGTTATAGGCCAAGGTTACCGCTTCATACTTGGTGCTTGTTACGTCATGATAGCATACAAAAAGCTGTTCATTTTGGCGTTCAGAGGTGGACTGGAGTGGTGGCAACTGTACCTAACTTCCTTTCCGCCTGATAATCGAACCGTGGGAATAGATTTGTGCAATCAACACATTCCAAGTGTCCCAATGAAGTTTAAGTATGTAATTAAGTACAAAACTTTTAGAAGTACTTGTCATTACCAAAAGTAATCAGCAGGGTGACGAGTCGTTATAGTCCCACCAACTTATCTGGTCAGGCGGCAAAAAAAAGAACTACAACATTCCTTCAAATTGTGACAGTTTGTAGTTGATTTCCTTGACCAGTAGCGCCCTCGAGAACTGCACAGTTAAGTTGGTGGTACTATACCTTCCGGTGATTAGAAGCTACACAGATTAGAAATAGTCAGTACAGAGATGAGTAACCGCATGCCAAATAATGATTGCATAGATTAAACTTTAACAAAAGACTAAATGGTAACAATTAGGTAATCTCTATGGTGATAATAAAACAATGCGTTTCCATGCGATGATAAGTGACAGCTCATACTTGCATAACTTTTGATGACTGGAACTAGCTAGGAACTACTAACGACATGGATACCATCCTTCATTTCAATAGTAAATTACAAAACGTGGTTTAAAAATATTTATAACCAGCGGCCCGTCCCGGCTTCGCACGGGTGGACATATTTTTTTTTAACATTAATAAACATTTTAATGATGAAAGAATTTTTAAAATCGGTCCAGTACTTTTTGAACCTATTTTTTACAAACATACTTACATTCAAAACTTTGCTCTTTATTATATTAGTATAGATTAAGGCAAAGGTGTAAAGAACTTGGTCTGATTTTGGTCGGAATTTCTATTAAATTTTAAAATGTTAAAAAGTAGTTATATTGAAATAACTACAATAGTTAGACACATACTATTGCGATATTTTTTGGAGATATTGATATGTTCTTTAATATTGCTGAATTTTTTTTGTTCTATCATCAATAGTTTTCGCAGCGCATGCGATAAATATATTTTACAGGCATTTTTTTTACACCTTGGGTAACATTATTGTAGTTTTAAAAGATATTCTTATTTTTTTCTTGCAATTGAAATAGCCTATATCAATCAGTGATAATAAAGCATTCAAATGGCGAAAAATAATTTATGAAATCGGTCCAGTACTTTTTGAGCCTATTAATTACAAACATACAAATCTTTCCTCTTTATAGTATTAGTATAGATTATATTTTTTAACCCCGTTTGTACATAAAACAAAAGAGACTTCTACAACTGAAAAGTATGAATCGTGATTCGGTTTTATTTACTTGGTTTAAAAACAAAACTACTAAACCAACTTTGATGACATTTATATGGGGCTAATCTGAAAGTCTTTATTATATTATACTTATAAATACATAGAACTTTTAAAATCAGTTCATAAAAGACGGAGTTAAGCATGAGTTAACAAGCCTCTTTTTAAAAATTTCAACGGATTCAATCCAATTTTATAAACTCATGATAATATTTTTTTCTTGTAGACTGCCTCATCATTTGTTTAAGTGTCCAGTGTTATTATAACCTCATATAACCGCGAGCAAAGATTATTATAAATATGGAAGTACGTACGGGTAAGTCCCGGGTTTTAATAATAACATATATTTTAAGAAAACATTAAATGAATATATTTAAAATGATCCTTAACAAATATAATATGCCGTGATAAATCCGCCTAATTTTCCTGTTATATCGTAAGGAGATCTTGACTCAGGTTTTCGCGATTATTACACATAGTAATTAAACAACTTTAAACGGTTTAAATCGCGTATATTTATCAATTTTTTTGTCCCGACGTTTCAAACAACTTCAAATCAACTTTGCAGTGATCGTGGTCGTTGGGGATCAGTCACCCCGTGACCACGATCTCTGCAAAGTGTTTGAAACGTCGTCGGGACAAAAATAATGATAAATATACGCGATTTAAACTGTTTAAAGTTGTTTAATTACTATAGATCTTGATTCTTCAAGCGCACCATAAAGAAAAGTCGTTCGACACGTCGAAAATTCGTCCGGTTTTGCTACGTGGTATTTGTATTTGGGGTTGAGTCACCCTCGTCCGTGGGAAATTATCCATTATCTCGATACCCCCCAGACGTGGTCTCCGAGTGGTGCCAATCCGGTGAAAGAACCAGGTGGTAGAACCTTTAAGCAAGTTGCCACCTTGGTGGGTACCACCGCAGTGTCAAATATTCTACCTCCAAGCATCAGTGTGCAAACACTGCTGTATTTTTGTTTGAAGAGCACTGTAGCAAGTGGCAATCGATACTTAATAAGGAATGTCTCGGAGTGTCGAGCGCAGTGCAGTCACCAGTGTCACACAATAGTGACATTGTAACTGTAATGGACAGACATGATGCTTACCATCAGACACAGGCTTGTAGGTTTTGGAATTAAACAACATACAAAAAAATAGGCAGAATTGACATATGATATATTTGTATAAGGATTTGTTGAAAGCGTCTCGGGGCTTACCATCATTTGAAAGATCTGTTTGAATAGTCGATTATGTAATGCAATCTATTCTAACTATTATATTGTCGTGTCAACTTGCATTGTTTAGTTCACAACGAATTGCAAGAGATGGCGCTGGCATCGCCTAGGTATGGCTGATTAGGAAGGTAATCAGTTTTAATTGTGGCGTAGAGTATACCTTACTTAAGTTCCAACAAATAGCAAGAGATGTCGCTAGCGTCGCCACTATCAATTCCTGAATCACGGTGACGAGATTTTCGAGAATGTGCGGGAATAATTTTATGTTTAAATTTTAAAACGAGAATTGTTAGGTGTATATAGTTCATATTGTATGGTAGTGTTGCCTTTACAATAAAACAGTTTTCCACTCGTACTTGACCGACCTTTTATTTGTTCCGTAAACATTTTTGGTCATTCGAGTCGGAATTTTTTTGTGCTCTTCGCACCTATGGGCAGTGGATCGCTGTTCGGGGCGATCAACGGTGGGAAAAACCACTGTGAGGAGTAGGTGAAACACCTCACCTGGAGCAGGTTAGCAGCGTGACGAAGCAACGCCACCAACGGGAAAATTTGCAGACGGAACCGGAAGCCAGTCAGAAGACTCAGCAGCAACCAGGAAGGGCGGCTGCCCACGAACCCCGTCGAGGGAATTGGAATTTTCCAGTGACGTCAGGATTTCGGTGAAGTGTGAGTGAAAATAAATTGTGAGTACTGAGATTTATATCTTAATTCGTGCAAGTTTGAACTTTATTTATTAGAAGAATTTAACTTTGGTGAATTTGGAAGATCTAATAGTGTTTAAGTAATTAATAGGAACTTAGAATAATTTTGTTAATTTGGTTAAGACGGGGAATCCACGCTCAAATTTTGTTAGAGTTCATATTTCTCAAAGACTTGTAAAATTTTCAAGATTGTATCAGAACTTAGAAAAATTCGATCGAAAAAACACTTGTAAAATTTATTGGCATTTTTAGGACTTAGAAAAATTCAATCGAAAAAACACTTGTAAAATTTATTGGCATTTTTGGGACTTAGAAAAATTTTAGGCAAAAATAACACTTGTAATTTTTTTGTAGATTTGAGTGAGTACTAGTAGAAGAATTTGTCAGTTTGTTAGATACATCTTAGTAATATGGCGACTAAATTAGTAAACTCTCAGCGAGATTCATATGATAAAATTGTAAAGTCATATATTAATTTCAAAAAGTCTCCTAAAGATCGTCTTACCGAACCTTATGTACAAACAAGGATAACACTGTTAGATAATTTATGGAATCATTTCACAAAGGTACATCAAGATATTGTAGATAATTGCGAGGATTGGGAAAAATTACAAAACAGTTCCTACATAAAGGAAGAGTTATATGATAAAACCGAAGAGGCGTTTATAAACTATAAAGCAGAATTAATGAATATGCTCAGTTCAGTTTCAAAGAGTTTAGGTGAACCGCAATTAGCTAAAAATTGTGTAACAAATATAAAATTACCTAAGATTACAATTCCCCAATTTTCGGGCAAATATACAGAGTGGGTCACGTTTAGAGACTTGTTCGTTTCACTAGTTCATTCGAATACTTCTTTGGACGATGTACAACGACTCCATTATTTAAAGAGTCATTTATCTGGAGAAGCAGAACAGCTCATAAGGCAATTGCCAATTACTGCAGCAAATTATTCGGAGTGTTGGCAGCAACTGGAAGCGAGGTACAATAATAAAAATTTCTTAGCTAATTGTCTCTTAAAGCGTTTTCTTGGTCAAAGGAACATTAGTGTAGAGTCCGCTGATGCTTTAAAAGAACTAACTGATACTACTGTAGACTGTTTGCACGGCTTGAAAAACATAGGGGTTAACGTAGATAGCTGGGATATAATTGTAATTCATATAATATCGAACAAGCTGGATATGGAAACACGGAAGCAGTGGGAGTTGAGAGTTTCGGCAAATGGTTCTACAGAACTGCCTAAATTTGCAGACTTTCGAGAATTTTTACAATCGCGATTTAGAGCTCTCGAATCTATTGAGCCGGTTACTAAATCACGAGCTTCTCATTCTATTCATGGCCAACCAGCAAGGTATAATGTTTTTGCAGGTATTAATGTTATATGCGAATATTGTAATGAAGACCACAAACTTTATACATGTAAAAAATTCGTTCAAGAAGATGTTAGTAAGCGACGTGAATTTGTATTTAATAAGCGTTTATGCTACAACTGTTTGGGTAGTAACCACTCGGCAAGGTTTTGCCCTTGTAAGTTCACTTGTAGGATTTGCAAAGGCAAGCATCATTCGTTGCTTCATCCAAATGGTTCAGATGGAGTTGGTAATTCTCATGGGTCGAACGCTGATGTTTCAACGTCTGGAGATGGTATGGGTGGCTCACTCCCTGGAAAATCAGGGGAATACTCCAGTTCTGTTGACACAACTCCAGTGGTCTCGTGTTTTGGTCAAATGCCTGTCACGCGTCAGGTATTGTTAGCGACGGCCATAGTATGGGCAGAATCGTCAAAGGGTAGGAATTACTACATCAGGGCACTTTTAGATCAAGGTTCACAAGCATCATTCGTCTCGGAAGGAACTGCTCAATACTTGGGTCTTAAGAAGTATCCCGTAAAGGGAATTATATCGGGCCTAGATGGCAACGAAACAACAATTTCTAAACATATGGTAGAGTTCAAGATTCGTTCGCGAATTGATGATAAGGTCGTCATCACGGTACAAGCATACGTTATCAAAACGGTAACTACTTGTCTTCCAAATTGCAAGCTAGAGCAATTGGAATGGTTGGATAATGGCTTACGAGAATGTTTGGCTGATCCTCAGTACCATACCCCGAACAAAATTGACATATTGTTAGGTGCAGATGTTTATGGGCAGGTGGTACAAGAGGGAATTAAAAAGGGTCCACAAGGGTATCCTATGGCTCAGGCTACTACACTGGGATGGATTTTATCAGGCACTTGTGAAAAAACTCATTCTTCCTCTGCGAATGTGGTTTCTATGCACTTAAGCGTTAAGGATAACGAATTGCTGAAAAGGTTCTGGGAAATTGAAGCGGAAACTAAACCACACGTAAAAATACTGACTGAAGAAGAAATTTCTTGTGAGCGATTGTTTGAGAAAACTACAAAACGAGATGGCGACGGACGATACATCGTCAAACTTCCATTTAAAGCAAATAGGCCGGAATGTGTGGATGGTGACTCCAGACTGATCGCTGAAAGAAGATTAAATACATTACAATCGCGATTTAAAAGAGATGAAGACCTTAGACAACAATATAAAATGGTAATGGATGAGTACTTAAAATTAGGATTCATGGAAAGGATTCCTAAAATAGAAATTTATAATGCTGAATCGGTATACATACCTCACCATCCAGTTGTAAGAAATGATAAAGACACCACGAAAGTCAGGGTTGTGTACGATGCCTCCTGCAAGTATAAACATGGTATTTCATTAAATGATACACTTATGATAGGCCCCACATTGCAACCTGAACTACGGCACTTGCTCATGCGTTGGAGACAGTACTCTATATGTCTAGTTGCAGATGTGATCAAAATGTATTGCCAAGTTAAGATATCAAAAGAAGATGTAAATTTTCAGCGGTTGTTATGGAAAGATGATTTGGAAGGAAACGCTGAAGATTATAGGCTGTTGAGAGTTACCTTTGGGACAGCGTGTGCACCATATCTAGCGGTGAAGAGTCTGCAACAAGTAGCATGTGATGAAGGGAAACGGTATCCTATAGCAGCTGAAAAGGTAAAAACCGATTTCTACATGGATGATTTGTTGACGGGATGTAGTTCTGTAAAGGAAGGAATTACTATTTATCAAGAAATGAACGACTTGCTGAAAAAAGGAGGTTTTGAATTGCAAAAGTGGATGAGTAACAGCGAAGATTTATTAGAAGCAATCAAGGCAGGGCCAGAAACAAAACAGGAAGATCTTCAAGATGAACTGAAGCTGAAAATGGATGAAGTAGTTAAATTACTGGGACTTACCTGGAATCGAAGAACTGATGAGTTCCACTACTCGGTGACACTTCCTCTAGAAACGGGACCTGTAACAAAAAGAAAAATTATTTCTCATATAGCAAAATTATATGATCCACTAGGTTGGGTAGCACCTTGTGTAGTCGTAGCAAAAATGTTAATACAGAAGCTGTGGATAGCAGGATTGGATTGGGATGATGAAGTGACGGGTCAAATATTAGGTGAATGGAATACTTACCGTCAAAATTTGTCTCTGTTAACCCAAATAAACATACCTAGATGGCTAGGCACCAATGCAAACGATTCACTCGTGGAACTCCACGGATTTTCTGATGCGTCGCGTTTGGCGTTTTCAGCAGCGGTTTATCTTCGTAGGGTTGATTCAGCAGGAAAAATTCATGTCACGTTAGTTACGGCAAAAACGAAGGTCGCACCTATTAAACAAGTATCCATACCTAGGCTGGAATTATGTGGAGCTGTTCTTGTAACAAGGCTCCTAGTAGAAGTATCAGATATATTAGCGATACCAAAGTCGAATATTCGGGCATGGACAGATTCTACTGTTGTTCTAGCCTGGATCAACAGTCACCCTAGTCGTTGGCAAACGTTTGTTGCGAATCGGGTATCTGAAATATTGACCACACTAGATGCAAGTCAATGGGCCCATGTTTCATCAGAGCAAAATTCAGCGGACTGCGCATCTAGAGGTATAACACCGGCAGAACTTCTCAACAATACCTTGTGGTTTAGCGGACCAGACTTTTTGCGGAGCGAAGTCATCAAATACAGCAAACCACAGAATATTGAGACTCAGCTAGAGAAAGTCAAGGTTCATGTTGCTGTTGCGGAAATTTCTGTTTGGAGCAAATACTCATCGCTTACGAAATTAATTAGAGTTGTAGCGTATTGCAGGCGTTTTTTAAATTTAAGAAAACCAGTCGGTGAAAGACACGGTTCGGGTCATCTTACATGTCTAGAATTGATGCAATCTTTGGAAGTTTGTGTCAAGCAATGTCAAAGGGAACATTTCGGGAAAGAGTTAGAGCTCCTGGAAAAAGAAGGCACGCAGGCAAGAATAAAGGGCCCACTTAAATCTCTAAATCCATATATTGACGGACGAAGTGTGTTACGTGTTGGAGGGCGTTTAGAGAAATCATCGCTAGATGAAGATGTCAAACATCCAATACTACTTCCAAAGAAATCAACTTTGACAGATTTGATAGTAGCTGATGCCCATGCAAAGACGCTACATGGAGGTATACAGCTCATGATGACTTATTTAAGTACAAAATATTACATTTTGGGGTCCAAACTATTAGTTAAGTCATACATACGTAAATGCATCAAATGTATTAGAAACAATGCGGGGAATTCGACACAACTTATGGGACAACTGCCGGCAGCTCGAGTTACCCCAACTAGAGCCTTTAAATGCAGTGGTGTAGATTTCGCTGGACCAATTAATGTTAAAACATCAAAAGGCCGTGGTCATCATGCCTATAAGGGGTACATATGCCTATTCGTCTGTATGGTCACACGAGGGGTACACATTGAAGCGGTAAGTGATTTAACCACTGAGGGATTTCTTGCTGCCTTCAGAAGGTTTGTTGCCCGTCGAGGTCATTGTAGTGACATCTGGAGCGACAACGGAACTAACTTTGTCGGAGCGTCCCGAGAATTGCGGATTTTACTCGCTTCGGAAAATTCAACGATGGCGGAAGAAGTATCTAAAGCCTTAGCAATAAATGGAACAACATGGCACTTTATTCCCCCTCATTCGCCAAATTTCGGTGGTCTATGGGAGGCTGGAATTAAAAGCACAAAATATCATTTAAAAAGAATTTTGGGAGACTCTACGTTAACTTATGAAGAATTATCAACTGTTCTGGCTCAGGTAGAGGCCTGCCTAAACTCAAGACCCCTGTCTCGTATCGATACAGAGTCTGATGCAGTTAATGTCTTAACACCCGGTCATTTTCTGGTAGGTGAGCCACTCATCACAGCACCAGATCACAACTTTGAAACCTCAAATGTTTCAAGTTTGCGTAGATTTCAGTTAACACAGAAAATGTTTCAAGGGTTTTGGCGACGATGGTCGCAGGAATATTTAACGCAATTTCTGCATAGGTATAAATGGGCTTACCAAAATCCTGAACCAGAAACTGGGGACGTAGTATTAGTAAAGGAGGACAACCTACCACCTTGCAAATGGCTTCTTGGTCGGGTGGTTGCTAAACATCCAGGAAATGATAATGTAACACGTGTAGTGACGCTACGTACAAAAAATACAATTATCAAACGGCCTACGTCAAAACTATGTGTGCTCCCGCTAGCGGTTTGATTTGTTTGTATTGGTGTTAGTATTTATATTGGTAGTAGTTAAAGATATTAGTTCGTTTAAGTTTATATTATACAGTCCACTTAAGTTAACTTGTATGATTCAGGAATTAGGAATCAACTCACAAAAGACAAATGTTTATGTATCCGCCTCAACTATGTTAGTATTGGTTCACGGTGGGCGGAATTCATAAAAGGACAAAGTTCAAATTTGTCCTTGGTGGGCGGAATGTATAAGGATTTGTTGAAAGCGTCTCGGGGCTTACCATCATTTGAAAGATCTGTTTGAATAGTCGATTATGTAATGCAATCTATTCTAACTATTATATTGTCGTGTCAACTTGCATTGTTTAGTTCACAACGAATTGCAAGAGATGGCGCTGGCATCGCCTAGGTATGGCTGATTATGAAGGTAATCAGTTTTAATTGTGGCGTAGAGTATACCTTACTTAAGTTCCAACAAATAGCAAGAGATGTCGCTAGCGTCGCCACTATCAATTCCTGAATCACGGTGACGAGATTTTCGAGAATGTGCGGGAATAATTTTATGTTTAAATTTTAAAACGAGAATTGTTAGGTGTATATAGTTCATATTGTATGGTAGTGTTGCCTTTACAATAAAACAGTTTTCCACTCGTACTTGACCGACCTTTTATTTGTTCCGTAAACATATTACTTTATTTTTTAAGTATTATTCTATAGTATTAGTTTGATGTATTCTTAAAATATTTTTGAAATGTTTGTTTTTTTACACTTTGTATTAATTATGACGTATGTATTATAAACATTGATGTAAATTGTTAATCTAAAATATTTCTTATTTTTAAATATGGATTTCCACAAAGAAACACACATTAATTTATATATTCATTAATTCATTAACAACTATTCTTACAGGATTAACACTAATACAATAGTATAGTCAAAATAATACAGAACTTATTTGATTTGATTATTAAATTAGTATATTATTTTAAATCATAGAGTTAAATCATCTTATTTGAATAACTAATAATTTGCCATTCTAATAAATAAAATTAATTAATTGTCAATAAAATTGTATGATTAAATTGTGCCAGATTACATCAAAATTATGATTATTATATTATTAAATTATACACAAATGTCATATTAAATTGTAAGTGTAGTCATTGGTCTTCGCATGACACAAATCGAACAATAGTACTATTTTAAATTCTGCTATGGAACATGCAAACAGATATATGAATAAATAACAGGTCTATTTTGTCTGCAACTCGATTAAGCGCCTGCATTGTCCGATTTAATGGGATCTTAGCGAGTAAGGTAGTCTTGGCGAGAGGGACCCCGAACAGCCGCGGCCACCGGCGCGAACCAGGTAACCGTCTGTCACGCACAGCCTGGCATCATACCCAATATTTCCGCATTAGTCAAAGCACCTCGGAATACCTTAATTACATAATATGTGAGAGCCCAATCCCTTCGTACTTCTATTTTATTGTATACGACCATGCCTAGAACGAAAAGAGTTGGATACATAAAACGGGTAAACTATATATACCCGATATAACCTTAAATATTAGAATCTCATAAACTTATTTTGTATGCACTCTAACATCAATGAATTTAGTATCATGTAGAGCCCACACTGCAGTGCTATATTCTAGTTGAAATCGTATAAGAGCATCATACAGAACTGCTATGGCTCTTGAATCCGGCTGCTTAACGCAGTCCAAAACCTTATAAGCTTTCTTACAAATATATAGTGTATGGTTTCTAAACGTCAGGTCGCTGTTAATATATACTCCGAGAACTTTTACCGATTCTACCAGCTTTAAAATCTGCCATTCACGTTATTGGTTACTCGACCTGGAGTGGACCTTGTGTCCTGCCGAACTAGATTACCGAGCACTTCGAGACATTGAACGCAAGCTTGTTATTTTGACTCCATTCAGTGACTCTGTCGAAGTCCTCTTGTAGTAGTTGGCAGTCACCTCTGTTTTTAGGGTTCCGTACCCAAAGGGTAAAAACGGGACCCTATCACTGAGACTTCGCTGTCCGTCCGTACGTCTGTCACCAGGCTGTATCTCAAGAACCGTGATAGCTAGACAGTTGAAATTTTCACAGATGATGTATTTCTATTGCCGCTATACAAATACTAAAAATAAAATAAAATATATATTTAAGGGGGGCTCTGATACAACAAACTTGATTTTTTTATCGTTTCTTGCTCGATACTAATAACAGTGACAGGTAGACGCTTTAACTATTCACAGAATATTTAGTTTTATGTTCTCTTTAAATATAATTAATTAAATTAATAAAAATAATCAAGGGGGCTCCCATACAATAAAAGATGTTTTCGCCGTACCTACACAGCTCAATCGGACACTGTGAAAAGTGTCTGTAACTTGCAAGAAGGTTACAGATAATGGTACGGAGCCCTTCGTGCGCGAGTCCCACTCGCACTTGGCCGGTTTTTAAGTTTAGAGCAGCTTTAGGTCATCCGCGAAGAGCAAACATCAAGCTTCCCGAATGATATTCGGCAGGTCATTAATCATAATAATAAACTCAAACAGCCTAAGATTCGATCCCTGACCTGACTGACACCAAATTACGGTAAATATGGTTCAGATTTTAAACAATTTGATATTCTATATTCTACGTATCCTTGCCCTCACGTAACTCGCAAAAAATGTTAATAGTGATTGGTGTATCCGATTTATAAGGCCGAGTTTCAATAGTGTGGAAGGCATGCATGGTGGAAGGGCATTTTGCGAATGCCCGCCTGGCTAGCGACCATCCTCAAGTAGAAAATCTGTCGCCAAGCACCTAACGGTGTGTTCCGGCAGCAGTCCTTGAGAGCCAGTGAAATAACAGGCAAAATGAGACTTAACAGACATATCTCAAGGTGATGGGCGCCGTGCAGTTCGTTACATGTGATGAAATGCATCTGTTATAGGCAGAGGATACCGCTTAACATCAGGTGGGCCTCGCGCTTGTTCCATCACAATAACAAAAAAAAAAATATTGACACATTCATCGTAAGCGTCACGCGTGGGTTCAAAGATCGCATACTTAGTCTTAGGTTCGTATAAATGCATCTCAAAGTTGAGATGAATCTTAAAATGCGTTATTGACGCGTGTTGCACAGATCTTCTTAACCAAGCTTCCATTCTATTGCTTAGAGAGCATTTTTAGGGTTCCATACCAAAAAAGGGATGATAAAGGGAAGGAAGAATATTGTACCTAATACCACAGTATTACAATATTCTCCTTACTATTACAAAGCTTCGGCTGTCTGTACTTCCATCTTCCGACCATCCGACCTTTAAAGGGGCTGTTTTTTTTTTTGGAGCTGTATAATAGTTTACATTTTCAGAGAATGCTTAATATATGTATAAAAATAATTAATATATGTATAATAGTAGATTATGATACAAGTGAGCTAAGTTGCTTATTATACACGAGGCTGTGTGTTGCAGCCCGAGCCGTAGTGAGAACGTAAATCAGCCGAGTGTATAATGAGCAAGTTGCTCACGAGTTTCATACGCACTTTTTCAACACCCTTGCGAGCAAGTTTTATTTTGCGCGCGGCAAATGTATGATGATTGATTACATATAAACCTCTTTGATGTTACAAATCTGTACTACCCGGTTAAATTGAAAATGCTCTGTTTACTCGCATATAATTTGCAGTTAGGTACTAACTTAACTTTGTAGGGATAGTTCTATTAGGCACTAGTCTATAATATTATAATGCACGAGGGTGTTATAATTCAGTTTATGGCCCTGAGAACGATATAATAAAGCTCACTTTACGAGCAAGGGTGTTGAAAAATATTACATTTTGCGTTGTGACTCGATGTGTGAGTCCAATTCGCACCTGGTCAGTTTTTTATTAACGTTGATTTTCTATCCTTAATATAAAACAGCTAGTCCGGCGAGTAAGCGCAATTCCCTACTACCATGGAGTAGCTCAAGCTCGCTGTAGGGCTACGGCATTACAGTATAAATTCAGACAGATTCTATATAAAGATAGCGTGCCATATATCTTTCCCTATGCCACTTATGTGTATAGCATTTAGACTGCCTGTGTTAGTCTGCAATGACTTGTAGGATTGTTGTATATGCTTTCATAGTAGTAGCTGTTGTGTTGTATATAGTTCTTTATATTTTGTTAATAAAGGTATACCACCAGTATAACTAAGTTTATTTTTCAACTCTTTATCATAATATTATCATGTGGATGAATATCGAGAAGTTATGAAACAATCAAAAAAATTCATGAGCCGAGATCTGTCCGGAACATTTTTTATTATATTTATTACTCATTGGTAAGCCTTTGACCACAATCTCACCTGATGGTAAGTGATGATGTGGTCGAAGGTGTTTAAAGGCTTAACCTAGGACTACTGGCTCTCAAGGACAGCTTCCGGAACACACTGTTAGATGCTTAACGACGGATTTTCTACTTGAGGGTGGTCGCTAGCCAGGCGGGCATTCCTAAAATGCCGTTCCACCGTGCGGCGCTCGGCAACTCAAGCCCGCGGCGGATGCGAGCCATGGACCTGCTGCACGGCAGTCCATAGCCAATGCCACTGAGCCATCACTGCTTCAAACTATGAGTACTTTTAAGTACGACGCCAAATGATCCGCTACCCTCAAAGCCAAGACAGTGCTGTGGTGCCCTTGAGTCCGTTGTCCGACTCCTCTATTTGTGGAGGTGCATGGTGCCACTGAGCAAGTAATACTACGTTTAGCACGGTGCATGGTCGATGCCCGGAGACGGCGGAGATAGAAGATAAGCGCCTTCTACACCTGTCTAGGCTGAAGTGCCTTCCACATTCATCCTTCACGGTAATACAGGGTAGGCCTCCGCCCAAAGGTAGGTGGAATGGTATTGTTGCAGCGATAAACAGCATCTAATTCCATTATAAAATTACGAGAGGAAAAATTATAGTCATGTGCGGGCTACGAATAAATATTATTTGTAGTGTGCGGGATAAATTTTCCACTCGTAATTTTGTAATTTAATCTGCTGCGGATTATGCGTTATTGCAAAGACAAAAAAAATACTAAAGAGCATCTTATTCCATTATAAATAAAATAATGCATCCGTCATTCAAAAATGAAATTAATGAGTGTTTTATCTTAGAATATATCTCTGAATATAGGTATATCTATCTGTTCAACAAAATGTATCAAAGCAAATTCACAACAAACCAGAATCGTTTAAATTTTACAGCCGACATTAGTACATACATTTTATGGTTACATATTCTACAAATGAATTACTATCTGATTTTTTAAATATTGTTATGATTGCAATAACGCTTGCTATGCGGATTACATTACAAAATCACAAATATACGATAGGAAAAATGTAAGTCATGTGCGAGATTCGAACCCGCGTCCATCCGCCCCTATGCATATTCGAATACGCGGGTTCGAATCCCGCAGATGACTTAAATTTTTCCTATCGTATATTTGTAATTTTGTAATACTATCTGATTATTGAAAAATCAACCCTTGGGAATATATTTACATGGTTGCAAAAGTTTTCTTAAAAGAAAATAAAAGCTTAGGTTTTTGAAAGGTTACAGCTAGCTAGACAAGAAGCTTATCAGTTATGTTTACAGTTATGAAGTTACCTAGTACCATTATTAAGTATTATTATAAAAACTAAGGCGCATGATGGGTACGTTCATCTACTACGAATTTATATGTTTGAATAATAATACCTATAAGAAACAAAAATATACGCTTAAAGTATGTTTTTATTTTATTGTTGATAGACTAACCTATGATCACTTTCTCACCTAATGGTAAATGAACCTTAAATTTTTTTTTTTTTTATGCTTATAGGTTAGCCTTTGACCACTATCTCACCCGATGGTAAGTGATGATGTGGTCGAAGATGTTGTTCAGGCTAACCTAGAAGTACTGGCTCTCAAGCACAGCTCCCGGAACACACCGTTAGGTGCTTGGCGACAGATTTTCTACTTGAGGGTGGTAGCTAGCCAGGCAGGCATTTGCAAAATGCCCTACTACCATGCTATAACGACTGCCATCCTAAGACGACAACCGGGACCGACGGCTTAACGTGCCCTCCGAAGCACGGAAACGCTCAGTAGTAATGTCACTAGCGGTCACCCATCCAACTCATGACCGCGCGCGACGTTGCTTAACTTTGCTGATCGGTTGAGAACAGCTAAGTAAACTTCGCTACGAGCGGTTCAAGATGTGCCTATAACTCATATGTAGGTAGGGAAAGACCGGGCATGACATATATTTTAAGGGATGTTTAATAGAACAATAACCAAATAATCAATCGAGCTCCTTGTGGTGTGGTGTATAGGTACTTTTAATTTATTATGTTTAATAATCTTTGCAAAATACTATTCAAAATGTAAAATCTTAAATAGTTTCTGTACTAAATGTAACCTCAAATAATAAGCAGGAAACGATTAGGTACCAAGACGCATAAAAAATATGTTGATTCAATTTAGATAAATCTTCACATTTATCATAAAAATGAATACTTAAGTGATTTTAGCTCCAAAATTTATTTTAGGTTTTATAATTTCACTAAACCGGCACTTAAATTACTTACCCACTCACGATAAAGTGATAGATAATTATTGCAAAGGCTGTGAAATAGGTAATTGCAGGCCGATAATGAGTTTGATGGCCGAGCCGTAGGCGAGGACTTCAATAATACGAGATAGGCAATTGCCATTTTGGCCGAGGCATATACCTATAGTGTTTTTCTCAAAAGAATGCAGTGAAATAAAAGATAATTTTATATAATAAGTAAATTTAATTTAAGTATTGCTAAATATATATCATCTAAGGCTTTATTTAAAAATTGTTTTAGGTTTTCGCCAGTAATAATTTTTTTTTTTTTTTTAAATCCAGTCGATTGTCGTTTAAGAAAAGAAGATAAATTTCCATAATATTCAAGTAAATGTAGTTTTTAAAATGGACTGTACATTTCAGCATGGCATAAATTACCCAATTTGTAGATGACTGTTTAGTTTTAGCAATCTCATTAAAATACGCCAAAAATACTGGTTCGGACAAAATGTTCTGGAAGGTCGCTGGAAGCAGGCTTTTCATTGTCAATTTAGCCTCTGATCTAAAATCTGGTGGTCTGATCTTAAAACAATCAATCCCCATTTCACTCTCTGAACCGTTGGAACTCATTTTAATTATTACATTTATATTTATTAAATATGTAAATAACAAATAAAGACGAATTTTCAGCTTTGCCGCCAATTTTATTTTATTTTTATCGTCTGCTCCGAGAGGCAAACGCATTTATGCCTATACTGCTACGTGAACGCAATTTGTACTTAGAAAAGACACTTAATTTTGCCCAGAATGATAAAAGAGATCCAACCAAAGTGTATTTATTAACCCCAGCACGCCGTTTCATACAACATTGCTCGAGCTCTGTACTTAATGTTTCATATTCAAAAAATGCTCCTGCAATGTATTTGATTTTCTTTGTCCGTTAATTCGATACTTCGCGTATTATTTTTTTCGATAGTCAATATTTCCATGCATGTTTGAGAAAATATATAATTGTATTCAATAAAGTTCTTTTATTACCAGTGGTATCCATTATTAAAAAAATACTACGAACTGTATATACACCCCTACAGCAATGAAAGCATTTCGATAACCTACACGTCCATGCAGGCCCACAGCCAGTCCAAATATTCCAGCCCACTACCGTTGGATTGTAAAGCTTATTCCTTCTTATTTAGTCGCTAAACAACTGTCTAAATATGCATAATAATGTAAAAAAATTGTAGTGAGTTTCGTTTTGGTTGAACAATATCATACGAGTAGCGTGCGAGTGTCATGACTTGAGAAAATATTGTCAGTAAAGCTATATAGATATTTAAAAAAACACAAGTATGCTTCTTTCTCGGGCTTCTCCTAAAAGTTCTAGACTAGACCTCATTTATCATATCTTCAATTACCTGTCAGTTCTTAGACCATATTTTGTGACAATAATGTAGTTGGTGTACATATAGTGTAATACCTAATATCTTCCTGCAGGTAGCCGATTATAAAAAAAGAAAAACAAAAAAAATTGGCCAGCGAAACATATATTACCGTCTTCAATAAAAGGAAGAGGTTCTTAATTCTACCATTTTATTTGTGTGTGTTACCTCGGAACTCATTACAGGGTGTATCGATTTCGATAATCTTTTATATTCTTTTGAATATAAAAATACTATTGAAATCGCTGGTGCTTGTCATGTGGTCCCATTAAAATTTTAGTGAGATCTGACTAGTACTATTTAGGTTATCCCTAATAATGCGTAGCTAAGTATTTTATAGTAGTACCCCCCGTGGGGTGCCGGGTTAGAATTGCACCTCCACATATCATCCCGTGGTGTCGTAAGAGGCGACTTAGGGAAAAATACTGGAAGGTGGGCAGCAGGACCTTCTAAAGACTTACCATCTTACACTGCGATCCCCAAGCCGCCTGCCAAGCGTGCGTATTATGGTAAATACCCCCTTAATAGGGGAGGCTGTGTTAAGCAGTGGACGAGTCGGCTGTTACTGTAACAGTATTTTATGTTTGAATTCGGTTGTTGGTTGCTAACAAAAATCATAACAAAGAAAATTTAACTTAATTCTTGTGCTGTTCTTTGTATTGTTACAGAAATATGTCTTCTGTAACAACCACTTACCTCACATGAGAAGGACGAGGGTAGGAGGAAGATAATGTTTGCCTTCGAATAACTCTGTTTAGTGTTTCTATAACTGAACACTTGAATATGGATTGAAATAATTTACATAAAAATACTGGAGGAACAGAGATATAGGTACCTACGTATGAAATATAGCTTACAGAGGGTTAAAAGCGCTTAAGTATATTACTTAACATATTTTAAAGGCCAAACATTACAATAATGTAAAAATTTATTGGTGTACCTTACAAGATATCACTATATTTATAAGATGTTAGACCAATTTCGTTTTATTGATAGAAAAATAAATATAATTAAAAAATCCATTCCCTGTATCAGGATTCCTTTTTATTGTGTACTTTGTGTTATTATTATAAGTTTGAAAATCCGCCATACCAACACAAATCTATTCCAAGAAGATTTCATGGTTCCAAAAATACCTACAGGTTCTTTATAGGTCCGAAAGAAGGAAAAACAAGGGTACGGATGAACAGCGGAGGCTTGAAAATGGTGTTATATATATATAATATAACTAACCTAATAAGAATAAATCAGATAAATATGCTGTGTTCAAAGATCACCAAGTCCAAGGTAAATACTTTATATAGCTAATTATAAATGCTAAATAAAGATCTTCATACATATCACCTTCAAGCTTTGGTTCTAGAGCTTGGGAGTGTATAGTCTAGTAGGAAAGTGACCTTAATATTGTATAAATTTATGTAAATACTTAAGGAAGAAGGAGGTAATATGTAGCTTACAGGGTTACAAACGGATATGTTCCTAAAATCCCTAATAAGATATATATGGCTCATCACAATAGTATGGAAATCTTTTCATGTTGGTACGTATAAAAGATATCACTGTATTTATAAGATGTTCTATTCAATTTAACAATAGGCTTTCATCGATATATGCGCCTACGCATGAATCCGAAATTCGAATGTCAATCGTCGATAACATTCGTGGTCGATTACCTGCCAGACCTGTGTGTGGGCGGGCGGAAAGCTCGGGGAAAGCATGCCACTGCATCAAGACAAACCTGCGAAGCCTTCGCTGCGAGTTTTCACTGGCCGTTCGCCGTCCAATAGTAGCAAAGAGGCGTGTAAATGCGCACGCGCCGCCCGCGAACTCAAATCGATTCAGTGTTAACGCATCTGTCGCGCGGTTACCACGCACCATCCTTTCATTCTTTCGTTTGCTTTCAATTATGAACTTTTTTGAACTCGTATGAAGTGTTTAGCTATTTTGAACTTTGTGAGGTAGATACAAGTGTTACCAAAACTGGAATAATTACGATGTTATTGTGAAGTGACGCTAACGGAGACTGGTATCTCAATTGTTTGTTAGTGTTAGTTGTTGGAACATAATGATGATGGATCAGGCGCACTTCGGGGAGTATTTGCTGAGGCAGCAAATGCTGCATGCGGCATCTCTTAGTGGACTACGTGAGTTTATTACTCATTACATATTACCTAGTAGTATATCCATGTATTTCTTTTTAAATAACTTTGGCGACCCTTAAATTTTCGCAAAATGTACATGGTAAGTAATCAGATATATAATTATGGAAATCAACATATATATGACAATTAATTCCAATATTGTTCTTATTTTATCAACATAACCATTACGTTTTTTCCGTTGTGATGCTCATCTTTCTTATACACTTATACAGGCCTAATTGCCTCTTACCTAGTTTAAACAAACGTTGTATAAGATAAAAACAAATAAAAAATAAAAAAGTAAACACCTAATACTACCAAAGTATATTAATAATATAACTAATAATAGTACCAAAGTGTGTTAATAATTAATATTAAAAATGAAAATCTAGTGACGCGTTGAAGTCTATTCTAGGAAAGCAACATGCGCACCCTATATCTCGTAAAGTGCGCGTGTTGTTCTCCTAAAAAAGACTTCAACGCGCTGGTCTGATATACTTATGTATCGAATACGTTATAATATAATGTATTCTTTAATAGAACTACTACTGTAATTCTTCGTAAGTATAGGTATTTAATACCATTACAAAATTACAAATATACTATAGGAAAAATTTAAGTCATGTGCGGGATTTTGTAATGTAATCCGCATAGCAGGCGTTACTGTAGACATAAAAATATTAAAACTTACTACCATGTTAAAAAACTGCTATTTTAGTTTTATAAGTTTAAGAGTATTTGCTAATTTTAGTTAAGGTACCTATAGTTGTGATTAATTTTATAATAATATATATTTAAAATTGTTCATTCCTCGTCGTACAAGGTCTTTCCCATTACCAAGATTTGCCATAATCCCTACGCTTGGCAGGCGTCATGGGGATCGCATTAGAAGTTGTCAGTTCTTCAGAAGGCGCTGCTTACCACTTTTGAAGAAATAGGGGGTGACATTCTTACACAGCACCACACGGAGAAATCAATATAATCACATTAATTAAATTACCTACAATTTGATTAAGTAAGCAATGTTATTTCCATTAATAGGTAGTCAGATTTTCACAAAACATAGTAGGTAGGTATGTAGTAGTTGTAACAATAAGCTTATCTTGAAACCTAAATGTATTATATAGAAAACCAGATAAAAATCTAAATTTTGGTCAATATAAAAGTTCTGGCGCACTACAACATTAATATAAGTTTTGTGACGTTTGCCTAGTAATAATTAAGATATTTAGGGCTGTGCAACCTTTATGTATTAACTGTATGTACCTAACTTTTATTATTTGAACTATTTTTTTCTGGATTTTTTTTTATGTCTGAAAACGTTTTAATTCCATTAACATCTATACGCATCTACAATATTTATTTACAAAAGGTGTGAAAAAAAAAAATAATGTCTTAAAAACTACATAACTTCATAAAAGTAAAAGAAAAATACTCAAATCTGAATTTTCTATATCTTTAACGTTCTAAATAAGCGTAGCAGCTTCCGATAACGTAACTTAACAATAATAGTAACGCAAGGGCTTATTCGAACGTTGTCTTTCCACCACAATAGCTTAATGGTAGAGCTTTGTAAAATATAAAACCTATTCTTAGTGTACATGTATATAGGTACTAACTAAAGTCCGCCGGCACTGCTGAGAGGATGTTCGTATTATCTTGGCTTTTAAATGAGGGAAAATATACATAAAAGTTATTTTTAATATTGTTATGTTTGCAATAACGCCTGCTTTGCGGATTACATCGCAAAATTACAAATATACGATAGGAAAAATTTAAGTCATTCGAAGTATTCGAGCCCGCGTCCATCCACCTGGGGTGGATGGGGTGACAAAATTTTTCCTATTGTATATTTGTAATTTTATAATAAAAGTTATTGTTAAGTATATTTTACTTCTTCGACTCAAATACTTTTCACCATCACAAGAAACCATTAACTCATCCAGGATCAAATATTTTTGTCAGTTAATTGACCATAATTTAAAACTCAACCAATTTTGATAAATTTGAAATGGGACTATCCTGTAAATATATTCTACCCAAAAAAAAGAATCATCAAAATCAGTTCATAATTGGCGGAGTAACCGCGTAACAAACATGCAAAAGAAACATTTAAGTCATGTTTGGGTTGAATATATTTGTATGAATTGAGAACCACCTCCTTTTTGTAAGTCGGTTAAATACCACATATTATCTCCAGAAGTAGGGTATTTTTTTTAATCAAATTTATGTACGTATTATACCTAATAGAATTGGCTAGTCTATTTAATTAAATTGAAATTTTAACTAAGATTTTAGGTATAAATACATACATAGTTCTTGAGAAATTTGGAACCAATATATTAATAAGCAATGCATTTAAAACAATTTCCTGGAACGTTGTCAAAATCATTGAATAAGTATGTAACATATTAAATACCTCGTATTTTTAAATATCAAATTTCACATTATTATTTTTAAATGATCAGCTGCTTATAAGTTAATTGGGCGCTTACCGCGTAATGGCTAATTTCACTAAATACTTTAATACATTTTCAGAGACATTTGTTCATCAATTCGAGTTATGTTGCAAATGTAGGTATTAAAAATAAAACGCATTTGTTTTATATTAGGTCCTTACATATGAAATTGGCGTTTTTCGTACTGGCCACTTTAATCACGAATTTCTCCTCTTTGGTAAGGAATTCCAAATTCAAATTTGTACAGCTATAGACTCATGTATTTGTGCTTCGATGATCGTCATTCATTTGTTTTTTTTCTTCTGTTTTTTTCTGTTTGCGTCACTCATTTTACAAAATGGAAAACCTTAAATATCGCATTATTTACGAGTACGAGTTCCGCCGTGGCACTAGTGCTGCGGAAACAACTCGAAGGGTGAATGATGTGTATGGCGGTCGTGTTGCAAAAGAAAACACAGTTCGTTTTTGGTTCCAACGTTTTCGTTCTGGAAATTTCGACCTGCAGAACAAGCCCCGTGGACGGCCTGAGACTCAAGTTGATAATGAAGAGTTGAAGGCTATTGTGGAAGCGGATCCATCGCAAACCACGTCCGAGTTAGCTGCAGGCTGCGATGTTAGTGATAAAACTGTTTTAATTCACTTGAAGCAAATTGGGAAGATTAAAAAGCTTGAAAGGTGGGTACCTCACGAATTGACTGAAACAAACCGGCAAACGCGCGTCGACTGCTGCGTAACATTACTAAACCGGCACAATAATGAAGGTATTTTAAACCGAATCATTACCTGTGATGAAAAATGGGTTCTTTACGATAATCGGAAGCGCTCAGCGCAATGGTTAGATCCTGGCCAGCCAGCCAAATCCTGCCCCAAGCGAAAATTAACCCCAAAAAAGTTACTTGTAAGCGTTTGGTGGACTAGTGCCGGTATTGTTCATTACAGTTTTTTCAAATCTGGCCAGACTATTACGGCTGATGTCTATTGTCAGGAATTGCAAACCATGATGGAAAAGCTAGCGGCTAAACAACCTAGGCTGGTCAATCGCTCCACGCCACTGCTGCTTCACGACAACGCTAGACCACACACTGCGCTACATACGGCTACTAAATTAGAAGAGCTTCAATTGGAAAGTCTAAGACATCCTCCGTACTCCCCGGACCTTGCTCCAACAGATTACCATTTTTTTCGAAATTTGGATAACTTCTGCAAGGGAAAAAATTCAACTCCGATGGGGCAGTCCAAATCGCCTTCAAAGATTTTATTGATTCCCGTCCGACTGGTTTTTTTAGTAAAGGGATCAATGAACTACCTATGAGATGGCAAAAGTGCATAGAAAATAATGGTTCATACTTTGATTAATTAAATATATTATATTAAAAAATATTCGACTTTTTGTTCCTCCCATACAAAACGCCAATTTCATATGTAAGGACCTAATATTTCTTGGAATAGTCTAGAATTAAATGTCATCCACTGCTATTCATTAGAGAAAGGTTTCCTGAGATATTAAAAAACCGTTTTGTATCATTGCATAGCAATACTTCTCTACGTATATAGGCACATTTTATCATATTAGGGTTATGTTATGACCGAAACAAGAACGGAACCGTTTTGGGGACCGCGTCTGTCAAACCTTGTGTCAAATTCTATTTTCTCTCAAAGGGATGGGCGGATAGATTATAATTTATTATAGGTAAAACTTACACAATAAGTTATGATGTGACCAAGTCACGGACGTATAGTAAAAATAAAATATCATTAGTAAATCTTGGAGCCAAATTAGATACTAAAACTATTGTCAGACGCATTTTCTGATATCGAAAAAACTCTTGTCTTGAAACTTTTGCTTGGACTAGAAATAGATATTTATAATTTTAAGTATTGAGTACTACAGTTTTTAGGGTTCCGTACCCAAAGGATAAAAATGGGACCCTATTACTGAGACTTCGCTGTCCGTCCGTCCGTCCGTCCATCTGTCACCAGACTGCGTATCTCAAGAACGGTGATAGCTAGACAGTTGAAATTTTCACAGATGATGTATTTCTATTGCCGCTATAACAAGAAATACAAAATATAAAATAAAAAAATTATTAAGGGGGGCTCCAATACAATAAACTTGATTTTTTTACCGTTTCTTGCTCGATACTAATAACGGTGACAGGTAGACGCTTTAACTATTCACAGAAAATTTAGTTTTATGTTATCTTTAAATATAATTAATTAAAATAAATAATTAAAGGGGCTCCCATACAATAAAAGAGGTTTTCGCCGTAACTGCGCGAAAAGTGTCTGTAACGAGCAAAGATTAGGTTACAGATAATGGTACGGAACACTTCGTGCGCGAGTCCCACTCGCACTTGGCCGGTTTTTTAAATATTACAGACTTAGGCATTTTTTGAAAATATAAAAAATAACTATTGGGTATATATTTTTTTATATTACAGAACGTAGAACTTTTTTTTATTAATCTTTAAGTTTACAAAATAAGTAAATTGTAAGGGTGCAATTATAAGAAATTATTTCGGACGGTAAAGATTACTCCCAGCGGGACTTGAACCCAGAATACCATCGTGGTCCATTTCCAATTATACTATGGAAGCGGGTGCTGAACTGTCGACTTTTTCCATCCGTTTGAATGAATGTACGTATTCTTAAAGGTGGCGACATCTACCTAAATATCTGTTTTTGCTTAGCATCCATCAATGCATTTTTTTATTATTATGCAATAAGGTTAAGGTTTTATTTCGAATTAAGGTGTGGAACCCTCCTCCATGCAAATCCGATTCGCACTAGGCCTTATTAATATATCAGACAACTTCCGAAGCTTACATAATTTAATTAAAGTTAGTGTATAATTATAACATTTTAAGTCAGTCTTTTTTTTATGGCTGCTACGTTATCTCATCTGATTGTAAGTGATGATGTGGTCGAACGTGTTGTTCAGGCTTACCTAGAATTTTAGAAAAGACAAAAATTTTATTCACTTAAGGCGTGTATGACGCTCTTATGAAGGTCCATTACAAATTTTAATATTGAAATATTCTACTTTTCACGTTCAGCAAAAAAATGTAGAGAGCCACTGCGAGAATAAGAATAATGTAACAACAATGTAAAACCCCCCCTTAATGGGGCAGACTCTGTTCAGCAGTAGACAATCCGCGGCTGATACAGTAATTAGAAAATTTTAGGAAGTTTTGAACTTAAATTTCAAAACTTCCGAAAATATTTATAATTGATTATTCAATTAGGTAAGAGAAGAAGGTACTTACTATGTGCTGCTGAAGTATGCTCATCAACCGTATTCAATGACCATTTTATATCGCGTTAATTCACATTCGAATTTATGGTTATATTATAAAAAAGTTAATGATCACGGTGATGCCCTTTCCAAATCTTAACAGAGGACTTGCTCGATACGACGGTGATCACAAACTTGCTGGAACTTTATTGGCTCAACAAATAAAAATTACAAACCAACGGGACAATGCTGCCAAAATGCTGAGAACGCTGCGATGCTGCTGTGGCCCTGGAATGGCATTCAGGTTGCCTAAACGCTTTTGTTGTAGAAGCTGTAGTGTTTTACATATAGATTATAGTATTTTGTTACTAAGAAAACTTGATGAAGTTGACTGAAATGAGTATGTAAGTGCTCTAGGGATAGGTATTAAGATCTTAAAAAGCCTAACGAAGAAATTCTTAAAACTTGTTTGACCACAAAAGGCGTTATCTCCTCGTTTGAGTAACCCTTGATGTTTGACCGCAATCGCAATTTGCCGGCGTCTTTGATCAAACATACCAGCAATATGCGTCGTTGAATGCTACATCGTAAAATACAGATATAAAAGTCGAAGATTTGCAGACGGCAACTCATTTGCATGCACTCGAAAGGCGAGAAATTCAACTAACAAGCCTTAATTTATCCTGAGTTACAGTTATTTTGTTGAATTTAACTGTTATGGATTCAATTTTGGTGACAGTGAATAAGAGCGTATTAGGTATATATGTTTATTGTTATAATAAAATGCTACGATTTAATTTACGCAATGTTCTAACTTTTATCCCATTTATAATTCAAAAATCTTGTCAGTAGATGGTATATTGTAAAAGTTTCGCCTTCTGACTCCAAACATTCCTTGTGAATTCTCGTTGATATAGTCAGGTATGCCTGCTACCAATCAGTGTGTAAAGGTGCAAGGGAGTAAGGCAATCTGACGTCGTCGTCGCAAGTACCTATAGTGGGTAAAATAACTATTATTTATATTAATACTACTTAATTTCTCGCATTATTTTGAATTAGATGATTTATATTATATTCATTAACTTCAAGTAATTCACTTGAATTACTTGAAAAGTTGAGATGCACGCGAAATTTTTAACTTTTCTCAAAATATATATCAATCATATTACCACAACGCAAATAGAACTCAGGATAGAAAAATAAATTTACGATCAAATTTATAAAATAAAGCAATATAGTACTCGTCTATTTACCTAACAATTTTAAGGTAATGCGATTATAAAACGTATATACATTAAAAGCCTCTTTAAAAAACTAGCCTTTGGGCCTAATAATATCACACAGCTTTCGGCACAATTACGAGGTAAACTATAGATGGGGAAGTACACCTCAGTTTTGGTTGGTTATAATGATTCGCCATTTTTGCACTCCGGAGAAAATTCGTCAGTTGAGAGTCAATAAAATATATTCCAGTGCATAGAGAAACTACAAACTGCCACACTAAGTCGTAAATTTATCTCGAACCTAAACCAAAATAATAAGTGAAGAAATTTTTTGTAGTTAGAAGGCAATAAAATAATTATCCACGATTTTACAGAATATATTTAGGAGTGGTATACAAACATGTAAAAAAAACCAAATGCATTTTAATGTTTCAAACAAAAACTATATTAGTATATTTTAAAAACTTTAACGGATGGGGTGAAACTCTAGTTGGATTGATCCAATTTTATATACGTCACTAGCACCCATTTAAGTCTTCAAAATGTGAGATAACCACATAGTTTTTACTTTATGTACATTATAGGTTATTTTTATGCTGTCGAGATGGAACAAGCACAAGGCCCATCTGGTGTTAAGCAGGATTCTCTACCTATAACATGCAGATGCACTTCGTTACAAGTGGCGAACTGCACTGCACCCATTAACCCTGAAACATTACCTAAGTAATTAAGTCTCATGTGCTTGTAATCGATAGGATAGCCGTCGAATGCAATTCAAGAATGCAATACGAAATTTCGGCATGTAAATTAGTAATTTTTATTTTTTTACATTTGTTTATTTTGTTATGATTTTATATATTTGTTACACTCAATTAATAATTTTGTAGTTGTCTGCAATTAGTTAGTGATCTGATCACCGAATGTATGTTATGATCTGATGTAAAAAAATATTTAACACATTTTACTCGGTGATTTTGCATATTAAGTGTTACTTATATACAATATGAAGTTAACTTTATTTTAATTCAAAGTGCCACATTTATGTGTTACAATTTCAGTTATACAATTCGATTTAGTTTTATGGTGACTGTGTGAACAATTATGTATTTAGATTATTAAAATAAATATATTGAATTATTATGTTTAATGCTGAATACCTAATTGGTAATAAAATAAGTTACAGATCAAGTCATCGTAAAGGCGCAGATTAGATTATAGTTACTAAGGAAAACAGTTTTAGTATAAAAATAGAAATGTTTTCGATTTAAAAATTAAATTTTGTGTACCTATTTTTGAACGGTATGAAACGGAAATCAATTGACATAACAACGGACATAATTATGAGTGAGATAGAAAAAACGGAAGTCCCATAAAAATTAAGGGTTACGTTAAGGAAAATTAAAAACAACCGTAGTCAGAAAATGTCTAATACATTTTTATTTATAAAAAATTTAAAAAGATGGCAGTTCATCAGCTGTTTTACAATTTAGCCATAACACGCTAGAGTACTATGTTAATCTATGCGCAAAAGATCATTAATGATTCAGGTGCATTTAATGAATCTTTCATATTTTGAGGTCTATGAGCTTTACCTAAATTGAGAATAGTTGAGAAGAAACAAGTTACCTTGAAACAAACTAACTTTAAATAAAATAGACAGGAAATACCAATCACAGTTAATATAGAAGAGGACAAATTTGTAGACAGGAAATCTACCACTTTAGCGGGTATCAAATTAGCGTCTTTATTCAACTTATCAGACGCATCATACTATGTGAACTATGGAATTAAAAATAGTTTTATTGATTTCAGAACACCGTATAGGAGCCGACGCTGAACCTCCAGCATGCGATGCGAGACTTCTCAATGCAGACCTTTGGCAGCGCTTCCATGACATCGGAACGGAGATGATCATCACCAAAGGCGGAAGGTAAGCGTCTAATCATTGCATCATCATACAGCTTCTTTCGGTGGTGAACTTTTTCTTTCAGAAGTAGGTACTTCCACAGTTTTCAGACGTTGTTTATTTTTTATCAGATAACTTTAAGGTAAACGCTGAATGACATCAACTGCGGGAAATTCAGTTTATTAGTATATTTGTTTTTGTGGCTAGGTCGTCTAAACAATGTACTTGAAGACGTAACACGCGAGGTTCGGACAAGTTTTTCATTAGATCGAATGTATTTGTAACGGGTAAATGTAAATTTTAGTACTTTTGACGGTTTTATTAATGTTTCCACCATGGGATAGTTTCTGGGCGGTTTCATATCCTCTAGAATATAGTAAAAAAGAGGTAAATAAAGCGCATGAATAGAATACTATACTATTAACGATGGCATATTGATGGCGTGTTGCTGCACATTTGCCAAACAATGGGCTCTTTACCACTGAATAGCGCCATTATTGGATAACAATTACTGGTACCAAGAATACCTAAGAAACATTGATCGGTGACATAGTGATAAATAGAAAATGAGAGAGCCCCCATCTAATATCAAATCAACAGGGCGAATGAATTTTTATGGCCGGGTAATTTGCGAGTGTATTTCCCGAAACACAATAAAAAACATGAATCCCAACCTGCTTTCCGTACACATTTTTCTTTTTGATTGAAACAAAAACTATGTTTCGTGCTTTCCGTGGCAAGTGGAAACATTTACTCTCTACAGTACTTACTGGCATTTGAACCAATGAAATGTATGTATGTATGTATAAGCTATAGTCACCAGAAAAGTATTTTTTTCAAAAACTACAATAAGCTATGGGCGACGTTTTGTCCAATGTTTAAAACAAGTCGCAATAGACTCGGTACAATATTTAAATCTAACAGCAGTATACATCATACATCATTGGCGCAGCACGAAAGCGGTTGTCATCGGAGGAAGCACGTGGATAGTTGCTTTTCAATTATTTTATTTCGGTGTTGTCTTTTAGCTGCCAACATGGAAATTTCTGGATTCGCTTTTCTAGGTTATCTCGGTCAGTGATTCTACCAGATAGTCGCTTGCTGTAGACCTGGCACCTTATAGGACGTATACTGTAAACGTCTTGGGATGGAATGCCTTATATAAGTCGAGTTTTATATTATAGTGAATAGACTAGCTTTTGACCACTACCTCACATGTTGGTAAGTAATGTTGTGTTTGACGATGTAGTTTAATGCATGCTTAGAATAGAAACTGGCTTTCAAACATATCAATCAAAATCAACAAATCAAAACCAATCAACATTTTCTTTATTCTGTCAAGTGTGGCGACAATGCAACTCTAGTAGAGTAAGGCGACGTGCACTTGGCTTGATTTTTTAAAATTATACTTACTTAAACAATTTAATTTAAAGGTATGTCAATTGAATGATGGTAAGTGATAGTGTGGTCGAAGATGTTGTTCAGCCTAATCTAGAATTACTGGCCCTCACGGACACCTGCCGAAACACACCGTTATGTGCCTGGCGACATATTTTCTACTTATATGGCTAGGCTGGCTAGGTAGCCAGGCGGGCATTTGCAAAATGCCCTACCACCATGCTATAACGACTGCCATCCTAAGACGACAACCGGGACCGACGGCTTAACGTGCCCTCCGAAGCACGGAAGCGCTCAGTAGTAATGTCACTAGCGGTCACCCTTCTAACTCATGGCCGCAGCGGACGTTGCTTAACTTTGCTGATCGGTAAAGAACAGCTAAGCAAACTTTGCTACGGGCGATTTAACATATTTTTATTTATCTATTTATAATTAGTATAATTGGAGATAACTGTAAATTGGAGGTTAATTACTATTTTGAAATATTGCGTACTTATATCAAGTACGTTTCTTGGTATGCATATATAGAAGTATGATCTAGGGCATCTGCCCCTATTATGCAGCTCGTATGAACATTTTTCATAGAAATCATTCAGCTTGCTTCGAATCCACTTGTGCCTTTAAAAACGTACTTTGAAACACAACGTTAACATGCTTAAGTGCTGTGAAAAAGTATTATTTTCTCGGTACATACCTAATAATTGTCTTCAAGGAAGAGTAATCGTCTTTACAATTATTAAAAGGTGCAGCTGTCGAATCCAAGAATCGAATTTACCAAAAAAAAACATTACTTCCCATAAATTACAAAATAATAACAAAAACTTAACGAAAACCCATTAGGGCTGCCGAATCTGACGCGAGGCTTGTTAACGGATAATTTGGGCTCGGCCGGACCTCCGTCATAGACAAAACAAACAGCTGCCTTTATAGCAATTTGTGCATTTCTCTAAATGGCCGAGCACAAATTACAGCTTATTATAAGCTTGTTTGCTTTACGAGCGTACCCCTTCAATTATTTTTTTTCGTGATCGGTAATGTGGGTCGAGCAGTGAAGAAATTATACAGTCGTCGCTATCTCGGCGCCTCCGCCCTTCCTCCGGCGACCACCGCGCGAGTGACCCTCTTCCTCTGTCATTACATACTCCATCTCGTTATTGGTAGATGGCAGCCTCGGGGCCATCCGCGTTGCTCAACTTACCTCGATCTGTGCCTCGATTCTCGTCTGTTGCATCGAACCACCAACGCCATCAACAGCCCGCTCTCTCGCCTCACTCGAACGTTCGATGTATACTCAGATATACAAAGTGAGATCGTGCATCGTTCGTAATCATTGCTGATCTTAACTGATGGCATACTTCTGTATATCATGGTCATCTGAGATTCCACCGGCGAATTAGGAACAAGTGGATACTTTCAGTGTGCCGGTGTCCGATCAATATAATGGACGTCACGTCCGTACAAATTCAGAACGAATTAAAATGAAAATATTCTGTAATTAATGGCTTGTAATTAGCGTTTGGCTTCGGAGGCCATATTGGGTTCTGGTCAGCGGCGTTATTGAAACGATGGACAAAAAGCACGTTGGTTTTCCGAAACGAATAGCTGTCGTGCGCACAGGCTGTATCGGCGCGTTTGGGCCCGCGACGCGGTTTTTGTACGCAAGGTTTTGTAATTAGGCTGGCTCATCCATGCTCCTGTCATCTCTTACACGTTTTTTTCGGTCTGCAGGCCCTCCGAGGCAGACCACCGCGTGGCTGTCGCTCGGCTTACATTCCGATAAATTTACCGCTTTATCCGACGTTTGGTGAATCTCGTTAGCTTAGCCGCGTCCGTCTAGAGGTCACTCTTGTTTGTTTTGTATTAACGATGCCGCGCGAGCGGCCGGGGGCTAGCTGGCGCCGTGCCGGTCCTGGCGCCATACGAATCGAAATGGGTCAAAAATATTTGATGCATTTCTCGTATTGAACCCTGGCTGTGCGTGCGCCGGATAATTGAGTTATTCTATGCGAGCCGATCGCCGTCATACTTACCTAGACCCTGCAACAGCTAAAGTTTGTGAGTGTAACTGAATGCTTTTAGTCGCTGTTTAAATATTGTTAAAAGCGGTTCTTGTATAATGCTTTATCCAGTGGTTAAGGGGCTGGGTTTGGAGAGAATTGTTTGGGCAAACAGTGGATTTGGGCGGTTCGTTTGAGGGCAAGCAGGGGAGAGCGGAGTTAACACCTGCGGCGGCCATGCTCTCGCGCTATGTGTTACACAGCGGAGTTGAAGCTACAGTCTTATCATTTTCCACCTGTTTGAATTGACGTTAATTTTTCGTTATGTAACAAAGGCAGATGTAATTTTTTTGTTTTTACATCTTGCTTCTTTGTTATAGCAGGCTAGAATATTGATAATACTATGCTTTTTGAATAATGTTGGCGTATTTGCTGAAATTTTTGGAGCTTTCTGCCCTGGAACGGGAGGTTCCCCGAGGAATCACCGGCCGACTAAGGATCTACTAATGTCACATGAGTAGAAGATACAGAATTGATGTTGTTGTAGACATGTGAAGCAGAAACAAGAATTCTTGAATAATTTGTTGAATTTGTTTTATTTAAACATAATAATTAAACATTTGCGTCCAAAAAATTAGGATATGAATAGGCAGATAAGTACAGTTAGGTAGGTAATGCGTACTTTCGTGCATAGTTTATTCATCTGAGGTAATGAGCTAATGAGTATCGTTCCTCTCAATAGTCAGGGGAGCAATGAGACCAAAAAGGTAGGAGCAAAATGCGGCGGTGGTATTAAATTTTAATTACAAATGGAAATAGTAAGAATGTGTATGGACAGAGGCTAAATATGAAATAAGGTGATAATGTGGTGAAAGAGGATGACTTCGGCACACCCACCATACCCACCCCAGCCCATACCGGAGGAGTAAAATATTATGTGATCCTATTAGTAACTTGCTTTGTAGTCAGTCAATATGGGTAGAAATATTTTATTTTCTTTAAAAACATATTTTAACTTTTCTAGAACTCAATGGTGTCGACGTATTTACTTATGGTATATAAGCGTGTCTTAGGTAGGTACCTAGATAGATGAACTGATGTGTTCGGGGAACTGGCGAATTAGGGGATCTGAAAAAGTGACGAAACTGACCAAGGGTCACCTCTATTAATCTATTAAGTATATATGTTTTCCTATATCCATGGTATGTAGGTACCTGCCATGCCTGGTTGTTGACCTAACTATAGCTACGTAGCTTATTTTTTTGCAGAAAGCTTTACTTAGGTGTGTCTTAATTTAAATATTCCAGCATACTTTAACGAAAACTACAACGAATACCCGCCGGGGTCCAACAGACTCCAATTTCAAATATTTTATGGCAGACAATTATTCAAAACTATTTACTCCATTTAAAAACATAAATAATTAAAGAATTTAAAAAAAACTAAATAGTTTTATTAAATAAGTAGATTTATTAAATTTAACTATATACTTTGAGAATTTCAATATTATTTAACTTTACGAATATCGTTGAATAAAGAACTAAACTCACAAGGAAGCCAGTTCCGGATTGCAAGAAAGATTGTTTATACAGCAAATTCATTAATTTAAGGGTAGGTTCTACCAAGAGTGACAGATTATCTCACGTTTTATTTAAAAGATATGATACAGATTTTCTATAATTTCGTGTTACCTGGGCCCACCAGGCCAAGGCATGCCAAGGGTTAAAAACAGTTATACGTTATCTAGATATTCCTAAAATGTATAATTTATGTGAACTATGTGACTTCCTACACGCTACCAATGCTTCATATCCTGTTATAAAAAAATTAAATAAAAAGTTTGTCCCTTAAAGGTAGGTATTTCTAATACAAGTAATTAAGTATATTTGGATTATACAGCATACTTATTTTATATAAAAATAATCTGGCTAACAATCTTTTAACTGTAACAGACTAGCTGTTATGGTTTAATAAATTAATTCTCATTCTACAACTTCTCTAGCAAAACATAAACAATCATATATCGACCGAACCAGCGAAACGTTACATGTTACATCTGCCCCAGTTCATGTTCAGAGATAATACTTAACCCTCAATAATCGCCGTACAAACAAACATCGGTAGGAATAGAGTAGGTTATTTATTTTTTTTCCAAACCAAAATATGACAAATGGGCGAGGCGCGCCGCCGACGGCCGGAGCCGGCCGGCGCGGCGGCGGCGGAGGCGCGGGCGCAGCCCGGCTCGCTCGCGTGTCGTCGCGCGGACCTCCCGCCATTTTAAAAACAAACACACATCACAAAAACTCGTTATTTATTTTTGTGTTATTCGATGGGAAGGGCGCGACCAAATTCGCTCGAAAAAATCATAAGTTATAATTAAAGCAGTCTGGTCCGCGTTAAAGGAGGCAGGATACACTCGCAACGTCTGCACCGAGTTGTTAATAAGCTGTGCTTTGCCACAAATTATCAAAATAAATTATTTTGTGCCTTAACTATTTGAAGTGAATAAAATATCTACTTCTGTATAATTTTATTGATGTTTCCGACCAAACTACGCGATAAGGGCGCAATCGCATCACGGATCTTGGACGTCAACGAAATCGTATCTAACAAACGAGCGTAAGCTCATTCGGCGCTTGTTTTAACAGAAATACCGATTAATTGATTCGATCTGTGTCGTAATTAAAATGGGTGATTAGGGCGCGGGTACCGGCGCCGGCGCCTCAAAGCGTCGCCGGCAACATTCCTTTTGTTTTACCACGAGTCGTTTGTCGCCTGCGTGGTGCTCGCTCGCACGGACGTGCACGTGGCTACGTGGGAGCGAGAGGCGCGAGGTGCGCGGGCGCCGACCGCCCGCCGCGCCGCCGGCCGCCCGCCGCGCGCCCCGCCCAGCACACGCAGCAATAATCAGATTATGACAGCCGTCTCCTGGCTCTAGCTTCACTCGTCACTTTTCACTGTCTAGTGAAAATATGACGTAAGAATTTCAATCTCTCTGCGATCCTTCCCCGATATCGATTGAACGGTGCAAACGGTGTACTAGAACAGAGCTGACATAATGTTCTTTGTTTTAAAGACCGATAACAGCAGGTGGTATTCATCTGATGTTGGAAATTGATAGACATAATTGATCACTTTAATAAAAGAAAGGAAAAAAGGGTATATCTAATTTTAAGCATAGCCTCAATATCTTCTTTAAGGAAATAAGTTCACCCCTTGCTGGAATTTGCAACTGGAAACTGGAGCTTTATAATGAAGTGTGCGCATTATTTCCACTTCGTAAGAGCAACACTTAAACCCAACGAAACCACAATTGGCTTCTGTTTGTAGACATTATTTATACAATTAAACCCGATAGAAAAACGTTTACGGTAATGAAAGCCTCCAAAAATTGTAGTATTTACTTTAATGTTGTTTGTGTTCGAAAATGTAATGTCATCAGTTGTAATGGGTAACTCCGGCACGGAATCCAAAGCACGCGCCGCGTAGTCGTCGTCGCCATCAGCCGATCATATCGCAATATCTCCTGGGAATGTATCCTTTCGAACCCACCATTTGTCACTAGTTTGTGCGCAACGCATTCTCCATTGCCTTCATTAAAACTGATTACTGTCCACAATTTCATAGACAACCGTCAACGTGTGTTAAACTAGGAGAAAGAGCCATAAAATGCATCACCATAATGTCGAGATTGTTCTTTAAGCAGAACCGCATTGTCATTGCTGGCTCCCGCAACTGTCTCGTCATAACCTAAAACAATCGATGAACGATGTTAAAATAAAAGAACATCATAAATTGAGGAAAAAAAATTATACAAGCATCATCTTCAGACTGGCAGTAGAATTAAGATCCATTTTTTGCCGCGCGACAGCAGCGGTCCGGACTCCGGACTGATGATAATTTCTCATTAGGATATAACATTTTTGTCGGGGGAAACGTCGTAAATTCCACGAATAATTTAGTGAAGAAAGTGGTCGTGTTGAAGATGTTTTGTTTTTATGGCGCCAACGAGCAGCGCGGGTTAGATCGGTATCTTCTGATACAAGCGTTTAACCCGTGTTACTCGGAACTCGGGAATTATTCTCACGGGTCCTCGGTCCGCTCCGCTACTTAACAAATTGTAATGTGAGCAGACGAGACAACTCACATTCTTTCCAATGTCTTGCTCATGCAAAAAAGTATCCAATCATTCGGATGTCTGATCTCTCATCAGAATGCACCGATCTTAAGAAATTGTTATTATTTATTCCTTGAAATTCAGTGGCATGCGTGAATGACAATTTTTTGGCTTTTTGTTTAGGTGTTCTTGTTGTAATCCGATATCAACTAGATACCACATACAACCGTCCAGCTTGAGTTCATTACTCTAAGAGCAGTAAGATCTCATCTCGTCTCTGTAGAGAGGGAATCAAGTCATGTATCTCTACGTGTTTATATTCGAGGCGACGACGACGTGTCCATAATGCGTCTCCTAGAAGCGCGGTGATTACGGACGGTGCGGGCGCGGGCGCAGCGTAGGGTGCCTCGTCAATCATAAAGACCGTAAAAACATGAGAGCGCACGTACAAAGGCGGCCAATGCAACACCGGCCAGTAAAAACTTCAGTTTGTTATGTGGATTTGTTACATTTCACGCAAGATTTGTCGCTAACGAGGCGTATACTCGACTTGTAGTCTGCTAACTATGTACATAGTTCGTAATGAAGTACAACCTGTTGTTATGTTCAGTTTTTATTGTCTGCTTCGGTGTAAACCATTATTATTCAATTTGGTTCGTTGATATGAAATTACTGGAATATGAAAAAAAACTTGTTTTAAATTAGAGTCAATGCTTAATATAGATACTTAGATGGAGAATAGTGATAGACACTACTCATCCAACTTTGTTTCTTAAAATTTGGCGAACTAAGTATGTCGTTTCTACCTACATTATAATTTTACCGTATAACAAATAAAAGTGGCGTTTCTAATAAAATATTGTGTCGGGTCAAATACTCCTTCTGAGTATTTATCTATTCATGACATATTGCTTGACAATTTGATGTTAATGAATGATTCATTGTGAGTAAAATTGGTTATTATTTGTGTGTGTACTCTAATATTGGCAATAGGTATGAAAGACGTAAAACCTTATATAAAACCAAATAAAACATGAATTTTGAAAACTAATGCTATCGATTCCGCTACTACTTGACTAGTAGAAAACAAAATTAGTAATGGTGACATTAAAGCTCGGCACGTATCATATTTTCGAGTGAATTTTGGCCTCTTTTAATCTGCTACCATCCATTTCCCGAGAGGAAAGAACTCTCCTACATCAGCAGGTGCACCTTCCTGAACAATCAGAACAAAATGGTGAGGTAGGTAGTAAAAATGATCCCACCGGATGTTTCTGCAGCCGTGGTGATCCGGCCAAATAGGCTCATCTGGTGGCCTAGATAGACTCACAGCTCAGTATGTAGGTGTCGCATTTCCGGGGGTTGTTGCGGCTCTGAAAAAACTTGATCAAACGACATCGCCGAAATTCTCACTGGTGCAAATTTATATGATAAAGACATATCGTTACCTGGTGGCCAAAGTCGGTTGTAGGAAAAAGCTTGCTATTTAAAATAATCTTTTGTAACAATACAAAATTACGTTGTAAGTGAATGTTCAAATTTCCTTTAAATTGGTAGATAGAGGTACCCTTTTGACTGAAGTAAAAGTAAAAATTCCAGATTTGTACCCTCTGCAACGCCGCGGCAAATCGTTAAAATTTACCTATCGAAATAACGTAATACATATATCATCTTCCGTAGGGCGTCACAGGGTGATTCTCTAGGGCCAGTTAAATTTAACCTTGCCATCCACTCAATAATTCAATGTCTCCAATCAAAACTTAACGAACAGCAGAACCTTAGGATGATTTGCGAGTACTTTTTGGCGATTTTTTTCTGACTGAACACAAACTATATGTATTCAAATGCGTACATTTTGTTTGCGATACTCGTCCGGCTAAAATTATGTCTTGCGGGTAGTATTTATATTATAGGGCTCGCCAATTCTTGACAAAACATTTCCACGTTTTGTCAAAGAAATTCAAAAGATCAGATAAGTATGCTTGTATTAAAAATTATTCTTAATTTAATTCCTTTACCTATAGCACGAAGATTTGGCCTTTTCGTTTCTTGCACCAAAAGATCCAGTCACCAGTGTGTACCGTGCCGCGTGCATGAGAAAATGACGGAATGACTCATATTCTGGGGCTACTATCATTGACACTTTAGCATTTTCTGAAACGTGACGGCTGGTGCTGGCTACTTTGGCGAAGCAACTCAAACGGTGCAAGTATGCTTATCTTGGTAGTGGTTACATGTTTGAGCCGTTTGGTATGGAGACATTGGGTTTGTCAGGGCCAGGAGGTCAACGTATTTTTAAAAACATATCAGTGCGCTTAGTCGATGTGTGACGTGATACGATGTATGATGTGATCATAATACTGGTACTTACATTGGTGTATACCAATTCTAAAAACGAGTCCAAAGCTAAAAGCAATTACGTCGTACTTTAAAATCTACTGAATGAAAAATATAATTTTCATATTATAAAATCAAGCGATTCAGTTGGAACTGTATAAAAATAAGAGTTGATGGTACGGTTGCAGCTTATCGCAGCCACCCGCGCGCCTCGTGCGACGATAGCATCGGGTGCGCCTGCGACGCCCATCGCGACATCACGCGCTGATGCTATCGCTCCTTGCTACCGGGATCCAGGCAATTGACGCCACAGCTTAAATGCCAGTTTCTACGTAACCCTGGGTGCACGAAGGATATCATCACTGAGCCGACCACGATTCTCTCATAAAATCTTGTCCCTTACGACACGGCGTCATTCTTGGATACGCCCGCCCGGATTGTACATGGGAATATATTTTCGTGTTACAGATTTTTGAATGTAGGTAACACAGATTCCGTGTCCTGTGATAATTTTGGTTTGTTTTTCTATATTAGAAGCTGTGATGTAAAAGTAAATTTGTTAGGTTTTGTCACCAGCTCTTATTGAACTTGATCAGGTATCATGAGCGACACTAAATAAAACAAGAAGTGGTCCAGGCGGTTCATGGTTAGGTTCACGTCTCAGGCGTGAACTTTACATTATTTATGTTAGAGTGTAGTAGACAATCTGTCACCAAGCATCTAACGGTATGCTTCTGCAGCTGTTTTTGAGTAAGTAATTGATTTTAGATTAAATCTGTTTACCATCCTTAACTTACTAACTAATCGTTAAATAATGGTCACGGTAAAACTATCAGCTTTTTTTATTCCTGGACAAGTGATATTGACTTACTCTGACAAAAAAAACTAAGTAGATATAATACGAGTATATAGAGTATATGGAGCTGTGCCTGGTCATTATGGGATCTCAATATATTTTACACAATGTGGATGTTAATATACCTAATATACTTGTATGTAGGTACTACTATTAGCATGGTAGTAGGGCGTTTTGCGAATGCCCACCTGTCTAGCTACCACACGCAAGTAGAAAATCTTCGTCTATCACCTAACGGTGTGTTCCGGCGGCTGTCCTTGAGAGCCAGTAATTCTAGGATAGCCTGAACAACATCATCACTAACCATCACGTGAGATAGGGGTCAAAGTCTAGCCTATCAGCAATAAATAAATAAAAACTACACCTCTTCCTACCCTTTGAGCGTCAAACGGTCAAAACCTTTATCTGGCCAATATGATAGTAGAGAGAAATTCAGATTAACTAACGACAAATTTAAATTTCTTGACTTATTTCAGTATCAGAAAAAGTAAATGTAGAACCGTTGTTTTACTAAATGTGCTCTTATTCTTATCATGGGCTAAATTCTCGTTCTCGGGCAACTCCATCTTCAACAATTTGTTAGTTACGGTTACGCCGTCGACAACGTGCGAGATTAAAGCGCGCACTAATTGTCGCAGACGTTTCCATGTAGCGTCGGCATCAAAACACACTTCTGTGAAATATGTAACAACGGTTCAATGTCAATAGGAGACAGAGATGACTGTGGTGTCGCAACGCCCAGTAATTGCGCGGTGACGCGGGCGCAGGCGGCGCGTTTGAACTCGACACATTACTGCTAGCCTTGGCGCGATTCCCGGGACTTAGCCAGTGGTGGGAATCACTGGCGCGGGCGGTACATTAACTGCTCTTCAAACTCACAATTATAATCTTCAATCGTTTACCAGACCAGCCAATCCTTATGAAAAATGCTGTCTACAAATAGCTACTCAAACAAAACCAGTAAACAATGAACGCCTTAAGAGCGTTAAGATGACATCATATAACTTCGCACAAACTTAAGAAAATAAATTGAATTTGAATTTATAATTGAAAGAAATCTGATTATGCGGAAACGATTTAATTTAACTTGTTTTCACAATTTTATTGATAGCAAACGATTCCAATGACGGTGTTATGATATCACTCGCAATTATGTCGTAGGCAAAAAATTAATGCCGTTTTGCCGTAAAATGCAGGAAACGAGCGAGCTGTTATGTTTTATTGTATGGAGTGACTTGTTGGTACAAGGCAGTGGAATCTAATGCTCGGCATTCGCTGGCGGCTGTGGGCTTACGCCACGCACTGTGAATTAATATCAATTAACACACACTGGCTTAATTGTGAATCGGGCACGGCTCGCGTGCGATGGCGGCTCCTTTGTCGGCACTAGTGAAGCTGCGCCAGCGCAAGCTCTAATTCGCAACCGTATCTGAAGAGTCTGAAGCCGAGCGCTCGGAGGCCGCAGCCGACCGGAATTCCGCAAGCTATCATCGATCCCACCAACCGTCTTCGTAGAACCGACCGCGCGCACGCGTGCGAAAATCTCGCATCGCATCCGCGTCAGGCTTCGAGCACCCTTTCGCTTCCTCGAAACGCTTCCTAAAATACAAGCGCCGTTTTAATAAATTATCTGTTGAATTTTAAGCTGTAATAACTACAACATAGGATTGTGTATAGCTCATGTGTTCAATGTAATGGATTCTAAGTACTCTGGCACTGTGTCGGCAGTTGGCATGGAGCGGAGAGCACAGATCCTGTCCTTGATTGATCACCACTCGTTAGAATCTACCGCGTTGGCTCCTGGTACATAGTTTAGATGAATGGTTATTGCGACTTCATAGCTAAGATAAATAGTTAGCGACTCAAATAGTCACAATCAAGCCGCATGCTCGCAAAAAACATGAAACTTTTTATCGCTATCTTAGTAAAGCATCCATCGTATTAACATTAAGCATGCAGTCCATGTCAATAAATTGTCTAAGATTTTAACAGCGCCGCAGCACTACCTTTCATTTTACCCGCAAACAAACAAAAATATGTCATATTAAATTTCGAGTGCTACTATCTTCCCGATCGCTATTATCTTAGATAGAAATCACCGCTTTCAGGCGATCATCAATTCATTCGTTATATCGGAGCTTTGACAGGATTATAATTAGAAACTGTCCGTTCTTATGGGTTGTCGTTTTTAATGTCGCTAGTCTGGTCCCATACTGCGCTCGCATTTCATTAACTCCAATGTTAAAAAATTGTGAGTTCTCATAAAACGGGGTGATTTATGCAGGGTCGGGAGCTAACGAGCGATCGCCACTGTCTGCGCCCGTCTTCGTTAGAACCGGATTTATCGAATCACTTTACTTCACATCACTTTTATCACTTACATGTAGGGTTGATAATCGTGCGTCGGATAAAGATTCCCCGAACAATCAAGTAATCATAATCAATGCGATTTGATAAAATTAATCGACATTTCATTCGACTTTGTTCCGTTCTATTGTTTTATATACAATTCTCTGTTCTTCATATTAAATGTGATTTAGCTTTTCCATGACCTTCAGACACTGAACTCTTAAACCGAAACGCAGGTCATCTGTTATTATAATTAACCAGAAGTACCTATATTCTGTCAATTAGCAAAGGCTTTCTCTGGAAACAATTATTTGATTGTTTTTCAGTATTAATGTTTGGTATGTTTTATAATCAGTAGATCACAATCTTCTATGTCTATCTGTTCCGTTCTTGGCGTCAAGTTCATAATAGTTGGTAGATGCGCCGGTAGATAAGCTTTGTCCTGCGAGTCCTCGCGGCGCGGCGGGGCGGTCCTGTCATCTAAATTACAGCAGCGTTTGTCGGTCCCTTCCAGTCGCAATTTACGAGCACTGAGCCGCGCGAGCAAGCGGCGCCGGCGCCTAAAAAGGTACTGAATTAATTCCGCACTTTCACCAAAACCACACCGCATCCATATTCATTTCAATTTGTAACTTTTTACCTAACAGCTTCAAGGCGTTTGCACTGTGACGAACGACATTAAAGTATGGTGTTCTTACGCTTTTTGTCCATTCGTACAACTTTTGTACAGGTTCATAGCAATTCGGCATCGAACCTTTGTAAGTTTAAATTAAATAAACCTGATTCAAGAAACTGACTCAACACCGTTTTACGGGCTGTTACATATTCAATCTCAGTCTGATGGAAAGATAACATTATCGTCAGGACTTCTGCGGGTGTCAAGTCGGTCGAATTGAAAATAAGAAATAAATATTTCGTTTTTTTACAGTTGCAGTCAGCTTTTTGAAAGCTCCAAAGATTTCAACCTTAATATTGAATTTATTTGCTCCTTTTTGATATGATATAAAAGCCAAGTATTTGGTTCACTTTGTAAATGAAACAGCTATTTTATTATAAGTATAAAATCCCCTTTAATTACCTCGTACACAATCAATACAATGCTCTTAGGTTGGTCATCTACCAGGTAATGTAACCAATCAGCGCTCAATTTAGGGTTATCAGAAATTAATTAAAGCGGTTGCTTTTAAAGAGAGCTTATAATCTGCAAAGCTGCGCGTAATGTGTGCAATTTGGATACTTACGTTTGTTGCGTTAAAGGGCACCGACTGGTGATTAAAAATATCCAATTTCCGCAAGAGTCTGAGACCCTAGGGCTGGCCGGTCTCGGGCTGGATTGCTGGCTGTACATTTGGCGAACAAGGCATAAATATGTCGCAGGTGCGCGTGCGCCGCGGGCGAGCTTTGTGCCCACCGCCTCTGCAGTGTTGTGATAGGTATTAGCTGTTTGCCATTAATTATAAGATTATGATGCTTACACGTATATTTGTTTTTTAATTTATAATATATACAATTATACATATAATTACAATTGTATATTCTACAGTTATTTCATACAAGTATCGAAGAAGGCACTCATGGCGAGCTCAGAGTGGCTCAACGAGCTATGTAGAGAGCTTTGCTTGAAGCTTCTATGTGCGATAAAATCCGAAATTTAGAAATTCTAAATTTCAGCTGACCAACCAAAGTCACACCAACATAGCTTTCAAAATTTACAAGTTGAAGTTGCAATGAGCGCTCAACATTGCTTTTCGAACTGATAACCGGTAAAAATCCGGTGGAGCTGAACGACCGGCAGCGGTAGTAAGGATATAATATATAGGTAATATACTCTACTTAAAAAAAATATGGCCTTCTATGGAGATGATGATCGAAGAGCAATGAAGCAATGATGGCCGAGCGGTAATAGCTATGGAATGCCGTGCCGCAGTACCCTGGTTCGATCCCCACCGCCGGCTTGAGCTTCACCGCATGGTGGAAGGGCATTTTGCGATTGCCCGCCTGGCTAGCTACCACCCTCAAGTAGAAAGTCTGTCGCCAAGCACCGAACGGTGTGTTCCGGCAGTAGTCCTTGAGAGCCAATGAAATTACAGGCACAATGAGATTTAACAACTATGTCTCAATGTGACGGGTGCAGTGCAATTCGTGACTTGTGATGAATTGCAACTGTTATAGGCAGAGGTTAGTCCACTTAACATCAGGTAGGCCTCGAGCTTGTTCCGTCACAATAACAAGAGTGCCTTCTGCTCCTTGAGTCTATTGTTTTAATTACGATACCTGTCTCAAGTTTCAAATTTCAATAGAATGAGTAGGTCAGCCTACGTAACGTTACGTATGTTGTTTTTATGTAAAATTAAGGTATTACTATTCGTAGTCAGTACACGTGCAAGGTAACATAGAAATCCATTGTCGTTAAAAACACATATAACAGCAATAATGTCTGTTGTTCTAATCATATCAGCAAAAAATCACAGAATTGTCCCAGTTTGTATGTATACTTTATAGTTAATCTAACATTAATCAATTTTATGCGATCGTTTTGTTTTTGCGCCCGTTGTTGTACAACCGATTCTCTGCGCCGCTTTTTGTTACCACCTGCAGTGGCACTCAGCAAAAACTGGCCAATGAACAAAACTTTTTTCTCGCGATCTTTATGATTCAAGGTGCTGTCGCTGATTTTAAACACAGCCGGGCAGATAGTCGTTCCATCAATATGATAATGTGACATTAGGTGCATCTCGAGACGATTCCGAGAGGGTTTTTGTGACCCAAGCCCAAATTGGTTTATTTGTTTTGTTACGAGCGTATTTCTTTATAAGTTTGTTTGGTTTGCGGAGGCGCGCTCGAGGCATATGGAAGGGTACTTTTTGTAAATCCGAGGTTGTGTTTGTCGACGCAATAAACATCGTAACCGTTTTGTCATTGTTGTCGCGGTGGTACTTTCCGGTGCGTATTGATTTATCGACATCCTGATCCGCCTCTAATGTGTATCATCTGTAGTGGGAAGGCTGGCAAGTATTGATTTCGTGTTCACATCCCACTTGGCAAAACAACAATGACGACGACGAGATTCAAATACGCTTAGGTTGTCAGTTACATCACGTAAACTCATAAAATCGACGTACGACATACTCTCCTGTTTTCCTCTGTTTAACTAAGCCGAACTAAGAGTTAAATTATAATAAAGCAAAAAAAAAATAAAAAGATTGTCTAATGATCAGTTGCTGAAAAATAAAACGACAGGGGCTTATCTATAGCAGGCCTAGATTTTACACAAAGAGTAATTGCTCTAGGGGCATTATCCAGGAAGAAAATAAGGGTATACATTTGTATGGAGAATGGCACGTGGCCTTCCCTCTAAAGGAGAAGAAGTGTGTAACGGAAAATAAAACAAAGTATAAACTAAATTATTTTCTATGCGCGTCGCGGCTACCACCTTCTGTGTCCGAAATGAGCGACAATTTGAGAAAATTGTACTTGTAAAATGAATACAATGCCCGATTTTAAAATTTTCAATATATGTATACACTAACTGAATCTGCCGGATTGCCCACTGATTTTTTTTTTTTTTTTTATGGGATAGGAGGGCAAACGAGCAGGCGGCTCACCTGGTGGTAAGTGATCACCGTCGCCCACGATCATCCGCAATACCAGAGGTATCGAGGATGCGTTGCCGGCCTTTGAGGAGGGAATATGCTCTCTTCTTGAAGGCCCCTAAGTCGTATCCGTTCGGAAATACTGCACCTGGCAGCTGGTTCCATATTGTGGCAGTGCGAGGTAGAAAATGCCGTGAAAATCGCAAAGTTGTGGACTTCCAGACATCGACATGAAATTTATGAAACATCATGCTTTGTCGGGAAGTCCGATGGCGAAATTGAGCTGCAGGTAGTAAATCGAACAGTTCCTCAGAACACTCCCCGTGATAGATGCGGTAGAAGATGCAGAGTGATCCAACATATCCACTGCTGAACACATCCTCCCCCATTAAGGGGGAATTAGCCATAATCCCTAAATCCCACCTTCCAATATTTTACCTGTCGCCTCTTACGACACCCACAGGTAGCCATTGTGACATTCTAGCCCAGCACCCAACGGATCACATATTAGCGAAAGTTAGATTTTAAAATTCGTCATCGTTGCGAAGGTGCTCTAAATATAATTGTAAAACAGTGCACTTCCGTGTTTTTATCTAATGCTCATGCACTTATCCATTAACGTTCAAGTTGCCAAAATCTTCGTACATATATTTTATTATTCTCTGAGGAGGAGTCCAAGGTGGACTCCTCTTTAAGGGACCTAAAATCAGGGGTTGTACCTTAAGGTTGGTAGCAAGCCAGACATTGATTGAAGCTCAAGCCCGCGGCGGGGTTACGTAACATGGGTCCCTGCACGGTAGTCCATTGTCACTATGTCATCACAGCTTCAAAAGTCAATATGAATTACTTATAAGAGTAATTTTACAATACGATATGATAACATTACGAATATGCCAATAACTTGAACGATCTTTGCGAAAAAATAATGATTAATGGTCTTTGATTAATTAATTGCTGCAAACTCGTGATGATGGTGTGTGGCATATATAAAACCGGAGAGTAAAGAGACATTATGTAGGTAAAAAACTTATTCCTGAGTATAAATCTTATTAAAATTGTAAGAGTTTGTTATTTGTAAAGTTACTCCATTTTGTAAGTGTTTTGTTGACATTAATATCGCTAATGCACTCAAACTTTGAATGTAACATATGTTATAGCATTCTAAACAAATATTGTTCCGCGTAGACACACAGAGTCTCCGCGATTCTCACGGGCCGCTCTCACAGTCCGAGTGAACAATTTGACACTTCCAGGTGTATGATTTTTTATTTTGTCATACAATGGCGGAGGTGTTTACCCAGGCTCACATCTGGGCGGACGAAAAAACCGGCCGGACCTCTCGTATGAACGCTAATGAGTGCCCCAACCCTGGATATAAGCCTTGTACAAGCATTCTTGTATTTCGGCTCTCGACTTTATTTATCGTGCGAGTTAAATGCTTGTGTAAACGAACAGATGTACAAGACAACACAGTGTCTGTCTCTAACGACTGTCTTCTACTCTTTAACATTGAACTTGGGTGATAAAAAGCCAATGAAATTAGCAGTAAAGATAAGCGGTGGTACTTGAAATAGGGTAGGTTATGGCTGCGTGTGACGAAGACATTAACCATCAGAAGCAACAGCTTTATTACTTTACTGTCTTTCATTGAGATGTTAAGGTTTCATGGCCTCGTTAGAAATGTTCAGGCAGTAAAGCACCGTTTAATGTGATTTACAACAAGTACCAAAAAAGTAAAATAATACGGTAATTTACCTTATCGAACTTGAATTCGAATGAAGGCTGCTTGCGATTGCTCGATAAAGGACTCGCGGCCGATGTAGGATGTTGTAAAACTTCGCACGAGATCATACCGTTTCATAATTTCGAGTGCGGATGCTAGAGCGGATATGGCAGTTTCTTTGGCGGCTGTTAGCGCCTCCGTGCGGCAATTGGCATGTTGTTACCGATTTACGACCCACTCTAAAGTTTATTCGACGCGATTTTGGTGGTCCCATTGTGTTCACTAAGTCCCTTCCTACCGGCGGGCTCAAGCCAACAGCTTAGCGCGCCTTCGAGAGCATTTTATGGCCTCCTCTTTTTACGGTATCTTTATTTCATTAACTATATCGTAAACAGGATTCCGATCACTCGATTTAAAATTCCGAAAGTTAAACGTTTGACATATTTCTTCTTTTAAATTTTAATCGTTGCTATCACGGTCTGTCTGGCTTTGTTTTAGCAGCTGATACGACGAAGAGGTAGTATTCGTTATGGCTGTAATATATTTGCGCGTGGCTTGTCACCTCTTTGTCGGCGCGGGCGCACTTTCAAACGGCTCGATAAGTGGACGGCGGGTGATAAGAACCTCTTGCCGGAACGGTAGCCGAGTGAAGGGATTTGTCAATGTACAGTCAACAAGTGAGGCTTCGATACGGAGCACACAATTCTAAGCATATATTTGTGTGTTTGCACTGTCCTTGTATGCGTTTGTTTAAATGGGAACAACAACTCTTGCAAACATGGATAAGTTAGTACGGATTATCTGGTAGAGCAACAAATTTTGTTATCTACTACAATTTCCCACGTTCTATAGATTTGATATAAGTACTATTTTCTGTCTAATTTGTAGATTGTTGTTTTAGCATGGTTTTCCTTCGAAAGCCAGCCAGTTCTATGATGCTCTATCTGCATAATCAAAGTCAGTTTAAAGACCGGCCATAGGCTAGTCGGGTATTTATCTCTATCAGGGTCTCTATTAGGGTTTCGCATGGCAGCAAGCCGTAAAAGAAAAATCGGTCCGCTTATGATCCAAGTATAAATAATTCTTTATGCATGTTTTCAGCATATTATTGGTAATTCGGTACTTACAAAAATTACAGAAATTTTGTTTTACGGTAACTGTGGAGTGTTATCGCTTGGATACGAAACAAATACATAATTCAGTTACTTTTTCATGCACTAGAAACATCTGAAAAAAATTTGTTGAATTTCCAGTATACTATAATTTAATTTCGAGTAACATGCCCCATGTAATATCCAAGTTTCTGGTTTGTTACTTTTGGTTACGTGCTAGATGACTCTTCGCTTTGAACGGTACGGATAGACAGACTAATTATGAGTTTTATGAAACTCGCGTTGCCTATTCAAATATTCAAACCTATATCTATTAGCGATGTTTGTAATTTTTGTAGTAAAGACTTGTCAGTGTGCATGAACAGAAGAAGTCTTTATAATATTCCCAGTATTGAATTTATTATGTATTCTTTTTTTTTATGCTTGATAGGTAAGCCTTTGACCACTATCTCACCTGATGGTAAGTGATGATGTGGTTGAAGATGTTGTTCAGGCTAACCTAGAACTACTGGCTCTCAAGGACAGTTGGCGGAGGACACCGTTAGATGCTTGGCGACAGATTTTCTACTTAAGGGTGGTAGCTAGTCAGGCTGGCATTCGCAAAATACCTTACCACCATGCTATGACGTCTGCCATCCTAAGGCGATGACCGGGACCGACGGCTTAACGTGCCCTCCGAAGCACGGAAGTGTTTAGTAGTAATGTCACTAGCGGTCACCCATCCAACTCATGACCGCGGCGGATGTTGCTTAACTTTGCTGATCGGTTAAGAACAGCGAAGCAAACTTCGCTACGAGCGCTTCAATATTCTTACCCATATCTTATGTCTACTAGATAGACTTGAACAATCATGGGTATAGTTAGTATAGTAAACAGATAGCGGAATTGTGTATATATTTCTTTTGCATGTCACTGAAGACAAAAGTTGATGAAGAATGAATTTTCTCTAAAAAGTCTCATATTGATATTTTCTGTCGGTACTAGAACCTTGTCCCCGCCACGTAAGGCGGTAGCGGTCATCGTAAACTTTAAATGGAGGCTAATTCAGTTTGTTGTTAATTGAGCTTCTGTCGGCGCGCCTTATCTGCGCCTTGCATTAGCGGCGGCGAGGTGCGCGGACGCAGCGCGGGCGGCCGCGGCCAAGCCGTGATAGCTGTGATAAGGGATGTAATGTATGACTGATGGACCTTTATAGCCAGAGCTGATAATAAGGGCGTAGGTATACCATTTGACGCTAAATTCGTTATTTTCGATAATTTTGATCACATTTTGTGTCTATGGTTCATATTAAATGTGGATCCATAGACGCAAAATGGGGTCAAAATTATCGAAAATAACTCAAACGGAATACGGCCTAAGCGAATATTGTGATTGCTTTGTCGAATGCAAAAAGATCTACTGCTTCTGAAGGCTTTAAAAAACTTATTTTCAATAATATTAAACTAATGAAGTATGTAAAAAACTTTAGCATATTTTTCCGTCTTTTTATGTTATTGTGACAGAACAAGCTCGAGGCCCACCTGATGTTAAGCGGACTAACCTCTGCCTATAACAGATGCATTTCATCACAAGTCACGAATTGTACTGCGCCCGTCACTTTGAGACGTAGTTTCACTGGCTCTCAAGGACTGCTGCCGTTAGGTGCTTGGCGACAGATTTTCTACTTGAGGGTAGTAGCTAGCCAGGCGGGCAAACGCAAAATGCCCTTCCACCATGCGGTGAAGCTCAAACTAGCGATGGGGATCGAACCAGGGTACTGCGGCACGGCAGTCCGTAGGTACCGCTCGGTCATCATTGCTTCAAATGTTTGCAGCCTTCATTTGTTTTATATATGAAACAACTTTCAGAGATTGAAAGAACCTTTCTAATGACAGTTTGAATTAATATAAGAAATAATTTAGAAGTGTAAATCAGTTAAAACAAATAACCGAACTGTCTTCATAAACTTAGCTGTATTTTATAATAAAAATGATAATAAATTTAAACTATTTACGACCATCTAGGTAATACAGAAACGGAGAATAACACAAATAGTTGTAAAACCAGAACATTACCCGTTAGAAATCAGTTAAAGCGATGAAAATAACAAAATTCTCAAAAACTAAACGCCGCCGGTCATCGAAGTGCCTTCTACATCGGCATCTGGCCTCGAGTACCCATTGGCTCGTCCACCTTCCAAGATAAGCCGGCGCCAGGAGTATCTGACATTTACGACCGTGAATTCGAACAAACGGGTGCCAAAAGCTCCTCGTTGGACGACACATTACTATCACATGCCTTTACAATCACGATAATGCGGTTAACATTCAAAGGGAAGGCCCATTGTGGCCGGTGCGGTCTCTACGAGCAGTAATTTCATTATCGCCTTCTTTGTTTCAATAAAACGCATTTGGTTTTAGAAGGAGATTGAGTGGATAGATACGGGGAATTCTTTTTGAATATTTTTGTGTTCGGATTAGGAGTGGGTCGTTTGTTCCCAAGAGACATGTTCAAGCTATTTGTGTCATTGATACTATTTGTCATAGGAACTAGGTACTTAGTGCGTAGAAAATTAAGGTTTAGAATAATATCTTATTTAAGAAAATAACCTGCACTTGAAAAATATATAATTAAGTGTGTATATAACTATATAGGGACCCATCTATATATCGTAGATCTTTCTTAGTGAATCATAAGCTGCTATGAAGGAATAAATACTAGAAAGTAGGCAATAGCACATTGTGAAGACCTGCCACCTTACACTAAGGTCCATAAGACGCCTGCTAAGCATGGGAATTATGCCCAAAATAGTTTAATTTAGGTGGTGGTGGTTTGATTGGGTGGACAATTTGGGTATATTGGTGTGGCAGTGGTTCGTGCGTCAATCTTGAATATTATCGCGTTTGTTTATGTGCATAATGTCTCTTTCCGAGGTTTCATAATATCTCTTCCCTAAAACAATAATTCTTAAAATATCCCTTCCTAAAATGTCTCTTTCCCAAAATGTTCACGCTTAGATTCTTTTTCCTTGCGACTAAAGTGGTTTAGTGAGATTTACAGTGTTAAAAAAGCATCAGTAAATGGACTCAATTTGTGCTTTTTATATAATGTAGGTAGGTACACAATGATAAGAGGTTAATGCAACCTTCTCAAATAAACCAAACCCAGGAATACCTTCTCACTAGTTTCCACCCGTGGACTTCCCGCCTGGAATTCTGTTAATCACACAATCACGGGACTATTCTGTAAATCGGTTTAAAAAGTATACTACTTCTACTCTAAAACTGTCCACACAGCTAAGTTGTAACACTCACCATTAGGACTGGTAATCTAGCACCCTCAAGTAGAAAATCTACCTCCAAGCACCGTATAGTGTGTTTCAGGAGCTTTCCTGGGAAGCCAATGCCTACGTTACATAATCCTGTTTACATTTCTTGACCACATTTACACAAACAGGTGCTACAGGTGGGATAGAAAGCTGCTGTAAAAAATATGTATCTTGGTTAAATACAGTCATAATAACTCTACCCCTAGCGCGATGACGTACCTTATATTAGTTCTCTTGGTGCGGTTTTTACTCGAAGGGGCGAGTGCAGATGTTTTTATGAGAAGCTTAACATAGGTCCTATAATTTCAGGCGCATGTTCCCATCTCTCCGCGTGTCCCTGTCTGGGCTGGACCCACGCGAAGAGTACTGCGTGCTCCTAGAGCTGTCCCTGGTGGGGCGGCGACGTTGGCGCTGGGCGGGAGGCGCGTGGGCGGCGGCGGGCGGTGCAGAGCCCCAGTCACCTCGCCGGCTTATGCTGCACCCCGACTCTCCCGCCCCGGGTCATCACTGGACGGCGAACCCAATCTCATTCAGCAAACTCAAGCTTACCAACAATACTATGGATGCTCAAGGACATGTAAGTACTTTTTGGTTGTAGAAGTCAGTTCCGAATTTTTGTAATATGTAATATTTTCATCCTGACAATTCAAATCACTTTGCAGTGACCGTGGTATTCTGTAATTATATTATCACCCCATGACCACGATGTAACTAATGTGTAGATAATTTTAAATATACACGATTTATTTACTTTGTGTAACAATCACGAAAACTTAAGAAAATAATTTTAATATTGTTATGTTTGCAATAACGCCTGCCAGGCGGATTACATTACAATTATATAATAGGATTTCTTTTTTAATTTTACCGGTAGGATTTTTTTTAAATCCCGCACAAGACTTAAATTTTTCCTATCGTATATTTGTAATTATAAGAAAATAATAATAAATATTATGATGCGCCACTACTCGTAAACTCGTAATACAATATTTTCTTAACCAGTTCTAAAGTAGGCAAAGAAAAATACTGGTAATAGTCAAAGCACTTCAGTGCAAAACTTTACCACGAGCGTTTAGAACACTTCTTGAAAATTACTAACCGATGTGGTTGAAACTATAATGAATAAATATATAAATAAACTATAAATGAAGCCTAGGCAGTGAAGAAACATCGTGCGGTTGTGGCCCCACGAGGTCCAGCAGAGGCCATGAGCCACGACTCGAAGACTCCATCAGCCTAATGGCTGAAGATAATATTTCATATTTCGGATTAATCGGGCTTATCTACGTGAGTAATCCGGTAGGTTATTTTTCAAATGAATGTAAACTACGTTAGTTTTTTACACGACTGCTCAAAAAAAGAAATGTTCATGTATGTATGTGAGTTTCTTTATTCCACCATAACGGCTTGATCGATTTTAATGTATGAGATATCGTTAGTTTTGTCTTAGCGCTATGCTAGTGACACTAGGCATATACAAATATTTTTTCTTCCAAACCCATCGAGTGGGATATCAAAATGAATGTAAAAACGATACCATAAACAGATATAATAATTCCGAAACTTATCAGAGCGCTTGGTCGATGCGACGCATGATCAAAATGCTGGCACCTATTTGGTTCAAAGAATAAGCATTGCAATTCAACGGGGCAATGCTGCCAGCATGCTGGGCACGCTGCCACCTGGTAGTGGGCTAGAGCATTTGGACTGCCTATGAGTCTGCAGTGGCTTATAAGGATCTAAATGCTTTTATTGTAGTAGCTGTAGTGTTTTATATAGTTCGTAGTACTTTGTTAATAAAGGCATACCGCCAGTAAAAAAAAAATAGCAATTTAGTACTAATTCACTACAATAATTTGCTCTTATGAACACAACTTTGTAATTGTTTTTTCTTTTTCTCTTAACAATAGGTTATATTTCTGAACAGCAATAGCAGCGAGGCAATTAAAATTAATTGATTGAGCATTTCCGAGGAAAACATTAGTTGCAACGCTTATAATCAATAATTAACGTCTTGTGAGGCCATTTACTAGGTATACTCAGTGTATATAGATTTTCCGAGAGATCATACATAACCTTATATAAGTCAATAATGCAGCGGGTTGCAAGTTAGAAAATTTAAATTCTAATTTGTGTAAAGAAAAGCGGTGGTTTGATATTTTTGGTAACAACTTTCTTTATTGAAAAAAAATGTGTGGGCTACATTTAAACAACTGGGGACACGCTCATGTCGCACCAATTTGTCCACTTTTTATGGAAATATCCAACCTATTTTAAGTACGTATATCTCAACTAATTATTATTAATTCAGTTATTCTGCATAGGTAAGTACAATTCATAAAACATATTAAAGTATCATACGCTTTTCCTGTATTTGCTTTTTTTGCAGAAACAAATGTAGCTTATGGTAAAATTACTTATAGGGTACAAGCTTTGGTAAGTAGGTTACATGTGTACAAATAATATATATTATCTTAAGAAAACATTTCCATTGAGACCTCATTTAGTGTTTTTTTTCTATAAGTACTATTGAATTGATCTCACTGTACAAAATGTAAATACGTAAGTCTTACGTAAGTAAATATCTTCTAAACGTAGTTTTATGTTGTTTTACTTATGTAGTGGCGGGAGTCTGTAACTAGTTAGATATTTACTAGTTACTTTAGTATAATTACTGTATTCCAGTTCAATTTTCAATTTGTGTTATACTTTCAAGAAAATTTAGCTTCACATAAATAATCAGTAACGTCACAGCACTACGAAATATTAAAAAAAATACATTTTTTTCTTATAATTGGAACTGAGAAGTCATAGTCAAGGTTAAAATCATTTATTCAATTTAGACGTCTACTTATGGGCAGCATATAGGGCAATTAAACATTTTAGTATTGAAATATAACAAATTGTACTGCCACCTTCAGCAAAAAAAAATTATGTAGAGTCACTGCGAGAAGAATGGGCAAGAAACTAGAGATATATGATAGAAAGGTGATAAAAAGAAAATTAAACTGAAATACACTGTATACACCAAAATACCTTCACTATTATTCCTAATGATAATAAAACTTTTAGTATACTCGAAGAGATAAAGCCGTGATGATTTGTGACGGGTGCGGTGTCACACTGGAATGTTAGCTAATTGTTGCAAGTGAGTTGAGTCATTACAGTAAATAGAAAATAACTACAAATATTTCTACAAGAAAGCATCGCTAATCAGTACGTACATATACCTTCGCCAATAGTTCCAATTACTGTGAGGCTATTAAAGTGTAAATAAATTAAAGTTATACAATTCTGAATCCTTAATCAGTCATTCAAAAATTAATGATAAACATAAAAGGGAAACCATATAATTTGTATTGCTATACTTTACAGTCCCATAAAGCGTTACAACGACAAAGTATGATCTAACGTCCACAAAAAATATATCGCAATCGATAAACGCTGTCGTAATTTATCTTTCGGTTAATAAATAAATGTACAGTTACGGTTTTATTGCAGAACCGACATTCATTTTCCATCTGAGACAATCGTGACTTTATTCACAGCATGTTTTACTAGATACTTACTTTTGAGTTTCAAAGGAAACGCCTACCATGTTCCATCGCAGCCATTCCAAGTAAACGCCGACAAACAAAAACTTATTTTAAACTCTATCTATGTAAGTACAAGAACGTGAATTGTAACAGTTCTACAAGTCGTACAATAATGGAGTAAAAAACGTAGTCGTTATATATCAAAGAAAAATCGAGCTTAATGCGTCGATAAAAAGGTGAGGTTACACTGTTGAGATCACCGCTTGATATGCACCGCGGGAGTTTCGCCGCACAAAGGCGCCTATAAGCATTTCGTCACTCGAACAAATACGCTGAAAGGCATTGTACGAAGGCTTTGTAGCTGATAGTAACTGTACTCCTTTATTCGAGCGGCCTGTTTGGACAGGGCGGGCTACGTCTCGATTAATGATGCCTGCGTATGTCCGTGCACTCTGCAAGTATATGCTTGCTTTATTTTAATTACTTTAAGAGCCTTATCGCTATCCTCAGCAATTGTCTTTGAACACATTTCCATAAGCTGTGCCTATTAAGCTAGATACCCTAGGTATGCCCCTACAATTTCATGCTTTACTTATGAGTTTAGCATGTTACGATGAAGAACCATATCTGAGCGGCGTCAAAACAGTGCTTGCAGAATGCACAAAAATAAAAAAAAGCTCAGGGCTTTTCTTCTTCTATAAAAAAATCCTTAAAACAAATAATGCTAGTCCGCTCGAATTTTGAAGAGGAAATTGTTGAAAACGTTACTGTGGATGATTCTTTTTTTGTCAATTGTCTCATTCGCCAAAATTTTGGCAGATAGAGCCAATCCTAACAGCAAATACCTAATGTAACTATGCTCTTTGATGTGTTCGCGTAAAAACTGTTAACTAGGTTAGGTACTTTTATAATTACAAAATTACAACGATTTGAAAAAATACAGTCATGTGCTGATATATATATACATATAATTTTTCGTTTTGTTTTAATTTTGTAATGTAATCCACGGAGCATGCTTCGTTGTAAAAATAAGAATATTAAGATTTGAATTATGTTTTCTATTAACAGTATCAGTTACTTTTGTTTTTTTTACTGTACGCAACTCAAAAACGGTACTGCATTTATGTTTCACAGGATAGTGAATGTATTTTGTATAAATAAATAAAATTAAACTCTTCATTCGTTACACATATTTGAAGAAAATAAGAAAAACGCCAAGTCATAACCCAAGGTTATAAAAGGCACCAGCTTCCAACGATTTTCTCTTACATAATTACCACGGCGATTACAAACATGGTCCGTCTATCAAAACAAACGTCGTTTACGCCGTCGCGCACATTACAAAACGTCATAACACGTATTATTATGACGGGTAAGGACGGTAAAAACTGTCCGCTCGTGCGCTTGACTGCCTTCGGGATAGACGAAGGCTTCGCGGCGGGCGGCGTCTTTGTGCACGCAGCCTTACAATTGTACTCGCTACTGAGAGACCGGGAGCGGGTCAATTCGCATGGAAAATCTCTCGCTTCGCTTGCTGTGCACTTGAACACTTACCACCTGTTATAAAAAGATCTATTCTTCTCATTGTTCACCCTTTTTGTTAAGTTTTTTAACGTAACATCAAAGGATGCAACCTCATAGAAACTAACGCTCAACTTTTTAATAAGCATCAGAAAGAATAGAGTATGAAGAAAGATTGGTAATTACAATAAGGATTAGCAAGCAAAAGTGAGTAAGTAAATGAAAAGTAATTACTGTCAGAGGATTAAATAATATTCTTGTAGTTTTGTTAGTGAGAAGTTCGGGTCGAAGGCGTTTAGTTAATTATCAAAGGGATAGAAGATAGTAAAATTGGTTATCTATTCAGTTTAAATGAGGTAGTTATTATTTTTGGTGGGAAAATCGAATTAATAGATTCTTAGTACCTATATAAAGAAAAAATAAAACAAGTTCGTATGGAAAATTTTTAATATTTTTATGTTTGCAATAACTATGTTATCATGCTTATATATGTTTGCATGCTCTGCGGATTACATAACAAAATAACAAATTTACAAAATAGAAATTTACGAGAGACGAGGTTATAAAAATTTTTCCTCGTAAAATCACGCACATGATTTAAATTTCTCCTCTAGTAAATTTGTATTTTTTTTTAATTCATACTAAGTTAATAAACATAACTGACGTTAAACAAATACATATAGTCAGTGTCACTTGGGATAATGTAAGGATAATAACCATACATCAAATTTTTTTTTGATATTTAAAATGTATGTTGGATTAAAGAATCTCACATACCTATGTACAACAACAACATACAACATGAACCCTGAAACGTTACTTATTTTGACAGTCTTGTAATTAATCAGAAAGATTTTCTTTCTCTCAGTTCTGGATTCTTTTTGGCCAATATTTTCTTATCTCTATGCTACGCTTAAAACCATCATTGATATACGAAATAAACTACTTTTTAAAATTAACTGATACAGGTGGTGTGCAGCATAGAAAAACACATGTAAAATTAACTTTACGACACGTTAACGGTTAGATACCCATCTGACGCAGCGTTGCGGAAGATGGTGGCAGTGGCGAGGGTTAATGCGAGCCTGGCGTGGTAGGACCATTTTGTATTCTACAACCCAAACAACCCCTTGCATTTCTTATCTCACATCTTGTCATGGTTTGTTATTGATAACTTCTGATACTCTTTCCGCCTTAATAGAGTAGGGGGCAGTGCCTGTGTGCACATTGGGCGAAAAACAGGTCTCTTTATGATCTCAAGTTTGTTTGTGGCGGGTTCACACAAATATTAATTTTTTTTAGTTTCTTATCATTGTAGACATAAAACACAAAAAAAAATACTGTTATTGGCATTCCTTTTTTTGTTCACAAGGTAGATACAAACGGCATAATAACCAGGTTTGGTTTGAGATAAAATATGATGAAGAATGCAACAAGAAATAGCAGCGCGTTGAAGTCTTTTGTAGGGCAAGTTTATATTTTTTTTAATCCAAGGACGATCTAATCAAGACTTTAACATTTTTACAAATTATCACGACTGTAAATTCTCAAAGTAGTATGCAGGAATGTAGATTTTAGGTGACACGTAATACTGACTGAGCTTGTTGCCATGTACCAGATACAAAGAGCAAGCAAGTGTTCTAAAATTAGCAGAAAAAACTTTCCCAGCCCTATGGAGCTGATTTCATCGATTTTGATTGAAGACATTTCTCTATGATGGAAGAGCTCCCGATTCCGAATTCTGTCCGTCAAGTCAATCATCTAAACATACTTTGGAAATAGATGACCCATACACAAAAACTGATATTGATCTATTTGTGGGAACTTAAAACTTTATAAGAGCTTAAACGATATTTATGAAGTAGTATTTAGTAGTGCTTATCTGCTGAGTATATAGGAGGCGGTTTGTATCAGTATTTCCACATAAAATAATGTTGTATGATTAGATTGAAACATTTCAATTTTAGCTATAAAACATACACAATTACACAGACAATCCTTTAAACAAACAAGCACCTTGCACATAAATCAACTTTGATTGCCAGGCGTGGTCCCTGTCAATATTTCATAAAGTGGCGTACACATTTACTGGCCTGACGCAGCGGCCGATAGTCGGACTGCGGCGGCGGACGCACGGCGATAAACTCACGCAACCTGCAATTAGCTAATGTCTAGACAACTTTATCGCGCCACACGCATTGCCAACGGTATAATTAGTTAAACAAGTGCACATATAAATATTTACACTTTTCATGGGTTTTATCTAAGTACTATCTCTTCCATGGCTCGCCTTGTCTGAAACAAATTGGCAAAATGAATAAGCGCTCTAGGAATGTCATCTCTTTATTATTTTAACAATAATGGTGACAAAAACTTTGAGGTAAGAATGTAATTTTACAATTAGGACTGTTTTACAATTTTTGTCTATAAAAAAACAGTAAAGCAGTAACAAACCCCTTTTTGGTTGAAGTGCTTGCACTTGCGGTGATCGTCTCGGCGCCCCCGTGCAGGTAGCGGTATTCGCGTGTCAAGTATCGTAGATAAGTGCCCTTGTATACACCCAACAGACGCCGGCAGTCACTCGCCCGCTTGACGCGACGGCTATGTCGCCAATCTGCACAGCTTTTAAATCGCATAAATGCATATTTTTGTATACGAGAAGTACATAAGGAAGGTAATACATAATTTCATGAGAAATATTGTTAGGCACCTTAAAATATAACATAGCTTTCATTGTCTGTATATTTTAATTTAATACTTTTTGAGGCTAGAAGGGTCAACAATACAAAAAATATTAAGGGGATATGCTTATTTTACTTCACTTGTGAATAGTTAAAAGTTCATTTGATTTTTACGGTCCAAAGTCCCTGTTATTGTTTTATTTTACAACAATTATAATCATGACTGACATAGTGTATTATTAGCTTTGCCGAGCGTAAAATGAGGTCCAGCTTTGGATTTAGTCAACGAATAGAATGTGATCATGGCTGGTGTAATTCTGAATCTAAGAATAAAAAAAACATTCAATCAGGTCTTGATCACTAGGCCGCGTGTATTTACCAGTCACTCCTTTTATCTATTGAGAGTCGTCTTATTCTATGTATTATGTTTGATACAACAATACAAGAACAAAGAAAAATAGTAAGTTTTCTCCAACGACATAATATTATTATTTCCAAAATATTCTGCACGTCTATGTCGAATAAAACTGAAGCGAGGTCTCTATGGCAAGTATCTTTGGTTCGGTGCTAGCTAGCCTGGCCGTATAGCCGTAGGCCGTTGAATTTTTAAACTGATCTTTTTATATAAGATAAGTTAATAATATAAGTTATGTCTTTGTTGTACAAATCTCAAAACAAGCATATTATACTAGTTTTGTTTTGCAGATAACTTCCGAAAGCGTGATTTGTAACTTCATGATATGTTTAAGTTAGCTTATAGAATACTGATGCTGATATAAATGCGGGCTGAAATTTTTAAACCTATTAGAATTATTTCAAATAGGGTATCTTATGAACGAAAGGTCTTTGTATATAGGTACACTCGTATCTTTTTTATGCCTCATAGGTTAGGCCTTTGACTACCTCACCTGATGGTAAGATGATGATGTGGTCAAAGATGTTGTTCAGGTTAATCTAGAATTACTGGCTCTCAACGACAGCTGCCGGAACACACCGTTAGATGCTTGGCGACTGGTTTTCTACTTGGGTAGCTAGCCAGACGGGCATTTGAAAAATGCCTTACCAACATGCGATAACGACTGCCATCCTCAGACAGCAACCGGAACCGTCAGCTTAACGTGCCCTCCGAAACATGGAAGTGCTCAGTAGTAATGTCACTAGCGGTCACCCATCCAAGTCATGACAGCGGCGGGCGTTGCTTAAATTAGCGGATCGGCTAAGCAAACTTCGCTACGAGCGCTTCAAAATCTCAAAACTACTATGTATTACCTACTCATATTTACATTCGATTATAGCCAAAATGTGTAAAATTCTGTTCGCGAGTTCTTTGTAATCAATGAACTAATCCTAATACGTTTTTGCGTCTTTTGTTTCAGATGGTATTAACTTCCATGCACAAATATCGCCCAAGGGTGCTGGTAGTACGAGCGAGAGACGCTGCAGCTCTGGCCTGGGGCGCTCCCCACGCCTCCTTTTCTTTCCCTGAGACGGAGTTCATCGCTGTCACTGCTTACCAGGTCCGTATTTTTATTATTATATAGAATAAGCAAGTTTTTCGAATGGTACAAGGTATCTTACTGGACGCTTAGGTACTTGATCAATTTCATTAATGATCGAGCCGCTAAGCAGAGTCTGAAAGGTGGATTGTCGGTCCATCATTAAATTAATTTGTAATTAAAATTATGTCAACGCAATGAAGTAGCCAGCCCGTACTTATTTCTGTTCTAAGCGGTCTGTACCTACTACACGGTCTCTCTATTTGAGGGCCAAACCATAACAGCTCTTAACATCTGGAGGCCGAATGCTAATTTATCATTCAAGTTAATTATTGATTATTTAGTTCAAGTCGATTCCTAAATCTACAATTACGGATTTTGTTCCACAAAATGTGCTTCCATAGGTATTAGGATATTTTCCTCCATCGATCTTCGGCTTTTTCAACTACGAATCTACCATCATGTTTTATTTGAATAGAGATAGTGATATTCAAATCTGTACTTTGAAGATATGTTTGTTAGGTTGGTCCCATTCATCTACGTAATGCATACATTAATCCAGGTATCAAAATGAAGGAAATAAAAATAATTATGAAGTTACAATCTGTAGATATTTTTATTCAGATATATGTTTTATTTTCTCATTAACTTATTTTTAATATTTATTTAACAACACAAAAGGTCAATCCTAACTACAGTAGAAGAGTTTTTTTTTTAATGTTATCGTGACGGAACATGCTCTAGGCCCACCTGATGTTAAGCGGACTAATCTCTGCCTATAACAGATGCATTTCGTCACAAGTCACGATTTGCACTGCGCCCGTCACCTTGAGACATAGTTATTAAGTCTCATGTGCCTGTATATTTTAAGATTGCTGGAGTTTCCCCTGTTAGGAAGATACGATCACACCTCACAGATTCCCCGAAATTGTAGTACGGTTCCTAGAACAAGTGGTGATTCGCACATATAGCGACACATTTTTTTCGCAACACTAAAGGCGCCAAAGCTTTTACGATGCACCCTTAGCGGAGCCAGTTACAAACCCAGAAAAAATCCGACAGAGATGCGACTGGCGGCGGCTGGCGACGACACAAGTGGCTATTGTGTAACCGCTCTTAACGAAACAATACCAACTAATTTGAGATTTTGTTAGAGCGGTGCACCGTCTGTTCAATTAGGTACAGTTCAGCCGTACCGTTCATTCCGGTAGCGGATGGAAACTCAATTGTGGACATGAACCGTTACTTTTGTTTTCCTCGATATCTCTAAATATCGGTGCGGTCCTTTGATACTCAGAAGTACGTATTGAATTTACCTTCATGAACCTACGCATTTAATGAAAATATTCTAGATGAAGCTTTTGACTTAACTGTTTGCATTAACTAAGCTCTAGGGGTTTTATATTTGATAGGTATTGAATTAAATCACGCCACTCCATGATACCGTGATCTGTGAATTATGTAATCCGATTTATTAAAACTACCCAATATCCTACAGCGTGGGGACTATTATAGCCCGACGCACATAGCCCTCCCGCTGTTTGTTTTCCGACATTAAAGAGCATCCCTTTGAACGGCAGCGCAGCGTGACGTTTTCTTGCATAATCCACCCCTCGGTAGTTAGCTCTGGCGGCGTCTTTCTTCCCGCACATCCCTGTGTTGATTGCAGCGAGGCGCGAAAGTCTTCTCGCGTCCATTTCATCGGTAGCTTTGAAGGATTATCCGGATATTGTCCAGCTAACGGGACCGTCCCTGCACAATGGAGCTAGCACGTATCGTTGCGCATTATCCCCGGACAGGCGACCGCTCGCAGACAGCGCCATTGTTGCAAATTAACAACGAATTAGAATCTGCTTTTGAAATGCCGACGAGTTATTTGAAAGCGTAACTAGGTGGCACGCTACGCCGCCGCCGCGCCGGTTCAATTACGTCCACACAAAAACCATCGCCGAAGACGTTCAGCATATTCAATTACCTACAATGGGTCGTGTAGAACAGTTTATTCTGTCATCGCATTCTCGTCTGATAATTTTGGGTTATCTGCTGGATAAACAAAACAAATTTGCTCAGACCCTAATTACACATTTCTAAAAAAACTGGCGACAGTCGCCAATATGTGAAATAGTCACGCAAAAAGTGGTAAAGACTGCGAGTTTTTAGCGTGACGTCACAGGCGTCAGGGCGGACAGGGGGCGGCGCCTGCTCCGGGAGAGTCACTCAAAAACTGCATTAGGACTAACACAGCAGGCTTTTAGCACTCCTCGCTATCAGCCAAGAGGAGGTTATCTAGCGGCGGTGAGCACGCGGCACCCGCCGCTGGCGCCGCTTTATCGGGTTATGTAAACAGACTTTTACAAGTGACTTCACGTATCGCGACGGCAATATTTGCACTCGGGATTTCGCTAGATAAGCCACAGCTTCGAAAACCTGAGCTTGCAAACACGATTTGGATGAGACGCTGAAAAAATGGTGCCAGTCAACGTTTGACCAAAAATGTCACCGTCACTTACGCAAACTGTGTTTGTATCGGGTTTCGTGTAGATTGTTACGGTATGCACTCGACAGTTACCGCTAGGCGCCGCGCCGCAGCCGCCGCCGGCCGCGGCCGGGCCGGGGCGGGCGCATCGCTCTCCGGGCGGGCGGCGCCGGGCGATACACTAGTGCGCTTTACCTCTAATTGGCCTGTCGCCAGACATGTCACGCCACATGTGCGACAATTATCCCTTACAAGCTATTAGCGATGTCGGTGATGTTTGCGGAAACGGATGTTTAAATTGCATTCTCAAAACGAGATAACGAAGTTCCGTGTGAGGCAAGAACATATATTCGGAAAAATACAATCTGTATTTTACAGTTCGTATGTTACGAGTAGGTGTAGATAAAGAAATGGACATAATGATAAGATTAGAGCCGATTTATGTAAGGTTGCAATAAACAGCATCGGGTTATATCAAATAAACTTTTATTTACTTACTTATATGCATATTTCTTTGTTCACAGAATGACAGAATAACAAAGCTGAAGATCGATAATAATCCGTTCGCAAAAGGATTCCGCGCGTGCGGTCAGTCAAAGTGCAAGCGGAAGAGCGTCGAGCCGGGCGACAACAGTGCAGAGCCATCTAGCGGCGAGTCTAGTGAACCCAAGCGGCCATGCTCTGATGCTGCTTCCTCCTGTTCAGAGGAAGGGAGTCTTAGATCATCGTCACCAAGGTCACCACCTCTGGTGGAGTCCCCTGCTCCCCTAGTGGCGCCACCTGACAGAACTCCCCCGCCGTTCTACCCCCCTGAGCTGCCGTATATGCATCCTCTGCATATGCCAATGCCGCTAGGACTGTGGCCGGGCGGGCCCATGCCCGGGTTCTCGTGGGGTACACCGCTGCCGCCACCTCCCGCCGAAGCCCCACTCCCACCCATACCAGCTCCTGCACCTTGTCGACGTGTCAAAAGTTTTACGATAAGCGCTCTTTTGGGGGAAGGTTGAGGTTGATATAATCACTATAAATTTTCGATATTAATGAATTCTTATGGTAAAACTATACCGCTAACTTTGTAGAAAACAATTTAGACTACATTTTATTTATATTATTTTAGTCGTCTTAAACTGAACGGTAATTGTATAAAAAAAAATACATTTGCTGCGAATAGAAAATATGTGTGGCACAGAAAAAAATACCTATTGTTCTTTTTATTCTTTTCTGTTGTCATTACGTAAAAGCGCTCTTCTTGTAACGTGTTAGGTACTAACTTATGAAATTGTTTGAGTTGCTAATAATTATCCCTAGGGTCAATATTAAACTATACTGTAAATAATTGTTGGTTGTTTGGGCATAACTCGCAATATTTACTTACCAATAATGTAGACATAAATAATTTAATATTTACTTAGGTAAGTGACTCTTTGATCTACCTCGTGTATAGTTGTTGTAAAATATTATAAAATGCACTAAATATTTTTGTGAATAATTGTGATAACAGTGCCTTAGCTTTATGTTTATCTATTGTATTATACAATTTCCGGCATTATACATCAACAATGTAATCCATTGCTGAGTTTATACTTATTAATTAATTTCTTACATATCTATAAAATAAGATAAAATATATATACCTACCTAAACGAATTTAAGATTATGTTATAAGTAAAATTATTCTTGTACATAAATTGTATATGCCAGTCATATTATATTGAATTAGTATGTAATTACCAACATTTTATTCAGCATAATAAATATTTTATAATATAACTAACTTTCATTCACATAATATGCTAAGGTACCTAGTATTGTTACCTAAGGTGATTACAAGATGGGTAATCTCTTCAGCAAGTCTTTCATGGTAGGTACTACCACAGTGTCAGATAAGAATATCTAGGCGGAAGCCTAGAAGCACAGTACAGTGCAATATCTTTAGCTTTGTTTGTAGGGACTGGAGCAAGTAAAACAACTGGGCAAACAAGACATAACTACTAATATGCGTAACGAGACGCAAACAGGACTGTGAGGAGCGCAATGTCAAGAAGAATGAGAATGGTGACACTGCCGCTTTAACAGACAGGAGTTACACTTACCATCAGGCGAGCAACATGTCTATCTTGTGACTTCATAAAAACAATTGTAGTTATATATTATAAAAAATCTTTTACACTATGGTAGCAGGGCATTCTGCATAGGTGTGCCAAAAAAATCTAGTGATATTTTGTGGCCAAGCTTCCAGATAATATTGTTTCGGCAGCCATGCTTCATTGGTCACATCCCATTCTGGGCAACCAACTGCCATATTCAAGGAAAGATGAGAAAGCTATCAAGGAGTATTTAATGTAATAAGCAGTAATGCCTATTTTGGATGTATCCATTCAATCAGCACAAATAAAAAATGTCATAGAAGATATAGATACATTTAATCTTATATAGTAAGAAGTAGGTACAGAAATACACATTAGATTTAAAGCGTTTCACAACATCAAGAGAACATTGACAAAAAATTCTATATGGTGCAAATTTGCTATGTTTTGTTCATTGATGCTGACCTTAACCAGCAATGAGGTTTTGAAGCTCTTTGCTGAGTTCATTGGTGTCAATATGGTTAGCACTAGATTGTGTTGAAATAGGGACACTTGGTTCTCGGTTGCAAGCTTTCTTGTGAACAAACCAGTGCAGTCTCTGGCATTCCCGGTCGCAGTACTGCACAGACTTGCATTTTGAACATTTTTTTGCTGGTTTCTCTTCACCACAGGTACTGCAGTATGGTATGGCATCAACAAATCCACGCTGACCATTTATAGTGCAGTTGATGACAGATAATGCTGTAGGAGGATCTTTACTGGTTAAAGATGTAACCATTTGATGGAATGTAGTACATTCCCTGAATGGGAACTCTCTAACACAGTCTTTAAGGAATGCATCCATCAAGTCTAGGGAAACACCATCTTTTCCTGGCTTCAATAGCTTCTTAGCAAATATCTCAACAATATCATGTTTCTTCTCTTCCTTTTCCGCATTAGATTTATGCTTGTCTCTAATATTATGGATTTCACGAATGATGTAGGCCAGATAATGGTACTTAAAAGACATTACCTCATTTGTTTCATTACCTTTAGTCATTTCCTTTTTACAAAGCAACTCTAGAGTTTTACTAACTTTCTCTGCCTCATTTAGCAGGGCAGGTGCTTGCTGAAGGTTTAGGGCTAAGCGTACAGGGTGTATGTTCACTCCTAAGAAAAACTTGTGTAATGGGTCTACAAGAATCTGAGGTAGGTATGGTTCAGTTTGTTGTCCTTGGGGAACAGAGTAATAGGCTATCTCCGTTCGGGGCACGAAATTGTTGATAGTAGCAACGGTATGGTGGTTCCCGACGAATGCTGCCATCTGTGACGCGGTACGTCCTACAGAGTTAGTGGCAGTGGGCTTGGCGCCGGCGTCCAGTAGCAGTTTGCACACGTCTGAACTACCCGACAGTGCACCAAAATGCAGCGCCGTATAGTTATATTCGTGTTTTCCGGAATTCACGTCCGCGCCCTAAAACAACATTTGAAATTTACAACAATTGAACAACACAACACGTAACAATGACAACGTGATTGCCGTTCTAGATATACGTACCCTATCGAGTAGTAATTGCACCATTTCCTTGTTCCCTTTATAGGCGGCGTGCTGGAGGGCAGTCATACCATTTTCGTCGAAGAAATCGACGGGTCCTTTGTGTTGACCCAGTATGTTTTTAAACTCTTCCAAATCATTTTGACCTATGGCATCAAATATAATTTTCTCTTTTGTACAATTTTCTTCTGTTTTTCCTTCCATTATCGAATATTTTACACTTATAGCATAGAATTATTCCGGAAAAATTGCTAATACAATATACAGATAAGTATGTATCAAAACAACCTAAAAGTTATCCGTCAGACTGTCAAACTAACTAACCACAGATGTGACAGATCATGACAGAGGGCATAGACATAGGGTGCGTACCATTTGAAGTTAAATTCGCCAAAAACGATCACACTCCCAAAAAGTTGTTCCACTTGGGTATTGGCATTATTTTCGCCATAAACGCTATGAGGCTACTGGAACAGTTTGAATTACCTACATCTAATGTCAAAAGTGACAGAAGTGGCAAAGAATGTCGATCACTTTCTATACTGATCTGGACCTGACAAAAAAAATCTTTGTCTTGGCATTATTACCAGTTCGTTTGTTGTGTTAAAGTATATAAAAAAAACCATCCCATATTTATATTTTTGACCAAGGGGTACATTATTTAATAATAAAGAAATGTGATTGAGGTTAGGATTTACATGAATATTCAAATTATTCAAATGAATATTCAAATTATGCAGATAAAGAATTGGGAATAGAAAAAAATACAATTGAATGCTGTACAGATACATACTTAGTTATTTTAAAACTTGCCTGACATTCCTGCCCTATGGTATATGCTCGAAGGTTTTTTTTTTCATAGGTAGATAACTCAAGATATGTAGCTAGAATCAAGGTCACAGTTTATGAAATGATATGCAATCAGCACAATGGACATGTGTGTATTAAATCATTGTTTTTCCATCAGTCATCATCAATAAATTTAAGTTATTATAAACTACTTAGCATTACATTTACAGCCTAAACATTGTCAAAAATATATTCATCGCATAATTACATATGATCATCATCGTTAGAAAATTTGTTAGTACAAACATAAATGTACATAGATGTTAAATATAATTTTTCCCATAAAAAACACCTTAAAACCCTTCGTATCTGAGAACGCAAACTGAGCTGTATTAGAACAGGCGTGTTAGTCACCAAATAAGCAACTCATTACCGGAAGTTAATAGTTTAAAAACAGTTTGAACACAAAACAAAATTACCGGGCCGATCATACAGAAGTAAACTGTGCAAATACCACCTTTATGCAGATGATACACAGGTCTATTATAGTTTTAAGCCAGAAAATACATCAGAAGCATTAGAACAAGTTAATCATGATTTGGCCGAGATTTATACGTGGGCTAGTATGAACTCCCTGATCCTCAATCCGTTAAAATCAAAGATGTTGATACTAGGTACACAAACTCAAGTAAGCAAAGTCATGTGTTATAACCCAAAACTTACTATCAATGGGACTGATATACCAATAGTAATGGATGCTCGAAATCTGGGTCTGATTTTTGATAGTGACATTAGGTTTATTAATCACACCAATGAAAAAATTAGGAACGCATTCTATAAACTAAAAATATTATATTCCATAAGGAAACACATTTCGGAAAAGGTACGCATACTGCTGTGTGATTTATTGGTTCTATCTCCTTTTAACTACTGTTGTGCGGTATATGGACCTAGATTATGGGCGAAAACAGAACTTGCAATCCAGCGAGTCCAAAACGCGTGCGCACGGTTCTGTTTCACCATACCCAGAAGAGAGCACGTGACTCCTTTTCTAGTCAAACACAATATACTGAATATGAAGACTAGACGAGAACTTCACCTAGCTTGCCTGACCCAGAAAGTTATTTGGAGCCAAAAGCCCGAATATCTTTTTGAAAAATTTACATGGACCAAGAACATTCACACATTAAACACTCGCTCTAAACACACCAATTGTTTGTGGATACCAAAACACACTTCTGTGAGATTTAAAGGTTGCTTCAAATACAGAGCGTCAAAAGTGTGGAACAACCTTCCTCCGCCTCTGAGACAAAAAATTAGTCCAAAAAGATTCAAAAAAAATATTAAAGCTATTCTACTGGTCCGGCAAAAAACCAATTTTTTAGCAACCTTTAAAACACGAACTTAAATCACCAAATTTGTCACCCACAACTACACGCATACACATTTACTCATACACAATACAGATTCACTCACACGCACTGCCACCCCACACACACATACACACACATCACAACATTCACACAGACACTCACGCTTATTTAATAAATATTTTTTATTAGTATAGTTTTGTTCAACTGTACTTACAGTTTTATGTGTAGCTGTTTTGTAATTATAGTAATTATTAAGAAACTCTACGTAGTGTGATCGCTCATATTCATCCTCATTTGCTGTACCTATCTCGGCGAACACCAGCCCGAGCATAGGGGTGCACTGAAAAACAGCGTCGCGAGTGCATGAAAATGTCACGCGGCTTATGCTGAGTGTAACCCTTTTGCCCGCAATATTTACGAATCACCTCATTACATTTTAATCTTATTCTGTATATATATGTTATTTGTGTGGCAATAAATAGATATTTCATTTCATTTCATTTCATTTCAAGTAAATAGATAAAAAACAGTTTGAGCACAAACCAAAATTACCGGGCCGATCATACAGAAGTTAATAGTTTAAAAACAGTTGGTGCCACTAGGAGTATGTATGATCAGTGATACTAAACGCGTATACTATTTACGGTGTAGTGTGGTAGCTCTTAAAACATATGACAAAGCACAACGAAACCCCGCACTGCTTACAGATGTACCTTGTGCGGGACTTTTTTTAAATGTTTTTGTGACAGGACAAGCTCTAGGCCCACCTGATGTTAAGCGGACTAACCTCTGCCTGTAGGCACAGGTTAGTCCGACAGATGCACAGATGCATAGACAGATGCACTTCGTCACAAGTCATGAATTGCACTGCGCCCGTCACCTTGAGACATAGTTGTTAAGTCTCGTGTGCCTGGCCCCAATTTCACTGGCTCTCAAGGACTGCTGCCGGAACACACTGTTAGGTGCTTGGCGACAGATTTTCTATTTGAGGGTGGTCGCTAGCCAGGTGGGCATTCGCTAAATGCCCTTCCACCATGCGGTGAAGCTCAAGCCCGCGGTGGGATTCGAACCATGGACCTGCTACGTGGCCGTCCATAGCCAATGCCACTGAGCTATCATTGCTTCTACTTGCATCATACGCATTTCGCGTACTTCGAATGACCTTCATCGAAGAAGTGATTGCCTTTCCTTGAAAGTGGTAATCAATTCTTCGGCCAAAGTCATCCGAAAATCGCGCTTGGGGCACCTCGGTTTCTGCGTTTTGTAAATAATATACGCGTTTAGTATTGTTACATTTAGCAGCCGTCTGAACACCTTTTTATACCACATCTGATTCCTCTCCCTAACGGGAGCAGCCGATAATAGCTGGTCCTTCTTGTCGACACCTCCCATCGTCAGATTATAGTCCAGGATCACCTGAGGTTGGTATTTATATTTACCATACTATTTACCATACATCCCACCTCCCCAGAATGTATTGTAGATAACATGGCTACTAGTCCATTGAAATGTTACAATTTTTTTTGGACCGAATATTGCATTTCTTAGAGGACGCAATTTTATTTTTGTGACATATTTGGGGGGTCAATAGAAGCTTAACCTCAAGTTTGTGGGGTCGCCACCCTTGTCCCCCCGGCCGCCATCTTGGAAAAAGGGGTGAAAACACCTTTTTCACGATATCTTGGAAACCATGCGTCTCACAAAAAATTCGTCAAGACATAATTTGTAGAAAATTGTTTTGCCTACAAATATGTTTATATACCTTTTTTCTGTAATTAAAAAATTAAAGAAGTCAGAAAAATTTTCTTTTTGTTCTATACTTAACTTTTTTTTATACACTTTACACAAACAAATATCCGAGACCAATCTTGTGGATGATCTTTATCGGAAAATTTTCCTTTATGCTTTTTTTTAATTTCATTCATTTAAAACGCTGTTACAGCGCTCCAAAAGTTGACTGGGTTCGTCAATGCTCATGACAATCCGGTCAAAACGAAATGTTTCACTTATTTTATTTTTATTTTTTTATTGTAAATATATTCTTATTTTTCTTTTTGTTAAATTCGTACAATTTAACTTAATCATTCCTCTTCATTACAAACTCCTATAGACATTATTGTTAATATTTATAAAATATTTCTCACTAAATTTTTATAAAATATTTCTCACTTTGCTTATAACTTCTTTAATTTTTAATTGAGGGCAAAAAGTTATGTAAACATATTTGTAGGCCAAAAAATTTGCTTACTAATTATGTCTTGACGAACTTTTTGTGAGACGCATGGTTTCCAAGATATCGTGAAAAAGGTGTTTTCACCCCTTTTTCCAAGATGGCGGCCGGGGGGACAAGGGTGGCGACCCCACAAACTTGAGGTTGAGCTTCTATTGACCCCCCAAATATGTCACAAAAATAAAATTACGTCCTCTAAAAAATGCAAAGCTCATGTAACATTTCAATAGACTATACTAAATTGGCCTCCCGCCACAATGTGACCGAGATGTCCCTGACTGACTGATACTAACTGCATCATTTCGCCTGGACGTAGCATTGTTTTTGTGACGGGCTTGATCGCTTCAGGGACAAACTCTCGGTTCAGACGTAGTGTGCCGTAGCAGTCTGTCCTCTGTAGCTTCAAGTAACGCACCAAGAATGGTGACTTGTAAAAGTTGTCCATTAGTAAACAGTGCCCTTTGTTTAGTTATGGACGAACTAATTCAAGCACTATTTGTGCCGTGGCATTGGTCGGCGCCGCCGCATCTCCCGCAAGTCCGTCGTCACTCTGGGTCTCTTGGCCGTCAGTCTGTTGGTCGTGGGCATGACCTTTCCCTGTGTAAATCAAAAAATTCCAACAATAGCCGCTGTTGGATTCACACAACTTGTAGGATTTGACTCCTACTTTAGCAGCTTTTGTTGAAAATTTTGAGCGAATGACGGGCGGCCATCTCATTTCAGTAACGATTCGTCGATAGCTACGTCGCGTGAATGAAGGTAGAGACTACTAAACCTTCTATTCAGTAGCTTTAGTAGGGGTCCTAACTTCCTCAGCTTCATGCAATCCTCGGTCAAGTTATCGGTCGATGTACCACGCACTTTCGTGTTCTCGCCTAAACTCCCTATCAAGATTGCCATAGAGTCTATTACGCTAAATATTTACTTCGACTCATCACTGATTTATTGACATTATTTCTGCATATATAAAACTCGACTATAACTACTTTTTAGGCAAACGAATAAATCATAATTTCATATTTGTAAAATGTACAAATCATACGAATCCGACTTCAAAAATGTTAATTAGGCCGTACTCCACGTGACGCCACTATCTTTATTTTCGATAATTTGACCACATTTGTGTCTATGGGTCATATTATAAGTGACACCATTGATATAGGGCGTATTCTATTTGACGCCAATTTCGTTATTTTCGAAAAAATTTTGATCACATTCTGCGTCTATGGTTGTGATCTGTTTGTAACTGTTCTCCCCTGTTCCATTAAGGATAAGAACGCTAAGAATACCACTAAAATTTGCCATTTTTGTCTCTTTTAACATTAGATGTAGGTAATTCAAACTGTTCCAGTAGCTTCATAGCGTTTATGGCAAAAATAATACCAAGACCCAAGTGGAACAACTTTTTGGGAGTGTGTGATCGTTTTTATCGTTTTTGGCGAATTTAACTCCAAATGGTACACACCCATAATATGCTATGCTGTGCTAAGCTATCTATGAATAAATATGAAAATTAATCGAAGTCGTATTTAGGGTATGTTCCATTAGTCGCTAAGAACGTATATTTCGATAATTTTGATCACATTCTGCGTCTATCAGACAGGCTACAGGCTACTACATGGCCGCGTTCCAAGCCTCAGAGTGTAGTTGTCGGTTGCTTTAACTTACTCGAAGGTTTGGAACGACTGGGCGGGTCTGGGTTTATTCATTAATAGTTGCTTTGCCTAGCTTGCATGCCTCGCGCTGCTTGTTTTGGATAAACTCAGGCCTTCCTTACTCATCCCGGATGGGTAAGGAGGCAATGGTCTTGGGGGAGAGCGCAAGTCGTGATGATCCCTAAGGCAAGTCTGACGGTTACCTTCTCGTGGTGCTGCCTGTTATTGGATTATTTCCTTCCGAAATAAACGCAACAGAACACCGTCAGGCGCCGCGTATTATGTTATCTATATGTGTATGTATATGTATATATTGTCTCTGTATATATTACTATTATATGTGTATATATTTTAGTTCACAGGGCTATTTAACCCCTTATTAGTAACAAAATTGTAAAATGCTCGGTACAGACCGGGGCCGTATTTAACTGTTTGTCATCTGTATTATACGTGCTAAGGTGCCTCTGTAAGACAGATGACAAAATAGACTTACGGTGTATAAATTGTAGTTTTAAGGCAAGGCTACAGATAATTTGTCATGTTTATGAGTAGATGAAAAACAGTTTGGCGGTGTGTGTGTTAAAATAGGGACCCCTCTAACTGGCAAACACCAGCGCCTACTACCGTCAAACATATTGTTACATAATCGAAAATAACCGCTGTCTTTTATTTGGTAGTGACCCCTGTTCCGATAACTCACGTTATTGGAGGCGGGGACAAACTGGCTGGACTAGTTCCAAAACCCCGATGATAAGTGTATCCTTAGACTTCGGGAAAATACCTCCAAGGTATTGTCAGTCTTCTGAACTCTAAACTTCCGGAGGCTTGAGTAGAAAGATTGAAGCCTGTCCATTCCCAAAAATTCTTTGCTTATGATCACAACTATAATTATTCCCTATTATTATACTAAATGTCGAAATCTGTGAAAATGACGAAAGCAAATAGAGACGCGAAAGGAAAATTCACCAAAGTTATGCCTGAGGATCGCTCGAGCGGCATTATTATTGAGAGCCGAAACAACGGCCCTTCTCAGGGCCAAACTCCACCGGGTCCTTCGCGGGATCTGTCGGAGGTGTCCATGGGGGACGAAAGGAGGTCGGACGTGGAGTCCATGTGTGAGGAGTCTTGTGACGAGGGTGACAGCCGGAGGAAGCGGCCTTACTCCTCGTTCTACGCACCCGGATATTTGGAGTCGGAATCTGAGACCGAGGGGACCGCGGCCGCTAAGGTCAATACGGCGCGGAGAGGTAGAGCGAAGGGCACCAAAACTGGCCCCACGCGAGAGGAGTTTTTGAAGCCACCGCCAAAGCCACTGGTGGAGCAACTGGCGGAGGTCCTGCAGAGCAGGAAATACAAAAAGGGGTCGGCCGCTGTGGCCGCCGGAAGTCTGCTCGACACCGGAAGCGATTCTGATGTCCTTGCCGGGTTTGGTGACATCAGCACACTAAACGCCCAAGAGCTGAGGGCTCACGCAGGAGGTATGCTCGCCTGCATTCTAGAGGTTGCCAAGAAATCTGGCAACCTAAAAGGCGAGTTCGTTGCTCGCCTGAAGAGGTCCGCGTCGACCCTGAGGGAGGTTGTCGACGCCCTGGCAAGCAGGAGTGAGGCGGAAGAGACGCGGCGACTAAGAGCCGAGAATAGTCGCCTGCGCCTCGAGATGGAGGCCTCCAAGGCAGAGGTGAAGGCGCTACGTCGCGGCTTCACCGAGGCCAAGACCGAGGCGGCTGCCGCAACGTCTGCTGCTGCAGCAGCCGCTGCCGCCGAGACGCCGGCCCCCCCTGCTGTTGTAGTGGGGGCAGATATAGTAGAGGAGATGACGCGGTCCTTGACCACCACGTTCGGGCAAATGCTCAATGCCCGACTCGCTGGTATCGAGGATCGCCTCCTGCCAGCGCCAGTCCTTCGCCCGCCTCTCCGAGCGGACGCCAAGAAGGCTGCAACAGCGGTTGCCCCCCCACCCCCGAAACCGACCCCTCGAAAGCGGGTTGGCCGGGTCTCGCAAGCTGCTGCTGCGCCCTCGACTTCGGCTCCCATCGCCCCCCCCTCGACTGCGGCTCCCATCGCCCCCCCCTCGACTGCGGCTCCCATCGCCCCCCCAAGAACGCTTCAAACTGCTGTTGCCAAGGCGGAAACCTGGGCAACGGTAGTTGGAAAGGGGAAAGGCAAGGGGAAGGGCAAAGCGTCCTCCTCGGCAACGCCCACTCCCGCTCCTGTCCCAGCAGCTCGTGCCCCCCCCTCCGCCGTGAAGCCGAAAGCGAAAAAGGCTACCCCTGCCGCCGGACCCAAGAAGGCGAAGGCGCTGAAAACTTCCAAATCCGCGGCTGTTGTGCTGACGCTGCAGCCCGAAGCCGCGGAAAAGGGCGTTACATACAGCGCCATCATTCAGACGGCGCAGGAGAAGGTCGATCTCCAAGGATTGGGGATCGACCGGATCAATTTCCGCCAGACGGCCACCGGAGCCAGGATGCTTGAAATTCCTGGCTCCCAAAGCAGCGACAAAGCGGACAGGCTCGCGGAGAAGCTCCGTGGTGTCCTGTCCGAGGTGGCCAACGTCGCGAGGCCCGTAAAGTCCGTGCAATTGCACGTGACGGGCCTGGACGACGCCGCCACAAAGGAGAAAGTGGCGGCGGCGGTCGCCAAGGTGGGCGGCTGTGACGTACTCCACGTCAAAGCCGGGGAGATACGTCGCAGCTACGGCGGGACCGGATCCTCCCTTGTATCGTGTCCGATTCCGGTAGCTAAAGTGGTACTGGCACAGGGCAGGATCTTAGTGGGATGGAGCTCGGTGCGAGTGGTGGCACTGGCGGCGCTTCCCATGCGCTGCTTTAAGTGCATGGGACTCGGGCATACGCGTCCCCAGTGTCCCTCGTCGGCAGACAGGGGGGACCTGTGCTTCCGTTGTGGAGGCGCAGGCCACAAGGCGGCGAGCTGCCAGAGGAGGGCCCCGCACTGCGCGATATGCGCAGAGTCGGGGCGATCAGCCGAGCACAGGATGGGGGGACAAAACTGTGTCCCCCCAAAGACGAAGGGACAGGCCGCCAGGACCCCGGCCATCCCCCGACCGGCCGCCAGAGCCGCACCTGAGGCTGCTCGCCGCGCGGCGAGCATGGAGGTTGTGACGTCCGATTGATATGGATCAAGTCGGACAGCACAACCTCCTCCAGACTAATTTGAACCACTGCGTCAGGGCTCAGGATTTGCTCATGCAGTCCCTGGCGCAGTGGCGCATCGATTTGGCGGTCGCTGCGGAGCCGTACTACATCCCCCAGTCCCATCCCTACTGGGCTGGGGATCTGGACGGCTCCGTAGCCATAATTGGACGTGCCGGTGGCGGCTCCCCCCTCTCGGTGTCAGAGAGGGGTTCGGGGTACGTGGTGGCCAAGTGGGAGAGGTATGCGGTAGTCGGCACATACTTCTCCCCCAATAGAACCGTCGCGGAGCTGGAAGGATATCTAGACCTCCTGGCCGCGGCGGTGAGAAGGCAGGCACCACGTCAGGTCCTCCTCATGGGGGACCTGAACGCCAAGGCCCAGGCCTGGGGCAACCCCTCCACTGACACTCGCGGGGAGATTGTCAGGGAGTGGGCGGTTGCCGCAGGGCTGACCCTGCTCAACAGAGGGTCAGTCCACACGTGCGTGCGACACAACGGGGGGTCCGTGGTGGACGTTTCGTTCGCCACCCCGGAAGTCGCAGCACGTGTCCAGGCCTGGAGAGTGGTGGCGGAGGTGGCGACTCTCTCGGACCACAACTACATACGGTTCGAGATCGCCACCTCCCACCAAGGAGGGACTCGGCGCGTGGATGGGGCACTCTTCCCGCGCTGGGCAATTGGTCGCCTCGATGCCGAGTTGGCTGAAGAGGCGGCTATGGTGCAGTCGTGGGTTGCCGGCCCCATGCACCCGGAGGTGGCCGTCGCGGCGAGCCGGTTCCGGGAGGCGGTGACGGCCGTCTGCGACGCTGCCATGCCGAGGTCCCGACGCCACCCCGAGCGCCGCCAAGTTTACTGGTGGAGCTCGGAGATTGAGGATCTCCGAGCGCGATGCTCGGAGACGCAGCGCCTCTACTACCACTGCAGGAGGCGCCGCCACGGCCGGACGGACGACCAGCTGCCGGCGGAGCAGCTGGCGGCCGAGCAGCTCCTGTATGGTAATATGAAGAATGCCAAACAGGAGCTGAAGATGGCCATCGGCCGGGCTAAGGCCCTAGGCTGGAGCGAACAGCTGGAGGGCCTCGACAGGGACCCATGGGGGCGCCCGTATAAGTCTGCCCGGAATAAGTTCCGGGGCAGAGCGCCCCCTGTCGTGTCGCGGAGTCCCTGGAGCCAGAGCTCCTGGAGAGGGTGCTGGGGGGGCTATTCCCCGACAGCGACCCCCACTACACCCCTCCACCGATGGCCACCCCGTCCTTCCAGGAGGAGGAGGACCCGGCCTCCATTCCGCCTATTTCAGAGGTGGAAATGGAGGTAGCAGTCTCTCGCCTGAGTGGCAAAAGGACTGCCCCGGGACCAGACGGGATTCCCGGGCGGGTCCTCAGGATCGCCCTTAGGGAGATGGGCGGTCAGCTTCGGGAACTATTCGATGCGTGCCTCACGTCGGGTCAGTTCCCGAAGCTCTGGAAGGACGGGCGATTGTGCCTGTTGCGGAAGGAAGGGCGAGACGCCGACTCGCCCGCCGCATACAGGCCAATCGTGCTGCTGGATGACACGGCGAAGCTACTGGAGAGAATAGTGGCTTCCCGTGTCATCCGGCACCTGGGGGGAACTGGGCCTGACCTTTCAGAGGCCCAGTTCGGATTCAGGGCAGGGCGGTCGACGATAGACGCCCTGCTCTGGATCAAGGGGTGGACGCAGGACGCGGTCGGCGGGGGGGAAAAGGCGTTGGCTGTCTCGCTAGACATTGCCAACGCCTTCAACAGCCTACCGCACGGGACAATACGGGAGGCGCTCCGCTATCACGGAGTGCCCCTGTATCTGCGTGGGCTGTTGGCCGACTACCTCCGGGACCGCGAGGTCCTGGTGGAGGGACGCGACGGTCTGAGGCGACGTCGCGTGTCCTGCGGGGTTCCACAGGGGTCGGTGTTGGGACCGCTCCTGTGGAACATTGGCTACGACTGGGTGCTCCGCGGCACGTTTCCCGCAAGTATGCGGGTTGCGTGCTACGCGGATGACACGCTAGTCGTAGTCAAGGGGAGGGACCTCGGGGAGACGGTGCGGCGGGCCACGGTGGCAACAACACTCGTGGTCGGCCGCATACGTGCCCTGGGGCTGGAGGTTGCCCTCTCCAAGACCGAGGCCCTAATGTTCCATGGGCCTCGGGGGGGACCCCCTCCAGGAACGAGGATAGACCTGGACGGGGTCCTGGTCCGGGTTGGGACCCAGATGAGGTACCTGGGTCTCATCCTGGACGGGCGGTGGACTTTTGGGGCCCACTTCACTCAACTGGCCCCAAGAGTCGTAGGCGCCGCAGCCGCCCTTGGGAGGCTGCTGCCCAACGTGGGCGGCCCGAGCGCCACATGTCGTCGCCTGTACTCCGGAGTGATCCGGAGTATGGCCTTGTACGGGGCACCTGTCTGGGTGGACGCCCTCGGTCGCGCCAATAAGGCCCTGCTGCGTCGTCCGCAGCGGGTCATCGCGACGAGGGCGATACGCGGGTACCGGACGGTGTCCTGGACGGCGGGATGCGTGTTGGCCGGTGATCCCCCCTGGGAGCTCCAAGCGGAGATCCTCGCCGAAGTGTACCACTTCGTGGCGGCGAGGAGATCCCGCGGGGAGCCTCCAGCGTGGGAGGAGGTCACGCGCATGCGACGGCAGGCGCGGGCCGCCCTGTTGCGGCGGTGGACGGAGGACCTGGCTCCACCGGTCCCTGGACAGAGGACGGTGGATGCCATTCGCCCGGTCCTTCGGAGGTGGGTAGGGTGGCGATTCGGGTCGCTCACCTTCCGATTGGTGCAGGTGCTTTCCGGGCATGGATGTTTCGGAAGGTACCTGCATCACATCGCAAGACGTGAGGCGACCCCCGCCTGTCACGAGTGTGGAGCGCCAGAAGACACGGCGCTCCACACGCTGGAGGAGTGCGCCGCGTGGAGTCCCATGCGGCACGCCCTCACAGCGGTCATAGGCGCAGATCTGTCGCTGCCGAGCGTGGTTAACGCTATGCTCGGCAGCGACGGATCGTGGCAGGCGGTGGTCTCTTTCTGCGAAGAGGTGATGGCGCAGAAAGAGGCTGCGGAGCGGGCGAGGGAGGACGACGTCCTCGCAGACCCGCTCCGGCGTAGACGAACTGGGGGAAGGAGAAGGCGATTCGGGCGCCTTCTCGCTCTTACCTAGTGCTGTGCGGATCATCGGTGGAGAGTCGGGGGATTCTCCACTGGCTTGCACGATCCCACACGTCTGGGGGATGGCCCTAATGAGCTGGGTCATCCCTCCATTGGCCGGGGCCCGTCACCGGTGACGGGCCAACCGCCGGGGCGAGATGGTGATTGCTAACGTTACCCCATCTCGCCCCGACTAGGCGGCAGACTGCTCATCCCGGGTTTTTAGTGGGTAACCTCACTTACTACCCCCCCGTGGGGGTAGTAAGGCCCCTCAGGCGAGGACTCCCACATAACCACTCTGCTCCCCCCGGAGCCGGGTGGTATCCATAAAGGATTTTCCCGGGTCAAAAAAAAAAAAATAAAAAATAAAAAAAAAATAAAAAAAAAAAGGTTTGGAACGACTGTGTGGGGAAACCTAAGCCCCTGGTTCCCCCTAAAACCGCGGCCGTCGTAGTGACGCTCACCGTGGAGGCTGCGGAGCGGGGTGAGACCTACGAGTCCGTCCTGAAGCGGGCCCGTGCTGGCGCAGACCCCACCCAGCTGGGGATAGGAGGCGTCACATGCCGTCGGACCCAAGCTGGGGCCCGAATTTTCGAGTTCCCGGGGGCTCAGGGCGGTGCCAACGCGGACCTCTTTGCCACCAAGTTAAAAGAGGTCATTGCGGACGCGGCTAAGGTGGTCAGGCCAGTGAAGTCTGTGACCTTGGAGGTGACCGATCTCGACGATTCGGTCACTAAAGAGGAAGTGGTGGCGGCGGTCGCAGCAGTAGGTGGTTGTGATGTCGCAGCGGTGCAAGGTCGGGGTATCCGGCCTGGTCGCGGAGGCATGGGCACCATTCGCCTCGAGTGCCCAGTCACCGCGGCCAAGGTCGCCCTCGCCCAGGGACGGCTGTCTGTAGGATTCAGCTCCTGCAGAGTCCGAGCACTTGAAGATCAGCCTCTGCGCTGCTTCAAGTGCTTCGGAATCGGACACACCAGGGCCCTCTGCCCGTCCGAGGTGGACAGGGCAGACAGCTGTTACCGCTGCGGCAAAGCGGGGCATAAATCCGCCTCCTGCACGGCTACCACGCCGCGCTGCGCAGTGTGTGCCGCAAGCGGCCGCCCAGCGGACCATGTTATGAAGGGGAGGAATTGCAATCCCCCCCCTAAGAAGGGCAAAGCGCAGGCGCCGACCCGGCCTGCCGTGGCCACCGCCGTCCCTGAAACGGGACCTCCGGCGGCTATCGAGGGGGGTGCGATGTCCGAATGATGGATAGGGCCGAGCATCGCATCCTCCAGGCGAACATCAACCACTGCAAAGCGGCCCAGGACTTGCTGATGCAGTCCATGGCTGAGTGGTTGGTGGACGTGGCGGTGGTTGCCGAGCCATACTCGATCCCTAGCCGTTGGCTGGGTGATCGGGATGGCTTGGTCGCAATGGTGTCGCGGTCTTCCACAGACTCCCCTCCCCTCTCGCTCTTAGAGAGGGACCGGGATATGTGGCCGCCGCGTGGGGAGACATAGCCTTCGTGGGCGTCTATTTCTCCCCAAACCGCCCTCTATCGGACTTTGAGAATTTTCTCGAAGTCCTCACCGCCGTTGTCGGTAGGGCGGCGCCGCGTCAGGTCGCCGTTTTAGGTGACCTCAATGCCAAGTCGGTGGTCTGGGGTAACCCGGCCACCTCTTGCAATGTCCGAGGAGTCGCCGTTGAGTACTGGGCGGCCTCTACCGGTGTGTCCCTCCTCAACAGAGGGACGGTCCAGACATGTGTGCGGCAACGGGGAGGGTCAGTGGTTGACGTCTCGTTCGCCACCCCCGTGCTAGCCGCCCGCATCGTTAACTGGCGGGTGGAGATGGTGGAGACCTTGTCGGACCACCGATATGTGCGGTTCGAAATCTCCACCCAGAGCCCCCGGAGGACGGTCCCATTGGGCCGTTCTCCCTTTCCACGGTGGGCTCTCACCCGCCTGGACCGAGAGGCGGCAATGGAGGCGGCGTTCATCCAGGACTGGCTCACGCCTCCTGTCGAAGTCCTGGATGTGGACTCCGCAGCGGTTCAGCTCCGGGAGTCCCTGACTGAGGTGTGCAATGCTAGCATGCCTCGGTCTCACCGTCCACGTCCCCGCCGCGCCGTCTATTGGTGGACGGAAGAACTAGCAGGGCTCCGAGTCGCCTGTGTGGCAGCAAGGAGGGCCTACACGCGGAGTCGACGGCGCAGTGAACGAGACGAGGCCAACGAGGACCTTCTCTACGCCTCCTACGTTGAGGCAAAGAGGGTCCTCAAGTCAGCAATGGGCGCCGCCGATGACGCGGCGAGGGCAGAGATGCTGGAGGGCCTTGACAGGGACCCATATGGCAGACCATATAAGGCGGCGCAGAACAAACTGCGCCCCTCTGGTCCCCCGCTGACGGAAACCCTGGAGCCGACACTGTTGGATGGGGTGGTCCGGTTCCTGTTTCCAAACGGGTCCAACTTCGCCCCTCCAGTGATGAATCCCCCGCAGGGAGCGGCTCCACCGGAGGAAGAGGAAGTTCCTCCAGCCACGCTGGCGGGATTCGAAGGGGAGGTTCTCCGTCTCCGCGCGAAAAGGACGGCTCCTGGACCGGACGGCGTCCCCGCGCGGGTGGTCGCCATCGCCGCACTCCAAATGGAGGAGAGGTTTCGGGACCTATTCAGCAAGTGCTTCGCATCTGGAAGGTTCCCGAAACCTTGGAAGGAGGGGCAGTTATGCCTCCTCCGGAAGGAAGGACGCCCGGTGGACTCCCCTTCGGCATACCGGCCCATCGTTCTGCTGGATGAGGTCGGAAAAATGTTTGAGGGGATCGTAGCCAATCGGGTTAACGACCATATGCGGAGGGTTGGGCCGGACCTGTCGGACGCCCAATTCGGCTTTCGAAGGGGGCGTTCGACCGTGGACGCGTTGGCCCGACTCAAAGGCCAGGTGCTGGAAGCTACGGAGGCAGGGGACGGGGTTTTGGCTGTGTCATTTGACATAGCCAACGCCTTCAACTCCGTCCCCCACGCGACAATCTTGGAGGCACTCCGCTACCACGGAGTGCCTCGGTATCTGCGGTGTCTCCTGGCCGACTACCTGGGGGACCGAGCTGTCCTGCTTGTAGATCGCACGGGACAGCTCCGTCGGTACGATGTGGGGTCCGGTGTTCCACAGGGTTCTGTCCTGGGACCACTCCTGTGGAACATCGGCTTCGATTGGTTGTTGCGGGGAACTCTCCTCCGAGGCACAAGTGTCATATGCTATGCAGATGACACTCTTCTCACCGCCCGGGGGAGAGATTTTCGAGAAGCGGCGAGCCTGGCCTCGGCCGGTGGATCCCTAATTGCGGGAAGAATTCGCCGACTGGGCTTAAAGGTGGCGCTGCACAAGACCGAGGCCGTGTTCTTCCACGGGCCTCGGCAGCGCATTCCACCTGACGCCCACATTGTCGTGGAGGGCGTCAGGACCGTAGTGAAGGCCCAGATGAAATATCTGGGCCTAGTTCTCGACAGCAGGTGGCGCTTCGGTCCGCACTTCAGTGGGCTGTCGACGCGCCTGCTGAAGTTTGCGGGGGCCCTATCGTGGCTCCTTCCTAATATAGGGGGACCAAGAGGACGATGCCGGCGCTTGTATGCCGGCGTCCTTAAGAGTATGGCCCTTTACGGGGCGCCCATCTGGGCTGACTCCCTCCGAAGAAGGGAGAACGCCACTGCACTCCGCAGGCCCCAAAGGGCCATTGCACAGCGGGTGGTGAGGGCCTACCGATCAGTGGGTTTCGCGGCAGCATGTGCTCTGGCTGGCACCCCTCCTTGGGAGCTCGAGGCGGGGGTGCTCGCCAGAGTATACGAGTGGACGGCGGGACGTAAGGCGCTCGGGGAGCGCCTCGCTCCGGAGGTGCGGGAGGCCGTCAGACGTGAAGCGAGGGACGCAGTGGTCAACCATTGGGCAGAGGACCTCGCTACCGCCACTTTTGGCCGCCGTACGCTGGACGCCCTCGGTCCAGTCCTGCAAGACTGGCTCGGGCGGCCACATGGTTTCCTCTCGTTCCGTCTAGTGCAGGTGTTATCCGGGCACGGATGCTTCGGATCATACCTGCACCGGATCGGAAGGGAGGAAACACCAATGTGCCATGATTGTGCTGCAACGGAGGACACGGCGCAGCACACCCTCGAAGTGTGTCCGTCGTGGTCCAAGCTGCGCCGTGGCTTAGTCGCCGTAGTAGGGCCGGACCTCTCGCTTCCCAGCGTGGTTAACGCCATGTTGGTGGGCGAGGGGGCCTGGGCAGCGGTCGCCTCCTTTTGCGAAGACGTTATGTCCCAAAAGGAGGCGGCAGAGCGCGCAAGGGAGGAAGATCCCTCTGCGGCGCCATTGCGTAGGCGAAGAAGGGGTGGGAGAAGACGACAACTTTTCCCTCCCGGTGGTGAATAGCGAGAGACAGGCGCGGGGGCGCCTTCTCTCGCATTGCACTTGTTCACCACCTCCGTCGGGCGGGAATGGCCAAGCATTCCTGGTCATTCCCGGGCCCCTCTCTCTCTCGGGAGGGGCGTGTAGGCCCCGCTGTAAAAGCGGGCGGTCGTAGAAGGAGGACTGGACGCAAAGGCTCTGCCGGTCTCCCAGTCCTCCTCCACACAAACGATGCTGGAATGTCGCTGGGTTGTTTAGTGGGTATACCGGTCGTCTACCGGGGAGTCCCACATACCCCCTCCATCCCCCGATGGGGGGGCATGCGTAATGCATTTTTCCCAGCGTCAAAAAAAAAAAAAAAAAGGTTTGGAACGACTCGGTTGTTTTTTAACCTCAAATATCGATTTTTGGCGGGGAACTAGCAAAATATATAGAAGTTTTATGATGTTTGAGAAGCAATAACTACCGTTACCTGCAAAATACAAAAGAGTGCCTATAATTCTCTCAACAAGAAATGTCAAGATCATGTCAGTTAAAGATTCAACCATTTAACGACAGTTTTTGATAGTTAAAAATTTGCGCTCTACTCGAAGGTTGTGAACGACGCGACGTTAGAGTGAAAAGTTCCACTCCGAGTGCACTCCGAGTGCCCTCTAACCGAGGTTCCGAACGACCCCCAGATGGTTAGAATAAACGGCAATACTTCTTTCGGTTCTTCTTTAGAAATAGGAGTACCGCAAGGATACATTGGAACCTTTTCATGATTATGGTGTTTCTATTTTAAATAAAAGTTAGGTTTATAGGGCTTGTTGACCTTTGCCCAAGGGTCTCTCAAGACGAATCGTATTTTGGGTTTGTTACCTAGCCATAGAACGTAATAATACTACGTATAGAATGGACACTCCTCTCCCCCCATCAAAACGAGCCTTCCTCACCCCGCCGATACTGAGCTGTCGCTGAGCTGACTTGAGTACGGGACGGGACTCGCGCACGATGACGTGACGACGAAGCGTGACGATTGTACGAGTATTTTAAAAGTTGAGTATGGGGCAATCTTGTGCTGTTTACGGTTGCTTGTCAACTAAACGAGAAAAGGATAGGACCATATCATAGTAGAAAGAGGGGGGAAGTACCTAGGCCATCTCCGGCCCAATCCGAGATATAATTACCTAACAAACTTGTCTCAGGGTTGTCACTTTTAGCAAAAATTTAATTCAGCGCCTAGAAATTGGCAAGGGTCGGGTAGTTGTATTTTTTACTTATGTTGTGTGGGTTCAAAATATTTATTATTATATACATATGTACATTATACAATTCAAAATATGATTTTCGCTTACCACGCGATAGTGCTTGTAATTATATTTCGAAACATTAGTATCTATTCTAAAAAGTGAAATAAAGTGATTAAACTATTACATAAAAAAACATCGTTAAATAACCTCAAAAACTAATGCCTGTCTCTTAGACTATAATTAATATTTGTTGTTGTTACGAATGGTTACGATTCGACCGCTCTATTTATCTGATTCACAATTACAATTTTATATCTGTAAGTATTTAGGTAGTTACTATACCTACCTACAATACTGAGAAATCGGCATGACTAAACGTAAACAAAGCAATAGCGGCATATCAATTGACATATCAAAAATACCAAGGTAATACATTCTAGTGTGTAGCGTTCTAAGTAGGCCTGCCTACTTCGTCTGTCTGATAGAAAACTACCTAATAAAATCTATAGGTATCTCACTTATCATCAAGTTAAAATTATAGGTATGCTAGAATAAGTGACTTGCTTACCTTTCCTGTTCAGTAGGTAATCTGAACAGAAACAACTATGAAATAGATGAATTGTTTAAACAGCCAAACACACAGCAGTTCTCCTGCGATTATCACACATTTTTAATTTATTTAGAGGTGCCGAAAAGCCGTGACGCTCAAAGTTTGTGCGGTGTTAGCCCCGGCTGGCGCACTGAGAAACGGGTCGAGATTGTTTTAGAGTGTGCGTGCGGGACGCATAGTTACTATGGCGCACACATACAAGCCGGGCGCGGTGCCTTTGTATGAAGATAACTTACTTCCCCACTCTTTCTACTATGACCATATAAAGCACTTTATGATTCTTTATTATACGAGAAGAACATAAATTATTATTGTGATTGTAATTATTATCATTACTTGTATAAAATGTGAACTCGGAATGATACTTTTTGCATAGTGTAGGTGTCTATTATTGTATAAGTAATGGAGTTAAATGTGAAGTAATGTTACCTACTCGTTTGTGTGTTGCATTTTCCTTCGTCGTACATGGAGTTGGATTGTTGTGCTTGTAAATATTTCTGAAGGTACTAGGTGAGGTACGCATAACCTACGAAATCTAATAAGCCATAACAACAGCATTAAAAGATTGTTAGGTAGGTAAGTACAACAATTATTCATACGATGACAACCTTAGACTTCACGCACATATTAACGCGTGTACAAATCAACATTTATTGTGTAGTGTCTGTGTAATAGGTAGTTGGATCGCGGCTTTTGTATAGAGAGTGAGTCGAGTGTCCAGGCTGTGACCTAGCTTAATTTAGTTCTGTAAGCCGACGTGGTGGTGTCAGCGCGAGCTAACTTTACCAGGTGCGTCATCTAGTGAATCTTTAGAAACTAAGTGGTAGTGGTAAAGCCATAGAGAAAAGTAATATACCGGAAAGGTAAAGCGGTGAACTAACTTTAACTCCTATTTGAACCATTATTGCTGCGGTTTTAAGGTTTCCAAAGATATGTATTGTAATAGGTATCTCTGAAAACTTTATCGATCGACGATTTCGCCCCCACCAAAGTCAAATTCAAAATCATTTAATCAATTTAGGCGTTTACGACGCTCTTATGATGGTCAATTACAAATTTTAATATTAAAATATTCTAAATTTTACTGCCACGCTCAGCAAAAAAATATGTATAGAGCCACTGAGAGTAGAACAGGCAAGAAACTCGGTCTTATGTCTTACATTAGTTACAAGTGAACTAGTACTGTAGTAGCCGGATAGTCCACTGCTGAACACAGCCTCCCCCAAAAAGGAGGGGTTTGCCATAATCCCTACGCTTGGCAGACATCTTGAGGATCGCAGTTTGACACCCCACGGGCTTGTGTTACAAACTATATTAACAAAATATCTCAATACTTTTTTAAATTACCTAGGTGACAGGCGATAGCTTGGCAGAGGCGGAATTGTCCATTTTGATTAGTTTTATTATTTGAGTTATTGTTTGTCGTTTAAATAAGCACAAACTGTGTGGTAGGATTTCATAATCAAAATGTTTTTCACGGACAACTTACTTGTATGTCCTTAACCTTAAACCTTAGACCATATTTGACCCAACCTTAGACTTTAGAAGCGCTCGTAGCGAAGTTTACTTAGCTGTTCTTAACCGATCAGCAAAGTTAAGCAACGTCGCCCGCGGTCATAAGTTGGATGGGTGACCGCTAGTGACATTACTACTGAGCGTTTCCGTGCTGCGGAGGGCACGTTAAGCCGTCGGTCCCGGTTGTTGTCTTAGGATGGCAGTCGTTAAAGCATGGTGGAAGGGCATTTTGCGAATGCCCGCCTGGCTAGCTACCACCCTCAAGTAGAAAATCTGTCGCCAAGCACCTAACGTGTGTGTTCCGGCAGCTGTCCTTGAGAGCCAGTACTTCTAGGTTAGCCTGAACAACATCTTCGACCACATCATCACTTACCATCAGTTGAGATAGGGGTCAAAAGCTAACCTATCATGCATAATTTTTTTTTTTTTTTTAATTCTTTATTACTACTTGAAACAGAAAAGGTCCCAAAATTTATCCTAGTAATCCTTTTTGTATCAAAGACCTGGAAGAAGTATTGCCATTTATTCCAAACTGGCCATGAAAGCATATGTGTTGCCTGTCTCACATATATGACTATAATATTCAGAGCTTTTCCACGAATACCATAATGTGAAAGTTTACGAATCAAGAGTGCGGTGCTCTACACAGAATATAAGCTTATAGCGTCATGTGTGTCAACTCTCCCATATGAGTGAGGTAGGTAAGGTTCTCATTCCATATAAGTCCGTATTATCCGCAATAAAATAGGATAGAAGTTGTTCCAGCATAATTATTTCGAATACTTTAATCAGAATAGGAAGAACAGAAATCGGTTTATAATTGGAAGGATCAGATTAAGCCACTCACAATACTAGAGTTCAAAATTTCAACTTTGTTTGATTAAATCGGGAAAGTTTCCTCTATCGACGAAAAGCTTGCATATTGTTATTATATATAAGGTGCAAAAATGCAAATAATAGACTCATAATTTACTCATGTAACCCACCATTTTTGTTTGCTTGGTTTTTTTGTTACGGATGCTAAATTGACATATTATATTGACATAGGTTGTTATGGTTCAGTGTTTACATTATATTCAAAAGTGTATTATATAAGTACATAACCCGAGTTAAATATTCTATTAGTAAATAATATAAAAGCACAACAATTTGTTGAATATTTAACATGCTAATTAGTCCGTTTTTTTTTGTTTTTGTTTACAAGTACAGTTAACTTAATCTATATGACACCATTGTGGAAAGGTTATCGTCTCTCATTATACAGGTTAATCTCCTAGTATGAGAGACAGTGCTACATCGAGTTATGTAGCATGTTCTGTTTGGTTCAAGAAACATTATTATTATGTTTTTTTATGTACGAAGTGATAAGTTGTCAGATCAGACAAGCGACATGTACTCAAACATGTTGCTTATCGGATGGTAAGCGTCACGCCTGTTAATAACAGTTGCAGTGTCACTGCTTCTGCTTTACACCGCACTGGACTCTTCTCTGTGAGACGTTGGTACTTTCAACTTTAATTTCACTTGCTACCGTACCCCTCACGCCTAAACACAGTAGTGTTTGCGCGCTACAGCTTCAAGGCAGAAGACCTGACACTACGGTGGTAAATCAAGGTAAATCCTGCTAAAGAGACCAGCCACCTGGTGAATAGATGGTGCTAGCGAAAAGGTACATACTTACATAAAATAAAAGCCCGCATCTGGTTAAGTAGGTAAGTATAAATTTATTTAAATTATCAAAGAGTCATAATGGCTGCTATGACTTTTGATCATACCTAACACAAACAGCTAAGACAAAAATGTAGACACCATTTTTACATCAAATTTCTAACATTGTATACAGAGAATAGCATACTATACTATTAGCGACTTTAAATTCTATAAGATAAAAACATTTAGATTTTTTAAATGTGAATAAGGAGTAAAATTGTAATAAAATTGGATATTTTCGCACTTTAAGACCAAAAGCAATATATATAGACACTACACATCAAAAAGACTGTACTTATTCGCATGTGTGGAGCATTACTCTATCCTGGAAGATCGTGTGATATCTTTCCATCTCATTCTTTATACTATTTTAGTTAATAATTTAACATATTTTACAATTCATCAGTCCGCATTGCCCAAGACGGAGTGATGAAATGCAATCAAAAATAATATTTTAATAACAAGTAAAACAAATTAAATAAGATTTTGGAGCACCAAAATTATTTCTACTTTTTTTTACTACGAGTACAGACATTCAAATATGAATTTAAAGAGGATATAAGATAAATAGACACATAGATGAAACATTTGAGAAAAATCTTAACTCTAAACTACTTTTGAAGTGTGGGTATATGAACTTACAGTTCGGTTAAATATATTTAGAGTACCTAAATATTGATCTACGGTTTCTATTATCTACACAGCATTTTGTGTTTCCTTAACATATATTTTTCCTTAATTAGTTAATTCAAACATATTATTTTTATAACAAACTACCTCAAAACAGCTACGTATTTAATATCTACTCGTACATACTGTGATATATTTTATGGATAATCCTTAGACTAAGCTATATGCAGTTCAAGCAAATAACACTACAATACAATTTAAAGTCACAAAGTATATTTTAAACGCGAAGTAACTGTAGCCTGGGTTGATATAACGCCTAATTTTTTAAAAGTTTATTTATTTTTTAAACCTTTATGTTTCTATGGTTCCAAATGTATACAGTTTTTTTTATTCGTATAATAACTAGACATATTATTACATTTCTTCTACATTATGTATAGAACTAGAACTACCTAGTGTTATTTTTCCATTATTTAATTCTACAGTTTATTTCTACTGAAACAATGAAGAATCCCTAAATTTATTAATGCTATTATACACGTTTCGACTAAGGTACACAATTTCACTAACAATGTAAGTTTCTTCACAACATTCTAGAACATTTATAAGATAGGTAGGTACTTATAAGTTATAATATGAACCTAAATAACGACACGGAAATAAACAAATCAAAATTGAATATGAGTAAAGTTCAAGCCATATCTGTTTTAAAAGAATAACGACAATATGGTCATCATTATTGATTCGGTATATCTTTATACAGCTATGGATATATTTTCATAAAATAAAAACACGGAAAGATAGCTAAAACATTAAAGTTAAAGGATTTTAAGGATGAAGGGGTTGCTATAACTTTAAATTGTTCCAGCGTCAACCTTAATGCTCTTTTTATATTATACCTATTGTGACTTCTACTATTCTATATAACCATATATACCATCTAAGCTACGACTAAAACATCGACGGTTTTCTGAATCTTGATTGAATTATCACTTATTTATATTAATTTCATAGCAGAGTAATATTTGCTAAGTAAAGAAAGCAATTGATAGTTAAATATTTGATTAGATTTATATAAGAATATTATTAAAATGAATATTATATTCAGACTACCTAAGTAACTTACCCTAAATTATCCAGGTTTATTTACCTACATACATATACAGTCATTTATACAGCTTCACGATCATACTCTATCTTTATCATACACTACTTTAAACACCTGTCTATAACATCTACCTACTACTATTAAATACTATCATTTAATATTATATAAAGACTTGGAAGTGGTAACTGTCGCGGCGAAAGCAAAGCGTTATTTAACTCAACCTTATTCACAACAACGTCATCGTCACCAGTAACAGCAATATTATATCATAATCTTAATTAATTAATTAAATTAAGCATATATTTTTAACATATAATGACACTACATTTCAAAAATTCTACACATAGTCTGATATAATACTACAACACAACACCCATAAAGTCCATAGACGCATTCATTCAACTGCGTCTAGATTATTTTTCGACGTCTACCGAAGCGTTATTTTTCTACACAAGCAACGAATATTAGGCCAAATGTGTCACTTATGGAAATAATTACTGGAGAATGCCTAAATCGTTACGTAGGTATTTGGGACAAAATTCGCTTACTAAGTTCTAGAAATTTGGCCCTAAAATTATACCTTGTGGAACCCCTAAACATCAAATCCACAGCAGTTTCTGGCAGCATATGACAAACTATTTCATCACGTTGTTAGTCACGATTTATACTCCGCAAGACTTACAGTTGAGCAAATAATAACAATTATGGTTATTGAAAATCGCTCTAAGGGATTGATTAGTATCGGAAGCATATGCTTTGTTAGACATAGTAGACGTCAAAGGAAAGCGATGCTCAGACGAGCGCGGGGGCCGTTGACAGTACAGGAGCGGTGGGGGCGGCGGGGCTCGTTGGAGTGTGCACGGCAGAAGTCAGCCTCACTCCCCCGGACTCGGACACCACCATACCATTGTGGACGGTGCCGTGTGCTACGGTGTCTGCGTATGGAGTCGTCAGGATCGTTAAACGCTGAAATAAAATTAAAGAAAAGTAGGTATGTAATATAATAATCAACCCCTGCCAACAGCCAATTGTTGTTGCTAAGATTATTTATTTCAAGACAATGAAATGAGTAGGTGATTGAGGTATAAACATTGATGTAAACCACAAAATTAATATTCCAAAATAGTTTTCATATAAAAAGAGAAAATGTTATTGTATCTTTTGTGCTTTTGGATTTATCCATATTGACTTAGCACCTAAATCATTTTTTTTTAATTTGATCAATAGCTACTGCTTGGCGCCCTCGCAAATTACTTAGTAAATCTGGATAAAAAGTATTGTCTCTGTTAATCCCACATTGAAAGGATTTATATTGGTACTAATTTCGATGAAAATCAGTTCGGCCGTTTAAACTTATGCATTTCCAATGTTAGTAGCAATAAGGGTCGATTTATTTGCTTATTTTTGTTTAGCTTTACTTCTTCATAAAATAATAAGCAATGTTGCCCCTCGAGGTTTCTAAATACACAGTATAAGAGTTCAATAAAACTTACCTCAAAAAAAGTTCCTTTAGTAGTCAGCAGCTTATAGATCGCCACAGTTGGAATACACATGACACTAGACCCAGCGATGGCCCATCCCAAGGCATTCGCCCAACCCGGATACACGTAGTTCTCATATTGCAGGGGTTCGTAGTCCAGAAGGCCGTACACAGTGATGAAGAGGAGGAATATAGGAGCGGCAAATCGCCAGCATACGCGCCAGTACAGGCCTGGTCGGAAACCAATCATGTCGCGGATGTCTTCGCAAAATCTCTCAGTACCTAAAATAATTGTTTATATTAAAACTACAAAAGTTAGTTTGAGGAAGTTTCTGAAAGTCTCGAACAGTCGTGAGTTTGAAATGATGCAATTGACAAAATAATAGTAGTTACTAATATACATAGATTGAGGAATAGTGATGAGTACCATCTGGAGTTTTGTCACGCCGTCGTTAGATAAAATATATATAAGAAAAAATACAAAATAACTTCGTTTGTTTCGTAGATAATTCTAATAATTTCATGCACTCTTTCTAGTAATAGCATGCCAATACAAACAAACAATCAGCTACGATAACACATGTACACATATTTATATTTGTATATAATAGCCCTGATTTCAGTAGAGCAGGAAGATACCATCCACTGCACTCATAATTAAATTATACTTAATACTAATTAGCATAGAATGATTACCATAGATCCAGGAAACAGCGATAGCTTCAAAGAAAACGGCCACCAGTATCGAGTATCCTGCGGCATATCTGTCCAGCAGTTGAAAGAAGTAGAAGCCGCCTTGCGTGCACGACGCTAGACCGACGAAGAAGTAGAGAGTGAAGAGACAAGCCACAAAGATCTCCCTGTGACGCCCGATCGGGGGAAACTCATCGCTCAGAGCCGTGATGATAGCTTCGGAGCCGCCAAACTGTAGTAAAAGGTGCAAATTTTATTATAATTATGTCATTTTTGTGCGAATCCTCGACGTGTTTCAAATATTCGTTTTTAAATAACTATTAAAATTAATGGATTGCATCATCGTAATCAAGTTTAAAACGAATTGAAAAATTAACAATATTTGCAGCTAAATTCATATTGGCTGCTTTAGTAATTAATTAAATTTAATTTAAGAATTAAATTAATAAAAAACGAACTTTGATATAAAAGAACGATAACTGAATTGGAAGAGCATGAGCATGTTCTAGCAGCCATACTCAAACTTTATTTTATAAGGGCCACAAACACGTTTCAGTCATGGTGTCGAGGGAAACATTAAAAAAATATTTAGGTCTTAATTAAAACGTTATTCCAATTTAATGATGTAGTTCCTTTATTATTGAAAAAATAAGTTTAAATGTTTATATGTTTTAATGCGATTTTTGATAGTGTGAACACTTTTTCAAAACTTTATCTGGCTTGTCGTTACATGCTATCCTTATAACATCGTCCAGATGAGAATCTGTAAGTGTGTTTCTGTAAACATTCTTTGTTTATTTCATTTTTGAAAAAGACGATTCGCACACATACGTAGTTCCAAAGAAAGTTTTTTTTATGCCTGATAAGTCAGCCTTTCACCACTATCTCACCTGATGGTAAGTGATGATGTGGTCGAAGATGTTGTTCAGGCTAACCTAGAAGTACTGGATCTCAAAGACAGCTGCCGGAACACACCGTTAGGTGCTTGGCGACAGATTTACTACTTCAGGGTGGTAGCTAGCTAGGCGGGCATTCGTAAAATGCCCTACCACCATGCTAGAACGACTGCCACCTTTAGACAATAAACGGGACCGACGGCTTAACATGTCCTCCGATGCACGCAAGCGCTTAGTAGTAATGTCACTAGCGGTCACCCTTTTAACTCATGACCGCGGCGGACGTTGCTTAACTTTGCTGGTCGGTTCAGAACGGCTAAGCAAACATCGCTACGAGCGCTTCAAAGTTAGTAGGATTTGGGCACAATTTTGGACGCTTTTATATTTTTGGGGTACAATAATAAATTAATCGACGAAGTCATCAAACAACTCTGAGTAATAACAATTTAAAACGAAAGCCAACCCTGAGATAGTCGATGTTTCTAAATGCCAAGGGTTTTCTATAAGTAACAAACATTTTTATTAATTTTTCATAGATTTTGGAACCTTATTCGAAATTCGTTTAATAGTGCAGTCTGAAATTCTGTAGCAGCTTTTTGCCGAAATGCTAGGATCGTCTTCTGTAGTTTTTGTCAGAGTTCTTTATCGTCCTTTGCTTCAAATACAAATACTTTATTTGCCATATTGGAGACCATATTATTTTCACCTTGTAAACTCCGATTGAGATTATTGAGTTTTTTCGTAATATCTAAAAAGGCTAAAATACACCACTATTCATCATTTTGTAATTCAGGGTACACTTTATTATTTTGCTCTAAAAACAGTATTATTTCATGGCGTAAAGAAAAAAACCTTTCACCGAGGCGAGGTATGAAAAAAGGACGTCATTGTAATCACTTCCCAATTCTTACAGAAGGATTTTAAATCTTCTGTGGTTTAATTATCTTGCTCGTATATAATTGACAATATTCATTACTGTCTTAATTATAGCTATTTAAAACACGCGCCGCAATTTTTTCTTGGTGGATAATGCAATGAATAGTTATTAAATTGATCAAATTATATCTCTTTAAATACCGAAATAAATCCATTTTTGAAACCATCCAGGTATATATATGATACTATAAGTATCAAGGTTATCTGTGCCTCAGGTTTAATCTTTCAATGGAAGGAATTAAAAAAAATACCTGTTTTAAATTAACAAACATCGAGCATTGCGATGTTGCTGGAATCGAATGTCTAAGTATAAAACTTGCACTTTTTTAGGTTATCTAATATATATCATCGCGAATAAATTTAGAAATGTCTTTAATACGTCTCATGTAGGTTAAATTCGAGAGCTGTAGTTTTTTTTTATATTACATAGTATTTGCTTTTTGTTACTGTATTTATCAAAATATATATTTGCAGCACTGACAAAGCATTCCTTTACTATTTCTGCATCGGTAAATGGTTTCATATTTTTACCGAGAATGTAACAAATTTCATATGATGCAATGATCTTTTAAAAAACTCAATTGTCACTTCTCAAGGGCGATCCAGGAGGACACGCTTCGTTGAAAGATTTATGTTTTGTGGTAAAATGACGGGATATATTGTATTTCTTCAAAATAATACTTTCACGACATATTAAACAAGCCGCTGCATGGCACGTAAAGTTGGGCATGAAATTCAAAATGGTTTACAATAAATTTGTAACTTGTGATGGGCCAATTACAAAGGCCCGGCGGCGGGCCGTAGGTTGAGTATAGTGGTTCTAGCCTAAGAGATTGTTGGATCATGGACTCAGATCTCGCTCGATACTAATTGTTGTGAATTTTTAACATATGTTTACGAAAAAGTAGAGAACGAGTCTGTTTACGTAAACCGCCCTTAAAGTATACTAGGAAAAAGCTGAGCTTTGTGAGGACTCGCGTTTAATTTAAAACCTGATTCTAGTGGTGTCATCTAGTATTAAGTAGATTAACTACGATGTATTTGAGTATTGAGCTTGGTTCTGTTGCAACAATGTTAAGTCTTTGGTTTTCTAACAGGTGGCGTTAGTAGTACAATAACATTCTATCCAAAGAATACAAATTTTAATGTTTTTTTTTAATGGTTATAAAATTATATTTTTTTGACAGATGTCAAACAATAGGTATGAAGTTAAATTACTATGTTAAAGCACAACTCTATGGGCGTTTTTCAGTTAGGGGAAGCCCGGGCAATACGCATAATGCGGGTAAGAGGAATAATCGATTTTTCTAAATATCGGCAATAGATGGCGCGTCGAAACTTGTCACTACGATTCGCCATGCGGTCGGCGACGCCATGACAGTTTGATCAAAACAACGCAGGCGCTCGTTTGTCGTGAAGTGAAAAAAAAAGAATTTGTGCTATTTTCTTACGATTTTCGGAAAGGTTTGTTCATTATTTATTTCAATATGTATGTAGTGTATAATTTTATGTTTTATTTGTCAAATGAAACATTATTTAAGCATAATTTGTGATATTAAATTCTTTCGTAACCTACATAATAACATTTAAATTTGGTTCGTCGATCTAATATTGCTGTTGTGGGCAAAACGCATATGGGCAAGACGGATAATTATTCGTTTTACCCGGTAATTTAGTTTTCACTTTTGTAATATAAATGTCTTTTTCAGATGGTTTTTAAATACAAAAGAAAGAGTGAGAGGGCATCGTGGTCAGAAAAATCGTTGGAGCAAGCGGTAAAATCTGTAAAAGAAGAAGGAAAATCTATAAATTCGGCCGCAAAAACATTCGGTATTCCATTTACTACCTTGCATCGACATTTAAAATCAGGAAGCGTTTCAAAAAAATTGGGCAGGTATGTTCCTATTTTCACATCAGAGCAAGAAGAAGACTTGTGTGCTTATCTGAAAAAGATGGACAGCCTATTTTTCGGCCTGACTCGTTCAGAATTTTTGGGATTAGTATTTGAGTATGCAACAAAGAATAATATTGCTCATCCATTTAAAAATGCCAAAGCTGGAGATGACTGGTTTGCGGGTTTTAAGCAACGACACCCAGAAATTGTGTTAAGGGCGCCCGAACCGACATCATTGGCAAGAACGAGAGGTTTTAACAGGCCCCAGGTGGAGTTATTTTATAGAAATTTTTGGCAATTAGTAGAGAAACATAAATTTGATGCGACTACAATTTATAACATGGATGAAACAGGTGTAAAGAGTAGCACTAATAAACCGCCTAAGGTTTTGTCCATAAAGGGTAAAAGGCAGGTCGGAGTAGTGAGCAGTGCAGAAAGAGGTCAATTAACCACTGTTATTTGCTGCTGCAATGCAGCTGGCACGTATGTTCCACCCTTTTTCATATTTGCCAGGAAGAGAATGCAAGAGAGACTCTTAGACGGCGCTCCTCCGGGTTCGCATGCTACTGTGAGTGACAACGGTTGGGTAAACGGCGAAGCTTTTTTAAACTGGCTCCAATTCTTTGCTGATACAGTCCGACCAAATGAAAACAGAAAGATTTTACTATTGCTTGACAATCACGAATCCCATAAATATTATCCGGCTTTGGAATTCGCATCGAAAAATAATATTGTATTTTTGTCCTTTGCACCGCACACAACGGACCGAATGCAACCACTGGATGTGGCTGTGTATGGACCGCTTAAAAAATATTTTGAGCAAGAGTTAAATACATTCCAAAAATCGCACCCAGGTCGAATCGTAAACCAATACGACATGGCTAAACTGTTCGGAGGGGCATACATTAAAGCTGCTTCAGTCCTGAATGCAGTAAATGGGTTTAAGAAACCAGGAATATGGCCGTACGATCCAAACGTATTTGGAGAAGAGGATTATGCTCCTTCAACAATGACAGATCGTCCTTTAAATGAAGCTCAAAGTTCTTTGAATGACGCTCCTTTAATGATGACTGATCGTCCTCTCAATGAAGCTCAAAGTTCTTTGAATGATGCTCCAACTACGATGACTGAAAGTCCACGCAACTCTGTATCGTCTGCTGTAATCCCCAGTGCTACAGATTTTTTGCCGACACGAGCTGAGAATGAGAATTCACCGCCCTTAATGACTGATTCTACCCCGGAGCAACGACCACCTACGACACCTTTACCTGACCCTGCTCCGGAGATAGAACCACCCACAACACCTTTAGCTGATTCTACTCTAGAGCCAGGACCATCACAAGTGTCTACAGGAAACCTTACGCCAATGCAAATAAGACCCATACCAACAATGGCTGCTCCCAAAACTAATCGAAAACATAAGAGGCAAAAATCAGAGATATTGACATCCACTCCTGTTAAAATGGATCAAGCTGCTAAATATGAAAAATCAATCAACAAAAAGACTAAAATATCTGAATTAGCTAGTTCCAGCAAAACTAAAATGAATAAGAAACACACTTCAGATGTAGCAGGTTCAAGCTAATGTAAGAGGAGAAAGACATCTACCAAAACTAAAAACAAATATCCTAAACCTGATTTCTATTGTTTGGTGTGTACTGAGAAATACACTGAACCGCCGAATGAAGATTGGATTCAGTGTAGCCAATGCCAAAATTGGGCGCATGAAAATTGTTCATCATATTCAGGTGTAGGTAGCTACTTTTGTGACGAATGCCAAGACTGAGTATGTTATTTTTAAGTTATCCTTTTTGCCCTAGCAGCATATCCGTCTTGCCCGACCCCTGCGGGCAAAAAGGATAATAGATACTTTTTTATTTTTATGGTTTTAATAGATGAAATTGTTTAAGTTTTTATTTTTTTTATAGCTGTTTCCAAAGTTTATGAAACAAAGTACAAATTAAAAGTAAACAGAGTTATGTTGATTACATACGTCTATTTTATTTTATCACCTTTCCTTAACATATGCGTTATGCCCGGGCCTCCCCTAAATGTGCCACAAAATGTTCAAGTTGTGAGATAGGGATATAATTATTCGTAACTACTCGAAGTAATTGTATAACATTATAGATAGAAAGATAAAGAAGAGAAGAATAAAGCACTAAGTGAAAAAATTATGTAAGTATGATTATCATCTGTATTGGTTATGAAAAATTGAAGATGACTTTATATGCATGATGAACAAGGAATTTTTTTTAGTCGCATAATTCAGAATACCTTACCGAACTATCCAACCCAAGTGTTAACAGCATCATGAAAAATATGAGAGCCCAAAAAGTAGATCCCGGCATCGTGGCTATAGCTGCTGGGTACACAACAAAGACCAATCCTGGGCCTTCGGTAGCCACATCCTGGACGTCTTTGCCTGACGCATGGGCCATGTAACCGAGAACACTGAAGATCACGAAGCCGGCGATGAAAGATGTGCAGGAATTGATAACGCTGGTGAGGATGGCGTCCCTGTGGAAGAAGTAGAATATTTACTAATTTAGGTAAGTTTATGTGTTGAAGGAAAGTGTTAAAAATACCTAAGCACTTACTTGTAAACGTTGTTGTGATATTTGTTGTACGAAGCGTAAGCAAGAAGAACACCGAATCCAGGACCCAATGAGAAGAATACTTGAGTTGCAGCGTCAACCCAAACCTATAACGAAATAAATATTTTAATGTACTTTTGTTAGTAGTAGCATTATCCCGTCTACTAGAATGTATCTTACAATATTATTTTATGTATAGATCTTCATACGATTCTTGACGCATCATTGACGCCTAAATTAAATAAATATTTCTAAAATTGTTTTGTGTGCAATAACGCCTGCTTGGCGAATGACATTACAAAATTACAAAGTTACGAGAGTTTTTTTACAAATTTACTATTACAAATTACTCAATTGGTTAGAGCATACCCAGGCTAAAGAGGTGGATGGGTTCGAATCCCGCACATGACTATATTTTTTTCTCTCGTAAATTTGTAATTTAATGAATATTTTTAATCTTTGAAGTTACTTGTCTGAAGAATTTTGTTTGATACAATACTATAGTGTTGTATATATATTTATACAGATATGTGATGCATTTGTAAACGATTATGCATATGGGGGTGGGATCATAAATGCAAACATATAAATTTTAACTTTGACTAGATGTTTACTAAGTTGTTGTGTTAGAAAAGATAAATACGGAAAAGGTACCTGTGGTTGTGTAATAGCCTCAAAATTAGGGCTTAAATAGTATTGTATACCAGTCGCGGAACCTGGGAGGGTGATGCCGCGAACCAGAAGGATCAGGAGAACAGCGTAAGGAAACAGAGCCGTGAACCAAACCACCTGCAACGAACAGAATAAATATTTTTTTTAGATTAAACAAAGTAAGGCTTGTGTAAGTTTATATTTTAAACTTGTTTTTGTATATCATAGATCCTCGACACGCACGGTACGATAACTGATTTCGATGAATGTTATTTTGTGTCATGTGTTTATCCCATTGTTTAGCGACATCTCAAACGAGGATAGTCGACCAGTGCAGGTAAGCCGGCCGGCATACAATCCCCCACACACTGCTGGGCACTCGTAGAGATTACACGCGCTTTTCGTTCGAAAATTGTGTGATTATTGAAAATTAATTCGTTTGTGTATTTTGTATTATCAATTGTGTATTTTGAATACACAATTTTCAAACGTAAAGCGCGTGTAATCTCTACGAGTGTCCAGCTGCGTGTGAGGGAGAGTGTGCCGGCCGGCTTACCTGCACTGGTCAACTATCCTCGTTTGAGATGTCAATAATGCACAGAGATAATGCAATTGATAGTTCGTGTTTTACAGTCATTTTAATACAAGACAAGTAATAGGGCGATTTATTTTTGATATGTTTTTTATAATTTTATTTTTTATTACTGATAGGTAAGTTTTCGAACACAATCTAACCTGATGGTAAGTGATAATGTGATCGAAGGTGTTAAACAGGCTTAACCTAGATTTACTGGCTCTCAAGGACAGCTGCCGGAACACACCATTAGGTGCTTGGTGACAGATTTTCTACTTGAGGGTGGTCGCTAGCCAGGCGGGCATTCGCAAAATGCCCTTCCACCATACGGTGAAGCTCAAGCCCGCGGTGGCATTCCATAGCCAATGCCACTAAGCTATCACTACTTCAAAATGTATACTTCCGGTCATTGAATGCGAGTTTACTTACAATGGCAATTATACTGAAATTGAAAGTTAATTCGTATATAGACCTCACAGTTAACACGAAATTTTGTATAGTAGACATGCACTGATTTATGGCAAAGACAAATTTAGAAATTAATTGATACAAAATTAACTAACGAACTGGCTGATTAACTTATTGAATTTACTCGACTGACTGACTGGGCGACAATGCATATAGCCTAATATAACCTCGGTACATACACGTGGTTGCGTGGGGATTTTGCATTAATTGCATTTTTACCATATTGGTTCTGGTTATAACAGTACCTTGCCAGAAGTACTGATGCCTTTCCACAAGGAGAAATAGCAGATGATGTAGACAGCGAGCAGACAGAGAGCCATGTCCCATTTGATAGAGCCAAGATCATGAAGACCTTCGCTGCCTTGAAGCTCTAGGATAGCACGGCTGCAAATTAAAAATATTATTACTATTGAAAGTATTACTAATTTAAAAAAAAGGAAAAAAAAAAAAAAAAAACTGTGCAAACTGAATAGTATGACATGAATATGAAGTCGGTACCGTGCTGATCAAATGCTCTGAGGCTACACTTTCATGATGGTCTGACATCCGATCATTTCATCCAGTATTAGACTTCATACATTTCAGTGGTAGAAGTTGGTTTCGCTATTTTATATATACAATTTATTTTTGATTTTAATGTATATTTACTATTAAAATATTTTGCAAATGCTCAAGTCAACGCGTAATTTTTTATATTGTGTACGAGCCTACAATTTTATTCTTATTTTTGTTTAGACTCCAAGATGGGCCCATCAACAAAAAAGAAGTTTTCAAGTCACACTTAATTGATAAAAATCTATGCCTTTATTAACAAAATACTACAAACTATATACAACACTACAGCTACTACAATAAAAGTATTTAGATCCCTATAAGCCATTGCAGACTCATAGGCAGTCCAAATGCTCTAGCCCACTATCAGTTGGCAGCGTGCCCAGCATGCTGTCAGCATTGCCCCGTTGAATTGCAATGCTTATTCTTTGAGCCAAATACGAGTAGATGCCAGCATTTTGATCACGCGTCGCATCGACCAAGCGCTCTGATAAGTTTTGGAAAATACGATGAGCTCTCGGTCCCCACGGACCCAACGTCTCTACACCAAACGGCTCAAATATGTAACCCATACCGAGGTTAGCATACTTGCGCCGCTTGAGTAGCTCCGCCGAAGTAGCCGCATATAATAATAATAATATAATTTACTTAAATAAGTTTTGGAAACAGCTCAAGCCAACGCGTATATTTTTATATTTTGTCTGAGACCAAAAATTTTTTTTTCTTTTTTTTTGTTTAACGCCCATTGGTCCCATCAACAAAAAAGTAGTTTTCAAGTCATATTTAATGGACTGAAAAACGTATTTGCCAATATGCATAGCCATATTGCCAAAAACTTTACTGGTACAGGTCCTTTCACACACGAAGGCACGCTCCTTCACAGTAAATTCGTGATGCGTATTTGCACTAGGAGCTCTCGTTTGTACACTTTTTCTTAGTGAAGGTGTAAATACTAATTGTACATACAGTGTAGGAATAAATATAATAGCTTAGGTAGGCTGTAGTTGAAAATTCACTTTAAATGTGAGTGTAATCGAGTGCAATAGATTTTGTAAAAATCGCAACACATAGTGCAAAAAAAAAACTGTAAAGACTGAATTATGAAATAACTTGTAGAAGTCGGACTATGAAAATTTCAGCTGAGCATTTTATACATTTAAATCATCTTCATGCTGAATTCTACAAGTTATTTCATACTTTCAGTGTTGAAAGTATCCTTTATTCTAATTATTCTTTCTGTGTTTGAAGGCCGATCTCTTTTTTTTTTTTTTTTTTTTTTTTTTTTTTTTAAATACGAACTGCTTGACAGAATTTGATGATATTGAAATACGACTAACTAGTATACCGCGCATACTCTACCCAAAAAATATTATGGTATCGGTTATCCACTATGAAGATAAGCGGTCTAAAAATACATATATTTATAAGTGAAATAAAAAACGTCTACTTGAGAACTTTACTCGACCCTTTTGGTGAAGTTGATAACAATGCTATTTGCTTGTCTTATTCAGTAACTACTTAACAAAAAAATATTTTCACAACAGAAGGGTAACTCTACAAAATCTCTGGGGACTATGTCAAAGCAAAAATATAAAATAATTGGGCTTTAAATTTTTGCGAAAATGACTGAATACCTATAATAAAATAATGAATAAATCTTACTTGAAGTATTCAGAAGCAGCAGAAGTGAACGGAGTTGTTTCAGGTGAGCCAATAGATGTTAATGAGCTGTTGCGAGACCGACTCCGATTACCAACTGGTACATCCCAGAAGGCTTCAAACTGTTAACGCAAGAAGTTTTTATTAATTACATCTCCTCTATTTTATACATACCACATATTTCGTTATGGAATGTATTAATGGGTTCCGGTGGGAATTATACCCCTCCCACAGCTCCCACCTATATCTTCCTGTGGGAGTAAGAGAAAAATACCAGAAGGCGGGTAGCAGCGTTTCTGGAAAACTACAATGTTACACTATGATCTATAACACTCCAAAGCGAGGGTATTATGACCCCCCCCCCCTCTAATAGGGGTGGCTTTGTTTAACGGTGGACGTTATGGCTGTTGATGGTGATCTATGTCACACATCAAAATGTTATTACAATAAATTCAAAAAACAAAATATAATCTAGAAGAACCTATGACAGACACACTGTCTCACCTACTTAGACATCACAATTCACACAGACACACTAATAACATTAATTTTAATGTAATAAGGGTTAATTTTAACTTAATTGGTGCCTCACTTATGTTCAAAGATGCAGTGTTAGAATTTTATACTTACGAATGTCAGGATTATTTATTTATTTATTTCTGACATTATGACCTTATAACCCGGTTGAATAAAAAGTTTATTATATCTCATTTGCACACAATAGACAGTCTATTGTAATATATAGACACTATAGACTAGTACAAACTAATGATTTGCAGTGCCATCTTCGATTTGTTTTATCAATAAACCGGGGAATACATATTAATTTTGGGCTACGAAAACTCTCTACTTGTCAATTAGAAAGGCAAAGTAGAGGCATCCACATCACACCTTACGTTTAAGAATCCTTCATAATAGGGTGGGAGTCTTTTACACAAGGGTCTCACCGGTCTGCAAGAAGGCGTGTTCCACGCGTTGTCGCAGTTAGTCCACGGCAGCAGGGTTGTGAAAGAGGCGAAGAAAAACCGTAGCGCCCACGCGATGATCACGTTGTAGTAGAAGTCCACATAGAACGCGATTAACACCACTGCATAACCTATGCCTGGAAATATTTTATGTTTATATATAGCACACACTCAGGACATTCGAGGGGTTTGTAAGTAGCACACGCAAGCCGAAAACAAAATACTTTCTTGTGTATTATATACTCGAAATAGTAATTAACTATATGATTATGTACTTCATTTTTTTATTCATGATGGGATTGTCTATCGAACCAAAGGTTAGCGATGATGCGGTCGAAGTTGTTGTTCTGGTTCACCTAGAGTTACTGGCTCTTACGGACAGCTGCTGAAACACATCGTTATGTGCTTGGTAACAGATATTCTAAATGAGGGTGGTGGCTAACCAGGCGAGCGCAAAATGCCCTATTACCGTGCTATAATAATTGCCTTCTAAGACAACAACCGGGACCGATGGTATAACGTGTCCAAAGTACTATAGTGCCCAGTTACTAGCGATCACCCATCGAAGTCATAAACGCGACGAACTTTGCTGAACCTAGTTGATCGGTTAAGAAAGATAAGGCAAGTTCGGCTACGAGCGCTTTAATTCTTATATACGCTATAAATATAGTACATAACTGCAGCAGCTAACAGTACAGGTAGTAACCGAAGAAGATAATGCAATGTGATTAGGATGTGGTAGGTATAGCTCGTTTACAATCCTCAACTCATGAAGTGACTTTCCATCAGGTAAGATAGTGACGAAGGCCTACCCTGTTGCCTATAATAAAAAAAAGGAATTTTGCGAATCAATAACATCGCGATCGCGAACAACAATTTTTTTAAATATTAGTGTAAGACTGCACTGCGCCCATCACCCTGAGACATAAAGTTTCTAAGTCTCATATGCCTGTAATTTCACCGGCACCCATACTCTTCAAGCCAGAAAACAGTTATGTGAACATTACTGGTTAGCGGTACAAATAAGTATGGTAGCAATACTTCCCCGTACGAACTCGCACAGAGGGAGAGAGAGAGAGTTCTACTACTAAACGGTTTTACTCTCAAAGTTGAAGTCATAATCATTTATTCAATATTGGCGGCTACGACACTTTTACGAAAGTCAATTACAAATTTTACAATAAAAAATATTCTTCTGCCGTGTTCAGCAAAAAGGGGATAGAGCCACTTCGAGAGGAAAGGGCAAGAAACTCGATGCCATTATTTTTATATGTCTTTACTCTTTTACAATTTGTAAGTCTATTAGAAAATTATTACATTATTTATTACATAAGTTTAGTGATTGGCGGTGGTTTGTGGTAAGGTGGAATATTCCAAGCATTTTGGTCTTTTAAATAATCACAAATTTGATTATACGCTCTTTTAATTAAACTTTTTTTACACCCAGCAGAACTATATTTAGCAATTTTATCATCCGTGCTTCGAAGGGCACTTTAAGGCGTCAGTCCCGGTAGTTGTCATATTATGGCAGTCGTTATAGCATGGTGGTAGGGCATTTTACATGTCTGGATAGCTATCAGATACATAATAAAGGAAATGCGTGCAAAATTTCAACGAGTTTAAACCCGTTGGCATTTAAAATATGAAGAATTTCGAAGCGCTCGTAGCGAAGCTTACTTAGCTGTTCTTAACCGATCAGCAAAGTTAAGCAACGTCAACCGCGGTCATAAGTTGGATGGGTGACCGCTAGTGACATTACTACTGAGCGCTTCCGTGCTTCGGAGGGCACGTTAAGCCGTCGGTCCCGGTTGTTATCTTAGGATGGCAGTCGTTACAGCATGGTGGTAGGGCATTTTGCGAATGCCCGCCTGGCTAGCTACCACCTAGCTACCCTCAAGTAGAAAATCTGTCGCTAAGCACCTAACGGTGTGTTCCGGCAGCTGTCCTTGAGAGCCAGAACTTCTAGGTTAGCCTGTATAACATTTTCGACCACATCATCACTTACCATCAGGTGAGATAGTGGTCAAAGGATAACCTATCAGGCAAAAAAAGAAACTATGTTTGTATGGGAAACGCTATGAATACACTAGCCTGAAATATACACGCTTCTCAGACATATTCATATTCGAAAAATAGTCGCTGGCTTAGTTGTAAGCGTTACTACCATTTCTCTTGTATAGACGCTTCTCTGTGTGACGATGCATTGCGCTAGTCACTCCATAATATTGCTGAGGTAATTAATCGGGTTTGTCAAGTAATTTCGCTTGAGACACACATTTCCCTTCAAACCAAAACATCCTACCGAAACTTTTAGTTAAAAGACAACGATACAAAAAAGTTCAGCAATCTGTAGCAATCTGATATACATGTACACTATATAGACTCTGTCTGTTCCGCAAAAAATATAGGGCATTTGCCATGGTTGGGATATAAGATATAAAAAAGCTCACAACTTATTTTTCTCAGTCGACTGTACTCAGGTGACATGAGTGGAAACTAATAAAAATTATTAATTAATTATAGATTCGTTGAAAATACACCTAGAGTTGCAATTTCACTATGTTGAACTATACTAATCACTGGCTAGAAGCAATACTAACAAGAACACATGAAATCTGCTAATCTGTTATTTGAATGTTTCCTAGAATAAATATACAATCGTGGTACTTTTTTTTTAGCTGATAGGTAAGCTTTTGACCTATATCTCATCTGATGGTAAGTGATGATGTGGTCGAAGGTATTAACAGGCTTAACCGAGAATTACTGGCTCTCAAGGAAAGCTGCCGGAACAGACCGTTAGGTGCTTGGCGACAGATTTTCTACTTGAAGGTGATAGCTATCCAGACGGACATTCGCAAAATGCCCTACCCCCATGCAGTGAAGCTCAAGCCCACGGCGGGATTCAAACCATGGACCTGCTGCGCGGCAGTCCATAGCCAATGCCACTGAGCCATCACTGCTTCAAAAAGTTAACCATTGCAATTTGAAATCCTTAACGTTCCCTAGACCTTTTCACACTGATCTCAATCCCCAGCTACAAAATAATGAAAGCATACGAACGAATAAACTTTTATCGGTCAATTCCCAACTAAATCCATTTCAATAAAAAATATGCTCTCTGCGAGTGGATTTCCCGCCACCTTTCCACTCCATTACCAATTTTATATCTCGAAAAATCATATCGTAGCGGCAGCCACTCAGCGGGCGAGAGCGAGCAGACGACGGCTACGGACGACGTGACAATCGAGTGAAATGAAATCACGGCATAAGCCTCACAAATCTACGAGACCGGGCTTTGAGAGGCTCGCGGCTCGTATGGAGCACTTAAGGGGAGCCCTGGAAATGGTGTCAATTATGAGAGTTAAGTGCGAGGGGCGACGCTGACAACGGCCTGTGTTTTGCATGAAAAGATCTTGAGATGTGAAATGCTGTGCGACTGACCGGTTGAAGTATTTTTAATCAGCCATTCACATCTGTGGGTGAGAGAATTGGGTGTTTGAAATTACAAAACTGTCCATTAAAACTTTTAAAAATAAAGAAGCACTCGTAGCGAAGTTTGCTTAGCCGTCCTTAAACGATCAACTACCTAAGTAAAGCAACCTCCGCCGCGGTCATTACTTGGATGGGTGACCGCTAATGACATTACTACTGAAAGCTGGCTGGAGGATGGCAGTCAGGTAGGGCGTTAAGCGTATATGCCCGCCTGGCTATCTACCTTCTCAAGTAGAAAATCTGTCGCCAAACACCTAACGGTGTGTTCCGCCAGCTGTCCTTGAGTGCCAGTAATTCTAGGATAGCCTGAACAACATATTCGACCCAATTACAAAGCGTAGGTACGCTGTCCATTCGTTCGTTTCAATAACGTAATTAGAAGCAGTAAGTAAGTAGTAAGGTATTTGCCTTATAAATTACCGTACAAATATCATGGAAGCCACATTCATAAAACGAGTAGGTATACCGAAATAATAAATTTTAGTGTATGTGCTTTCACAGAGTTGCTCTCAAGGACTGCTGCCGGAACACACTGTTAGGTGCTTGGCGACAGAATTTCTACTTGAGGGTGGTCGCTATCCAGGAGGGCATTCGCAAAATGCCCTTCCACCACGCGGTGAAGCTCAAGCTCGCGGCGGGATTCGAACCATAGATTTGCTGCGTGGCAGTCCATAGCCAATGCCACTGAGCCATCACTGCTTCAAAACTGGTTAGCCAGTTTTTCGTTTTATTATTGATGTTATCTCTAAGTGTGAAAAGAATTCCCATATAAAAAACAATTTTGAAAATACAAATTTTTACGTACCAGAAGCATTGATTTTATACTTAAGGTCATGCGTGCATAATTTCAACAAGTTTGAACACTTGCTATTAAAAATATAAAAAAAAACGTTTGTAAAGTCACTATCTTGAAATATACACGCTTCTACATTACTGTATGCTTTTATGCTGTATCTTGGGGAAAATATTACTTGACGAATGGCAAATATACAAACAGTACGATATCAATATAAAACTAAAAAAAACACCAACTTATTTGAAATTCAGCGCATGTCGATGGAACAAAGTACCAGTAAAGTACCACTCAGTCGGGAGTCGTTTGCGGCAATAGTGCTAAGTGCAGCTCGGCAATAATTTAAGATTGTCTCTCCATTCTGATGACATTAGCTGTACGTGACTACACAATCGTAAATCTTGAACTTATGGGCATTTACGCGATGGCCATAAGTTTTAGCATCATAGCACTTTTACTAGTTTTACAAACCAGTTCCAATCAGTCGCCGGCTTATGAATTTAAGAACTCTTCTATATCCTATTGAATATCGAAAATGGCATTTAAATCTTAAGAATACGGGGATATTCGTATTACTGTTTTTATGACATTCATGACAAACTGTATCTCTCTATACTTAACGCGAAAATGTGAAAATGTAATGTTACCTTTGAAGAGTGGAACGAGCCGTCCCCAGCAGGTGATGGCACCCTTTCGGTGGAACTGCCCCAGCGCCAACTCCATGTAGAACAGCGGGATGCCACCCACCACCAGCATGATGCAGTATGGCACCAGAAAGGCGCCTGTAAAAATAGCGCGTTAGATATTTCAAAATTTTTCTGAGATTTACGTTTCTTGGCTCAAGAGTAAGGAATGTTCTTATGTTACATACAATTAGATCTCGTAAAAGACAATACAAGGAATATAATATAGCAAAAATATAGCATGCCACTACCTACGTTGAAGTGTAGTAGAGTGTTGCAGTAACAAGAGAAATAAAAAAAAAACTAATATAGAATAAAAGTTAGTTTTCGTTTTTTAGTAGTGCTAAGCTACAGTTTTTCCTTATTGCCAAGTTGTATTCCATTTAAAGACTTCGCTTCTACCACTTCTTCTTATTCATGATGCTACTATCCATAACTGCAACAACCTTAATCCATCCATCCATTAATAAGGAACGATAATTTTTTTCCCAAAAAAATTTATAAATAAATACAATCGTTAACTTAGATTCTAGAATAATTAAAATTCTTATTAAGTAATAGATTGACAGCGAGCCCAAACTATAAGCCTGTATCTTGGGGATCGTGTACGGTTTTCAAAAAGTTTATTGCGTTGTTCATGTCAAAATAAAAATAGATACAGTGGCACTGTAAAATTAAGTTTAAATTAAAGTACAATGCGTTGCAATACCAAAGTTAAAGAAATTTTTGATGATTAAATGACACTGCATAATATAATATAATAATGTGCCATAATTGTATCATAGATAATAATAAAGATTGAATTTCGTTCATAAATGGACGATATCGGCTCCGTGTGATATCTAACTTATTGGCCATGGCCGAAGATGAATTAATGTAATCCAGTTGCTTCATAATAATTTCAAAGTAACACCTTCAGAAATTTTAATATTTTCCTAACACCTTTATGAAGCAGTGATAACCGACGGGTAATAGCCATGGACTGCCGTGCTGCAGGTCTATAGTTCGATCCCCACCACCAGCTTGAGCTTCACTGCGTGGAAGAAGGACACTTTGCGAATGCTCTCTGGGCTAGCTACCACTGTCAAGTAATTTACTAGTTCCACTGGAACACACTGTTAGGTGCTTGTCGGCAGATTAGATAATAGAACTTCCAGTAGAACCAGTAAATTACAGGTACATGAGACCTAACAACTGTATGTCTCAGGGTGATGCAGTTGCCATATGTTACAAGCAGAGGTTACCGGTTTATCATCAGGCGCGTCTCGTAGGAGATCCACCACATTCTCATAAGAAAACCTAACCTCAATAACAGACTTAAGTTATTAAAACACACTTTACGAGGAAGGTCTAATCTGTATACCAGGTGGTAGGACTCTTCAACACGAGTCCATCTTGGTGTCAGATATTCTGCATTTCATAGTGTGCAAACAGTACCGTCTTGAGGTGTGAAGGACAATGTACCAAGTGAAATTATTGGGCAAACAAAACAAAAGTAACGTTGAAGAGTGATGAGCGCAGTGCAGTGTTAAAAATAACGAGGACGATGACACTGCAACTATAATGTAAAGGCGTGACGCTTACCGTCAAGTGGGTGACTTTTCCGTCTCACCACATTTTAAGACAAATGCAATAAGCCTAAAATATATTTTGAAAATAGATTTTGTCCCGTTTTGGAATTCCAGTGCAGTCGTTCCGACTACATCGCTAGATCACTAAGTACTTCTATTTCAGTAATCAAAGAAGACATATAATTATAGATTTAGTTTAGTAGACCTTTTCAGTAGTTCAAAATAAAATTTCAAACATGAAGTTTATAAAATATATCTTAGGATGTAATCTAAATTATAATATTGTAAAGAGGAAAGATTTGATTGTTTGTTTGCATTGAACAGGCTCTGAATCTAGTGGACCTATTTGAAAAATTATTTCACCATTAGAACCCTAGAGTATCTCTGATGAACATAGGTGATAGAATATTTTCAAAAAGGGTTATTCGTATAAGAACTTCGATAATATAACCCAACGTGTGAAAAAATACAACAAAACGTTATATCGCGTACGCTGCAGAAATTGTTGACAATAGAGCAAAGTGATGTACTACAATTTGTGAAGACATTATGATGAGTTTTAATTTTATTTCATCTTAGTGTCACCATATTATTTGTATCACAAATAAAGCATTCTTCTTCTTTCTTTCTTCTTTACAATTTTATAGAGGACATTAATATCTAGAAAAAATCCGCGATGCTATATTTCTAATGGCTCAGCAGCTGGTCAACTAGCTCTTATACCGAGGATACCGATGATCCCAACTAATCTACAGATCCCATTTAAACGACTACAATTTCCGGTCAAAGCATCTTTTGCTTTCACTACTAACAATTCCCAAGACCAAACGTAAAAAACAAGTATAAAGTGCGTTACGTCCTATTTCACTACATTAGGACTAGTAAAGTTTCAATTTTGTTATTATGCACCAACAGTTTTTTATAGTATAATAATAACGAAACAATCTTGCGGCTCTTTTTAAAATTAACATTTGATAATGTAAATCCGTAATTGGATTTAATATTACAAGATGATAAAATTATGTTATTATTTAAAATAATTAAGATTTGTGGATTTTGTGTAGTGAAATAAATAACTTAGTTCGATGATATCATGTTTATTTATTGGCGTCAGATCTACACACATAATACAATAAATATTAAGCATTCATTATCATATCCACTATCATATAAGATAATAAAATTTTTTTTTGTTTTTTTTTTTAAGTGATTGTGAAGGAACAAGCGCGAGGCCCACCTGATGTTAAGCGGTATCCTCTGCCTATAACAGATGCATTTCATCACAAGTGACGAACTGCACTGCGCCCAACACCTTGAGACATACCTGTTAAGTCTCATTTTGCCTGTTATTTCACTGGCTCTCAAGGACTGCTGCCGGAACACACCATTACAAAATGTCATTGGTAAACTAAATAAAACCATCTTAGTAAACATACCGTCAACAAAACTTAACGCAGTAACATAGCACAGTATATTCTAAATCCTCGTACTGTACCACAAGCAATTTTATATACCTGTTTCTTATAAAAATTTCTCCTACTGTCCTCTGTAGCAGTAAGTCGCAATACTGTTCCAATAATTTCATACCGTCCCAAAGTCCCGAGAGAGCGACACAAATTGCGTTATAATTGGCCTTTTAAGACGCACCCACTCACTCAATACGCTTTTATCGAGTCTTGAGACAATTGAGCCACTTTTGAAGCAAAAACGAGATTGTGAGAATATTTTATCGAGTGTCGAAGAGACAAGCGAAGGAGGGTCTTCTAAAAAATTAAAATAAAGTACATATTTATACTTATGTACCTTGAAAATAGGCATAATTATACACTGAAGCAGTACTTATAAACTGAAGCACTCGTAGCGAAGTTTGCTTAGCCGTTCTTAACCGATCAGCTAAGTTAAGCAACGTCCGCCGCGGTCTTGACTTGGATGGGTGACCGATGTGACATTACTACTGAGCGCTTCCATGCTTAGGGGGCCACGTTAAGCCGTCGGTCGGTCCCGGTTGTTGTCTTAGGATTGCAGTCGTTATAGCATAGTGGTAGGGCATTTGGATAATGCCTGCCTGGCTGGTCACCACCCTCAAGTAGAAATTCTGTCGCCAAGCACCTAACGGTGTGTTCCGGCACCTGTCCTTAAGAGTCAGTAATTCTAGTTTTATCTGAACAACATCTTCGACTAAATCATCTCTTACCATGAGGTGGTCAAAGGGTACACTAACAATTATATAAAAATAAACTGAACTTGTCTCTGAATACATGTGGATGTAATTATAATAAAGCAAACAATTAGTATTTCTTATTTTTTTATAAATTTGGGACGAATTCAAGCTCTGCATCGTATCGAAATAAGTTATTCTGTTGTACATAATAATAATTCATATATCGCCATCTAAAATATCTCCTTATACCTTATATGTTACTAATAATTGTTGCATTATACCTTTATATTTAAATCTACAGCTACGTAAAATATCTACAAAACTAGTTCTTGCGTAGGCGAGCTACGGAGAACTACGAAATCCGTAGCTAGTTAATCCGTAACTCGTAATTTTCGTAGCGCAGTCTACGAAATATTTTTCACTATGAAAATACGGGATTGTTATGTTCCGTAGGAATATAAGCAATTTTAACGCTACGTTAAAGAGTTCTTGGTTAACAATTAATGAATGGAACAGCCAATTGGTAAACGAGCTGCTTCCGTAGACTTTAATTGTGTCAGCGGAGGAGTGTTCCTACGCACTTACTCGTAGTCATCATGGTTAATTGAACACCACTTTAGTAAAGTACAGAGCTCCTGGAGATACGAGATTTTCTTAAAAATACATTACTGTAATTGTAAATATATATTCTATCACTATCGTCTGCTAACCAAATCACATACTCGTATTTATTGTTTTAGCTAAAATTTACTTGTTTGTGTTATGAAGTTATGAGTTACGCGCTGAGGCCCGTGCTCGTCGCTTCGCGCAATCGTGACTCCCAGACGAAGGACTTCAAAACAGTCCGAAACTGGTCGAAATCTTTCCGGTAAATATAACGCGGGTCCTAGCCGGTTCCTAATAAGTTAATATGGATAAAACTCGCGATAGTTTCCAAAGTGAAGTGGATAACCGTTACGGCGCGGTAATGGTAAACAAAGTAAAGTATACTCATAGTAAACCATACTCATAGTATGGTAGTTAGCCAGGCGAGCATTCGCAAAATGCCCTTCCACCACAAGGAGAAGTTCCAGCTGGCAGAGAGGATCTTACAGCACGATAGTCCATGGCTATAACCACTCGGCCATCATTCCTATAGCATGATCGTGCATCTACAAATGCATTTTATATATATATGTATATATTGCCACTCCAATTTCTATAGATCTAGTGTCTTATATCCGATTACAGGCATTCTCAAGGGGAGATCGGGGGAAGATGGTCGGATTTACTTTATTGCCGGAAGCAACAGGTCAGGATAAAGGGGAGCGTTCCAAGACGGAGTTGGTAAGTCGCGAGTGCCGACTCGCTTTGAAGCGCCCTTGTCGCCTTAAGTTCGGGATAATGGGCCTTTGTGGGTCGAGGTTATGACGTGATTTAGTGCTATTTCATATATACTTCATATTTGAAACAAATATATTTAAAACCTGCTTAACGTGACAATTTATAAAACCCTGATATTCAAACTTCCTCATTTGTATTATTGTATTTTTAATAGATTTACGAGTAGATAAAATTTGCAGTTTCGCTCTCGCTATCTTAGGGTAATAATGAAGTCATAGACAATGACTATCATCAATTTTGGACGTAGAAATGATCATTCTTTTAGGCCCTCTAAGTATTGCAATCATAGTTGAAAAATGTATACTCCGCGAATTCTGCTTCAGTTCTAAAATACTCTTTAGTTAATAAAGTATGTCTGCCTTAAACGGTAGTAAAAAAACATAGCTTTGTCAGGTGTAATTGTAATTATTATGAGGTTCCTGCAAAATTACCAGCTACTATTTGCACCCTAGTATTGTGGGGTATCATCGTTTAGAGCTCTTTAATTAAATAGAGTACAAAAAGAAATATTTTTCTAACTAAAGTAATTAACAAATAGGGGACGTCAAAGTAGTATATTTTATGGCAATTTCGGATTTGTTCCGCGTTCGCACTTCGTCGTTTCGTCCCACATCATATGCCGTATTCGCCCCAATTCATATATATAATTACATATTCACAATTTTTTATTATGGTTTTGACCCGTTATTAGTTCCTTATTTGTCTACTAAATTTGAAATACTTTTTAACCCATTGGCACCGGCGATAATGATGACAATAGAATTCCATTCATAACTAGGACATAGTGGTCCTGACGATGCCAACTTATTAATACATTAATTACTAGAGTGAATACGAAAATAATACAGAAACGAGTTAGAGTTTAGTATATAATATTTTCACAAATTCAGGCAATTAAATATTAATTTGAAATAAGTAAGTACCAGACATCCAGGCCAGAAACTCATAATAGGCAAGAGTTATAGCTACATTTACATGGATTATCGTGGTGCAAATTTTACTCCCTCGGGATAATGTTAAAGGAATAGTGCCTGCTATATATGGTTATCTAGATGTATCGTAGTGTATTGGTAATGCTGTCTAAGCGCTCGGAGGAGTGAGATGGCGGATTTTAGTAAAATATGCAAAAAAAACCTAATGACAAAAGTGTAGAAGTCTACACGTTTTTGTACGCAATCTGACTAATCCTAGTCTGTAAGTAGGACCATGAAGCAGGAATAGGTTTGCAGGACATGGCGTGATGACCCCACCGGTTTCTGATGACATCGAAGCACTGGATCGTTGACATAGTAAATACTTGACAAATTTAGAATTAGCTGAAACAAGTAGTTGATCATAAACTTATTTGACGAATGTCATGGTTATCCTCTCGAGAAAGTTATGTTAGAAGAGTAAATGTTTATGCAAGTTTTGTTTATACAGGAATATTGGTAAAATGCTTACAACCTCTTAGGATTGACTTCTGCTAGACATCTTTTTTTTTTTGATTTGGTTTTCCTTTTTTGTATTTGTTTATGTGTATTTGAAGGAATAAGCACGAGGACCACCTGATGTTAAAAGTCTCTTGTGCCTGTAATTTAATATATCATATTTTATATTACTTAGCTCGATGTAAATATTCAAAACTCTATTCAAAGGAAGCGTGGCGTGGCCCAGTGTTGCCGCGGCGGGCGCTCTCGGAGTAGGCATTGTCTTTTACTACGAGACACATAACTTAAAAGTGTTCTTAAAAGTTGTTTGAAGTTTGGAGCCTCTCCGAGCCAACAGGGCGGGCCGCGGTAACATGGACCGCGCCGCGCTCCCTTTGAATAGAGTTTTGAATATTTAAATCTAGCGAATCTTTACATTGAAGCGCTCGTAGCGAAGTTTACTTAGCTGTTCTTAACCGATCAGCAAAGTTAAGCAACGTCGCGTGCGGTCATGAGTTGGATGGGTGACCGTTAGTGACATTACTACTGACGACGACTTCCGTGACGTTTCCGTGCTTCGGAGGGCACGTTAAGCCGTCGGTCCCGGTTGTTGTCTTAGGATGGCAGTCGATATAGCATGGTGGTAGGGCATTTTGCGAATGCCCGCCTGGCTAGCTACCACTCTCAAGTAGAAAATCTGTCGCTAAGCACCTAACGGTGTGTTCCTGCAGCTGTCCTTGAGAGCCAGTACTTCTAGGTTAGCCTGAATAACATCTTCGAACACATCATCACTTACCATCAGGTGAGATAGTGGTCAAAGGCTAACCTATACAGCATAAATAAAAAAAAAGATAAGTAATAACAAATATGAAATGTTAAATTACAGGCACAAGATACTTTTAACATTAGGTGGTCCTCGTGCTTGTTCCGTCAAATACATATAAACAAATACAAAAAAAAAGTTTTCTCATAATGTTTGTTAGGACTAGCAGAAGTCAACCCTAAGAGGTTGTTAGCATTTTACAAATAACCCTGTATATGATAACGAGATTGAAGATTTAAATACCTTAACATTGAGATACAAATACCTCATATAATATGTCATAAGTGTGCGCAATTTTGTGGAAGTTGCAAAGTTATTGGAGCACCACAACTTGTAACAATCTCCACATCTATATGGTTTACTACCTGGTGTAAACTCAGGAGGTCTTGACACTACGAGCGCACGATCGAGAATTGTACTTTGTCTGCGTAAATGCATCATCATGTTTCTTGTAAAATTATAAGTATTGTCACACCCCTCCATTTCCGTAGGGTAAGCAAAGATGTCTAAATAACCACGTCTAGCTAGATTCTATCTCGCCATTCCATAAGGCATTTCCTCCAAAACAATGGTCAATACCGGCAGCACCCCCACTGATTTAATACCGATCGGCGTAATCTTGTAATACCCAATCATCTGACTGCCGCCGGGACCGGATTTGTTTCGAGACGATTGGATCAGACCCTACCTTAGTCAGTAATAGCGTCGCCATCGAACTTGTAAATAAAATATAGTTCTACAATAATTACATTGTTAGAATGTCATCGATTACATATAAGTGATGGGAATGCAAGTGACCAGTCAATTAGTTTGAATGTTCGCTGCGGTTATTGTTTGGATTGGTGAATAGCATTTACTACTGATCGCTTCCATGCTTTGGAGGGCACTTTAATCTGTCGTCGTGTAACGTTGTACGTTACATATGTATTAGTAAATTAAAAAAAAACTAACATAAATAAACCAAGTTAATAATAATTATACTGTAACCTAATAAACAACAAAATCTACTTATCCTAATACAACGAAATCTACTTAAAATAATAATTATCTTAAAGTAATTACATAAATAAATTCATCAACGCGAGCAACATTTTAGTCGCGTCTCTATTATCTCTGCTATTGTGTTGAGGCGCAGCGGCGGAGGTCTGACCACGAGCTCAGCTGGACTCGGGCCGCCCCGCATACCGTTTACTGGTTTTGAGGAGAACGCACGTTACAATAGCCATACCGGTCTCTGCTACGTACGCTATTTTTCTAAATAATAAACGTAACCGCGAATGTTTTGAAGCGTCACTATCGTTCCCTCAAGACTTTATATTTGAAGAAGAATTTATATTAATTACTGTGATTTCGACCCCAAAATTTGGTAAGTGGTTTTATTACGTCGTTTAACAACATTTTATTCTCAACACTTTATAACGTCGGGTAGACCTTAGATTATATTCATTAGCTGCAAATCATTTATTTTTATTGTACGTAGTTTTGCTCATTTTCATTGGTGTTTCTGTAAATTAGATATTCTCATATTTCTTTATGGTATTCTATTTTCTGTATAAAATCAACTCCCTTTCGTAGTAGTTACCTCATCTCCATTCTTGTATTATTAAAAATATCATTTTCATTCTTGCATTGTTAAATATTTTGATCTAAATTCTTATCGCAAACATTGTTATCTCCGTTTCTGATTGGACATCCATGGCAACACAACTACCTAGCAGTACTTTCCATCAGCTGTTGTCGTGGGTCCACATTAAAAGGCCTGGCTTTAACGCCATTGTTTTATGCGCGTTCCAGGGTCCAAAATCCACCCTATCTGACCGTAGACGGCTAGACGGCCACCACTGCTGGCAACAAACACCGGAAGCTGGAGCGCCTCCTGAACCCGGACCCTAGCTTGCGCCCACCGATGCCGTGGCTCACTTCCGGATAAAAGCAGGATAGTACTGGACCAGCAGAAAGAAAGAATATGTCAATAAGTAGGCTCTAACCCACGCTATTTGCCCCTGCCGCAGCTTGGCCCTTTGGCATTTAAATAAAATTAAATTTTGTGATCACGAAGCTGCTTTATTATTTATATACCTAGAAGTAGCCCCGTGACAGTCGGTCCGGGTTTTTGTTTAAAGATAGCATAGCCGTTATAGCCGCTGGAACTGGATTCTTTCGAGACGATTGAATCAGACCTTACCGTCAGTAATAGCGTTGGCATCGGCACGGACTTGTAAATCAAATATAGTTCTCTTAAAATAAATAAGTACACTGTTAGAATCTTCGATTACATATAAGTGAGTCGAAGTGCTCGTAGTGGAGCTTCCTAGTCGTTCTTACACTAACAATTTTTACGAACGAGTTTTAGTAACGTTTGCTGGGGTCGCATATTGGTGAGCATTAATGTTAAAAAATAATTAAGTGCTTTGGTACAACACAACGTTCCAACTTTGCAGCCATAACATATTATAGCTATTCCATGTCTACATCCTTATCAATTAAAACTTTTTGGAATGGATGATTTGTTTATGGTTCCAAATTAAATTTATTGTTGTTAGATTGGTACAACTGTTTTCCATTTTGGCGCGGGGTTTTTTGTTGCATAGAATATTACTTGCTCAGTGGTATTTAGATTAAAATGTTGTTTTTAGTTATATCATATTCAGTGTGTTTTGCGAAATGCGAAAGAATGCTGAAAAGTGGGAACGTTGTATTGTACCAATTGCCCTTTATTATTTTTATATATTTTTTAAACAAAAGAGTTTATCTTAAATTTTACACAGCCAATAGAATTTTATAATCAGAGTTACTGAAAATGTTACAAAAGGCTTTACCAAAAATAAGTGCATAGAGTGGAACAAAGCGTTCAAAAGTGCTCGTTAAGTGATGGAAAATTTGCCACGCTCTGGTAGGCCATCAACGTCTGCAAGTGGAGTTAACATCGCAAAAGTGAAGGATATAGTAACTAAAAGTCCTCAATCAAGATTGCGAGAGATAGCCGCCGAACTTTCCGTGTCTCACGAGTAGATCCGTACCATTTTATGTATTCGCTTGAGTATGACATACATGTGCCTAGCCTACTACTATCCGCTTGGCTAGTCCCAAAAGACCTGAAATTTCTCCATAAACTCAATCGCATAAGAGTCGCTGAGGACATGCTAGAGCGAGTCAAATCCGACCCAACCTCCATGAAACGTATTATTATTGGTTATCTGGTGACGAGACGTGAGTTACACAAGCTTCGCAGTGGCGCCTTCCAACTGAACCGAAACCGAAAAAACCACGCCTAATTCGATCGAAAGTACAAATCATGTTGACTGTTTTCTTTGACTATCGCGGTGTTTTTCACTCGGGATTCTTACCGGAAGGTGAAACGGTAAATAAATAATATTATTTGAGCGTTATTCCGCCTCTAAGAGAACAAATTCAACGAAAAAGGTCAAATTTGTGGAAAGGTAATACTAGGATTTTGCATCACGATAACGATCACTATAATAATAATAATTTATTTCCAAAGACACTGTTTTACAATAATTAATTTATATCAATAGGCTTCCCACTAGGATTCCCTGTTTTGGGAAGTCTATTTACTTCCTAATATACAAATTAATATGATTGATATTGCATCTATACAAGACAAAAATTAAAATAAGATCATCATAAATCATTCAAAACTATTAATTACATTCAATTTACATTATAAATTACAATCACTCGCACAAGGCCATTATTGTAAACGAATTTTAAACCGAAAACTCATTAAATACCATCGCGCAATCACCTAATTCACCAGATATGGCTCTAGCCGACTTCTATTTTTTTTCGAAACTCAAATTACCACTTCGTTTTCATTCGGTAGAAGAGATAAAGGTGAATTCGCGGGAGAAATGAACTCTAATTCCAGAAAAAAATGTTTTGATAATAGGTTTATTCCTTGGCGTAATGTATCATTTTTGAAGGAGCATACTTTAAAGGTGATAAAATAAATTTGAATGAATTACTAAAATTTTGTGTATTATTGATCTTTTATTATCCGGTACTTTCTTGACATGGTATTAAAAGGCTATAATTATGTCTACTGGCTTCAGACAATAACAGGGGTTGGGGGATTAACGTTACCTCTTGAGCACGTTGCGCTCAGTTTATATTGGCCACCAATCAAAGTAGTGACTATAGCTAACGTTGCTCGGTTAAGAACAACTAGGCACGCTCATCTACGGTCGCTTTAAGAAGGTACTCAATAAGTGCAATGTCATTATTAAAATAAAATAAAAATATCTTCTTTAAATATTATTTCAAGCACTATAGCGTGCTAAGCGAAAATGACATTAACAAATATTGAAATACAACATTTTTGTCCCGGTCGGTAATCGAACCTGCGTCCTCCGATTTCACACCGGATGCCTATTCCACTCAGCCACCGGAACATACTCGTTCGAGCCGAAACTTCGTGCTTCGACTATAACCGTCACAGGGGACGGTGCGTTGTCATCAACCTACTAGACTTCATCTGATCGAAAGAAGTACTTTTTCAAATACTTAACTCTCGCAGGGATGTCGCTACCCTTCTATATTTCTAAATATGATTACAAGCACTATCGCGTGTTAAGCGAAAATCTCATTTCCAAATTATTACTACATTTTTGGCCCAGGCGGGAACCGAACAGTCGCGCCGGGATGCGTATTAACATATCTTAGCCCACATAAAATCAGTAGTAAAGCATGATGTCCTTCTTGGGTTGCATAACTGGAAATATATACATCCCAAACATTTATTTATGTCAAGTGAATAGCAATTAAGATTAGAACAACGTATACGTGCTATATGATAGGTGAAAGGTTTCGATGTTGAGCGTCAACCGTGTCGGTCTGTCGGTCGCCATGATGAATTGTGGGGGTCGAATGATGAAGTGTCGCCCAATCAATTACCAATGGAAAACGCCGGCTTTATTGTTTACGGTACGATTTTCAAAAGCTTTGTTTATGAATATGCTTTATCTTGAAGCGCTCTGAATAAAAGAACTGATACTAGCCTATAGTTTGATTCCATTCTACCTGGGATGAACCTAATGAAGTATTGACAAACGCAAAGTACGAGTGGACAACCCAAGAATACCAACATTATATACAAGTTAAAAAAAAAGCGTTCTTAGCGTAGCTTGCTTAGTAGTTCTCCATCGATCAATTAAGGATGGTTGACCGCTAGTGGCATTACTACTGAGCGCTTCCGTGCCTCGGAGAGCACGTTAAGCCGTCGGTCCCAGTAGTAATCTTAGTATGACAGATGTTATAGCATGGTGTTAGGAAAATTTACGAATGTGAGCTTGGTTAGCTACCACCCTCAAGTAGAATGTCTTGTGTTCCGGCAGCTGTCCGTGAGGGCTAGTTTAGAATTCTTGGTTAACTTGAACAACATCTTCGAGCACATTATCACATATCAGGTGAGATAGTGGTCAAAGGCTTATCTAAAGATAAAAAAAAATTCTTTAAGTGCAAATTAATATTACCAAAACTCTTCGTAGCTATGTAATACATATGCACCTACATAAAACACTTTAAAGTGATTCCCGTAAGTATAATATCTATTATGCTTACTTGAACACTCTGAGCATTGAACCACCTTTTATATTCATTTTGGGTAAATGAACATATTTTACTAAATTTTACATTCAAACACATATAAATTGTATCTAAGTTCCCGAAGACAATTTCATCATAAACGATCAAAGTCAAGATTTCATCGCCGGTCGAGAACATCCGAGAATTGCCGTTTAATTGAATGAGAGCGCGATCGGCCTCTCGTTGCCCCTCTCAGATGACCTTCCTCTCTCTCCATTACCTTATTACCTTCCCATTATTGCGTTACTAATTTCCTGCACATCGAGTAGCTAACTAAGTTTGTGTCTCAAAGAGCACGCTTTGATTGTCAATTACTGCCTCTTGGACGGCAAAGGGTGACGCTCAAAGTCCAGGATGCAATTAGTGGGCGTGGAAACTTTGCGTGGCGTGTAAAAGTTACACACGCAAGTTTTGCTTACATCCCGGTCCGTATTCCACAAGATGATTTTACGATTTGCACGACTAACGTAAAAAAAAAAAATGTCCAAAGCCAATGTCCAAAAATAAAAAAGTCCGCTAATAAAAATATCCAGCAAGAATACGATGTTCTTTTATGGTGATTTTGGTAATAAAATTATGAAGAATAGATATAGATGTTCCTTTTAATCATACTTCGCCAGATCAGATGAATTAGGTCCCATATTATTATATTTATTATTATATTATTATAGTTATTTACAATTTAATAACCTCCTCTGGTTAGCCTATCCAGCAGGAGTACGTCTTACTGGGTAACACCGCAGTGTCAGATATTCTGTATAAGGGCACTGTAGCAAGTGAGCTATTTTATATAAGCTATTTTACTGTAACTAGAAGCTGTTACTTTAAATTGCTCTCTAAATGGTTATCTGCTAATAATTTACCATTCAATACTAAAAAAACGAAATGTTTACTGTTTTTTTTTTGACGAAATGTTTATGTTAGTTATGTAGAGCGAAATTTTGAACTTGGTCGAGTTCAACTTGCAATTGATAAAGCAATTGTATTTTTGGAAATCAAAATGGATCAAATCTAAAGTACCTTGGGATCCTTATATAAATGATCTCTCCGGACTTAGAGGGAGACTTAGCTTTCCTACATATGCAGTTCGTAAGACAAGGCAGTGACGGATGTAGGTACAGCTCGACTGGTTTATTTCGCATATTTCCACAGCATAATGTCGTACCGTGTAATGTTGTGGGGAGCAACTAATATAAAGACAATCTTTAACAGGCAAAAACGGCCAATTTCTGATATATATGGAAAGGATTATAGTGAATTATTGGGGATGTTTTTTAAGAAATCATCATATTCATTATATCAAATCTTCATAAACTTTATTATTGAAAATATATAGCATGCTCGAAAGAAATTAGGTATATTTATATTAAATAGCAACTACCACAATTACAACACTAGAAATAAAAATAAACGCGCGGGGCCAGGTTTTAAATTAGCAAAGACATATCTTAGGTAATTGTGTGCGGTTTAATAATAAAATACCTAAACATATTATAGTTTTGAGTTCCCACAGAAGGAAAATTCAAGCTTATTTTCTTTATGCCTGATAGGTTAGCTTTTGACCAGTATCTCCTGATGGTAAGTGATGATGTGGTCGAAGATGTTGTTCAGGCTAACCTAGAATTACTGGCTCTCAAGGACAGCTGCCGGAACACACCTCTGCCAAACCGCCGCCGCGCCGGTCACGTATGTAATAAATATTGTAATAACTAGCGGCCTGCTCCGGCTTCGCACGGGTATAAAATATATAGCCTATGTCACTCACTAAAAAAATGATTAAAATCGATCCAGTACTTTTGATTTATTCATTACTGCCCGTGGCCCGCACGCTTTAAATTTAGAGTAAAACAGTCCTTCTTTCCCTAAACCATGAAGATTTCCTGCTATCTTTGGAATATCTAAATTCATACACACTTATTTACTTTTTACATTTTTACACTATTACACGCTCCCGCCGCCCGGGCCGGCCGGAACCGGAAAAAAGTTAAAGGTTAAAAGTTAACTTTTAAGCAAACGTTACGTCCCGCAATTTGTAAATGTGTAATATCTTCGAAAATATTCATTTAAATCATATGCTGTAAAGGGCCATATAGATCTATATTAAATCAACAATGTATTTAAGGTATTCATTTAGATAAAGATTAATGCTGTATTGGTTAAAATCGCTTCGAAAATTAGCCATTATTTGTCGTAAAAAGTAAATGACAACAAATTTTTATTGTGGGATATCCATTAGAGATAGATATATACCATAGCGGAGTTTTCTGTAGACCTTTTCAATGTGTACAATACTTAGTACATTATACTGATAAATCTCGAAGGGTTAATCCTGCGTTTGCAATGTAAGCGGAAAAAAAATAATTATTTATGACATCACATTAGAAACCTCAAAAATAACAGTATTTCTCCACTATTTAATGAATGCTATTATACATATAAACCTTCATCTTGAATCACTCTATCTAATAAAAAGAACCGCATCAAAATCTGTTGCGTAGTTTAAAAGATTTAAGCATACATAGGGATATCCCCGTGTGGTGCCGGGTTAGAATTGGACCTCCCCATATCATCCCGTGGGTGTCGTAAGCGGCGACTAAGGGAAAAATACTGGAAGGTGGGCAGCAGCGCCTTCTAAGGAACTGCTATCTTACACTGCAATCCTCTCCTATTAAGGGGGGTATTTGCCATAATCCCCACGCTTGGCAGGCGGCTTGGGCCTGCCAAGCGTGGGGATTATGGCAAATACCCCCCTTAATAGGAGAGGCTGTGTTCAGCAGTGGACGATCCGGCTGATACAGTATACATAGGGATATAGGGACAGAGAAAGCGACTTTGTTTTATACTATGTAGTGATAGTGATGTATATACATATAATAATAATATATAATATACTTACAAATTGTCAAAGAGTAAAACATAAAAAGAATGGCCCCGATTTTCTTTCCCGTTCTATGCGAAGTGGATCTATTTTTCGCGGCAGTAGAATACTATAACAATAAAAAAAAAAAAAACTTTTATAAGATTGTTTTGGACGCCAAAATTAAATAAATGACTTTGACTTTGTTTGACGTAACTCAAGAGAGTGATAGTGCAGTGGTATTTAAATAAAGGTGTTCTCCACTAGGTATTAAAATTAATATTTCCTAAAGTTGGAATCTCATGAAGGATATTTTTCGTAAGTACGTAATTTCCATTTTTTATCGGACAACACATCATAAAGTGTGTTCACTAACATTTTGTTAGGGCAGGCATATCTGATAATGGAGCCAGAAAGTTGACATAGAAATTCCTCATTTAAACAATATATTTCCGTCATTCATTTTAATATCTGAATTGTCAGAAATATCCTTTTCCGAAAAGTAAGTTTTAATTTATTTTATATTATAGTTTCTATATAGAAGTCATACATTTCATTATCTTGATTTTCGTTTTCGATGACAGATGTCAATCATAAAAAAGCTATTATTAGCTATTATTTGGAAAAATCTTGCTGAATTAATGACTATTAATTTCTGTATACAATTAAAAGATCTCCTCAAGATTTGCATAATAACAACTGTCAACCCATAAAGGGTTTTTTTGCAAACTATTTACCCAAGACTTTTTCTTTACAGAAACTATATAACTATCTCATTCAGATTTTCGTTGCAGTCGACTACATGGAAATGCCTTAAAACATGTTTATCTTGGTATATCTTGGTGCTTGTATTGAATAATAACCAATGGAAAAAGATAAATAAAACATACTGCAGGTTTTATTTTGCTGCAACTCAACCCAATATTGTAGCAAACCTTGGTTTGCGCGGATGAACTTTCGAAAGCAGATGTTTTCAGTAATCCATGTTGACTTGGGTTATTGCAGTACCCATTCTGATTTAAAATAGACTAATGAGCAATACCTCTATTAGTGAATGTGGCCTGGGTGAGGGGAATCTTAAACATATTATTCCTGATCCATGTAGAATATTTCTTGGTACAGTTTTCTTATTTGTTTATATATTATATTCCTGATTATATATTTTCCAGAACTTTTTTCATCCAACAATTATTATTCTATGTACCTATTACGAGTAAATGTAAATTTTCATAAGTTTCACTCTCAACGAATATGGATAAATATATTGTAGATAATTGAGTATATTCTATTTTTTTAACACTTCACAATTTTTTCATGTTTATGTACTATAAATAATCATTCGCTCATCATTTCAAAAATATATCTGAATATTATATTTTTAGTCTGATTGGCCCACTATTGCCTAAAATCTATTACATCAATCTTTATTTCTAAATTCCATTTGTCCTTATTATATATTACTCTTTTCTCGCTTTTCATATGGTACATAGGTTTATATAGTATATAGGGTGCGTTGAGAAATCACTGAGTGAATGTAAAAGTTACCCGAGACCTGTTTCAAAAATCACAACGGTAAATTTTTACGTTCACTCGAGGACGTTCGAAAAACAAGTAAAAATTTACTTGACATTTGAATTTGTTACCCGATGCAAAATAGGCCGAGGATTTTCTCCAGTTAGGTGAATGGTAGTGAGTTGTCATTTGAGAATCCACTTATTGCATTTTTTCATAACGTATAATAAATATTATATTTATTATTAAATATTTGCTTAAATTAAGAACGCGAACCTTATTTGCTTATATGTAATATTTTCCAACCTTTTAGTGATTATTTTTTGGCATTGAAAAATATATGCATAGTGTCGAGAAATAATTATGACTACGATTTACTCGATGCTCGTTCGGAACGACTAAGTTACCGTATTACATTTTATTATACTTGATTACCTGATAAGTGTGTTTATTAAATTATTATTATTATTATTAGTGAGAAACCACTCAATAACAAACGCAGCGCTTGTTTGTGAAACTAGAACATGATCATAAAGTAACTTTGTATTCATAGAGAACGCCGATGTGTATTATACATAGAGTAAAACTAGTATTATAACAAGATGTCTTACTGACAATCAGCTGACAATGGCTACTAGATTTTTTAGGTCTAAATTTTTATTTATTAATTGGTTACATGGATCTATAGATATATGTCCATGGGTTATATATACATATCAAAGTAGGTAAACATATATTTTTCATTTGAAATAACAGAAAATGTCCAGTACTTGTTCAGGCAAATATCAAGATGAAGAAACTGAAACTGAAGTTATTTTTAATAATAATTTGGAGGTGCAAAGATCTAGCATAGAACCTCCAATTAGTGAATGGTCTTCTATAGAAGAAGAGGTCAAAGAAATAAAAAAGAAGAAGCTGCTCCAAGACCAAGGCCTTTATTCACCTGGCAGTGGAGAACTATGTGCGAAAACGATAGCATTATCAAATAGCAGCTTATTGCAGAATCCTTATTACAACTTCAAACCTGTTATAGATCCAGGTATAAAGGAAGCTCTTCTTGTTCCTGAAATACCTTACAACTACAGTGACGATGGTCAAGAAATGTATCTAGCCTTATGCAGAGAAATGGACATTTGTCCTGTTCGCATGTTTCACCGGGGGCTAGTCACTACTTCCATTGACATAAGTTACTACGGCGTTCATCCCTCAGGAATTCGGCCAATATCAATGGCATTGCAATACAATCGTTTCGTGGAAAAACTTAATCTTAGTGATAATTTTCTGGATGACGATGCATGCTACCACTTGGGACAAATGTTGGGTTCAAATACAAAATTGCTAGAACTGAATATGTCAGGTTGTCGCATCGGATGGACTGGGTTGAATCGCTTGGGAGTGTATTTACATTATAATAAATCATTAAAAATACTTAATCTTGCGAGAAATGAGCTCGGAGAAGAAGGTGGAATTATCTATGCTAATATGATTTTGAAAGGAGTTACTGTAAGCCAAGTCAATCTGAGTAAAAACAGCATAGGTAGACGAACTGCACTCGCGCTAACCGAGATTTTCCCATTTATAGATAAAATAACTCACTTAGACCTCTCGCTAAATAACCTCTTTTATCCTATATCAACTGCGAAGATGCTAGACTCACTAGCGTACAGTAGCATACTACAAGAGTTAAACCTGTCTTGGAATTCACTGGAAGACCTGCGCGTTGCACAAGCCATAAGAAATATAATGCTGATTCCGACATTGACGGCACTAAATCTGAGCAATAACAGATTTACAGGAGAAACCATAAGTATTATTGTAGAACGACTGTTTTTAGCGAAGAAATTGGTTACTCTAGATCTGTCATTCAATCCCCTCAGTTCCAATGACGCGTTGGTCGCATTAGAAAAAATGCTAAATTCCCGGGTCAAGTTACAGAATCTTTTGATGGCAAATGTGTGGGTGAACGAAACGTTCCATCGAGTATTAGCTAGAGTAAAAAAGAAACAGTGTCGTAGAAACTTCGTTGTTACTTTTGAAATGATGCCAGTGGAAATGCCAGTCGAACACGTGGATGCTAGAGAACTGGTATTGAAGAGAGCTGACTATCTTGGAAGTACAAAACGGCCTAAAGTTAACGTCATACAATTCTTTTTGAATGTAATGAAAGAGAAAACCAGCATGACAGTGAAAGATTTCGGAGAAAGGGTCGCCGCTCACCAAATGCCATTCAGCGAAGGATTAATTGATCAGCTAGTGGAGGTTTTTCCCAGTGACTTATCAGGAGAAATAAGATACATAAGCTTGGAAAACGTTTGCGAATATATGCTTCGTATTTGGCCCGATAGGATGTTACCAAAGCCGCCAAAACACCGAAGACGACGCAGCCAGGGGAAATCTACAAAAACAGAAACAAAAACCAAAACTAAAAAAAAAAGAAGCATCAGAATGGCTTAATTTATATTTTGTATATTTATTCTTTTGATATCATTTTACTTTTTTACGTTTAATATTGTTTTGTATAACTTTATGCTTTATATTTTACATTATACAAATTATACCTTCTTGATTATTTTTTTCTCATCCGTATTTTTTTGATGTTTTGTTTGTCTTGGATCTCTCGACTTAATCTCCTTGGTTCTATATGTTCTACAAGCGATACATATAGAGTTTAAATTATGTAGTACACACTTTTATTTTCAAATTTTTGCATGCATTTTTCAAATGCTTGCCTGGTTAGCTACCACCCTCAAGTATTAAATCTGTCGCCAAGCACCTAACGGTGTGTTCCGGCAGCAGTCCTTGAGAGCCAGTAAAATTACCGGCACATGAGACTTAACAATTGTCTCAGTGTGTAGAATGCAGTGCAACTCGTCATTTGGGTCGTAATGCATCTGTTATACGCAAAGGTTAGTCCGCTTAAAGTCATGTGGGCCTCGTGCTAGATCCGGCACAGACAAAAAAAAACATACTAGTCAAATCATACTAGTTGTTAACGGTACATAAAGTATATGTAAGTTATACCAACAACCATGTTATACCTGTTATTACGGCTCAAGACATGTATAATACACGGTGAAATAATGCAAATATAAAATAATTATATAAAAGTAAAAGCCCGTTCCATTGAAATTAAAATTGCAAGTTATATATATTTATGGAATCGCAGTTTAAAGCCTCAGCCTTCATCTAAATATCACACTCGATAGGTTTGGAAGAAAAAAATTGTTCACATTTTGATGTCTAAATCCGCCAGTTCGTTTTAATTTTTATTTTTTTAAGTAGCTGACGATATATCTTATATTAAAATTGGTTAAGCCGTTTAGAAGTTATGGTGAACTAAAGAAACTCACATAGGTACATACAAACATAAACCCTGAAAACAGAACACTCCCTTATTTGGGCAGTCGTGAAAAAATAAAAAGGGGTTGATAAATAATGCATTTAATCAAACACTACTATAACTTGATTTTCTGACATTCGTCATAAATTACAGCGGGGGACAATGAGTGAGTGTTTTTTTATTTTTTATTTATCCATCTTTTGTATATAGTACGTGGTAATTGTCTCGTAAACCAACGGAAATGTAGGTCCAACTGATTGTATGACATTGATCTTTTTATCGAGGTCCAATCTATTTTAATTTCATAACCCGCATATTTGTACCAAATTCGACCAATTGTGGTAACGTGACGATTTGCAATTTTGACCATTTGAAAATCTGACGTTTTGAAAATCTAATCAAATTAGTAAAGGGGAATAATTGGACGTCGGAAAGCAGTAGCATTTGCCTTATTGTTGATTTCAGTAATTCACCCTTAATTACTTGATACTACTTAAAAAATCCCAGGTAATCTATTCTATACATTTATGCTAAATTCTAGAAAGAACCACGATATTAGGTACACCATACGATCAATACGCCTAAGTAGCGAACTGCTGAACCTTCCTACTGCAATATTATACCAAAATAGGATGCTTCTTGTTTCATCAATCATATTTTCAAAAGAACCTATACTTACTTCAAAGTAAAACTATGTTCGCTAGAAGTTTTAAAACAAAGCTGTGTGATTCGAATAGATTCCATTAACTGTATTTCCGGAATAGCTCTCGTTATGCCAAGACAAGTGCCAACTGCCGGCCGCGCTTATGGCGATTCATTTCCGTTTCGTTTGCCGAGAAATGTGCCTTCCACTTGTCACTTGCAATAAAGGAAACCTCGTTTGGCCTTGAAGTAAGAAACTTCAACTTTCAAACACTTTGCAGGATGTTCGTGGGCGACGGTAATCACTTACCACCAGGTGCTGCCTTCTCGTTTACCCTCCTATCCCATAAAAAACCTTCTGTTGTTGCCCTGGTTTTTTTATTTAAAATTTTATACCCACGTAAAAGCTAGAAAAGTCTGCACGTGTCTTCAAGTTTTTACTAGATATACTTATATTATGTGTGGCGTACGTCACGTAGGTAGATACTCCAAAATATTACAGGTAGATGTGGCCTAAATGTGGTCTAGCTTAGAACGTGGAGGTACATGCCATGAATGGGGCACTTAATGCCACTTGGAACGCTAATTTTCACTCTCATCTCGGCTCACTGCAGTATGAGGTAGGTACAGACGTTTAGGCAAGTCAAAGATGCATAAACATATTTTGTGCTCTATTTTACCTATACATAGGTGCTTTATAGCTTTTGTCGAGTTTCAAGACTACGCAAAGCACATACTTTCTCATATTGTGTACCTAGATTTCATTTTATATTTATCGTAAGTATACCAATCATAATCCTGGTATTACGAGACCTACATAAATTATTTATACTTTGCTGCCCTAAATAGACAGTTAATGAAAAAATAGATATTGGTTTTCTCCAAAAGTTACAACCGTCTGTTTTAACTTAGGCCCGGATTTTCCATCATCAGATAGATACTTTTTCTAAATGTATACATACACATTTTTTATTTTATTTTATTTTAACGGACAAGCTCGCGGCCCAAGTGATGTTAAGCGGATTAACTTCTGCCTATAACAGACGCATTTCATCACAAGTCACAAATTGCATTGCGCCCGTCACTATGAGACATAGTTCTTAAGTCTCATGTGCCTGAAATTTCACTAGAAAATAATACAATAGAAAAGTTTAGTCTGATATTTTTTATCTGATGATCTATTTTTTTCCTTTTATTCATTAGTAAAGTACGTCAATTAAGCGCTTCTTCCCTGTTAACACTCTTTTTTTTTCAGATATAATAAGATGATCTAATCCAGAAGCTACTCAAACTATTTAGCACTAATTTACTAGATTGATGTCATTTTACATTCACATAACCTAGTGCATTAATTTCACAGAACATTCAAACTCCCGACGCTGATTGCACTTTAGTCGGCGTAGGGCACTCGAGATACAATGGGTGGTTAACAATCGCCTTGTGCGCGTTGCCTTGCGCCGCCGGTCCCTCAAGAGGCCCTAGGCTCACTACCTAACCTAGACGCTAGGAGCTGGGCTCACTTACCTACCGACTCTAATTAAACGCTTCACTTCTGCAACGTATGAGGCTAAATGATTAAATAGTGTCGGAATTGAATTCTACGTGCGGTCGTTAAGGATATAGATAGTAGATGTTTCAGCTAAGCTAGCAATTGAAACGTAATGTTTATACATTTGTTGGGTTTATTTCACACAGAAATGGCAGCGGCAGGCATCGCGGTAGCGGCAGGCATCGCAGAAAATGGCATCGTAAAACTCCCAGCCAAATGGATGAACCAATTTTGATTGTTTTAAGGTTCCGTGGCCCAAGGAAAAATGGGGTTCTGTTGACGAAAATGTCTGTCTGTCTGTGTGATCGTCCGTATGTCTCGTGTCTCAAGCTCGTAAACGAGCTACATAATTCGTTTACAAACCTGGAATTTCGATATATTGTGTAGAGCGTTGACCCAACGATTATTAGGACTAAACATTTATTTATTTCTTTGGGTCCTGATGACATTATTATAATGTGTGGAGTAATTGTGTAGAGCTCATTGCTAAGATAAAACTATGCTTACACACATAATAGCGTAGGTACTTGTACGTCATTGGATCTATGTCTAGCTACCATGTATTTTTTTAGCCAATTGACTGGTCGAAGATGTGGTCCAAGAAGGCTAACCTAGAATGACTAGTTTTCAAGGAAAGCTGCTGGATAAGTGCTTGAAGACTGATTTTCTACTTGAGATTTGGAGCTAGCCCAGCGGGCGTGCACAAATGCTCTACCACTATGCTATGACGACTGCCATCCTAAGACAATTACTGAGAACGCGCCCCTACAGTATGGAACCGCTCAATAGTAGATGCTACTGGCATGGCGGTCAACCATCCAAGTCTCAACCGCAGCTAATGCTTCAACATGTTTTAGAAATGTGTGGTTAAGATAGTGACGTATTATTTTTGACTGAAGAAACTTATGAAGCCATAGTCAACACTAAATGCAGTGATATGCAATAGTGTTGACTATGGCTTGGGATCACGAAAATAACTTTGAAACTCGTCTAGTAATGCATCGGCGGCATTAAGGGCTCGTCCGTCGCACCGCGCAAGGGCCACGCAGTTGCTTGGAAGTAAATGTCGTAAACGCCAAAACTATATTTTTTTAATTTAGAGAGTATCATTTTTTGTCTACACTACATAACTACATTTGCTATTTTTTTCAATGTAAGTATCAAGTCAATAAGTGACGAAGGCAATTATATATGTCAAAATTAAGATATTTTAATATGCATCGAACAAAATTTAACAACACAAAAAAAAATTGGCGCTTACTTACAAATTGAAATTAAATAAATACGTCTGCGAGTATATGAATCCTAGCTTCAATATTTGAAAAGCAGTAGGAGTTCAAATATCCAGGACATGTTGAGATTTATGAGACAAGTCTTCTGAAAGTGGAAAGAGAAGGTCACTCACCCCCTCCATTCTTGTAGCAGAGGTAGGGGAAGCGCCACACGTTGGCCAGGTCGACCGCGAAGCCGATGACAGAGAGTAAGAAGTCCACCTTCTTGCCCCATGTCTCGCGCTCGGCGACAACCGGCGTCGGGGTCTTCAGCGCCATCCTACTGCTGGACTACACGAAGCCGCCACAGTCTGCAGACAACAGAAATATTCGGTTACTCAGCTGAAAAATTACTAATTATAAGTATATGTATGCCGCAGAACATTCTCAACCAGTTTCTGTAGCTACTGTTAATATATGGCACTGAGACGTGGTCCTTAACTGTGGCCCTTATTGAGATGCTCAGAGGCACTCAACGAGCTATGGAGAGAGCAATGCTTGAGTTTCTTTGCGCGAATAAAATCCGGAACGTGGATATTCGCCAAAGAACTAAAGTCACCGACATAGCTTTCAGACTTTGCAAGTTTAAGTGGCAATGGGCGGCCCACAATGCTCGAAGAACTTATAACCGATAGGGAAGGAAGGTTCTCGAGTGATTACCACATGACACTGGAAGACGTAGAATTGGTAAGCCCTATCCGATAGGTGGACTGACGACATCGTATAAGTCGCGGGTAGCCAATGGCTACAAGCGGCTAATAGCCGATCTTTGTGGCGTTCTATAGGGGAGGGCTTTGGTCAACAGTAGACTTCTTCCGGCTGATTATGTAGTATATAATTACAAAATAAGTACTTATGTAGTTTACAGCGGTACAGTTAACCGCTTCTGAATATGAGGGCTGCTCCACTATACTCTTCGATGATGTCGTAAAAGCAACTAATGGAAAAAATGCGCCTAATTCAACAATTCTCGTTGATGTGAGCAGGTGTTGCTGCACATCGTGTGCACAATAGGGCTTCTTACCATTTGAAGAGACGTGCATTCAGGTGATAGGACTTTCTATGCAAACGTCGTTTCGTCATATTTTAAATACCGAGTGTTCAAACTCGGTGAAATTTTGAACCTTGAGATCTATGCTTCTGATTTGCCAGGTTTTCATTTTATTAATTATTATATCTTTAAAAGTGGAAATAAAGATTCCGATACTAAACTATTGTTCCTATTTTATGTATATTTTAAGTAATTTTATGAAAAATGGCGAACCATATTAGACTAAAGACATGCGTGCAAAATGTCAGTGTGTTGTAACACTTGATATTCAAAATATGACTAATCTACGTTTGTATGGAAAGGCTTCCCCTAACGCGCTCTTTACCCGAATGGTAGGGGTTATACTAACAAAAAAATATTTCCAAGGAGAGTTATCGTGGCATAATCGAAGCCAAGATTTAGCGAAAAGTCTTAACGAAAAGAATATTATATTATACGTTCTTGTTTAGTCCTTTGTGTTGTTACAGAATATATTATAAAAAAAAACAAATTAAATCCACTGTCTATCACGTAAGCACGGAAGCGCTCAGTAGTAATATCACTAGCGGTCACCCATCCAACTCATGACCGCGGGCGACGTTGCTTAACTTTGCTGATCAGTTAAGAAAAGCTAAGTAAACTTCGCTAGGAGCGCTTCGAAATTCCGTGATATGCAAATAAAAAAAAACAAAAAAAAATTGTTTTAAATTTCTTCAAAAGAAAAAAAATCATCTCAAAATGTTTGTTAGAACTACAGAAGTCAACCCTAAGAAGTTGTTAGCATTTTACTAATAACCCTGTATAGATATGTCTAAAATATAATGCGCTCGAGCTTTAATAGTTCACGTATTTCGTAATAATAGTAGAGCTGATTCATAATTATTTACTCGCAATAGTGATGAAAACGATTGTTTGTTTCACGGGCGGTACGGGAATTACGAACCTCGACTCAGAAAGCCCTCAGTCTTGTCAGTTCCTCAGAAAGCGCTGCTGTTTCCCACCTCCCAGTATTATTTACTTAGTCGGCTCTTACAACACCCACGATGCAAATAAATAATATTGTTTTTATATTATTATTATTATTCCATATTTATGACAAGGCTCTGACACAGTAGTACACTAACTGACAATGATGATTCTCTTATCAGAAACTAAAAACTTTGCAATGATCTCAAGATACCTTGCATCATGCTAATATCTGCGTTTTCAGAAATTCGAACATGTTCGTACATCTAATTCCAATGTATTTATTCAAAGTAAAAATCTGGTCTCCAACTTGTCCAAATATAAGTTTCAGCAACACACTCACTTGTATAATTTCGTCCCAGTTGGTAATTAACTGAGAAACAATCCGCGCGGGCACTCGAAACGCGGTCGTGTGGACCCTCCATTACGGGCATGTAATGAAGTGACAAATGTTATAGCGCCGAATGACGGAGAGCCCGTCGAGTGGCCTGCTGACCGCGCGCCACTCTTAAGTTAGGGTTGTCGCTTATATACTTTCATGGTGAGTTTTACGGAAAATCTGCGTTTTTATGTATTATGATGATATCGTGAGGTTTGCGTCAAAATTTATTTTGTTTATCCGTATTTGAAGAAAACATAACTTATATTTACGTTCTTGGGTTGCATTGTATGTTGAAATATTTTAGTCGTTTGTGATGTAGTAAACTTACCTAGAAAAGTCCAGATTTTGCATATACTTCTTGTAAAACAACGCACAGAAAGTTCCATATAAGGTATTACCGCACTTGACAAAAATTGCTAGAAAGTTTTCAATCTGTTACACTTACCATTAAGTTTTCTATTACAGTAGTGTACAATAATAACACAATGGATGTTTATATATTAGACTTTTTAGGTCACTACGTGGTGGGATTGGGTGTTATGGGATACAGCACTTTAAAGTTAGTTTAAATATTATTTTAATACTGGACATTGAGGTTACTTGATATTGTGGAACTGGAAATTATCACGAAATATACTATTTCAAAAGCAAGATATTTTACTGCTGCTATTCTATTGATGTTAATATTAATATAACAGTCACGTATAAGCCACAAATTGTCCGAGTGACAGCCCTGGGTGTTCAACCGGCTCGGCTGGATAGGCGGCGGAAGCCGAACCGAGTGGCTGTCACGTCCAACGGTTCACTGGCTCAGCTCAGCTCCCGGTTCACGTGAAAAAGCCCCGTCACCATACCACTACTCGACAAATTGACTTCGCCAAGCTATGATAGCACGTCAAACAAGGTTTTTGTAATTGCGTTATGTTGTTTTGATTTCTTATAATTATTTTGGTGTAGGTTGTCTCGTACTGGAAGGTTGATGAAGATTTTCTGTGACTGAAATTTATCATTATCTAAATTTATTCACATAAGGCACTTTTGGTGTTTAATCTTCTAAGGCACTTTTGGCTTACAAAAGGCACTCGTACCTAAATGTTGTTAAAATTTCGTTTCTGATACTTTTATACGACTGCCCAAAATGTTTAAGAGTACATGTATGTATTTATATGAATTTTGTATTCCACCATAACTTTTAAACGCTAAACATGATTTAAATGTTTAGGGTATCGTTAAAATTATTTATAGTCAGTGTTACTCGGGATTATGTAAGGACTATTCCTTGCACAACCCTGAGTAACATTGACTATAAATATTATTAAGGGCATGCATTTTTTTTTAATTATTACTTTGATTATTAGTAGTGATTAGTAATTTTCAGCTGCAGATTAGATTAGTCTATACTCTATGTTAGTTAGTGCCTTAGGTTCGTCATATCCTTCGGCAGATTTCAGGCTTACGGGCGGTGTATTCTGAATGGTCGCCTGGCTTAGTTACCGCCTAATCTGTGACAATCTGTAGCCAAGCACTTAACAGTCCATACACTATTTTTGAGAGCCAATTCCCTTTCTAGGTCCAAATAGTAGGGCTGTTATAATCTTCCTACACATCAGAAATTCAGATTTGTGTGCGTAGATAAAAAAAATTTTGGTTCTGTGTGGTCCCTTCGCCCCGAGATACGTCCATAACAGGGTTATAGTAGCAGTGTAAGGTATCTGGAGTTATGTCTCTCCATAACTCCAGATACCTTACCAGAGACTTTACACTGCTACTATTATGTTATAAGGTTACCTAGACTGGTGGATGTACCCATACTAGAGTTTGCAGTATACTGTTGTACTTATGTAGGTATAAAGACCTTTAAAATCGTAGTTCTCATTGTCTCTAAATTCTTTTATACCACATCCACTCAGAAAATGTCGCATTGAAGTTCGTCATTTCGCGCTTATAAATATGCGGAGGGAAAAGTTATATGGAATTTCATTCCTGCGCCCTCAGGCTCAGGCAGCAGGGCAGGAATGTTGTATGGAAATCTATTCCTGCCCTGCTAGCGTTCTTTTGTTTTTTAGCAGCGAACATAAAAAATACAAACGTCAAATCTCAAAAAGGTTTTATCTATATATTATATAGAAATAAACCCTATTTCTCCTGGTCATGCTATGACTTCAAAACGGGTTTACCGATTTCATTCTTCTTTTTTCAAAATGTTTTTTAATACATCGTAAAGGTTCTTACATTAAAAAAATTTGAAAAATGCGCAGATACTTCGAAAATTTAAGAAAACGACTACCTCTATTGTAAACTTATTTAATGTAACCTTAACCCCAGCGGTATACCTATACTCTTTGCTCAGTACGTTTGAAGCTACTGTCAGTAATTTGACAGTTATCTATCAGTTGTAAAGACATATTGCACACCGCCAATATCGATTTTAAACCGTTACAATTTCCAGTGCGGCTTGCATTTGTAATGGCAATAAACAAATCGCAAGGACAGTCGTTAACTGTTTGTGGCATTAATCTTGAAAATACATGTTCGGAAAACCAGCAGCATTATTAATAATAATAAATATTTTTAGAAAACATTAGATTAATATTTTAATAAAACACTTATAATATATAAACAGTATAACGAATCGCGTCGAAAATTCTTCCAGTTTGGTTACGTAGCGTTTGTGACGTGACCTAGGCTTAACAGTCAAATTAGACGAAACTGTCACTAGATATTATACATACAGTTACAGTACATATATTTTTTATACTTTTTAACGTTTTTATTATTAATATTTATTTAATATTTTCTTTAAATATTTCTTGTTATTAAATATGGATTTCCGCAAAGTAACGCCTGTATCTATTCATTATACACATTATTTATTTATGCATCAGTAAACAAAATTATATATTGTGTATCAACAATATGCTATAGAGATAATAAAAAAATACAAATGTGCACAATATCAATAACAATAGAAATAATTATTTATGGTCAAGTATTCTAGATTTTTTTGCGAGCACTTACGTATATTTTACTTACGTATATTTAACATTTTGCGAAAATCACAATCGTTATATAATAAAAATTTCAAAAAAGGAGGGTTACAATTCGACCCTTATGGTTATAATATTATTGAAACGCAATATATTCCCGAAAACTCCACAATCTGTACATTAATCATAGTAATATGATAGTCAATTAAACTTTTAAACAAATACATATAAAAACTCTTATATAGGAATTTATATGTATGTAGGTTTGTTTGTTTTTATAGATTGTGATATTTTTTTTCCTCCCCCGTGGACCCCAACGGGAGGAAAAACCATGTTAGAATGTCAACCCCCATTGCTACCTTTGGGTGTCGTAAGAGGTGACTAAAGGTTAAATACTGGAAGGTGGGCACTTGCCTACAGAGAAACTAATATCCCCAAGATGCCTGCCAAAAGTAGGATAATGGTGTAAAAACCCCTGAATGGGGGAGGCTGTGTTCAGCAGTAGACAATCAGGCTGATACAATCATTATTTTTTTCGTTAGCTTAACTTACTTCAACTATGGAAACAGTGTAGAATTTTACCAAAATCGGTTCTATATTTTTCAAGATGAATTAATAGTGATAAGAGCTACGAGTGGAGTGTCAAAGGGACAACTACTCGAAACCTGTTAGCATTTTAGCATCGCTTATTATTATATTACGTATATTGAAAATGTAATAAAATATATACAAAACATGTACCAGTTTCAATAAGTAAAAAATATATAAATCCTTACAACAAAATATTGAATATATTAACATATTTCAATTTTTACTTAAAACATAAAATACGAAGTAAAATCGTATTATTCTTTTTCGATCGCCAATTGAATCAGCATTGTACGGACTTCAACAAGGTTGTTATGTTGGTTAATTTCGTGTATAAACATATAAAATTATTACTTCATAATTTTAAGTCATAGTTGTAAGACGTATTTGAGCCGTATGCCATTTAAATTTATTTCTAAGTAGATATTTAAGATAGTTAGCGTTTTGGTTTTTTAACTGTTAGCATACTATTATTGTGTCTGATAAATAAATAAATAAATAAAGCTTTTTTTCTTGCATAACTTTGCTGCCGAGCGTAACACACAATTTTTCAACTCACTACAGCGAAGAAAATGCTGCTGGTGGGAGATTTATTTTATTGTTTAATAGTGTTAAACTATATTATCAACTATTATTTCCTTTTAATGTATGGTTAAAAGTAAAATTACTAAAATTGGTAATATTGTAGGGTAACTGATTTTTCCGTACTTTTAAAAAATAATTAAAAATATTTTCCACGTTAGCAGATAAAAAGCACTTTTCCACGCAGATTTAGAATGACAAATCACTATTTTCGAGCTTATGAGGTGAAAAACTATTTATATCCCCCAACGCAAACAGAGAAATGTTTTACATTTAACGTGTATTGTAGCGTGTTCTGTGTCTGTAGATGGTTCAAAACGGATGAACTGATTTAGTTTTTTTTTTGTTTGAAAGGTGACTAGAACGAGAGTGCTCTTTAATATAAAAAAAACTAATCTGCCCTTTGAATATCATCAGCTCTTTTCTAGTTGACCATGTGAGCCAATTCCACAGGTCTGAACGATTTGAAATTAGATAAGAAGAACAAGATAACCTTTACCTGATGCTGAGACTGTAACATCACCTAAAATCTGGCCAGTTCAAGACAATTCACGAAGTATTGCCTGTTAATTTCATCTTTTTCTGTGTGTCCCCACGCTATGTGGGGTGCTGAGTTAACTCTCTAAGTGTAAGTATGCATGTATAAACGTATTTAATGCACTAATTAATATACAAAGGTGATTATTGTTTTATACTTTTAAGCAACCTACACTGCAACGGCTATTTGTTCAAATCAATATTACGTTGAGAACAGTTTTGGCTTATACGTAACTATGAAACTTATTTAGATAGTTTAGAAACGACACACCCATAGTTTATTAAACTTTTGGTACAGATTCAAGTCAAGAGGAAATTATTACGAAAATGTTCATGATACATGATTAGCTATAATGGGCCATTTGATAAGAGAAACTTAATTATATTAAAATTTGCGAGAACGAAGTTCAAGCGAAGCGTCCCTGCTTTAGCACAAAAACGCTTTCATATGTCCGGTTGTTTTCCTCTACAGGTCGTTTTTCCCAACCGATTAAATTTTGTGAGCAGGTTTGATAATTTTATAATTTATTTTAGTCAAATCTGTTTTTGGAAAATTTTCAAAATAACTGAGATATGGGATATAAAAAGTTAAAAAAAACGTATATCGTTGAGACGCTTCGCTCGCACTGCGTGGTCGCTCGGTCAATTATACCCCGAAACATCTAAAATATATTGGAAAAGAATAAACCATTTTTTCTAATCGTAAAGTATAATATCCTAAAAACTGCTTCTACTCGTTACAAGACTTCTCTGCGGATAAGTAACTTAGCTTAGCAAACTTCATCGTCCACTACTGTACACAGTCTTCACTGTCAAGAAGAAGTTGGCCAAAATTCCCACGCTTGGCAGGCAGCTTGGGGATTACAGTGTAAAATGGCAATACTTCAGAGAGCACTACTGGTAGTTACCTTCTGGTAGGAAGGAACATATAGGAAGATACTAGGAATATATAGGGGGAGCAACTTTAGCCTGGCACCCCACGGCGAACAGCTTAGCAAATTTAAATTCATATTTTTTTTTGGACTCATGCTTTTAGTAAATAAGAACTATTAAAATTTTTCAAATTAAATTAGAACTATATGATACACTTGTTTATACCTAGAGAAATAATTGGTTTTTTATGATTATAATTATAAAAAACCATGTGCAATAATAATTAGATTATTAGTTACTGAAAATCAGTCTTCATTAATAGTAGATTTTAAGATTTTATAGTAAGTATAATGGATAAATTGTTAAAGTAAAATAACATCGGTTTAATGAATTTTGAGTTTCTATTTCATCTTTGTTAGTTGAATTTTTAACTGAGATTAACAATAGTATGTTTTTAAATGTCTGAATTTCACAAATATTCTTCGGGATAAAGAAATTCACAACATCAACAAAATTGGTGGATAATTAAAATTGTTTCAGCCCTATTTTCGTTACAACTTTGAACACTACTTATATTGAAGTAAGCGATGTGATATGTTAGTTCTACGTGCAAACAAAGATATTCCAACTTTTTAATCAGAAAAATAAACCGTTATTGTTGCGTTAGCGAGGTTGTAGGAGAACAGTCTCATTTTTTTAACACACTATTAAACCACGAAAGAATATCCAATGTTTCGAAACTAACGCAGATATTAAGTAAAAATTTAAATAATTTCACCTACTATCTCGTCGAATTAAAGTAAACAGCTCATCTTGTTGAAACCGCGTCGTTAAACATTAATTAAATTTAAAGTTATCTTATGTGTTTGGTAACTGAGGTAAATACATCAAAATCGTTTTCAGATATAACTAGAGCTATTTCTCTAATATTCCTTACACAGAACGAAAAAATGTACATGTTAATTATTGTAAGTATTCCTCAATATACCATTGAGGAATTTTAACAGATAAAAATATTAATTTAAACGAATTAACTTAATAAAATCTTTTGAAAAAAAATCCTTTAGTAAGTTTTCATTGCTAGTTTCTTTATATGCTTTACAGATGGAACAATTTTTTTGATTGAGTCGTAATTATTATATCAAGGAAAAATAAGGGAAATTTCCGTTCGTAACGCAGGCTAAAATTCAGGAACATAGCTAGTGCATATAACATTCAAAATAAATTTATGATGTAGGTATTAATCACTTACGCGACGTCAATTCTATTACCTATATTCTCGTAAATAACAATGAAAACAATATAGGTAGGTACGTGTACTTACGTGTGGCTTGACGACGTCGAGCGCAGCACCCGTGCCATGTCTGCTCTGCGCGGTATCCCAGCCAGAGTGACGCATGGCGTACCGTCGACGAGATCACACCAAGAGCGGACTTTGGGCGGGCAGCCTTTGAGACACGCCTATCGCGATCTCATTATCTAGGGCTATTTATTACTTTTCATAATAAACCTCGTGGTGTCCCAGCTGGAGTGTTGTAACGGCGCCGGCGGCGGTGGCGGCACGAGCGTACTTTGGGCGGGCGGGCCTTGTGACACGTCTTTCGCGATCTCGTTTACCGGATATTTTTTATATAATAAAGTTCTAAGACAAAATGAGTACTTACGGTACCCCAGCTAAGATGACGGAGTAGATTTAAGCGGGCGGCCTCTGCGGGATACTTTCCGCGTTCGAATCTAATGCACGGGTTATTCTTATCATAATAAAGTTTCAAACTAGAGTAAGTACTTACGTGCGGCTTGGCGGGCGCAGCACTCGCGCCATGTCCGTGCCTCGCGGTGTCCCGGCTAGAGTGACGTAGCGGCGGCGGTACGAGCACGGACTGGGCGGGCGGCCTTTCAGACACGCCTTCCATGACTTCTTCACTTGTATAGAAACCTGTAAGAATATATTTTAAGGAATGGAGAAAGGAGTCGTCTCAGCTCGTTCTTATAATTAGAACGCATTAGACCTATAATTATATACGGTTGATCACTGATGCAGTCTAATGATTAGATTAGAATAATTAGACCGCAAGAGTTGAATACCAAACTAAAAAAAAAAGAACCATATCCACCTAAAAAATAATTCTTTGCCATTACAGTCACTAGTAGGTGTATGTATTAATGAAATATGTCCCATTATATCGCTTCAAATTACTACTTAGGATCCCGTTATTGATATTTGGTATCTTAAATTACAGACACTGAAGATATAGCCCCACATCGCACTAAGTCAGAGTGCTACAGATTTGTAAATACTGTTTCTCTACGGAGGAACAAAAGTCTTAAGTAAAATTAGCTATTACCACATATATTGATAGGCATATGAAGTTAGAAAAAGATGGGAATAAAGATTTAATTAGATAATTAGGAAGATTGGGTGTAGCAAATTCAATGTACGTAATAATTGAATTTTTAAAAAAAATCATATGCGGCACCCGTATGAGTCTCAGTTGTGTGCGTATGTGAGTCTATTGCAAGCTTGTCTTACTTTTTTTGTCATTCATTAAAACTATACAATGGCCGTCTAGTTGTGTGCATTATAGGCTTGTGTTATATTGTCTCCCCATTATAATGTCGTGACATTAGAGGGTACCCTATCTTCCTTTTTTTTTATTTCGATGTACGTAATAGTTATCGTACACCAAATTTATAACAATAGCACTTTTAAGATCTGTCAGATACCTATTCTTGTGTGGCATATAGTTAAACATAAGGCGAGTAACCGACTCCATTCATCACTACGAGTATATAACAAAAAAAACTTGATTGATTTAAAATTGTACAATGTTAGCCCGGAGAATGAGCTGCCACAAAGGGCCGGGGCGGGGGTTTCGACCATCACCATATGGTAGTAGAGCAATTCGATAAACCTTACATACCACCTTCAATTAAAAAATATGTGGCTAAGCACATAACGGTATATCTCGGAACTGGCCTTTGGCTTCGATTCCTATTCTTGGGCTATGCCGGTTTGAGATTTACAACTACATCATCACTTACCAAGGGATAGATATTGATCAAAGACTAGACCAGAAATAAAAAATCATAAGTTAATTAGTGATAGGCGGATCCCGCCAACTCCTCCCCACTTGTCGGGCTGGGCGTGGCAGCATTACTCCCGCCCACCCTTCAGGGCCACAACGACCGCAGATTACTGATCCTGCTCAGAAACTGGGACAGCGTAGCATCTGTACAGAAATCCTATTAGGCTCTTCATAGTTCCTTGAGAAAAGACTAATAGTTGAAAACCTTCTGTAGGTATTAATTTTAGTCTATTGCTAAGATTGAAATATAAATACGATACATAAATACGAATGCTTGCCATTCACTTGATTGGTGGTGTTGTGTTTTTGAAGCAATGATGGCTCAGTGGCATTGCTATGTACTGCCGTGCAGCAGATCCATGGTTCGAATCCCGCCGCTGGCTTGAGCTTCACCGCATGGTGGAAGGGCATTTTGCGAATGCCCACCTGGCTAGCGACCACCCTCAAGTAGAAAATCTGTCGCCAAGTATGTACAGTATGTTCCGGCAGCTGTCCTTATGACCCAGTAAAATTTCAGGTACATGAGACCTAACAACTGTACGTCTCAGTGACGGGCACAGTGCAATTCGTCGTTGACGAAATGCATCTGTTATAGGCAGATGTACCACTTAACCTCGGCCACTTAACATCAGTCACTTAACACTCATCATTAAAAAAAAGTGATTTTGCAAGTACGTCTGACTAGTTATCGCCATGCAGAAGAAAATCTATCCTCGTTATCCACTTCCCAATGATCATTGAATCCTCGTAGCGGGGCGCTCGTAGCGAAGTTTGCTTAGCTGTTCTTAACCGATCAGCAAAGTTAAGCAACGTCCGCCGCGGTCATGAGTTGGATGGGTGGTCGCTAGTGACATACGCTACTGAACGCTTCCATGCTTCAGAGGGTACGTTAAGCCGTCGGTCCCGGTTGTTGTCTTAGGATGGCAATCGTTATAGCATGGTGGTAGGGCATTTTCCGAGGCCCTAATGTTCCATGGGCCTCGGGGGGGACCCCCTCTAGGAACGAGGATAGACCTGGACGGGGTCCTGGTCCGGGTTGGGACCCAGATGAGGTACCTGGGTCTCATCCTGGACGGGCGGTGGACTTTTGGGGCCCACTTCACTCAACTGGCCCCAAGAGTCGTAGGCGCCGCAGCCGCCCTTGGGAGGCTGCTGCCCAACGTGGGCGGCCCGAGCGCCACATGTCGTCGCCTGTACTCCGGAGTGATCCGGAGTATGGCCTTGTACGGGGCACCTGTCTGGGTGGACGCCCTCGGTCGCGCCAATAAGGCCCTGCTGCGTCGTCCGCAGCGGGTCATCGCGACGAGGGCGATACGCGGGTACCGGACGGTGTCCTGGACGGCGGGATGCGTGTTGGCCGGTGATCCCCCCTGGGAGCTCCAAGCGGAGATCCTCGCCGAAGTGTACCACTTCGTGGCGGCGAGGAGATCCCGCGGGGAGCCTCCAGCGTGGGAGGAGGTCACGCGCATGCGACGGCAGGCGTGGGCCGCCCTGTTGCGGCGGTGGACGGAGGACCTGGCTCCACCGGTCCCTGGACAGAGGACGGTGGATGCCATTCGCCCGGTCCTTCGGAGGTGGGTAGGGCGGCGATTCGGGTCGCTCACCTTCCGATTGGTGCAGGTGCTTTCCGGGCATGGATGTTTCGGAAGGTACCTGCATCACATCGCAAGACGTGAGGCGGCCCCCGCCTGTCACGAGTGTGGAGCGCCAGAAGACACGGCGCTCCACACGCTGGAGGAGTGCGCCGCGTGGAGTCCCATGCGGCACGCCCTCACAGCGGTCATAGGCGCAGATCTGTCGCTGCCGAGCGTGGTTAACGCTATGCTCGGCAGCGACGGATCGTGGCAGGCGGTGGTCTCTTTCTGCGAAGAGGTGATGGCGCAGAAAGAGGCTGCGGAGCGGGCGAGGGAGGACGACGTCCTCGCAGACCCGCTCCGGCGTAGACGAACTGGGGGAAGGAGAAGGCGATTCGGGCGCCTTCTCGCTCTTACCTAGTGTTGTGCGGATCATCGGTGGAGAGTCGGGGGATTCTCCACTGGCTTGCACGATCCCACACGTCTGGGGGATGGCCCTAATGAGCTGGGTCATCCCTCCATTGGCCGGGGCCCGTCACCGGTGACGGGCCAACCGCCGGGGCGAGATGGTGATTGCTAACGCTACCCCATCTCGCCCCGACTAGGCGGCAGACTGCTCATCCCGGGTTTTTAGTGGGTAACCTCACTTACTACCCCCCCGTGGGGGTAGTAAGGCCCCTCAGGCGAGGACTCCCACATAACCACTCTGCTCCCCCCGGAGCCGGGTGGTATCCATAAAGGATTTTCCCGGGTCAAAAAAAAAAAAAAAAAAAAAAAAAATGGTGGTAGGGCATTTTGCGAATGCCCGCCTGGCTAGCTACCACCCTGAAGTGGAAAATCTGTCTCCAAGCGCCTAACGGTGTGTTGCGACAGCTGTCCTTGAGAGCTAGTAACCCTATAGGTTGGCCTAAACAACATCTTCGACCACAGCATCTCTTGCCATAAGGTGAGATAGTGGTCAAAGGCTAACCTATCAGGTTTAAAAAAAAACCTTTCTATGTCTAGCCTAATATTTACAATGTAAACCTATAAACGCATCATTACTTACCATAGGATGATGATGTGTTCGAAGATGCCCGCGGAACCTTCTTACCTGTTCCATACATTGAACTGTTCCATAATGGAACTAGTAAGTTTTTTTCTCACTTTTCCCGTGGACTCGGAAATGGAGTTTTGAATTCTGAAGCAGTGATAGCGGAGCGGTATTAGCTATGGACTGCCGTGACGCAGGTCCAAGGTGCGTGCCTTACCGTCGGCTTGAGATGAACAGCATGGACATTTTGCGAAAGATGGCCTGGCTAGCTACCTCCCTCAAGTTGAAAATATGTCGCCATGGATACAGTGTGTTCCCACAGCAGTCCTAGAGAGCTCATTATGAAGTTACAGGCGCATGAGATTCTCGATCGTGCGCTCAAAGAGTCACGACCTCCTAAAGATGCATTTTTTGTGTCTGATGACTAATTTTTTTTTCAATTTTGAGGAAAGAAAGATAGTTTTAAACGTAAGATGGAGCGATGTCGTGTTTAGTTTGGCTGTAGTACAATGCGTATTTTTCGTGTGAAAGTTTGAAACACACTGTGGTTGGCAATACACACACTCGTACACAGTTGTGTACGAGTGAAAGAAAATACGACTGTGGTGAGCAACTAACCACCCGCTAAGGTCAACTGTGCAACACAGATTTTGCCCGCGAAATTAAGGTTGCACTTTTTACTATTCGGATTATGTAAAATTATGTGCTCCTCCAAAACCAAACAAAAGATCACAATGCGCTGTGCCATTAATCTGCAAGTAACACTCAATCTTTTGTGATTTTGAATTACAATTAATATACATGACTGGTATGTTATAAAGTGAAAATATTTTATTTTTTTATGTTTTGTAACGGAACACGCTCGAGGCCCACCTGATGTTAAGTAAAGATAACGATGCGTTTATTTGCTAAAACATGTGTGTATACGGAAGATCTTAAACTATAAGTTTCGTATCAACATGTTTTGACCACAGTGGGTGTACAAATGTGTGTATACGTGAAGATCTTAAACTATAAGTTTCGTAATAACAAATACTTTTAAAATATTTTAAGAAAACATCAAATTAATATTTTAATAAAACACTTAAAAAATATAAAAATATATCTAGTGACAATTCCGCTTAATTTTCCTGCTAAGCCGACGTGACGTCACAAACGCCACGCAGCCAAACCGGAAGAATTTTCGACGCGTTTCGCTTCTACACGAAGCATCCTCAGGAGGTCTTGACTCTTCGAGCGCACGATTCTCGATCGTCGAAAATTCTTCCGGTTTGGCTGCGTGGCGTTTGTGACGTCACGTCGGCTTAGTAGGAAAATTAAGCGGAATTGTCACTAGATATATTTTTATATTTTTTAAGTGTTTTATTAAAATATTAATTTGATGTTTTCTTAAAATATTTTAAAAGTATTTGTTATTATTAAAAATGGATTTCCGCAAAGTAACGCCTGAATCTATTCATTATAAGTTTCGTATCAACATGTTTTGACCACAGTGGGTGTACAAATTTGAGAGGCGATTTGTCTGCTCCATTACATTGGCTTATTATATTATTCATACGATACATATTGAAATACTGTTAATTTACAGAATTGAAGTAGGTATATAGAATTATATTTTTACACAATAAGTATATAATTACAAATAATGTACTAGTCAGAAAATAATAAAATTGACAGAAAATCATAAAACAATGTAAATAATAATCATAAAATCTTAATAATCATAATAATAAGCTGATATATCAAAATGTATACTGTCATCTATTCTATAATAGGACTCAGTAAATCTTTAAGTTTTTTTTAATGAGTTTGTTTAAGTTCTTCTATAATCTGTGGTATCTTATTGTATACTACTGTTCCCATCCCAAAAACTCTTTTCCTGAAGAGTCGTGTCTTACCAGGTCGATTAAACAATGTGTTTTTGTCACGGCGGTTACGAATAACATGAACTGAGAGGTTTGGAAACAATTTGAGATTAGCCCGTACAAATACTGCCACCTCATTTATTGTACATCGATGGAAGAGTGAGTAAGTACTTTATGTTGCTTAAAGTAAGGTTTGCAGCTATCTGTTAGCTCAAGTCTAAACATGGATCGTATGCAGCGCTTCTGATGTTTGAAGGCCTGGGTTTTTTCAGTTGAGTTACCTACCCCAAAATATAATGCCATATCTCAAAACCGATGCAGCCAGACCATGATATACCGTTAGAAGAGCCTCAGTACTTGTAGTTAGTGCCAGTTTCTATAAAACATAGGAAGAGCTGCTTATCTTTTTATTAAGTTACTAGCTGTACCTGCGACTTCGTTCGCGATTGTCGTACCTGCAAACTAATTATTCACATTTGAGCACTGTTTATCTCATATTAAGCAACGCTGTGGTCTGTCGTGAAGCACTTTTAGTAAAGCATAGCTCAGAAAGGAGCTTTTTACTTTGGGTTTGATAACTCCCATCTTGTTTTTCCAGAAAACAGTAGTTAAGTAACTCAGAGAGTTCCTTCGCGGTTCGCACAATAAATGTTGAAGCAAAGTAGGTTTTGAAGCGATAATGGCCGAGCGGTAATAGCTATGGACTGCCGCGCCGCAGGTCCCTGGTTCGATCCCCACCGCCGGCTTGAGCTTCACCGCATGGTGGTAGGGCATTTTGCGATTGCCCGCCTGGCTAGCTACAACCCTCAGGTAGAAAATCTGTGGCCAAGCACCTAACGGTGTGTTCCGGCAGCAGTCCTTGAGAGCCAGTTAAATTACAGGAACATGAGACTTACCATCTGCGTCTCAACGTGACGGGCGCAGTGCAATTCATGACTTATAGGCAGAGGTTAGTCCACTTAACATCAGGTGGGCCTCGAGCTTGTTCCGCCACAATAACATTGCGTTTTTTTGGAATTTCGATTGTAAAACGGTATCTTTTTGTCGAGGTTTTCCTTGTTTGGCGGTAGAACAAAAATATATTAAATTGTACACTTCCATTGCGCAGTCTCCAAAATGTATCTGACAAAAGATAGATCGTTAAAAAAAATTATTGTGGCGAATGTTCCAAATTTTAGGGTTTTATCTTAGCTAGCTGGCAAATCTAAATAAGGATGCCCAGATGCCCGTGGGGTGCTGAGCTGCCGGTGGGGTTCCGAGCTGCCCGTAGGCTTCCGAGTTCACTTGTCACTATTCTAACAAAAAAAGAATAATTGAAATCCGACTACGCGTTAATAAATTACAACTAATTATACATTTTGACTTTCATCCCTTTTCCCGAGGGAACCGAGCTGAATTTCGGGATAAACAGTATACAGTAACCTTCTTCGTGGTATGAACTCAAATCGTGTTAAGTTTCATTGAATTACATTCAGTAGCCCATGGGGTGCTGGGCTGCCCGTGGGGTGCCCGGCTGCCCATGGGGTTCCGAGCTCACACATCACTTTTCTAACAAAAAAGAATCTTTGAAATCGGACTACGCGTTAGTAAATTACAACTAAGTGTACATTTTGACTTTCATCCCGTTTCCCGAGGGAACCGTGCTGAATTTCGGGATAAACAGTATTCAGTAACCTTCTTCGTAGTATGAACTCAAATCGTGTTAAGTTTCATTGAATTCCATTCAGTAGTTTTGGAGTGATGCGCGGCCGGGATACAGACAGACAGACAGAAAGACAGACAGACAAAAATAAAAAAAAATACAGTTTTGGCATCAGTATCAGGTACAGAGTGCTCTAAATTTTTTTTTGCAAAATATCTTCAATGTACAGAATTGGACCTGTTACAGTTTTATTATAAGTATAGATGTGACCTGTGCTTTCCAGTCTAGCTTTTAGTCAATAGTTAAGCCTAAAATTTTTGTTGTCGATACATTATTTAATTGTTTACCACCATATATAATATTAATGTTAGTTATATGTTTTGGTCGCTGGGCGAAATGCATTATTTGTGTTTTACTACGATAAATTTTCAGATTATTATCTTCTATCCAATGTCCAATAGAATCTAGAGCTTTGTTTATATCACCGGCATATTGTGCTTAGAAGCACAAGCTACTGATATCGTGCGATCATCGGTGAATTGGGTCATTGGTTGCTCATTAACTCTTGGTATGTCGTTTAAATAGATAATAAACAATAGCGGGCCAAGAACACTGCCTTGGGGCACACCATACCTAGGATTGCGTAGCCTAGAAGTAAAGGTTTCTTCTCTTTTAGTCTTTGACTCTTGATATTTCAGTCAGTTGTTTCCTGTCACATTGATAAGATTCAGGAAATTGCCTCTCACACCGTACGCATCAAGTTTACGCAGCAATATGTCATGATCAGTATAATCAAACGCTTGCGTCATATCGCAGAAGACTGCACAATTTTGTTTTTTTTATCAGCGTTTGATATAACACTATATAGAAATTCGCAAATTGCCATTTATACTTTTGTTACGCTTAAATCTTTTTTGTTCATCACAGAGCAATTAAAAATTTTCAAAGTACAAATATATATTTTTGTATATAAATTTCTCAAATACTTTTGCAATAACTGATGAAATAGCTATGGATCTCTAAATTATATTTTTTTTCTCCATCCTGTTTTTTAAATAAAGGTTTTATTAATGAAATTTTAAGGTCATCAGGAAAATTCCCTTTACTAATGCGCAGGTTAATGATATAACTGAAGTGCTTACAAAAAACTTCGTCGACACATAATTAATCACTTTGGTATGAAACTCGTCGTGCAGACGCTATTACTGCTCGGCCTTCATTGCTTCGATTCAACATATTTTTATTAATTAAGATACAAGGGTTCGACGTCGAACTACTTTGTTCGAATTCGATGTGATGTGTACAAAAACCTACTAGTGTCTCTATACAAATTATTTGCTGAACGTGGCAGTACAATGTAGAATATTTCAATACTAAAATTTGTAATTGACCTTCATAAGACCGTCGTAGACGCCTAAATTGAATAAATGATTTTGACTTTGACTTTGACTACTGAACAAATCATGTACCTATTTCCATGATTTGTTCGTTTATATCGTTATTTATAGTTGATAACTATTGTATCAGAACTTTTTGAATTGACTTCGAAAAAAGTAAAAAATATTTAGAACATGATTAGGTACTTTGAGTGTATAAATATCCAACAGCGGTTAGTCCGGTTAACATCAGGTGGGTATCGTGCTAGATCCGTCACTATCATTTAAAAGAAAAAAACACGCTAAGATACTTATTTTATCCCTATACATGATATACTTCGAAGTAGGCCTTATTTATGTGAAGTAGACATAAATAAGGCCTCCTAAAGGTATACAACATTAAATAGCACTTGTTGAACGAGCACTTATCATTATTTACTCTGATGTTGTAATATTTTCCGTATATTTCGACTGAAAGGAGAGTTTCTAGGGAACTGGAATTATTGTCCCACAAACTATATGGAACGGAGTGCGAGCTCGCAGGGCGAGCCACAGGCGAGGCTACTGGGCGAGCCCCAGGTGAGCGTGAGGACGAGCGCCAGCTGAAGCTGCAGGGGGGAGAGCCAGGTGATGCCGCAGGCCGAGCTTCGTTAGCGCCTTTCGAGGCCGAAGGCCGAGCTCTGACTTGAGATTATATCCACATCTCCGACTGGTCTCCATGGTAACAAGGTAACCCTTGATAACCGAAGCACTTACCTCCGTAAGTTAAAGTTCCTAAACCAAAATGACTTGGAATCTTTTGGTACGATTGTGCCCATAACACTTATTTTATGGTAATGTACTATTTTATTTTACTAATATTATTTTTTATGATATATTTTTATTAAATTTATAATAGGTATTCTCATTATTTACTCGATACTCAATGCTTATTTTTGAAAGCTAATAATTGTACTTTTGTTGCAAAAGATATATAAATTAGTTAAACAAGCCAGTCTCTTCCATAAAAAATCAGCTCAGTAGTTTAAGGCGTGGTTTGACTATTCACTGTTTAATAAAATGAAATAAATAATAATTTATTTGAACCACCAAATAATGCACTGTTAAGTGATTCCTTATAAATCTAATTAGGAAACTTTCCGCTTCCATTTCCAGATTTTTTATGTACTATCTACATAATTCTAAATTTGGCGATGAGCAACTCAGTCCATTAACCAACTGCTTAGTGATTCCAGACAGAGACAACAAAAATAAGACATACCAAGAGAGTAAATTGACCAGATGCATAGAAGGTTTAAATATTCACATTAAGTTTTTGGATTAATATTATAATCGAATGCTGTTACTAATCTGAACGCTAGAGACTTAGCATCATCCTTGAATGTAAAACGCCAGAAGCATAGGGCAGAAGTGTAGCGGTACTGTTTTTTAAAAAAGGTGACAAGACCGTTGTTTGTTGAAGAACTGCAGGCCCATTTCACTTCTGAGCCATGTTTATAAACTGTTCTCGAGAATCATTACGAATCGTCTTGCTCGTAGATTTGATGACTTCCAGCCTCCCGAACAAGCTGGGTTTCGAAAAGGATTTAGCACTATAGACCATATACATACTCTCCGCCAGATTATACAGAAGACTGAGGAGTATAATCAGCCATTATGTTTAGCGTTTGCGGACTATGAAAGACTATAAAAGCCTTCGATTCAACTGAAACCTGGGCCGTACTGCAGTCACTTTAGCGATGCCAATTTGACTATAGATACATTGAAGCGCTGAAGTGTTTGTATAGGAACGCCACTATGTCGATTCGACTTCAGGACAAGAGCACGGAACCACTCCAACTGCAACTAGACGTTCACGAATGCGTTGGATGTTTTTAAGCTATTGAACTGGAAATAATTTGGCATCAACTTCTATGGCGAATACATCACTTAGGTACCTTCGTTTCGCCGATGAAATAGTCATATTGGAAGAGTCGCTTGAAGAATTCAGTACAATGCTCAGCGACCTCAGTAGAGTTTCCCAGCAGGTAGGTCTTAAAATTAATGTCTAATGCCAATGTTGCACCCGTACCAGTAGCTGTTGGGAACGATATGCTCGAAGTTGTTGACCATAATATTGAGAGACCTGGGACAGACTGTCCAGTTAGGTAGGTCCAACATCGACACAGAGGTCGCCCGAAGAATCCAATTCGGATGGGCAGCGTTCGGGAAGTTACGCGATATCTTCTCGTCGAAGATCCCGCAGAGCCTGCAGAACAAAGTCTTAAACCAGGCGTATTGCCAGTAATGACTTATGGCACTGAGACGTGGTCCTTAACTGTGGCCCTTATGGACAAGCTCAGAGTCACTCAACGAGCTATATATGGAGTGAGTTATGATCGGAGTTCTTTGCGTGATTAAATCCGTGACGTGGATATTCGCCAAACAACAAAACTCACCGACGACATAACTTTTAGAATTTGAAAGTTGAAGTGGCATTGGGCTACATTGCTCGACGAACTGATAACCGATGGATAAGAAAGGTTCTACATTACACCGGAAGAGTTGATCGGAAGACTTAGAGTTGGTATGTGGACTGACGACATCGTAAAATTCGCGGTTTCGGCGTGTGATGATGATAGTGATGATGACAGACTAAGCGTTTGTTTTCTCTTTATAAATTCGCTATGTCAGCGCATTTTCATGAATTAACTATATTTTAACCTAGAACTTTTTTAAGCGCTCGTAGCGAAGTTTACTTATCGTTTCTAAACCGATCAGCAAAGTTAAGCAACGTCGCCCGTGGTCATGAGTTGGATGGGTGACCGCTAGTGACATTACTTGAGGGTTCAAGTAAAAAATCTGTCACCAAGCACCTAACGGTGTGTTCCGGCAGCTGTCCTTGAGAGCCAGTACTTCTATAGGTTAGCCTGAACAACATCTTCGACCACATCATCACTTACCATCAAGTGAGGTGGTGGTCAAAGGAAGATAGTGGCAAACTATGACGAATAAAAAAAAACAAAAAAACAGTGATCTTCAGCAAACAAAAATTTAAAAAAGAAAAGCAAAGGTACTCTGCTTACCCACTATTCTTAACAAGAGGGAAACCTTCGGTTAAAAGATCTCATTTTAATTACATCAAAATCGTTCAAGCCGTTTTTGAGTTACACTCCAACAACTGAAAAATATATCTTGATGATATAGTCATTGACAGTGAATGACAGTCGATCCTATAAGTAGCAAGGGTCACTAAAAAGGGTGAAACATTTTTGTTACCAAAAAATAGAACCGACTTCAGCCAAATTCCGACGGTGGTGAGCAACAAGCCGCCCCCCAAGGCCAATGGGCGGTACCCATGGTTGCCAACTGTGTTGTACAGCTTTAACCAACTTCAACAAGTTATTTCAAACATTTGAGTGTTGAAGCCGGTTCTATTTTTTGTTAAGAATATATTTACGTTTTTTTCCTATTCTTCGACATTTATTCGTATTAGCAGAACTAATTGAAATTAGAATCCCGCTGCGTCATCCCGGCATTATTTTCACACGCACTGCATTCTTGACTTCAACCAATTTTCAGAAATAATGTCGTTATTAAAGTTCAACGACTTGTTTTCCCCCAATGCGCACAATATCCTTCTTATGCTGAAGGGAGCAGGAGGCTGCTTATTCAGTGTAGGTATTATTAATCACATGCGTCATATATGAACCATGCATGTAGGTAATTTTCTATTTACATATAAAAATTTAAAAACTGGCCATTTTTGAGTCTGCTCTGCTGTACCAGCGTCTCGAAGTGACTAAAAATATACTTACCAACGTCATTTTTGGATCGGAACTCCTGGTTCGAGAGTCCGACCCGTACTTAGCCGGTATTTATTTGAAATTGTTATTTGCTTACGAATAATATTTATTCGAAGTCTTTTAAACATCAAAATCTGAAATCAAAACTGATCACATAATTATATGCCTTTTTGACAGCTGTCACATTTAAGAACAGTAAGGGTTGTTATTGACAAACGAATGCAAATTAGTCTGTCCGTTTTTATTGAATATTTGTGTACAGATCTTTCCATTCACAAAGGTGCGCCCTCCATTATTTTTGCTGCCAAGCGATCACGTAGAATGACGGGTGTTTGATCGCTTGAGTCTTCGAGAATTAGTTTCTCGATGGCTTGAGTATACAAGGCGTACCCATATATATACACAGTAATATTTTACTGTGAAGGCGATACTAGCATTCTTTTGTGAAAGAGGGTTTTTTCGATCGAAAAAAAAATCGTAGGTACGATTTTTTAATTAGATCGAATGTATCGAATTCAGCGGTTACTAAAAGCTGTGCTACACAGTCGGCAACGAGCCTCCCACTATGGTTGCCAACCTTGGTTCACAACTGTGGAGATGGTGGTTTACCACCAAACTATGTTTGACCTTCCAACGCCCTTGGCGGGCGAGCATGCGTTGCACACCAGGCAAGGGCAGTATGTCGCTCGCTGCAGCTAGCGAAAGCGCATGCATGGCAGGAGTGCACGCCTTTTCCTCTTTAAGATACGTAGGTATAAAAGCCACGACCAAATAAAATGCATTCTAAATTTTGGAACGAAAATGAGCTACTCTTAAACAAAGATTGAGCTTAACGCTTAAGGTTGAACTGGCCGGTCACTTCTCCATACAAACGTGGTAGAGTGATCACTCCCTTATTTGAGATTTTAGGTCCAGACTTAAGCGTAATACCGATTGATATCGTCATTATCTAGGCTTGTACTCGTATGATGGCAACATTTTAAAAAGATAATTAAGTTGTAAGTTATGAGCCTCAAAAACTTTATATGAAAATGTTTAGAGGCTCATAACTCTCAAGTTAATTATTTTATTAAAATTGCGGCATCATACAAGCCTAGATAATGACGAGATCAATCGGTATTATGCTTTATTTTGGACCTAAATCCTCAAAAAAGGGAGTGATCACCCTACGACGTTTGTATGGAGAACGGGCCGGCCAGTTCACCCTTAATGAAGCAATGGCAAAATTTATGATTTATTATCTTAGCTAGGTATCAAAACAAAATAATTTCTATAGCAGTAGTAGTAGTAGTAGTAGGTATTTATAATGACACCTACAACTCCATTCGGTGTTAACAACTCTAAAAATGAATTATCGAATACAAAGCAATATCGATTATGGTACTGAACATAATAGTGATCTAAATAATCATAACGTTTCATTTTTAATCTTCGTAACTCCATTAAATTGTTCACACGTTAAATATATATATATATATAATATATATATATAATATATAATATATATATATATATATAATATATAATATATATATATATATATATATTATACATATATATATATATATATATATATAATAATATATATATATAATATATATATGTATATATATATATATATATATATATATATATTATACATATATATATATATATAAAGTAATCCAATCAAGAATATTATTTTAAATGTCACAAATATTCAAGTAACTACTATATATAAATATTTTAGAAAAACTACTATTGTTACTTCTCTATGTTCAGAATGAACACGGGTTTAAATCATCAATTCCTACTCTGACTATGATAGTCATCCTAATAGGCCACTCACGTTATCAATAAATTATTATTTAAAAAAAAATTACTTGCCTTTTATTCGAAATGAAAATTAGAGTGTTTAACACGGGTGAAAGTCATCAACTCCTAATCGGACTATATGTCTTTTATCATGGTATTTATTTAATAAGTTGGCATCGTCAGGACCACTATGCCCTAGTAATTAATGCAATTCTATTGTTATCATTATCGCCGATGCCAATCGGTTAAGACATATTTTTCTTACAAAGATAGTCATTTTAATAAGCGATATCGTATGTAGTACGGCTCAGTCTAAAAGAAATATTTGTAATTTCCTATTATGTTCATGGCACCCAATATCATTAAAATCAATTAATATTAAACAAAGGGTTTTTATGTACATTTTCACATGATTTTGATATAAATCATTTTTTATATTATAAACGATGTCTTGTATATTTGATACAACATTTGTTATTTTATCGCTGGGTGTGCATAGCCATCCTTGTGCATACTCTCCTCCGTATATAATCAGAATGTCCCAAAGTTACATTTTCACATTTAGTGCAATCTTGAAATGGAGTGAATTCTATCTCAAGATGGTTCATGACTACTTCCCGGCTGGTATTGTGCTGTGCTGTGCCTTTTTCCGGTAAAATAAAATGACACGTAAACATTTGGTATTACTTTTCTGCGAGCGAGCTGCAAGTAATTGTGATCGTATTGTTAGAACCAAATACATATACTTACTTTGAGTACGATCCTCATTGATGTAATTTTTGCTGGCATTGAGCTTTCAATTAATTGATCACTTTCAAGTGGAGAAAATCCTGCCAGTGCTACTACTGATTGTGATGTGTTTAGTACTAAAAACGAGTAATTATTTAGCAACGAGGAATTGAATTGGATGTGTGGGCTTTGCGGAGTTTACAGAATTAAACTTTTTATCCGTTGATACAGAAGAAGAGACCCAACAAATAATTCTCGTATCCTAGCGTGTGGGATGTACATATACATCGTACTGCTACTAAACGAAGATATTTATTAAAATCCGCTGTACAAAAATATACAAAATTTACTTTATGGCAAAAGCACAAATCTGACGTGATTTCAAATAAAGAGACAATAGAGGTGTGACTAATATACTCGTAGAAATACGAATATAATAAAAGTAAAGAAAAAATATCACGATACATGATAGACTAATATTATTAATTAAAGGTAAAACTTACAACGGATATATATCAAAATACTCACCGAAGGGAAATCGAGTTTACTAACTGGAACTGGTTTAATATGTTTAATTTATGTATTGAGAGGTACAACTTCGAGGTGATAAGCCCAGACGAGCCCTCCAATGTCCCCACAAACTAAATTTATATGTTATTCTGCCTTGGATTCAAAAAAGGAAAAGGCTTATCAGCAAATTAATTTGGTTGCCCGGCTTGTTTTACTTTAAGCTTCTATTAAGAAATAAGAATAATTCAATTCTAATCGAAATAATTAATTCAAGAAATTTTAGTCTCGTGCATTATTGATATAAGTATATTATCGATTTGAATCGATGGTGAGCATCCCTTATTCCTATAGCCAATTCCTATTTGATTTTGCATCTTGCCGATTTGTTTACTTTCTGTGCCAGAAATTTAAATTTATTTAGTTTAAAGTTAGCTGTGAATGGTGCATTATTTTTATGCTGGCTGTGATCATATAGGGACGTTGTTATGGTGCCATATTCGATATTTTTACAATGAGGTGGAAAGATATTTTTTTGTTATATATAGTTGCAAGTAGATAAATTAGGATAATAAAACATACATAAACTTATAGACTTTTGTATTTAGTTATCAAGCTCATTGTAGGTTTTTGGCTGGATCTTAATACTGCTTTTACTTTTGATGCTATATGTTTCGACCCGTGGCAGGAAGCATTGGTGATTTGGTCCATATTTAAGAGTTAATGATCTTCACGCGTTCCTTGAAAGTAATTTATAGGGCAGGTTAATATTAGACCTTAAATATATAGTATATCTATAAAAAACTTATAGATATATCTATATTTAAATAAATAAAGGTACAAAGTATCATCCATACGTAACCGGGATGAGCATTTATGAAAAACAGATGGCAGCACTGTTTTTTTTATTATATTTTTTAGTGCCATCTGTTATATACGGACATTACTAACCGTGACGTCATCAAAAAAAATCTATTAACACCTAGGGATGTCAAGTTTGGTCTCTATTTCAGTATATACAAAGTTACTTTATGGTACGGCTTTCGAACGATGCGTGTTGTAGGCGCGGGAGTTCGAAACATACTGTGGTGACAACTAAAGGTGTGATAAGCGGCTTCTTTTAGTAAGCGCTGATAAGTCTTAAGCTTTATCTTAAAATCAAACTTTTGAACGCTTATTCGTTGTGACGCTTATGTACGTAAAACGAAACGAAATCATAGTGTTGGAACAGAATAAAACGTAAAATAACCAGCCAAGTGACGTCATCAAACATCGGCTGGCGGTCACGCTACTCGATAATAGATGGTGCCACTGTCTTAGCACCTCAGGCTGTACAGTAAGGCCACAGACAACAGTGTTCTGTGCAAAGATGTTACCAGAGCAAAAAAATTGCATTATTTTCGTGTATTGTTTTTGCACTGGTAACAACTTTTCTCATGGTTCTGTGGAAATGTGTTACCAAGACAAAAAACACACTTTTATTCACTAGTAGCACCTTCGTTCAAAAAAAATATCTCAATTTGACTTTGAAATTAAAGTTTTAGGCTAGACAATTTATTAAACTATAAACGCTACCAAAATACAATAAAATTACTTTCACATCAATGAATTTCCCTTCGTACTTTTCAGGCTTAGGACTGTCCGAAATGAATCTAGCGTCAAATAAATAATAGCAATATTCGTCAAGGACAAACAAAACGTACTGCTATACTATGCTATGACATATATTCAACAACACAACGAAGAACTTTCTTGTACTTTCAAAAAGTTTAAGTCTTATTATTAACCAACCAGATACAGAGCGAATGAACTTACTTACAAATAATGCGCACCTAAGTAAAACGTAAATTAGTCGTCTAATATAACGTAGTCCATTGAATTGAAATTAAGTCTTATTTGCATAGAGATAAGGTTGTCGAAAAATATTATTTTTAACACTCACGTTGAACCTTATTGCTATGAAGATAAGGTTCGTCATTCAAACTTTATTATAAGTCGTGTTGTGAACTTGCGAATGTTGTGTTGTACGCCCAACGTAGCCGGCCGACCATTTTGCCGCTTTACGATAGCGCTTACATATTTTGACAGTGTACTTATTGACTACTTTTGATAAGCGCTGTTGTAAGTGATTTCCGCTTAAGCGCCACACCGCTAGTGACAACAGTGTAGTAGCAAATTCCGACGGTGCGTGGTGATCAACAAGCCGCCCGCCAAGGCCAATGGGCGGTACCCATGGTTGCTAACTGTGTTGTACAGCTTTAAAAAATCGTGGGTGACTTTGACATTTTTGATTGTTATACGACTGAGTAACTGGTATTGTCACCAGCGACAAATCCAGCGGATGGGTGCGCCTGTGAATTGCGGGTTATATAAATTGTCCAAGACTACCTCAATATCACAAAATTCGCATCTTGCTGTGTTGCAGATCATTAGGTGTTTGTTTAGCTTTACGTTTTTGATAATTTTATACTGGCAAGTTATGTGGCACTGATGCTAGCAACCCAGTTACGTGATTGGTTGTAGTCGTATATTTATCTCTTGCGTTTCCCCCAATTACAGCGCTCCAAGCACGCAGTGTAAAAATGTCGTCGTAGGTGTCGATAATTGCTGAACCTTTCAGCTATTTACTAAATCAATCGCAGTTGCAAAACGGTTTAGACTTTTTTCAAAAGTTTGTGTTGTGGTTGAATTTCCACCTCGCTGCGTAGTTAGCCAGGTAAGGGTCTAATCAATATCGTTCGATCTATCGTTCTGTAAAAGTAGCCTGACAGAATCCTTGACAAGTGTTTTTTTTGTTTTTGTAAATAAAAACATGGCATGATCAAGTCTTGCCTATACATTTTGCCTCAATTAGGACAGCTCAGAGTAATTCCATGTTTGATATGCGGGATATTCTCTTCAGTTCAACGTTAGATATCGCATTGTGTCCCAATTTTCGATAAGAATGGAAATGGAAAGTTTCAGTTTTGCCACCCCACAGTTTAGCATTGTATATGCAAAGCAGTAACTAGTGCCTATTTCAAGTGGGTAATTGGATCCTTTGGCTTTATTAGTGTGTTTATTATACAGAATGGGCGACGAAATCGACCCTTGCGAGTGCGTGTGGAATCATGAACTGGCGATGCGGCGCCTCATCACACTGGTGAGATAACATTATTTAACTATTATCTGCGACTTTGCCTTGGGACGTGTTTAGGTAGTTTCCACGTACACAATATGCTAAAACATAAATACATTCTTAAATTCGCCGACCGTAATAAGGTTTCAAAACATTCTTTACACACAGCTGTTGATTTTCACACCAAGATAAAATTTGGCATAACTTATACGCATCATTTAATAAATATCAAACTGCTGAAATACCTTTTGTTAAACTTACACCATTGCTAATTTATAGTAATACTGAATTATTGTATAAAAGATTTTTTTAACATAATAAATCTATCTTAATATAATATTACATTACTTACAAATTCTTTGCTCAAAAGATTTATTCTGCCTTACTAATTACCTACTCAATAAATTAAATGATTGCTTCCACTGTTCCAAAATGAAATTGTTTGAAAAACCATCACTGGAGTCCTCGGATCTGTGTGTAAGTGCATAGTTAAATGATGTTACTATAAAAGTAGAAAAACCATTTTAATATTATCATCACATTCCTTTTTGGAAAACAATTCATTGACAACCTTTAAATAAGCTGTTTAAATCTCAATGCAATACAATATGAGGAAAACAAATAGGTAAAGATGTGAAAAAACTTGTTTGAATATTTTTAACATCTAAATACTTTGTATCATTATCATAATAATTAAAATACAAAAGTTTGTGTGTGTGCGTACCTTAGTGGCTAACTTTTGATTAAGTTTTGATGAAGATTCTTTAGGTCATGCATGGATAACACAGGATGTTTAGTCTGATTCAATAAATAGGTTTTAAGTGATATGTAGCCAAATTCAACATGGAGAAGTAGCAGGCAGAAGCTACATAAGAATTGGAAAATTGCAGACACATTTTCCAATTCTTATGTAGCAATCCAATACTTGTGTATTTGGTGTCACATTTAGCAAATTGCATCCTGATGGTGAGTGACAATGCAGTTCAATGTGAAGCATGCCTATCTATGAGTTACCTATTCTGGGTGAATAAATAGGTAGGCATGATATTTAGGGTTCCATCTGAGACAGACGGAACCCTAATTTTCCTTTTAGTTAGTTGAAATTTTCACAAATTATGATTTATTAGGAATTACTTAGAAAATAATAATAATTACGGAAACTATTCAGACTTGAGATATAAAAAAAATATTAAGCATACAAAATCTTGGTTCTTTTTGTTTTGACTCAATCTCATATTAGATTTGGTATGCTTGTAGGACAAACCCTATAGAAAAATAGCAAATAATGAAAAGCAGTAAGCAGCAGCTAAGTTTCGAGATAATTATCAAGAGAACAAGTACTTTAACTATATGAAAAATAAAAAAGATTTTTCTAAATGCATAGTATATAATATGTACAAATAATATTGTGATACCAAGAATGACCGAGTACTCGCACATGGCTGGTTTTATTTGATCTGTTAATATTATCTATGACAATTAATACAGAAGTACCTGGCTTCTTATGTCTACATATAGGTAAGAACATGCATTGATGCATGACTAACACTTGAAAGCCGCAACATTGATATCACATGCCAATTTGTTATCGTTCATATTCCAATTATTCTATAGTCGCAGGCAAAGTTATTGTTTATAGTTATAAAACTTTGTGCCTACATTGTTAACTCTTGAATGCAGACATTTCTAGAATTATTTTTGTGTGTTTACTGTTTTTTAGTCAAGTTTGTTGTGAATGCCTGGAATGGTATCAGATATTGTTGACATAAAGGTTGACATACTTGCAAATATTTATAACTAACTTAAAAATGTTTGTTACTGTGATACCAATTTGAAGATAACACTTAGTTACACTTGGACAAGTTTAGTTTCTCATTGAACAGTCAATAAAGAATTCAGGCTGTTGGCTATGTGTATAATTTTTGTTGAGTGTTGGCTATGTGCCTAAGTTTAGTCATATATAGATGAATGTTTTCCTCTTACAGCCATTAGCCATTTATTTCGTTGTTTTAGGATTAGTTTAAACTATTTTTGTATTTAAATAATATAAAACACTGGTTTACACAACCCCACCAAAAAACAAAATTTAAATGAACACAAAAAGCATAAAAAAAAAGGATGTTTTATATAGAACAATTATTTTATTTTCATTCATAACAACATTATTAGCCTCAGAAATTATGGTGATTTTTTCTCATGTGTGTTATTTCCATCACTCTTCATCAGAATGCGGAAGTCATAGTCACCAAGAAGTTAGTATAGACATAACAGCTATAGGAAACCAGTACCACAGCCTAAAGAAGCTGGGCCAGTATCTACCCTGGTTGGTTACAAACACTGTTTGTTTAGTAACTGGAACAGAGCTGTTATCAGGAGATATCAGATGTACCTAAATGTGTTTACACAGATCACAAATTACATAAATGTATTATGTTTATGTAGGCAATTTTAACAAACTTATATTCTACACCGCATCTTTGTCTGCATGTATTTTGTAAGTATTTCAGTTTCAATATATTTCTGTGGTGAAGTAGCCTAGTTGTTAACTAGCTAAATAACTAGCTGCTGCTGGCAATTTCGTTCGTGTAGGATTGAATAAGATTATAATCCCTTGAGATCTCCTGGGTAGATTGAATTGACATACACAAGTATTTTCACAAATAATTTTGTAATTTGGTTACAAAGTTTCTGAATACTGACCACCCAGGAGCCATGAATTTATTCAACAAGGTTGTATTTGCAAAATTTTACTGAGTTTGAACAATTAGGATGTATTAAAAAAACCTAGTCAATTGCAAATCTGCTTCGCTCTATTAGAGTTCTGGAACTGCCGAAAAAAAACTGGCTAATTGTAAGTTGGTATTGCTCTTATAGGGCGGGCGCTGACTGACTTCGCGGAACAGCAAAGGTTTTTATTCGGGATCAAGTTATATTTAACCTTATTCGAATGATTCCAGAATTCATATTACTTTATTTCGATAAAATAAGACCGTAGCTTCTCGTGTCATGCGGCGGCATGCCGCGGGTCAACATTAATAAGAATCTTGATATGTAAGTAAGTTAGATAATAAATTGTAATTAAGATGATCAAGAATTGTACCTAATGATTGTCACAAGTATCATTTTACAAACACAGGTTTCGCCGCGTTTCTCTACATAAAAAGTTAATTGCAAGTTGTCTGTGGACGTGATTATTACACTCAGCTCTGAAATGGTTGAAAATTTTGTTGGTACACATATTTCTTTGGTCCTGGATTAGGACATAATAATATGACACTGTTTATCCCGATCATTTACTGAGTTGTTGTCGAGCGCGATATAACAGATTTCTACGCGGGCGAAGCCATGGGCGGAATAGGTACTTACTCTTATAGTTCTAACTTCTTCTCTTATAGTTTTTGGTATTTTTCTCTTCATCGCCTCTTCGTTCTATGGGAGTCGTCCACAAGAAGATATGGGAGTGCAATTATAACCCGGCACCTCACGACGACTCAGCAATACCTACTGTTATATTGCAGCAAATGTGATATAACTCCCGGCTTAAGGATGTAAGGGCTGTTACATCTAGCCCCCCTGTTGGATCGATGTCATATTTTTTTTTTACCAAAATTAGAACCGACTTCAACCCTCAAATTTGTGAAATAACTTGTTGAAGGCGGTATCATGATGGTTCAAAAGTACCTATTTCACAATATTGTGCGCACGGTACCGACTTCGACAAGTTATTTCACACATTTGAGTGTTGAAGTCGGTTGTAATTCATGGTACAAAAAAAAATTCACACCTTTTAGTGACCCTTGCTACTTATGGGATCGATTGTCATTCACTGTCAATGACTATATCATCAAGATAAGAAAATACTTTTCGGTTATTGGAGTATAACTCAAAAACGGCTTTCATAAAAAAACAGACGTTTTTTTTTTATATGATGTGGCGAAACAAGCCCGAGGCCCACCTGATGTTAAGCGGACTAACCTCTGCCTATAACAGATGCATTTCATCACAATTCACGAATTGCACTGCGCCCGTCACCTTGAGACATAGTTGTTAAGTCTCATGTGTCATTTATTATGAGAACATCCTCGCAATTCCAAGATGTTAGGGTTGCCATCATGCTGTGTTATAGAGCATGATGGCAACCCTAACATCTTGGAATTGCGAGGATGTTCTCATAATAAATCCTAGCATTCTGTTTGCCTCTTTAAAAATAGAAATGGCGTGCTCTCGAAATCTAGACGGTTATACAAATTCAGGCCTAGATCTCGAATATGACTCACCCTCTCTAATGCAGATCCTTCTAATGCGTCTTGGTGAATAAAAGGGATAGGAGATCTGGAGAAGGTTATCACCTTACACTTGGACACGTTAAAGGACATCTTATTCAACCGACTCCATACTACTAACGACCCATTACCGTTCAGCTGTCAGTGCTTCGTTAATGCGTCGTCTTCGTTTATATTATTACTTTATTCAATGATTAAACATGTTTTGAAGTAATTAAAACCACAGTTCAAACACCAGTGTACCATGCAATGGTAGTTCATAATATATTTTTATGGCTATTGTTTATTTTTATCTGCCTTTTAGTTTCTAATAAATTATCAATTATTTGAATATAAACCATGTGTTGTTCTATTCAACTAAATCTGTTTTTCCACTGATTCACAAAAGAATCCCCAAGGGAGTGCGGATAAAGCAGATTCTACACGGTGGAATGTAGGACAGAAGACAGTATCACACTATTATCTTGTAATCATTCTTGTACTTAATAATACGCGAACTTCGGTAAAATTATGTATTTATACGCTTTTATACCGGTAATTTCAACTAAATAATAACTTTACATATGCATCATTGTCATACACTTATAAGGAAATAACAGAACTGCTGGAATCCAATGCCATATTTGGAAAATTACGTGCCAAACTGACGACGTCATTCCTTTCAATCAAGTATTCATTTAGCTTTTGTTAAACATAGCTGATTACTAATAATTTAATTATCTGTTCTGTTGTACTTGGACCAGTGTTGGATTTCGTAGTATAATTATACTATTTGTACCATTATTTCTTGGTGTGTAGTATGTAGTATAGGAATGTAACTATACTAAGCGAAAATATATCGGGCAGGGCGAAAGGAAGCGCTTAGTGTGATATCTAAAAAAGATTATTTTCAAAAATTCACGAATTCCATTGCCTGGTTTTACCTTACGCAAATGTTGGTTGTGAAAATTAAATAGTGTTCAGCAAAGTTAACTTGGCGAAAACATAACTAAGAAATAAACCTGCAACTCGTAGCGAGTTGCATTCACTCGCTATTGATCTTTGTGATGGTTACTGAAAGAGAAAGTAAATCTAATAACTGCATAGAATTTATACCGTTGACAACATTTAACGTCGTGTCAATTCGAGATCGAAGTGTACTTGCCTGAACTTGATTAATATGCTTGGATTTCATGCATATTTTTATCGCAAATTAATAAATCAAAATATTATTTACGATTAACGAATGCATTTTTATTTAAATTCACAACAAAAAACACCTAAAATGTAAAGGTATAGGTATAAGATATAAAAAAACATGCAAACTCAAACGTGGTATAATTTAAGACGAATAGTATAATTTTATTTTCCATGTAGTATATTTTTTTGAGGATCTGAATCCACCCTGACTTGGACTATTAACAATAACAACGATATTCCCCTGTGGAACCATGTTATATTGGTAAATCTGCAGAACTTAGTACTTAAAAGCATCAGATACTCGGATCTCGGAAATCCAAGCACTAGCTTACGCTTAGTTTCTTTGTAAGATAATTACATAACATCCTAACTACTGATGTGTATGTGTAAAACTAAATTGTGAACCTTTTATTAATATAAATTGTATTGTTGATGTGCTAATGTGGCCGCAGATGCTAAGCAGACTATACCTATAACTTAGGGACTATCTCTCAAAGCGAACTGTCGGAACACCCATGTAGGTACTTTGGGACATAAGTTATGAATAGATTCAGGCTTTACTTTGCAGAAATCTCTGTATAAGAATAACAAATATTTTAAGAAAACATTAAATTAATATTTCAGAAAAACACTTACTAAATATATTGTCAATTTTCCGGTTAAGCCAACGTGTTGTCATATTTGACGTTGTTTAGTTGAGTAGTTTGGTCTTGTCCGGTGTACTCAACTACGTAAGTTAAATTGGTAAAAATTTTTAAATAGTACATACAACTTAAGTTTTAATGAAACCTACAAACAATTTCTACGAAACATACTATGACTGGCGAAAGATTAATTGAAACTTTTTCCCACCAGCTCCGGCAAGGGCAGTCGTACTGCACGGACGGGGAATGCATCGACGAGATTTCGGGGCTGCCGCAGGCGGGCGCGGCCGGGAATAGCTTCCTGACGTTATTCCTGGTGATGGCATTCGCCGTCGCCATGTATATGATGCGCCCGCGCCGCAACCAGATCCAAGACGCGGCCAAGCCTAGCCCAGCTAACTCTCAGGTGATTACCAGTTACTGCGCTCACATATTTTTATTTTGTATTGCCATTCTGCGCGGCCAAACACATCCCGTGTTTTCTCAAGCGCTACTCCTACTGAAGCTCACATGACAGGTATTTCGGTCATCCACACACAATTTACATTATCAACCGGATTGTCCACTGCTGTACACACCATATCCCCTTACGGGGGGTTTGCACAATACACCCCAAGCGATGTTTTCTCACAATACACCACAAGCGGGACGTCAGTGCAGGACACGTCGCCCCCAATTAGAATAAGGACTTGGCAGGCGTCTTTGAGATAGCAGTCCCTCAGAAGGCGCTGCTGCCCAATTTCCGGTATTTCACCCTCTTACGACACCCACGGGAGGAGGGTTGACATTCTAGCACGTTGTGTACAGCAGTGGACAATCCGGTTGATAATGTAAATTGTGTGTGGCTGACCGAAACACCTGTCATGTGAGCTTCACTGGCGTAGGAGTAGCGCTTGAGAAAACACCGGATGTGTTTGGTCATCAAGGTCGCTTCGCTTCTTTATTACGAATACTCTCGAGGTTGTCTCAAGTCGAGATGATGCCGTTACAGCGTTGATAAGTGTGCATTAAAGTATGGAGTTCTATTCAAAGAATAGTGAACAGAGATGCGGCGATGTTGATACGAAGCCGGGGAGATTATTATACGCCAACCTTTAAGCTTTAAAATTACAAATGATTAGTGCGTTCGTTTAGAATTGATAGCGTTTGTTGCAGTTTCAAAATTGGCACTCGTGTCTAAGAGTTCGGAAAGCAATTTTTGATAATTTTGCTTCTTTCGCTCACCAATGATTCGTCTCAAATCGAACAACTCCTAACTTTTGACAATAGCTGTTATTCTTAAAGGAAAACGCGCACGCTTATTTTGATTTTATTTATGATAACATTATAATGCAGTCTTCACAAAAATACATATCACAATCGAAGAATAAGCAGAGCAGAGGTGCCCAAACCGCCAGATATATTGTGGTCTCATGCATGGGCTGGATTATTTCAGACACAGTTCGAGACTCAGGACTGCTACTGAAACATTTTTATTAGCGAAACCCAATAATTGTCCGACTCTAGGCTCGAACCCGGGTCGAGATTGAAGGTTACCTTAACCACCAACGTTTGTATACATCTACATAAAATCCAATAATAAATGTGACATGTCTTGTCAAGCTGAGCGGATTCGCGGCAGGGTTTCTACTAATACCTTACCTCTAATACCTTAGTCGAAATGGTGTAAGTTATTGCAAACATAATAATATTAAGAAATATTATTATGTTTGCAATAACGCCTGCTATGCGGATTACATTACAAAATCACAAATATACGATAGGAAAGATTTGAGTTATGACGTCATGTCATGTTAGCTCAATTGGTTGGAGCATACCCCGGCTAAAGGGTTGGATGGACGCGGGTTCGAGTCCCGCACATGACTTGAATACGATATACGATAAGAAAATCGTATATTTGTGATTTTTTAATGGTCTAAGTCATTTTTTATTAGTAATCTTCTTTTATTACAAGCCATATATATTTATTTATTGCTTACCAGTGTACGCAAAATGAATGAGCAGAAATAAAGCCGTTTGTCTGATACTATGTACGACCGGAAATGGAACTGTTTAGTTATCTGTGATTGGGCTCGTTGATGCCACGTTTTGTCGCCACAGAAGCAGATACGACGAAAGAGTTGATTGATTAAAGACTTCTTTTATATATTTTTTTACTTATTCAGTTCGGCGACGTACTAACTTCTCGCGTCTGATAGAAAGTGACCTTTCCATGCGGGGTTCATGCTCTGATTGAATTTAGTGCGAAAACGAGATTGGTATATTTATGTGTGTGTTGATAATCAGGCGGGCGACTTTTCCATCTCATCGTTTCATAATGTTATCTAATTAGTCAAGAGTGTACTGTGGTAGCGACGTCATAAAATGGTATCTTCGACATAAATGGTTTATTATGGTTGTAACCATTTTCAGTTTTAAATAAACTATTTTATTATGTACGTTTTTTTTAATAATGCCAGTTGCACATTTTAATACCTTAATATATCAAGATACATTTCAATAATGTTTACTACATATGAGTACCCCATGACTAATTTGCGACGACGCGACGATAACTAAACTTAATTTCGACGTGAACAAAAGCCGGATAGTCTTTACACTGCAATGGCCTTTTCCAAAATTATACCTCATCAAAAAAATTACAGTTGATAGGTTAGCCTTTGACCACTATCTCACATAATAGTAAGTGTTGATGTGGTCGAAAATATTGTTCAGACTAAACTATAATTACTCGATATCAAAAAAAAAAAAAATCTATAATGTTCTTTAAATCTACAAAAACACAGGAATTCTTGCACATTACATCTTAAATACAACCCATTAGTTGTATACTGTTCATTTAAACCATGTAAAAATTACTTAGATTTAAATAAAAACTAAAATAGCTATGAATCAACTGCATACATGATTATCAAAGTGTGAATGGACTGATGACATCACCGACTATAAGTTAGAAACAATATGGCAACTGTTTTCATATTTGGACTATCCATAGAAACAAGATTTATTTTATCATCACTGTATCAGATATTTTTTCTCTGAGCAGGAAGTAGTACAAAATGTGTTGTACTGTATAAAATGGGTGAAGAGCAGAGGAGAAACACACCTTAAGTACAGTGTCTACTTTTATTCTTAAGTGTCTCGGTTGAACTACAACTGCAATGGGCAGGATTGCCGGTGGGCGTTTTTGTTTTTTATGCCTGATTGATTATCTTTTGACCACTATTTCACCTTTGCTGATCGGTTATGAACGGCTAAGAAAACTTCGCTACGAGCGCTTCAAAATATTTGTATTTACACTGAAGAGGAAGGTCGGCCTGCAATTCTCCATAGAAATATATTCCATATTTTCTTCCTGGATAATGTAATGTCTCTAGAGAAATCATTATTTTATTAAATCGAAGCCTGCTATAGATACACCCCTGTCATTTCCTTTTCAGTTACTATTTATTACTTATAAAATACGACCCTGAAAATCACAAAAAATACCAGTTTTTACAGCTACGATCAGAGGACTATCGGACAAATTTGAAAAGTTTTTAACCTAAAAGAAAATAATAAGGCTAGATACACACTATCATAAAATTTTGCTACCAAAAATAATTTTATTGACTCGTCTTAGTTTTGGCAGACAATAAAAAGGAACACAATTATCACTCCGCAAAGCCAATTCAAATAATCAGCAAATCTTGCTACGATGCTATAAAGTGCACTTCAGCTCTCACATCACGAAGTACCTTATCGCGAAACTCTCGTAGCGAAGTTTGCTTAGCTGTTCTTAACCGATCAGCAAAGTTAAGCAACGTCCGCCGCGGTCATGAGTTGGATGGGTGACCGCTAGTGACATTACTACTGAGCGCTTCCGTGCTTCGGAGGGCGCGTGTGTTCCAGCAGTTGTCCTTTGGGCCAGTAATTCTAGGTTAGCCTGATCAACATCAAAAACCGATAAGGCATATTTTTTTTATAAAAAACCATACATTGCGTCTCTCTTTCTATCGCATAGCTCTGATGTCTTCTGATGCCGCACGCACCGTAGAATAAGGCCGGATACGCCGATGTACCCGGAGCTTTGTACCTAAAGTGCGGACTAAGCCAGGCCTGGTTTTGTGAAGAGAAAACAAGGAAGCGACACGTCAATCTCGTAAAGGTTCTTTAAATTCCTAGCAGGCCTCGTCCCTTTTAACCATCATCTTCTTTTACTTACTCCACTTATGGTCGCCGGAAAAAATGTATTTAGGAAAATCGTTTTAAAAAAAAATTTCAACCTAACATTACAAAACGTAGAGAACGTTTTGTAATGTTAGGTTGAAAATACACAAGATGGCACAAGAATATTTTGTTGAAAGATTTGCCTTCGACTTGGAAATACTTATACTTGGTAGAATGTCCGCTATCTTTTGGTTAAAAAAGGCTTAGAGTAAGAGAGGAAGATAGTAATGAGCCGTGTTTTCTGCCTCATGTGCAGAAACACCACAGTTACCTCGACGTGGGTAGCGGTTAATATTTCTGCGCGTGTTTTCTTTTAGTCGTCTTTTACGACGTCCAACAGAAAGATGGAACAGCGCATATATATTAAACCGTGAACTCTTCACTTAAGAAAATACCATGATCTGATCTGAGATGAAGTTGAAAGTGAAATTTGCTTCTCCAGAAGGTACAACAATAGTGTGTGTTGATCAGAACCCGCGGTGTGGGAGTCCGACACGCTCTTGGTAATTTTTTAATTATATTTTTATTTTCTAGCAAAATGTCTATAAGCTACTACTTAATTAATACGGTACGAAACATAGTCCTATACAGGTTAGACGGATTACGGAGGTACTTCGTCACAATAGGGTCCTGTTTTATTGTACTGATCCCTAAATAAAGTACAGCTGCAGTACGAAATCAGTCAAGTTCAGTTGTTTTACATATTTCGTCAACCGTTTATCATATCGCCTCGTTAGCAAAGAATGATGTCTGGATAAGGAAGCGGATTACAACGTAACTGTGTATAACAAATTCAAGCACCTTGACCTACTGGCAGCAGCGGCTAACTGTATTTTTGTCGTCTTGATAAGCATGGATCAACCAGAAAAACTGGACGTACTGTAACTCGTAAACTTAATAAAACGCACAAAGTATGTAACTTTGACGCAATATTGTTTCCTTTTTAGGGTTCTTTAAGAGAATGCCTGACCTTATTGCTTATGATCACTCCGTATTGCTTGTTCCGTCCGTCCGTACCTAAGTATCTTGAAATATATATTTAAATGTTCAGAAAATACATGTTACTGTGGAGCATTGCCTTACAAATTATAGCTCATAGTAACGTTTCAAATATAAGGGAGGTCCCCATCTTCAACGTTTTTTTTTTATGAATTGATATGTACTTTCTACCGTCTTCAAAAAAAGGAGGAGGTACTCAATTCTTCCTTTTTTGTTTTTTTTAGTGTTAGCACTAAATTAGAGAAGGAATAATAAGTACTGGTGAATCAAACTCAAGCGAAGGATCCCGAAAGGTTTTAATAAAAATAATGGTTCTTTTGATCAATTTTGATGGTATTTTTTATTTGAGAATGTGATGAAACTTGCAAAAGGCCCACTTGATGTTGAGCGGTAACCTCTCCCTATAACAGATACATTTCGTCACAAGTGAAGTACTGCGCTACTCCCGTCAACCTGAGACATACAGTTATTAAATCTTATATGCTTGTAATTTTATAATTACTTACTGGGTCGACTAAAACTGGTGTCGGTTTGGTACGGAAACCTCGGTGTGTCAAACCGATTCGGAATTGGTCGGTTTAGTTTCTTTATTTTTATGTTAGTATAATAGTGACGAAATGAGCAAGTGATATTAAAGCCCACTTAATATTAAACTACTGACCCAGCCCAATGCAAATCCAAAACAAACAGAGACAAGTTACATACGAGCTAGTTTTGTAATACAGAATACCCTGCACTCGAGCTTGTGCGGTAATAACTTCGGTATCATATCAAATAAAAAATCTGCAATTAAATCCAACCGAAACACTCAGTTATGTATTCTTAAACCGTTCTGAGACGATATTGACGTTAGTTAATCTTTCGTTAATGGGAATGTAGTCTTTAACTGCCTACCTTACATTGTTTTAATGACATAGTCAAAACGAGCAGTCTGCCTGATGGCGTCTGGCAATTGGCATTACACCGAAAAATACTTACAGCTTACAATTATTTTTTTTATTGACCCCGCGACTATTCGTCCCTATAGCCGGGACCTCTTCCAACTGAGCTATCGTAGTGAGTGAGTCAAGGCTCAAATTTATAGCTTCGCTCCTATCGTTCATCCGTTTGATGGGGATAGCCAAAGGTTCGAACCCCGCTCGTAGTTATAAAAAAATATTTTTATTATAATTTTGTAGCTTTATTCGCTTAGTAGTTACTAGTACGACGTACTTACACGAAAATAGAATTCAAAAACCTAGTAAATTGCTATAACACAAGTAATGCACAAGTTTACTGTAATTGTTCCTAATAGGCATCAAAACTCAAACGTTTTAGTAAGTATCCTTGGCTGTACGACAAGTGTAAATTAATAAAAAAAAGTAAAAAACCCGATTGCAAATTATTTATTTTTGTTTAACGTTTTATCGTTCCATTATTTATTATTATATTAAATGTTATGTTACATACGAGTACATTTATGGAATCGTTTTTATTTCGATTTCCTCCACTCGATGAATTTGAAGGATTTTTTTTAAATCCCATAATATGGCGTCGAAAATCCGCCGGATTGTTTTTTTAGGTACCTAATGCTGCGAATAAATAATTATTTCTTCGTAGACCTAATGTCACTAGTGCTATCGAGACGAATCTAACGATATCTCATACATTAAAATCGGTTAATACATTTAGAATTTATGGTGGAATATAGTATTTTAGGATAAATACTACATTTATATAGGGGGGGAGTATTTTCCTAAAAATCTATTAATATTTTATCAAAATTTCCTTGATGATTTTTCATGAGCGTTTTTCTCCTTGTAGTTTTAGCTATAACTGCCCACTTTAAAAGATTCACCTTGTATAAATTATACCAATAATTTCTTTTCTTAGTAAATATATTAAGTATATGGGCTTCTCATTGCATTCTTCACCCAAAATATATGTCCTTGTAAATTAACTAATTAACGCTACCATGTAATTAAATCAGAAATACCAGCTAGGTAAACATAGCTGTTTGCGGGCTGAATTAAGTTGTTCTTTGTCAGAAATTCTAGTACTGTGACTGTACACTGGAAAATTTTATGTACCTATGAATGTATGGATTCATATAATAATTCTTTTATTCTCACGTATCTACAAAACCTTACATAAATATTAAATTAACTGGGGTCTAAATATAATCAACGCCCTTTTTGTACTGTCCGTTTTTTATCTTACATGGGTCTCGTAGTAATGGAGCTTCAAAACCACAATATCTGGATGGCAACAGTCGCACTAAACCCCTGGAAAATTGATGATATACGGTTTAGGGCGTTTTTTTTATTACTGATAGGTAAGCCTTTGAACACAATCTCACCTGATGGTAAGTGATGATGTGGTCGAAGGTGTTAACAAGATTAAACTTGAAATACTGGCTCTCAAGGACAGCTGCCGGAAGACACCGTTAGGTGCTTAACGACAGACTTTCTACTTGAGGGTGGTCGCTAGCCAGGCGGGCATTCGCAAAATGCCTTTCCAGAATGCGGTGAAGCTCAAGCCCGCGGCGGAATTTGAACCATGGACCTGCTGCGCGGCAGTCCATAGCCAATGCCGCTGAGCCATCACTGCTTCATAAATAATAATTAAGTGTATCATTTCTTTCCAGGACCGTGACGGGGCGCCTCCGACGCCGCCAAGAATTTAAACCTGAACCCCGTCGGCTGAGCAACTTCGTCACGGAACACGCCAACTTGGATTCCAGTTATTGTATTATAAATATTATAGTCGAGTGTTGCATCATTGCGGGGTACGACGCGACAGGGAATGGTCTTTACGTAGTTTACGCTGCACGGAGTATACAATGTTCACAAAATATAGGTAAGGGACCGCTGTACTTACCTACAGTCTGTACTCTATATGTCGGTATTTAGTCTCAAAAGAAAAAAGCTTAATCCGTGTCTAGCCTCTGGGAGAAGGTAACCCTTGTCTTCCAAATGAATTATTCTCTTTTGATGTCAAGATGCCTTATAATCCCAAAGCTGACCTTATATGTCCTAACCGAGTTCTGATTGAAGCTCTTGGGACTTAATGCCGATGTAAGACTCAGCTTTCTCAAACAACCACCGCCTAGTCTCATGACACTTCAAACTGTGCATCGTAACAGCGTTAAGACTGTTGCTATATCGTCGGGCTTAGTTTGTACATGTCCGAGCACAAATTGTAGGTAATATTTATAAATCTTGTCTATAATGCAATTCCTTTGTTGCTCGAATCTAAGTCCGACGATGCTAAGATTAAGATCTTTTTGCATAGGTGATATTTCATGTAATTTGAACGTTAACCGTGGATTAACAGGAACATACAATGTATAGTGTTTTATTGGTTGGGATATGCAACTATCGGCGACTATACTGAATGTATTAGATGAATATATTTGTTTTGAGAATCTTAGATTCGGAAGTCTGTGATGTTAAAAAAAGCTCATCAAGTTCATTGCGATGGGTATCCAAATATTTTGTATATTTTGTGCTGTTATTATGTTCATGTCAATATTACTACTGAATCCTGTGGGATTCTGATACTTTAATGGGCACAAATATGCCTATGATGCATAAAGTAAGATAAAACAGTGCAATACTCATTTTAAATACAAAATTATTGGTTTAGATCTGATTAGCTATTCAAAATAGATTCTAACCAAGCGTTGCATAGCGTTGAAAATGTACTAAACATTAGGCTATATGTAACAATACTACTCGAATCATTGTTATAGAATAGTGCAATACTCATTTTCAATGCAAAATTATTCCTTGAGATCTGATTAACATCTCAAAATGAATGCTAACCAAGTGCTACGAATATTCTAAAATACTACAAAAATCATTGTAATTAGACAAATAAATACATACTGCCCAATTCAGGGTCTTAATTAGGATAACAGTTCAATAAATAGTTATTTACATTATTCAATAACTTTGACCATTACTATTGTGTTAACTATTTTACTATTATGTAATAAGTTTGAAGTTCCAATGCGTGTTGCCAGTGCCATGACTAAAAAAAGCCGCTTTTCTGAATTATAACACCACCTGGCAACATTCTGTGAACTTTTTGGAAATTATAAGGATTACTTTTATGCACTTACTTTTTGTTTTGCTTGCATCAGTGAAATTATTAAAATATAATGTGTAAATAAAACCTAATTGAACGGGATATTAGAATAGAAGCTTTCAGCTATTCATTCTCGGGTTTTTTATGTCCACATAATTCCATTAGTTTTTAATCATTGTTTGCCTTGGGTTGGGGATATATTATTATTTTTATTCTGTGTATATTGTTTTCACTTTGTTCAGAACATACCATATCGAGATTGTATTTATTTTATGATTTGCAATAAAAAATGGATATTAAAAATATTAAATCGGTCTATGTATGTACATTTTGTTTTATTTTTTTATATTGATTATTATAATTCTACTTAGATTTTAATGAAGTCTAATACTACCTTAGTAATGACTGATGATGAATATAGGATTTTTGTTGTTTTAATAAGGGTGGATGTTGCAATTAGCAACAATCCTCTCTTATAAATAATTATAATTAAAGGCTAGGCGTAATAAAAACTATCTATTTAATTTAAATATACAAATGGCTGCAATTGGTGTTTATATTACTTTCAAAGACAGAAGCACTGATTTAAGTGTTGTAGTTACTAATTGAATATTGGAAATATTCATGAAAACCAAATATCACGGCCCAACATGTTTAAAAAAATATTTTTACAGTAACTAAATACATGAATAGGAAGCATTCGTTGCGATTTGGTTCCAAGCTGAAAGTTACAAAAGTTACATTTTGATGATACCAAGCAAGATATGTTTTTTTTTTCATGTAAATTCAAAAGCACATATTTCGAAATATCCACAGTTAGTCCTCATGACACTAGCTTGCCGTCCTTTAATTCCATTACCTTTATGAATGCCACACACAATCCTTTATCAAATACTATGAAACAAATATAGAATGATTTATTGGTTCTCACAGAGTATATTTTGCCATCGGTTTGGCCCTGTACAAAATAAATAATTCGTAGAAGCTCATCAATGCCAAGTGACAGTGCCATGAGAACTCACATTTTTTTACTTTTAAGCAAAGGAAAATACTTTGTCATTGAATTTGCTACAAGCGTTAGTGTGGTCAAATCTGGATATAGAGCTCTAGTAATTGACATTGGTATTTACAGCAACACTGCAAACATATTTTTCTAATAGCAGTTGATACAAGTGCGAGGACAAAAAAACGACGTTTCGTACTTAAATACTGAACCGACTTAATTATTTTTCCGCACTTTAAGAAATAGTATATCTAGAATTCAAAAAAAAAAAGATGCACATTATCCAGAAAGAAAATAGTTGAATACATTTGTATGGACAATCGCACGCAGCCTTCCCTATTAATAAGCTGGTTTATAAGTTTCATTGCGAACCACAATGGGCGTATGTCAAACCTACATACGTATACGATTTACATGTATGTAGCTACGGTATGGTTGGTGTACGCTATAAAAGTTCGGACAGACGAAAACATAACTGCTGAATTTTATTTTGCCGTGGTACCATCAAAGGAACTGACTAATAGTACCACGGCAAATTAACGAACTGCTGGTCTGCCTGCGGCGCAGATGCTGATCGGTGACGTCATCGCTTGCATATACAGGTACCGAGATTGAGGCTCGTACTCTTACGGCAGTGCCGAAAAAAAACTCGAATGTCATATACATGAAAGTCTGTCGCCAATCACCGAAAGGTGTGTTCCGACAGTAGTCCTTGAGAGCCAGTGAAATTACAGGCACAATGAGACTTAACAACTATGTCTCAATGTGATGGGCGCAGTGCAATTCGTGAGTTGTCATGAATTGCAACTGTTATAGGCAGAGGTTAGTCCACTTAACATTAGGTGGGCCTCGAGCTTGTTCCGTGACAATAACATAAAAAAAAAACATGGCCCACACACATTACGAAATCGTCAACGATCGCACGGCACAGTCTAATGGAATCGATTAATCGTACCGTGTGTGGAAAATCGATACAATTTACGATTTTTCAAAATTGTACTTGGTTGTGTCGTATAGGCAGCGAAGCTACCACTAACTTAATTGTTATTTTTTCTTTCAGGCGCTTAGGCGAAACCGGTAGTGCGTTTTCATCGTTTCACTAAATGAATATCATTATCGATTTGTGGTTGCGCGGGGTGGACGGAAAACTGTGCCTTTTTGAACAGAAACGTTGATCGTTGTCGATTTTGTAGCGAGTGTGGTACCCATTAGGATGTAGTACACCGTAATGTCACTACACACACCAAGTAAAATAAAAGGAGAGCCCAAACGACATATTGGTACTCTACATTTTGGTACTTTCTCGTGGGGTGCGGGTTAGAATGTCACACTCAAAAAGTCAAGACCTCCTGAGGATGCTTCGTCAAGAAGCGAAACGCGTCGAAGATTCTTCTGGTTTGGCTGCGTGGCGTTTGTGACGTCACGTCGGCTTAGCAGGAAAATTAGGCGGAATTGTCACTAGATATATTTTTTACCTATACGACCAGCGATCGTATTTTTTCCATTGTACCGATAATAAACGACCGACCTCTCTTACATTGTATGCGAAAATTAATAATTTGGTGGATTGTCTATGGTTAACGCAACCACTGCGGCGGCGCCAAAAAGATTTAAAATCATGTATTTGTATGGAAGTTATTTCGAAGAGGAGGGTCGGAGCATGATAAGATAATTATATCCCGATTTACTAAATCGTGGAATTAATGCAACTAATGCCAGGTGAGCAAAAAGTACAGTAAAATAATATACCTACACATAATTATGAAAAAATATTTAATAAAACAACAGAATTATGCATATTAAAAATAAAACATGATATGCAAGACTCAAGTCATAAATGCACTGTGGGGACATCATTACCTTACAGATGGAGAAAAAATCGAGCAGTCGAAATCTCGATAATATTCAGGGATTTTTAGTGTAGTATGTTGTAAAACATACAACTTTAGTAGTTTATACAATTCCGGCTTTTAAATAATAATCAAATAAATTTTGTTAAACAACAATAATATGTAAACTATCATTGCCACGTCTCAACATACTCGGTATAACACCTATGAAAGTACAAAAATATGACTTAGTTTGAGTACTCACGTATGTCCTTATATATACAATATTTCACACCGCTTCAAAGGAAGCGGGTGGCGTGTATCATGATTCTTGTATCCTATCTACCTCGCTCTTGACTTTCTTCAATAATGTACTTATTTTCTTGTACTTTCCTGTAGAGTTCGGTAAGTTTTCGAAGTTTATAACATCACAAATATTTTTGGCAAACTTGTCATCGCTGGGCAACTTAAGATATGGAGATGCTATATTCATTATGGGTGTACCATATTCAGTGCCTCTCACTTGTAGCATACTCGAATTTGGAGTACTCGTCAAATCGTCACTCGCTGTAGTTCCTTTGTCATCTTTAGGAGAATCTTGTGAATTTGCTTCAATCATAGAAGTGTCAAGTGAGCTTGTTTCAACATTAGAAGTGTCAAGTCGACTTGGTCCAGCTTTATCGCTATCATTGTGAGAATTTGGTTTAACTTTATCAGTATCATTGGGTGAGTTTGATTCAATTTCTTCAGTGTCGTCAGGTGAGTTTGAGTCAACTATGTCAGTGTCATCAATTGTAATTGGTTCAGTTTTATCAATGTCATTAACTGATGTGTCTTCAGCTATAGACTTATTACTTGAAGTGTCAAGTGTAATTTCGACAATATCTATTTCAATTTGTTCATCAGTCTTTTGAGTACTTTCTTCAGCCTCTTCTATTGGTTTTGTTTCTTTCACATCCATTTCCTTATCATTCTGTTTATCATCGACAAGATCTGTTTTCTTGTCATTGTCTTCTCTTTCTGATTCTTCTTCTGCCGTAGATTGCGCTGGTTCTTCCTCGGTATTGAGAGCGTTTAGTAAAAGCAATTTCTTTTCTTCAAGATCATCGAGAGTTGGACTTCTAGGTCCATTTTCCGGTTCAGACACATCCTGTGAATAATATTTATAATATTAATGAAGTAAACTCTTGCCATCATTGCGGTTTGATAATTACAAACTTTCCTTGAAGACTGTTGTATGTATACAGTCTTTACTCAGAACTTTTAATATCAAACGAAACATTAAGATCTACCTGGTGACCTAACCTAAACATAACGGTTAGAAAATGTATAAATGAAGCAACAGGGTTTTCTGTTTTACCCTATAGTAACACATAGCTTGAATGAAGAAAACTCCAATGGATTAATTAATTAGGAATACCTCAATTAAAAGTACAAAACTTACTAACCCTACTTGTTCACACTAATTCAAAATAATACTATGAGGCAATAAAACTTACACCGTCCACGTCAATAGTAATCATATCAGCATAAGGTACCGGAATGTCAGCCACTTCCATCACATCAACTACTTCTATATCATCATCGCTTTCAGTCTCATTTTGCGCTTTGTTTTGTTTATATGTTGTTGCTGTTTTGACATCTTTAGAGGTGTGACTCAATTTATCTTTTTTGGGTTCTTTGCTTGGTTTTTGAGTTTCTATTTGTTTGCTATTTGTACTTGACGTTGCTTTTATTGGTTCAGTGTGTGGTGATCTCGGTGGTGAATCGACTGGCGGAGGCGGTGGTAATTCGGGTGGTGGAGGCGGCGGTGCGTCTGGTGGCGGCGGTGGCGGTGGCGGGGCGTCGTCTGGCAGTGGTGGTTGGGATGGGAAGTCTAACAATTCTGAAAGATTATAATATGTAATATCATTATTTGTGTAATTTTGAGGTTATACTTTAACCTATACTACTAATATCATCTGCTGGAACGTCGAAGATATTAAATAGGCTAAAAGGAAGTGCTTCTCTAGGACAGGTGGCGGACCACACTGTGTAGTGCTTTGTTACAGATTTTCATACACAGAACACAATAAACAGGCCTGGCTCACTCCCTCTCCGTACTTTAAGTACAAAGCTACAGGTACATCGTCGTATCCGTCCGCACGGGATTATTCTACGGTGCGTGCCGCGTCAGAAGAGATCAGAGCTTTGCGATAGAAAGAGTGCTTCGCGAGCTGAAGAGCACTTTGTTGCTTTGCAGCTAGAGTCATTGGAATAACTTTGCGGAGTAATCCATCTGGTCCTTTTTATTCTAAGTCATGAAATAAAAGTCCAGGGCAAGATCCAAACCATTGACCCCAGCTCGGCAATTCATTCTCACTGACAGTGGGTATCAAATATTACATGATAAACGACAAAATATTAATTTGCCAGTAGGCATAACTTTTCCGAGAGATACACACCAAGAAGATCTAAAAATATTAATGTTTTTTTTACATTCAAGTACTCGACAGTGAAACACGTAGGTATCTGTTCATTTTGGTGAACTTTAGCGCAGAAGTAGCCTGTAGCTCACAGATAGTGACTTTAGAATGATTTTTGTCTCTAGTTAACATGTAGTTCCCGAGGAATCGCAATATAAGTTGTTAGCCTATCGTCATAAATTTGGAAGGTGGTGAAGTGAGTAGGATCTTTTCGGCCATCAATACAGGAGTAAGATTCATGAACCCTACTTACCTAATGTGTATTCAAACATTTATACCCAAGTATGGGGATATAACCATCAACTTACCATCGCCGCTGTCAATGTCCATCTCAGCTTGTCCTTCCATGGGAGACTGTCCGGGCGCTGTGGGGAAGAACGTTAACTTCTTGCGTTTGTACGCCTTCATAGCGTTGGGCGCTAGCACTTGCAGCATGGCTATCTTGCTATCTTGGTCCGACATCGGCGGAAGCCCCATTTTGTAGGCACCCTGAAAATTTGTTTTTAATTTATGTTATAGATTGAAAGAAGAAAAGTGGCCCACTCGATGTTAGGATACGCCCCCTGCATATTAAGAAAGTACAGACAGATCTAAATAGACACTTTTCTGCACGTCACTGAATTGTGTTTGCCACTTATGTTTGGCTACTTAGTCATAACTGGCTATCTACTGGTCCTCACCCGATAGTAAGCGATGGTGTGGTCGAAGATGATAAACAAGCATAACCTAAAATGGGATCAGGCTTTCAAGTACAGCCGCCGAAATACACCGTTAGGTGCTTGGCGACAGATTGTCTACTTGACGGTGGTAGCTAGTCAGACAAGCATGCAGACCACAGTGAATGAGAAATTGCAAAAGGTCATTGAACACAATACACAACAAACTTTATCGTTTTTAATACTTTGCAATTATCACGGCCCTAAATGTTTAAAAAAAATGTAATATTGTTAGGTTTGCAATAATGCCTGCTATGCGGATTACATTACAAATATACGATAGGTAAAATTTTAGTCATGTGCGGGATTCGAACCCGCGTCCACCCACCCCTTTAGCCGAGGTATGCTCTAACCGATTGAGCTGACATGACGTCATAACTCAAATCTTTCCTATCGTTCTTTAACCATGGTATTGGGATGGAGCGACATCTATAGTACAACTCGGATTACATTGCGTGTGCTCGCTTGCAAGAAACATGTCCGACTGATGACGCGCTGGACACGACTTTTAACCCCGCCTACTTGGACACGACTTTTGCTGGGTAATTTTTTTAACGCAGTAACTTTTCCCGACTTATTTCTTCGTAGTATATATGTGCATCAATTATTATTATGAATAATGATGATGTCATGATTGTAAATCCAGGCCTTAGTTAACTTACCTCTTTATACCGTGAGCTGGCAGGTATGTTAAATCCAGGTATGTCAAGAATCTTCTTAATGTCGAACTTGTCTTTGGAGCCAGGCTCGGACACTTCACCTTCCTCCTCTTCTGGGTCTAGAGTAGCTTGACCCTATAATTTATTTTTGCTCATACAATGGTATAATTTAATTAATGGTGATGTGTGGGACATTATGGAATAGCTTCAAGTTTTCCCTTATCCTGTAGCTGTGTATCCACCGAGATTTGAGAAGAAAATATCCAGAAATAGCGCCAAAAACCAAATGGACTTAGAGAAGACAGGAAAATCAGGCAACCCCATAGCTGGATTTTTTCCACACCAATCTTTTAACTTCTTCGCACATCTCTAACGGATATCAACCTCATCCTATAACTACATTTTTTTAATGCTGGTAGGTTATCCTTTTACCACAAACTCACCTGATGGCAATTGATGATATGGTTGAACGTTACCAGCCCATAACCTTTAATTACTGGCTCTCAAGGACTGCAGACTGCTAACATACCGTTAGGTACTTAGCGACAAATTTTCTACTTGAGGGTGGTAGCCACCCAGATAGGCATTTGCAAAATTATTATGTCCGTATTGAAACTCAAGCCCTCGGCGGCATTTGAATCATGGACCTTCTACGCGGCAGTCCATGGACATTGCTAATGTTGCATTACTGCTTCAAATATTTAATTGCTTACATTTAATACAATTTAATACTTGCTTCATTTTATACAAGGCAATACCACCCCAACATCCCACAAGGCACCAACCACAACTACCCATCTTATTGCTGTTAAGGTAAGCCTTCGACCATTATATCAACTGATGGCAAGTGATGATGAGGTTGAATGTTTTAACATGCTAAACCTAGTACTACTGGGTCTCAAGGACAGCTGCCGGAACACACCATTAGGTGCTTGGAGACAAATTTTATATGGCGGTTGCTAGCCAGACGGGCATTTGCAAAACGGCCAAGAGCGAGTCGGACAACCCGATGAGGATCTCGAAGTGTATGAAAAAAATCGGAATGTCAGTCAAACTCACACATGGCCGATTTTATTTGCAAGTAGTGATGGCTCAGTGGCTTTGGCTATGGACTGCCGCGCATCAGGTTCATGGTTCGAATCCGGCCGCGGGCTTGAGCTTCACCGCATGGTGGAAGGGTATTTTGCGAATGCCCGCCTGGCTAGCGACCACCCTCAAGTAGAAAATCTGTCACCAAGCACGTAACGGTGTGTTCCGGCACCAGTGCTTGAGAGCCAGTGAAATTACAGGCACATGAGACTTAACAACTATGTCTCATGGTGACAGGCGCAGTGCAATTAGTGACTTGTGACGTATGCATCATCACCACAATCATTTACCAACCGATAAAATAGTGGTCAAATACTAGACTTCAAGAAAAAAGTCTTGCTTATTTTCAGTTTCTATGCACAGTGAATACTTACAGATGAATCAAACAAAGTTATACCAGAATGAGATATTCTGGCCTCTTCGAGCCAACCAGGAGGGTAACCTAGTACTCTCATGCGGTACACGTGAAGTGGCAGTTCATTCCTTTTTAATCCCAGGGCATATCGCAGCTGACCTGATATTCGACCAGGCACAAGGTGTCCATACTTCTGCTCGTCTTCTACATGGTAACGTCTGGAAATTTTCAATAAATGTAGTGTTTGCTATGAGTGTACAGTTAGCATTTGCAACCTATATAATATATTATACCCTCCCCGTCTTTGCACGGGTGCAATGCTGACTATGTCTTTACATACAACGTTCACAGCTTTCATGTCATTAGACAATACAAACATGTTTTCTTTAAATGTTACTCCTGAAAGTGCGACATATAATTGGCCTTGTGAAAAACACTCAACACGCAACGAAAAATCTAATGCTGTAAAGGCCATATTGATCTGTATTAAATTCACAATGTATTTAAGGTACTTAATTGGATAAGGATTAATGCTGTACTGCCTGAAATCGCTTCGTAAGTAAGCCATTATTTCTCGTAAAAAGTAAAGGATAAAAAATGGTTATTGTGGTTTATCCCTAAGAGATAGACATATATCATCTTTTGAAGACCTTTTTAAGGTGTACAATACTGTCGTACATTATTTTGATCTATCTCGTAGGTTTCAGCCAGCGTTTGCAATGTAAGCGCAAAAAATGTGTTTATTTTTTACATCACATTAGAATCCTCTACAATTATCAGTTTCTTTACTAAATTATGGATGTATTATACATATAAACCTTCCCCAGTAATCACACTATCTATTAAAAAAAACAGCATCGAAATCGGTAAAGTAGTTTTAAATTTCAAAGCATATATAGGGACAGATAGACAGCGAGAAGTGACTTTGTTTTATACAATGTAGTGATAGTTATTATATCTGTTGTTTTGTGCAAACATAGCAAATACAATAAAGTATACTGATTTAACACATTGATAAGACCCACAAATTAATAAGTAGTTAAATCTGTATACATAGGCTTGTACATACTGTCAGTAATGAATAACTACGGGGGCGGGTGACAAGTCCGCGACATAAAATGTAAATATTTTTAATTTTGTCCAGTAACATAAACTTTTAAAACGTATACACGTCTGGTATATACTTAAAGCTTTTAAACGACTTACTGTACTGTATCAGCCGGATCGTCCACTGCTGAACACAGCCTCCCCTATTAAAAGGGTATTTGCAATAATCCCCACGCTTGGCAGGCGGCTTGAGGATCGCAGTATAAGATGGTAGTTCTTTAGAAGGCGCTGCTGCCCACCTTCTAGTATGTTTTCCTTAGTCGCCTTTTACGTCACCCACGGGATTATATGGGGAGGTGCAATTCTAACCCGGCACCCCACGGGGAAAATACTTAATAGTTATTTATTATGCAAGGGTGCAACGTTGTTATTTGGCGCTAGTACTTTTAAAACCCGTGGAAGCATTTAATTAAAACAAAAGGATTAAACCACGAGCAAAGCGTTCAAAATAATAATATAGAATCCTGAGCGTACCGAATATTTCAAAGGTACAAGACCCAAAATAACTTTAATGCCGAGCAAAACTTTCACCTTATTACGGCGGGGGAAAAATTAGAAAAAAATTGCGTTAAATTATAGTTAAAAGAAAATTTCTTAAATTGGTAATATTGAAGGTAAATTATTTTTCTTTAACTTTTATAGACGTTCGAAATTCAAAACCTTTTCCACGCTAGCGGATAAAAAGCATTTCTCCACGCAAATTTAACGCTTTTGCTAATCTTTTAAGGTGAAAAATATATTATTAATCTTTGTCTTCAAAATGACAATCAACCGCGGCTTTCAATTCGTTGTCAACGCCCGTACCTATGTTTTTATTTTAATTTTGAAAATAGGAAATAATTCCTCGACGCTGGTCAGACCAGAGGGTGGGCGGTCGACTTCTGAAAAACCTCTTAGGCCCGGCTCACATTCCAGGCCACGTGAACGGACGCATTGTCTAGCAAAAAGAGCATTCCACGCGCCAACTTCACTCGTCGCTTTTGTAATGACGATTGTTTCGTGAACCCTAATAAATTACCATAATATTGGCCATTCAAAAAAAAGTCGCCATCAATTTGGGTGTTCTTTTTTAATGTTTTGAGGCTGCGTCATATTGGCGATTCCACGTATCATCTACTATTACGATTTGATAAAAAAAAACATCATGATTTTCGCCGATCTAAAAATCCTTGCAGCTCGCGAGTTGTCTTTGCTTGTCGAGCAGTGTTAGGTACCCAACGTACACGATATTTTTAACATTTCGAGTCCGTTCCTTACTGTTCTGTATCTGCCACATTTCAATTCGTGGGTCGGCCGACTCAATTTTTTCCAGCTTTTGGACATTTTCTTATGTTAATACCATAAGGCCGCTACATATCCACCAGAGATGTGCGAGTAAATGAGCAGTGTAAGAGAAAAAATTAGCTTAGCGTGGCGACTTTTCCTTGCTGGACGGGTCACATCATCTCTCTCCTCCTTGTGGAAATAAGAAAGCCCATTTTTACACCATCGCATACGATGGCTCAGAATCCACAAGAACTGATAACACGTTAAAAAATATATATTTGTTTACTAACTTTTTTTAGAATGTAGCTTAATTAGAGCGCGGTGTTCATAAATCGCGAGAATTTTCTGATTCAGCTAACATGGTGTGATGTTTATTGTTCCATAGATTAATTTAGGGCCTAATTATTATTCTTATTATATAGAATGGACTTGGATGTTGTTTGCCGCTGCGACATACAACTACACCGGGCTTTGGGCGAGGAATACGCTCTATAGGAAGGAATCGAGTGTCGTTTCTATAGCCGGCTAGAGTAGTCGCATACAGCGACTTCTCGATGCCTGACCCAGTTTGTGTACACGTGTTGAAATTATTGCGAAATGGCGCAATCAAAACGTTCGGACACTATTATCGTTCATGAAGCACTTGCCTTCATCCAGCAAAAACTGGATGTGATGGATGAAGTTAGCCTGGAGCAGATCTGTTCATCCCATTTTACGGAGGCTCAGATTTTAGAAGCCAAAAAAATTCTTGCCGACACTGCTGTGACCAATGTTCGTTTCACAGTACGACAAGGGGACGGCCGAAGAAAAAAGGATATTTACGACATTTTCCGAGTTTTTAAGGAAACTGATGAAGATAATCTGCCCACCTACGTCATAAAGGACCTCAATGTAATTCCAAGCATCACTTTAGACCACGTTGATGCCAGTGCGCTCCTGAAGGACATCCTTATATTGAAGTCCAGTATTACGGAAATTCGCTCTAAGCTTGAAATTTCAGAGCAGACTGTTGACCGGTTGAGAAAGGAAATGTGTGATTTGCGGAGTAAAACGTTTTCACAATCGCCTAGTCTGCAAAACGTTAACCTACATCGAGGCGGCACTCGACAACAAATATCGCCACTCTGCAGTTCTGCGACAATATCGCCTACTGAGTCACCACGGGCTCAAAATCACGTAACTCGACCTGCAGCTGACGTGCAGTCATACGCTCAGGTTTCGAAAACGTCTAAAAATGCGATCAAAACAAAGAGACAGATTGTGGATATACAGGGTGCTGAACCCTGTGCGGTTCAGGATGATTCACCCTTGTGAAAAAGAAGAGCCGTCTACCTCGGCAGAACCGCAATCATCGCGGCACAGCTATTGCTACGACCTTTACACTACGGGTCGTAGCACCGACCGTTAAAATATACCTTTCTCGACTGGACAAAGAGACAAAAGGAGAAGATATCCTGCGTTATGTCCGGGAGAGACTGAAGGGCCGGTGTGAGGAGCAAATCTCACTGAATTTGATGCGGTTGGAGCAGATTAGGGCTATAGACTTTAAGTCATATGCCCTTCAGGTCCCAGCAGCTCAATCCAAGATGTTCCTGACACCGGACTTTTGGCCTGCAGGGGTGGTATACCGCTTGTACAGGGAGAGGAAGCAGAGTAAACCTGTTATGTAGTGTAATCGAATAATATAATTTTTGATTTATATATATTTTAGATTAAGGTATTTATGTTCTATGGGTCCGTACATTTTTAAATTTATTTATTGTGTCTGTTACCTGAAATAAAGATTTATTATTATTATTATTTATGTTCTATAACCCTAAGGAAGTATAAGGATGTTGCCTGCCGCTATCGACAACACGACTGCACAGGTATTTTGGCGAGGAAATGACTTCTTATAGCCCTCTTCACTTATTTTTTTTTCCAGAATTTGTAATCATAATACAATGGAGTCCCGCAAATAGTGCTACCTTTGTCGAGTTGATGAGACATTGACCTTTGGCCGCGGACTTATCAGACGCCCCTTGTACAAATCATTAACAATTTATATTCATGAATGTATAACGACTGCCGCAGGCATAAGAAGGCCAGAGTAACTTGTAGGAGAGAGAAAATACCTCACACGAGTTGACAATGATGGACTTTTCAAACCCAGAATGGGTAAAGTATTGAAGTACTCTCAGCACTGCAGGGTTAAAAAATAAGACCACCTTTAATTTACTAAGATATTGTAAACACAAAAGATGTTTATTTTATTACAAAACAAATCCATAATTAAAATGAATGTGAAGATATCGCAGTGTGACGGACAAAGTACGAGGCCCACCTGATGTTAAACAGACTAACCTCTGCCTATAACAGATGCATTTCGTAACAATTCACGAATTGCATGTCTTTGGCTTGGTTTCTTTATTTATGTATGTAATATTGCAATGATACAGAAAAAAATGAAATCGTGATGAGCGATAACGAGTGTAGTTTGGTTTTCATACGATGCGTGTTATCGGCGCGGGAGTTCGAATCACACTGTGTAGTAGCAAATTCTGACGGTGGTGAGCAACAAGCCGCCCGCCAAGGCCAATGGACGGTACACATGATTGCCAACAGTGTAGATCAGCTTTAAGTCTCATGTGCCTGTAACTGTAAACTTCTTTAAAACTCAACTTCTTTCGTTAATGAAGAATTTACTAAATCTTACCTTTGTCATTCTTGGGCACGTCTAATACAGGATATATAAATGATAAAGGACAAGTATGTGTACTTTGTGTAATATTCTATCTCTATAGTATTAGTTTGGCACTTAAATATCTGATAGTATAACAGAAAAAAAAATACAATTATTGTTTTGCTAAACAATAATCCTTTTTTATCCTGCAGTGATTGGAGTAGGAAGAGCTGTTATGAAACTTATGAGATGTGGACATGCCTTTTGAGAGATATTCCAGTATCAAAAAAGTGATGTATTGGGCGACACTGAAAGTTTTTAGGACTGACCACTTATGAACAATGTAATAAAATAAAATAAAAAGTTTAAAGTGGAACACTGCCAATATTATTGATGATTTATTTTATTTATAGATCATATGTTTTACGATTTGGCGGCAAATTCAAAATTGTATGTGTCACGTCAGCATGAATTTAACACGAGAAAATTTTCATGCAATGATATTTTATGACTTTCGATGTCGTTTAAGTCAACAAGAAAGTTATGATAGACAACGATTGTCCTTTCACGATGAAGCCCCATCTCGTGCCACTGTTTACAACTTGTTTAATGAGTTAAAACGTGGTCGCACTAATCTCAGCGTTGATCTGCGTGAGGGACGCCCTTCTACGGCGACGACTGAAGAGAACATCAGTGTTGTGCGGCGTATGATAGAGACTGATAGAAGAGTGACCTATCACCAGATTCGGACAAGCTTATAGCCTTTGGTATGAGTCAAGTGCACAAAATCCTACATGAACATTTAGCGGTCAGGAAGCTTTGTGCGGTTTGAACGGTCGACTATTTAATATTGGTAAAAAACGATTGGCAAATATCACAATTTTATCACTTGCACACACACACACACACTACTTTCAAATTTGGTATTTGATTCACATCAAAAACAACTTTGAACATATTACAATAACAATTCATTTATAGCGAATCAAAAAATACCGTCTACCGTCTCTTCGAATTTATCGAATTGGGCTCCTCAATCTTTAATATCACAGTATACACGTAACAGAAGCGTAATCACTTACCATCAGGTGAGATTGTGGTCAAAAGCATACCTATCAGCAAAAAAGAAATTGATCTAAAGGTGTGTTTACAAAAAAAACACACTTGAAGAGTAAGTACTTACCTACCTAACTTTAAACTCAATAATTTAATAAAATAATTACTTCGATGCAGTTCTGGATTTAGTAGCAGATACCTACAGTTGATCAAATATTTTAGTTACACTGTGACGCTAATAGCGTGCGGCTGGGGACTTCGAGTGAGCGTCTTGACGCGAGCTGTGCGACTAGAGCGCAACGCCGCGTAGTGTCCATAGCCCGCAACTCTCGCACGCTATATTTGCCTACTGATTGAGTATAAGCGGGCCTTAATCAGTTTTGATTTTCTTAGAACTTTCAGTTTTTCAATTAGTATGTTATCTTTGATTGTTCCTAACTAAAATATACCTAGTTATAGTTTTACTAGATGAACTAAATTATTTGTATCTGTAAAAATATGGAAATAAGGTCAAAAAGTAATTTTGTTTTAAATATTTTTATACACTAAACGAAAAACAAGATTGTATAATACAGACTCTCTGCCATTGTTGTACTTACTACCTTTGCTTACTTTACTTTGATTAGAGTAATGTAATAGTAATTGAACACATACAATATCATAATATGTTGCATATTTTTTTTTATTGTTTATATTCAAGTCTTGGACCACAATCTCACCCGAGGGTAAGTGATGATGTGGTAGAAGGTGATAACTTATATGACAGCTGCTGGAACACACCGTTAGGTGCTTGGCGACAGATTTTCTGCTTGAAGTGAAAATATTATATATGTAAAAACATTATAAATATATTATATATTATATCAAATTATATTAAATATTATATCTCTGTGTATGCTTACGTTAATATTATATCTCTGTGCGTTTTATACTTACCTTAATAATGAATTAATGACTTAAATAATGAATTAGCAACTTACCCCAATCTAACCATAGATTTCCTATTTTCTGCAATTTTAGCATTGTTCCGAGGGAGAGTGCATTCTCGCATAGTATGGCTACCATCGCAGTTAAAACAGATGGGACCTTTCCTGGTGAACTTAAGGGGAGGTGAGGGCTCTCTGACAATTTTATGTGATATCATTGATGCATTCTGAAAATTAAAATATATGCAACTTTGTAATATGGTTTTGATTTGCAACTATTTTAACCTCATGGTGCTTTTAATGCAAGCAAGGGCTAAAAAAGGTTAGTTTGAGTAACAATATAAGGACATGGTTAGGGTCTAATATAAGGACAATGTTAGAGTCTGCTTGTTTACTTTAGAAAAACCTGTTGACAATTAAAGGATTGAAAACCTAAAGATTGTTTTTTTTTTTAATGTTTGATATAACGAAAAATCTTTAGGGTAAACATACCTACACTCAGATTACATGTCTATTTTTGTCTGTGTGAAAGATAATGGAAAATAGATAGGCAGTTTGACTCATTAAGATATTAGAAAAAAGACCATGTATTGTGTAACATGATTTGTAACATTTGTCTGCAGACATAATGAAAAACTTACTAGTCTGTTTTTTTTAACAAATGAGTACTGAGTATGTCTCTCGCACATTTTCGATATTGACAGAGTGAGATGGGTCATTGCAACTATTGGTCAATGCCTTTGTTCTTGTTTTGAAATTGTTAAGGCATGTTCATATTGAATATTTCTATAATTTACTGTAGAGAAAATCAAATTATTATTTTATAATTTAAATTGGCATACTTAAAATATTTGTAACATAATTTCCTGTTCGCTTTATATGATATAAAACAATACTTAGTATATATATACAAGGTGTCCTAAGAAGTTGTGATTTTTTTGTATGGGGATACTACAAAGACCTCATCTACTCGAGAGAATGCCGCACTTTGGACGAGTTAACCCGGAAATTGAGAGTAGCAGAAGAAACCATTAAAAATAATAGAAGTGCATTCAGACGTTCAAAAGACAACTTTTTCCGGCAATGTCGCACTTGCATTGAGCAACAGGGCGGCCATTTTGAAAATTTATTGTAATTAAACACTTTGTAATTGGTTCTACTTTGCTTGCATTAATCATCATGTAAATTAAAATTTTGCACTTACCACATTTAGATTTCAATTTTTTGGTTGAAGCCTTATGAATAATAAATTGATATTTTCAGGGTAGCTACCTGATAGATAGAGCAAGTTATTAAAAGCCAAACGGTATTTTTTTTATGTGATTTGATTTTTTTAAGGGCCCTTGAAGTTTTGAACGTACTGGGTAATTTTATCTTTCTTGGCATTTAATTTGTATTTTATTCCATTCAAAGATCTAACGATAGGAAATGTAACCATACTGAATTGGTCTATCTATCAGCTTAGTACACAAAAAAAATCAAGCATCTACCGCAATAATTCACGTCACCATAAATTAAAATCTCATTGTACTCGGCGCTAGGTGCAAAATTAAAAAAAGTCATAACTCCGAAAATACGAAAAATCGCGGAACATACATGGAGGTGATTCAGATAGCCCTCTAGGTCCTTTACCTCCCAGCTTCAGTACACCACTACTTCTTGGGACACCTTGTAGGAAGGAACAGGAACCAGGAAGTAATTTTGATTTTCGATTTAAGAGTTTGTAGTTCATCAATTTTAAAACTTTTGTTATTGCCTGCCACATAGCCCTTCACTTGATACCAATCGAGTTTAATTGGGTTGAGCTCACAGTGATACGGCGGAAAGCATATGATGAGACAATTTGTTGACTTAGCTACAACAAATTTTTTAAAACGATCTTTGTTTTCCTTAACCTAATTCAAAATTTGCAACTTAGGTATTGATTCGTTACATTAAAAGCAATATTTTTCGACATGCAGGTAGGTAGTCGAAGACTCAACTGAATGTACCTATATACTTGTAACTACAACAGAACAGACTTTATGTTGATTACATGGGCCAAAAGCAACACAGTCAACTTTTTGGAAAAAAAAACAGACTATAATCCCAAGTATACCATATCATTTAGACCACTAATCTATTTGGTGTGTAAGTGTGTGTGTGTGTATGTTATTTTAATGGTGTTTAATAAAATAATGATGTGTAATTTTGATAACAGACTGGTTGCCCATGGGGTGCCAGGCTAAAATGTCACCCCCCATTTCAACCCATGGGTGTCGTAAGAGGCGACTAAGGGTAGAAGAGTACACCAGAAGGTGGGCAGCAGTTTCTGAGGAACTGGTATCTCACACTGCAATCCCCAAGCCGCCTGCCAAGTGTGGGAATTATGACAAACCCAGCCATATTGAGGGAGGCTGTGTTCAGCAGTGGGACTATATGACTGATACAGTACAGTAAGTGTAATGTTTTAGCACTTAAAACCTTAAATTTTTAATCCATTCCATTTAATTAGATAATATTTCAAATTTCCAAACATTGATAATAAAATGTAATGTTACAGAATTTCTCAAAACATTATAACTACTTAGTAACAATAATAAAAACGAAAATAAATAAGAGCATAAATATGAGTCAATGAATGAGTCAAACTGCATGTAATTAATAAATGATAATTGGCATACCTAACTGTCTGCTATCTTGAAAAACTATTTTGCAGTTATTTAACTATAAAATATAAATATATAGGAAATAAAAGTATTCTACAAAATAATCACCTAAATGATATATTTGTAGTGCATTTATAGAATAGCCAGATTTTATAATATTATTTAATACATGTTTTTATTTAATGCATTGTGTATATAGATTAACAAAATGAATATTGATGAATGTAATCTGATTGTAACATTTGTACACTAGTTGACTGGTTGACTGTTGAGAACAAAATTTATTTCATCTTAAGAACTATGTGTTCCTAATTTCAACAAATAAATATTTGAATTTGAATTAGATTTAGGATAACAATTGGTATTAATTGCTTATGGCTTTTACTACTTTGTTCATTTCAGTTTGCCACTAATGTTACTATTGTTTGCAAGTATCCATATTCATACTGATAAAATATTGATTCTATTATCAACTTTTCAGTTTTTATAAATTTTTGGATGGTATATTTGTAAGACATTGAATATGAAGCAAATAATGAGATATCAAAGTAAACATTCTAATTAAGTTACCAGCCATGCGGGTTATGGCACCTACTGACTGGGTTCAGCAGTGGTCAATCCACCTGATACAGTACTACTGTACTGTTAAGAAGAAATAAATTTAGTAATAACAATAATAATGAAAAGTTGTAAATAGCTAATATAATATAAAATGGTAAATTTATCTTGTAAACCATATAGGTAAATGAAGCACTTTGAAGCGCTCGTAGCAAAGTTTACTTAGCTGTTCAGCAACGTCGCGCGCGGTCAGGAGTTGGATGGGTGACCGCTAGTGACATTACTACTGAGCGTTTCCGTGCTTCGTAGGGCACGTTAAGCCGTCGGTCCCGGCTGTTGTCTTAGGATGGCAGTCGTTATAGCATGGTGGTAGGGCATTTGGCGAATGCCCGCCTGGCTAGCTACCACCCTCAAGTAGAAAATCTGTCGCCAAGCACCTAACGATGTGTTCCGGCAGCTGTCCTTGAGAGCCAGTACTTCTAGGTTAGCCTGAACAACATCTTCGACCACATCATCACTTACCATCAGGTGAGATAGTGGTCAAAGGCTAACCTATCATGCATAAAAAAAAATAGGTAAATGCTTAATAGTGTAAAAAGGTAGGTGAGATCAGACCGGATAGTAAAATAATTAAAAATAAACAGATCCCATTTAAAATTAAATAATGAGTGGGATCAGAATGGAATAAAAAAATAATTAGCTATACAGGGTTATAGGAAAAATGCTAACAACCTCTAAGAGGTTGACTTCTGCTAGTCCTAACAAATATTTTAAAATGAAATTATTTTTAGAAAAATAAATTCAACAATGGTCTATTTGTCTGATACAGTACTTTAATAATAATAATAATGAGAAGTTGTTAACAGCTAATATAATATGAAATGGTAAATTCATCTTGTAAGCCATATTAGTAAATGTTTAAATGTATTTAAAAAAAGTAGCTGGGATCAGACCGGAATAATAAATTAATTAAAAATAAATGGAACTCATTTAAAATTAAATAATGATCTAATGAATGATAGGATCAGTATGGAATGAAAATATAATTTAGAATACAGTGATATTGGAAAAATGCTAACAACTTCTTAGGGTCGACCTCTGCTAGTCCTAACAACCATTTTAAGATGAAATGTAATTTTTTTGTGTTTGTTTATTTTTCTATTTGACGGAATAAGCATGAGGACCACCTGATGTTAAAAGTCTCTTGTGCCTGTAATTTATTATTTCAACTTTTTTATTACTCTACTCTAGTACTATAAAAACTTGTTGTTTTCAGGCAATACTAGAAAAACTTGTTGTTTTCAGTCTCATAGTAAAAGACAATGCCAACTTTGGATGTTTTCATATTTGTCCCCCTGTAGGATCTCAAGTCCCCATACAAAAAATTTCAAAGCACTTTGATGAAAAAGTACTATTGCCCAATTAACTTAAATGTTTTAGCTGCTAACATATTTATTTACCTGACTGTAGTTTGGTATTTCCATAGGCTGAATATATTGACAGGGATCAGTATCAATAAAAAATAAGTTATCTGCTGGTTTTTCAGATTCCTGCTCAAAAGTTTCATCTTCTAAGTCTTCTGGCCAAATGTCAAGCTCCAAGTCAGTTTCACTATCAGATTCAGGGTCATTTTTATGTAGCTTTATAAGATTCAACATAAAAGCTTTAATCTTTTTTTTGTAATTCATTGCTGTTTTACTGTCTCGAAATCTCACTGTCACCAGTGGTGTCCTATTTTCACAACCAACAACTCCTGGGTCACTGTTGGAAGCAGGAGAATCGATAATTATGTCCTCATTGTAAATAGTATCTGAGTTCAACTTCTTATTTCTATCATTTTCCGTGTAAGGTTTGGGGCTAGCTGTGCTAGAAGCTTCATCGATGATAATAAACGAGTCGGGAGTTTTCCCTCCATTATGTACATCTTCAGGTGATTGTGTTTCGTCGACTCTATCTATTGAACTATCAATGTCTATTACATCTACACCACTGCCAATAGTATTTGTATCACTTTGAGTCGTATTTGGACTGTTATTCGCATCCAATCGAACAACTTTTGGCTGTCTAACCTCATCATCGCTACTGATCTCGCTGTCATCATTGTCCAACTCGTAAATAATATCGTTAACAGCCGATTTTCTTTTAGCCATTGTAACTTGCGGTTTAATAATTATTTGAAGAAAACAATTCGATAGTCCTCATCGGAAATCAAGATTTAAAATTACAAGTTTCTTTCTTCTTCTTCTTCTTCTTCATAAATGGCTCTTATCGTTGCTTTGACGATATACTGCCAATGTCTTGTCTGTGTGGCCAGTGTACGGTATAAGAAAAAAAAGGTTTAACGGTCTAAATATCTCAGCAAGTGTATTGAATATTAATTAGTAGAAAATATATGAAATATAAAAGTTAAAGGAAAGTATGTTACAACTTAATATTATTAGATTTTATAAAATTACTTAAAACATAAATAAAAGGAGTGAAAACAAGTGATAGGAGAGATTTAAAGTGGACAGGGCGAGGGATATCAGAATTTAGAATATCATATAAAGAATAAGAAAGTTTTGGACAATTGAAAAAGATATGATCTAGAGTACCTTCCTCCAGGCCACATTCACAAATAGAGTGATCTCTGACCCTAATTTTAGCAAGAAAAGCCGGAGAACAGACATGACCTAAACGTGAACGAATTATTATTGAAGTACACAATTTATCAACTTTTTTAAATTTGAAAAACCAAGGCTTAGAAGGAATTTGCGGTTGAATATCACCAAAACGTCTACCTTTGATATATTTTGATCTATCCCAAAGAGTTTGCCAGTTATTTATCAAATCTTTTTTTGCTAGAATACGTAAATCCCTAGCAAAGTATTTCGAGTAATCATCAAGGCCAGTTACAATGGCTTGCTTAGCCAAATTGTCAACAGTTTCATTTCCTTCAATACCGCAATGTCCAGGAATCCAAGCTAAAACTACATTCACTCCAGAAGAGTGACATTTGTATAATATTTTTCTAATTTCCAAGTTAGTCCAAAGCATGTCTTTAGAGCGGAATGGAAATTTAGATATATCTTGTAAACAACTTAGAGAATCCGAAAAAATTATAGATTTATTTATTTTATGTGATTCGACATATTTAACCGCTTCTAAAAGAGCAACAGATTCACCTGAGTATGAGGATGAACAAGGAGGACATCGATAATTCAAAATTATCTTATATTTAGGAATCCAAACAGCTGAACCAACAAAACTGTCATCATTTAACTTTGATGCATCTGTATAAATGGGTATCCAATCCGACCAATGACGATTCAAATTATCCTGAAAAATCTTATCAGCACCAGGAGAATTTTTGTTAATACCAAAATGTAAGAGAATGTTTGGACGAAAAATTAAACTTTCATATGAAACATTAAACAAAGGATGAACTGAACTCTGAAATAAGGAGTAAGATAAATTAAAAAGTTTATTATAAGAATTTAATAAAAGTGGTGGATCCTTATGACGCCAAAAGTTTGAAGAAGTAACCAGATTAGATAAAGAGTATAGCTTAGATAAAATATTATGATGAGAAAATTGAGCAGCTTGAAAGAAAAATCGATCAGCTAAGAATTGACGACGTAGACTTAGTGGAGGATCAACGCACTCCACTTGAAGAGCGTTTGTGGGTGAAGATTTCATAGAACCTGAAATGATACGAAGGCAACGAAATTGGATAGAATCCAAGGACCTTAAGGACACTTTACTGCAAGGTTCTAAAAGGAACACACCATAGTCAAAATAGCTTCTTATAATAGCATTATATAATAGTTTTTGACAATAGGGATGAGAACCCCACCATACACCAGATAAGGCACGAAGAATGTTAATACTTTTTTCACATTTATTCATAATGTGTTCAATATGTCGTGAGCCAGATAATTTTGAGTCTAAAATGAGACCAAGAAACTTTGATTCACTATAAGTCGTGAGACATTGATCATTGATAAAAATTTGAATATCTGGGATATTTCTCTTTGTCGAAAACACAACCACCTTACTTTTGTCTGAAGCTAATGTCAGACCATGCTCATTCAGCCAAACAGAAAGATAAGAAAGAGCAGTATTAAGACGGGAAACAGAATCTGAAAAGGATTCAGAAGAATAATATAGAGCTATATCATCTGCATATTCTAGAATTTCACAAAATGAGTCCACACTTTTACAGAGGTCTGAAGTATATAAACTGTATAATAAGGGACTCAATACTGAGCCTTGCGGAAGGCCCTTCCAAATTAATCTCGGAGAAGAAATAGAATTTTGATATCTGACAGATATAAGTCTGCCAGCCAAAAGACTAAATATAATATTTGTCATCCTTATAGGTAAATTTAGTCGTAACATTTTTTGTCTGAGAAGAGGGAGAACAACATTATCATAGGCTCCCGTGATATCTAAAAATACACCAATTAAATGTTCATTTCTCGAGAATGCAAGACGAATATCAGTTGTAAAAATACCAAGACTATGAATAGTACCCAATCCTTTCCTAAATCCAAACTGTGATTTAGAAAGTATATTCCGCTGTTCTAGCAACCATTCTAGTCTATTTTTTATTAAATTTTCAAAAATTTTTACCATAACCGATGATAATGCTATTGGTCTGTATGAAGATGGGTCTAAGGGATCCTTTGCTGGTTTTAAAATAGGAATTATTATCTGATGTTTCCAAATTTCAGGAAATTCACATTTCTCATATATCTTGTTTATAATTTTCAAAAAACATTTTTTTGTTTCTGAACTTGAGCGACATAGAAAAGAATATGGAATCCCATCTAATCCCGGAGATGAATCTTTAAGATGATTTAAAGCAGCATTTAGTTCATCAAATGAGAAGAGAGCATCCATGGATGAGAAAGGCACGCTGTTTTCGGAAAGAGAAAAAAAATCTTCAGAAGGAGCAAAGGGAGGGGCCAACTTGTCAATAAAGGCTTCTAACCAAGAAGAATGGTTTGAAGATATTTCATGAGAATTACTACATGAGTTTCTAAATTGTTTAATTTTCTTCCAAATAATTGAAGGAGGTGTTCGAGGTGAAAGACTCTCACAGTAGGATATCCATCCTGTTTTTTTCCTTTTAGATAAAAATCTCCTTGATTTTGCTAAAACCTGTTTAAAAAGGATAAAATTAAAAAGATTGATATTTAAACAAAAATATTTTTCAGCTTCATTTCGTTCTCTAATGACAGCAGTACACTCTGAGTTCCACCAAGGAGGTGATCGAATTTTTGAGCTTCGTTTTTTTAATGGAATAGTGGAGTCTGCAGACATAAGAATAGCAGCCACAAATTCATCATATACCAAAAGGAAATTATTATCATCAATATCATCAAGCGAAGCAACTCTAGTATCTAAAGAAGCAGAAAATTTCTCCCAGTCAGCATTTTCTAGTCTATATTTTAAAAGAGGAGGAAGAGGAGGGTTTGTGTGAAATATGGTAGATGTAGAAATAAGTATAGGAAAATGATCACTTCCATGCGAGTTAGATAACACAGACCAAGATAATTGTGAGGCCAATGATGAAGAGCACATTGATAAATCTACAGCGCTGGGACGTTGAATTGGTGAAACACGACGAGTAGGGGAACCGTCGTTTAAAATACATAAATTTAGATCATCCATAATATCGAGGAGAATAGAAGAAAAAGAATCTGAAAAATGAGAACCCCATAACGAATGATGACAATTAAAATCACCAAGTATAATGATAGGAGGAGGAATAGCAGAAAATAATGGCAATAATTCTGAAATTATAGAAGCATTAGCATGGGGTATATATATAGAAATAAAAGAAATATTTAAAGCTCTTACAGCAACAATATTAAACCTGCCACTGTGAGCAGGAAGGGAAAGAAATGAATATTTTAATGTTTTTTTAATAAGAAGGGCACATCCTGCCCACCCGTCATCGCGATCATCTCTGAAACAAGCATAGCCTGGAAGACTAAATATAGAACCAGGCCGGAGAAATGTCTCAGAGATGGCCGCGACAACGGGTTTATAAGTATTAAATAAATATATTAATTCATGTTTTTTTTGGCGTACACTCCTCACATTCCATTGAAGGAACTGATCCATTGTGATTATTTTCAACAACCAATGAAATTTTTTTTAAAACCTCTCTGATATTGTACGGTAATGATGAGTCTTCAAATTTTGATAACATGTTCAGTAAGGTGAATGATAATAGTTCTAACAAATTATCATTTGGGGAGCACATGGTTTCAAGGGCGTAACCATTCGGAAGTGAGGAAGGTGGATTGGCAGACAGCTCGCGATGAGCATTTCTGTCGTAGGATTTTCCTAGAGTTGGTGTTGGACGACGTGAAGTTGAAACAGTTTTTTTGTATGAAGAAGGACGATGAACAGCAGAATTATCAGGGAGAGAAACGGGGGTGGGGGAGGATTTGACCATATCAGCATATAGGCGACGTTTGATACTGGGAACTCTTAGAGCTGCTTCGCTGTAGCTAATATTATCTTCTGCTACAATAGTTTTAATTAATTTTTGTCGACCATGCTCTGGACATTTTTTGTCAGTAGCAAAATGATTACCCGAACAAAATAAGCATGTAGTTTCTTTTTCTATGATCTGACATGTGAGTCCAGTGTGAGGTTGACCACATTTGTAACATCGTGGTTTCGATCGACACAACGTCTGTACATGTCCAAATCTACAACACGATAAACATTGTATTGACGGAAGTTGGTAGATATCAACCGGAATTGCGGCGTTGAAGCAGAAAACTTTTTTAGGTAAAATTCTACTCTTCAAAGTTATCGTCACAGTTTGAGTCGGAATCCATACAGGTTTGTTGTCAATGAAAGTTTTTCTATTGAGACGTCTGGCTTTGATAACAGGGCCACATCCTGGTGGGCATTCAATCGAACCTACTAATTCCTCCATCGACCATTCAACAGGAATGCCTCGTATCACTCCCATCCGAGTCAAATGGAATGTGGGAATTTTAGCTTGATAATTGTGAGAGATCAAAAGAGAATTATCTAAGAATGCATTTGCATCTTTTGCCGAATTAAATGTAATAGCTACTTTATTACGGCCAATTGCTTTAATGCCATCAGAAGAAATGCCGCTCACTTTATTGCTAAAAAGGAGCTGAGCTAACTTGAGTACTCTCAACGAAGAGCCTGGAGTAGAATCAGGAATCACTTTTGTGACATGAACCAGGAATGGACCTAAGTCACTCTCATCATATCTAAAATTATTATTTTGAGAAAATTCCGGAACTGTAAAAACATGTTGTGATGAAGAAGCTGGGCTTACATTTGTTTTGCTAGGGACTATGTCCTCACTAGCTTGGAAATCCCGAGGACGTTTTCTGGATTCCGAAGGAGTAGACGATGAGTCTATGAAAGGATCATGATCAGGAGGATCATCCCAATTCTCAGGATCACTCATTTTTCCGAAGAAAAATGAGTGATCCTGCTGAAATCAATATATAAAATGAATGTAAGAAAAATAGACTAACGATATCCAATTCACTGCGAACTGAAAACAAAAGTTATTTTTGTTTTAGTTTGAAAACTCGTACACAAAACCAGCACAAGAGTAGAAAATTTCTTCACTCTTCTTAAAATCAATTTATAGATTTATTCAGCCATTTTTCTTTATCAAGAATCTGTATTTTTCACAAGTTTCTTTGAACATCGCCAACCATACTTTATATTTTGATTTTTGACAACAAATTAATTGAAAAAAAATGTCAGGGGCTCTGTAATCTTTGGTCATAAGTTGTGGGAGACGATAATTAGCCGAACAATATAAGTCCCACTAAGATTTACCGACCTGATAATTGACGACCTAGTATTTTACGTCCAAGTACACGAGTTATCAGGCCAGGTACTATGAGGATGCCAATTCCTCGGTCGAATAAAATCATAGCCATCTAAGTACCCAGCGTTAATTATACTCAGCCAATAGTAACTGACCCGTGATTTACCGCCCCAATAATTAGCTACCCAAGAATTGCCGTCCAGATATATATATAGATTAACGGGCTGCGCGATATCATGCCAGTACAATATTTATCGAGCACGGATCTACCGGCCTGATAATTGAAAGCCCAACGACCCAGGTAATAGAACTGCCAATCATATCGCAACATTATCACACTGAGAATTTATGCGTTCAATTTATATTATTTACGATGTAGTTAAATTTATATATTACGGAAACTGTTTAGTTATATGCAATTAAGATGTACAATACATCGAAGAGTACTATATAAATCTTTGATGTATTATAACTTAAAGAAAGGGTCGCATCTGCCTCGTTATCATGCATACTCTGCGTGCATGCATACGTAAAATTTACAATTTTTTTTTTATACCTGACTGGTAAGCCTTTCACCACAATCTCACCTGATGGTAAGTGATGATGTGGTCGAAGGTATTAACAGGCATAACCTAGAATTACTGGATCTTAAGGACTGCTGCCGGAACACACCGTACACGTGCTTGGTGACAGATTTTCTACTTGAGGGTGGTCGCTAGCCAGGCCGGCATTCACAAAATTCCCTTCCACCATGTGGTGAAGCCCAAGCCCGCGGTGGGATTCGAACCATGGACCTGCTGCGCGGCTTCGTGGCAGTCCATAGCCAATGCCACTGAGACATCACTGCTTCATCATACAGACAATTTTTCTGTATGGTGCCTATGGTGTAAGTAATTAATGTGTAAGTAAATGAAGTTGTAAAAAAGAATGCATAACTTCTCCCACCGCAACTTCAAATTATTGGGGTTCTTGAACGCGATAATTTTGATACATATATAATTTTATGTATCAAAATTATATATAACTTAAACTATATCGTGAGATCCGCCATATTTTCCCACATTTTGCATTAAATCCATTACAACTAAAATATATGTTTAACCTGCTAGATTTATGACACTTCATACCCAGAGGTACGTTCATTAGGTTACATACGCTCTCAGTGTGGAAGTCATCCGGGCGGATGTCACCTGATCATTCACGCACTGGGGGCCAACTCCCACCTTTTACAAAACCATCATAAAACAGGAGCGTTTTGTTTCAAGCTCTTAATATTCATTCGTAGACACGAACTATCACCGACCCACAATCGCGAGAAGCAATAGGTTTTATACTACTTAAAGAACGATGAAATATGTATCACTGATGTGCAAGCAAGACACAAGATGTTTATAATATATCAGTTCGCAAATGGCCACCTGGCCAGCTACCTACTCAAGTAGAGATACTGCCACCTATCACCTAACGGCGTGTTTCTACAACTGTCTTTGAAAGTCAGTAATTTTAGGTTAGCCGACCACATCATCACTTCCACCACATCATCACTTACCATCAGATGAGCTAGTGATCAGAGGGTAGCATATCAGCTAAAAATTATAAAAAAGTAAAATTTCTTAACACTCGGCAAGGAATTTTAAATATAATTAGTTGAATCCAAATTTTACGAATCAAGTATATTACCGGAAAAATAACTATTCACCTGACATCTAGTATAATATTAGGTAATATTAATCTAGGATAATTATTGAACTGTACTTGGGCATTTCCATTTTAAATGGCTGTTTTGTGATGAAAAATATATGTGAAAACCAATGTTTTTATGAAAAAGTTGACGATATTTCAGAAACCTCTTTTATATGTATAAATCTGATTTATTGTACCCTGAAATATCACAATTTCAATTTTATTTTAAATAAAAGTTATTCGGAAACGAGTAAAACTATGGTGTCCACTGACAGTTTACTTCCTTGCATTTCATTTTACGGAAGTTTTTTGTACAACGGGTAACGTAGCGACGATTTGTTTTCGTTGTTAGATAGTTATTTATGCTTTTATACTTAGTATTTTACATCAATTAGTAGGTGTAATTGATTATTTAATAATATAATTATTTAATCATTGAAAAAACTTGTCTCACGAATTTGTGATTACCGGACATGTCTGGATAGTCACGCGTTTTTTACTATTAAGATGTCCCATTTATAGAGCAAATTTGGTTTATATGACAATCCCAGGTACAATGTAAAAGGATATAACGCCTTTTTGAAGTTTGTCACGCCAGGTTACCTGTAGGCGCGGCACTCTCTCGTTCTTGAAATTTTGGGCAAGAAAAATCTAATGTGGTTAGTAACGTATTTTAACGAATTTAAAATTTGTCTATCTCTTTTTTGGCTGTATATATACATCAAAGCATGCTGAAGCATATAGAAGTTGAATTATGTAGGTTTAGATAACATTTTTGAGTAATATAAGATATTATTTAAATGAATTCTACATTCGTCACGTCCAGTAAGCAACCGTTACTATAGATGGACAAAAATGTTACGAAATAGATATATAAAGCTTATTACTCATTCATGACGATTTAACTTAACGGACTTTATTTGGTATGATAACAACAACTCTTTAGAGATCCAATTAATATTATGCATTTCAAAGTCTGTATGTTTGGATGATTGTTACTCATTCACGCAAAAACAGCTGAACGAATTTGGACGAAACTCTTTTCAATAATGATTCATAATTTTTTTTTAACTTACACTTAGCTTGTGGTATAATAGTTTTTCAAAATGATGGTATATTTTATCATAAATATATTTCTGGAAGAGAAAGGTTTTTATGTTTGTTAATCAGACAATCTTTCTCTGCAAGGTGACTCATTTAATTTTATCAGTACGCTGTCATGGGTGTAGGAATGTTAATATTTTTCATAATTTACCGTTACATAGCCTATGACTGAAGAATATGTCAGACTATTGTAAGAAAGTACCTTCTTTTGGTGTTATTCATACAACTTATTTACTGTTCATAAACATTACCCATTAGACAGTTGTAATAATTGTACCAAGTGAAAAATTAAGATAGTTAGTTTCACAGAATACTCAATTGTACCAAATATATATCTTCAAATATATATATTCAACATAATATTTTATTATATTACCTCTAGGTGTAAATATTTATTATATAAGTATATTATATTAAAATAATGTCAAATTAATTTATTTATTACATGAACTAAAATATTATATGATTTTAATCAAACAGTGAGTACTATTCTTAATAATCCTGTTTTGTCACTTCAAATGTCCATATAGTTACTGTCCCGCAAATATTTCGGCGTATTTCTAAAAAAAAAACTAAAGTTATTTAAGTTCCAAAATGACCAAATAATTCAATTTGAATTAACCATAATGTCTATTGACTTAGTATTATATTTTTAGTTTAATTAATTTAAACATAAAAGCTCATTATGAAAGGTTTTGTCATAAAATTTCCAGCAGTTAAATATTTATTGCGATTTGATTTTTGTTACTTACAAGACATTTTATCTTCATCTACTACGAATATATTAAATTAAGACGTAAAATACACATTTCTGCTCCGAAGTTTAATATATATCACATAAATTATAATATTGTTTATAAGAATTCATAGTTCTTAAGTCTTAAAACAATAATGCATTTTAAAGGCTGTTTTTAAAACCAGCGCCAGCGCTTAGCACTCATCCAATTCTTCATTTATTTTAAAGAATAATATAAATAAAACTTTTTTCGTTATTTACACATTAATTAAACCCATTTTTATCGTAAAATAGTCACAATCAAGTTTAAATCCACTGTGAGACAGTAACTTTTTAAAGAGCCCTTGCGCTTTAGCTCTTTTCATATATTTTTTTATGAAAATACATATTTTTCTGACCCTTATTCGTAGACAGCGCCCTTATTGGATTAGCTTGGGATAAGGTCACAGAGCATAAAATAAAACTCTAACATAAATATTGTTATGTAATATGTTTCCAAGTTCGACTCTCAAATGCTGATATTTCCTAAATTCGTTAAATGGTGTGAAAAATGTTAAATTTTGACTTGCTTAACATAACTTATACATAACAATAACAATTGATAAACTCTGACAATAATTTCTCTGAGTTGATATACGAGCTCTAGCAACACTGCTTTTTGAACAGTGGAGTTCGTATGGGATTTTGAGTTTTTTTGGGTTTTTGTGACTTTAACGGGAAAATATGTCGCTTTTAATTCGTAAATTGAGACAAAATAATGTAAGAAATATAATTGCTAGACATGGTGAAGCTCAGGTCTTAGTTATATCTTGTCGAAAAATAAGTGTCGTACCATCGTTGTATGGTTAGTACCAAAATATAAACAAACGAGTTACGAAAAGATTTTGCACAAATATGTGATTTCTCATCAAACATTTTTCTTTACGCTGTTAACAGATGGTGAGCAAGATCCAGCACCTAAGTTTTTCTCGTCTAATGTTCAAATATTGTTAAAAAGGTTAACCCGGCCGGACTTCAGTAAAGTGTTCCGTAAGAGGACTGACAGTGGATTCACTGTGCTCAAAACACCAACTTACAAGTTTTTGACCAATGAGGAACTGGAAGATGAGATCGCGAAAGCTAACGAGAAAGCAGACAGATTGTTACAAATGCCACCAGTAGTCCAGGTATAATCAAACTATGCAGTGAAAAGAGTACACTCATTATTTGCATTTAGGCATTGAGAATGTAGACAATTCATAAGTTATTAGTACCTAGTAAATAAGGAGAAGCTCATGAAAATAACACAACTTTTTGCACCTGCTGGCTGAATTTGTTCGTCACACAGAAAGTTAGGAGATGCCAACAATAATAGCTCTACTTTTTTTAGATGTATTGTTGCAAATATAATGAGCTTTAGTGACTACTTATCCGATTTATTTTTACAAAGAGCAAAATTTATTGTGTTATAAATGAGTACAGATAGGATGCGTTGCTGGCCTTTGAGGAGGGAAATGCTCTCTTCTTGAAGGCCCCTCAGTTGTATCTGTTCGGAAATACTTCACTGGGCAGCTGGTTCCAAATTGTGGCAGAGCAAGGTAGGAAGTGCCGTGGAAAATTGCAAGGTTGTGGACTTCTAACCTACAAAACGGGGTTGAGTTGGGCATGTAACAAAGAAAAATCATTGATGATTTTGCTGTAATCCAGATCCAGCAGTAAATCATTTTCATTGCTAAGTATATAGTAAGATAACTTTGATAGGCGGTTTTGTCCCAGTAGTTCTTAGCCTATTCTTTTTGTTTTTGAAAGTCTCTCAAGTGCAATTTGAAATAATCAAACAAAACCGAGTACATTTGCAGTGTCATTTTGATCTTTGAGAATGTAGCTCTGATAACTCACTCACTGAGAGATCACTGATTGACCATTGGTCGCAAATACAGTAAAAAAAATACACTGCCGCAAGTAAAATTAAAATATAAAAAATAATGTTAAAATCATATAAAATTAAAATTACTAGATAAGTTTTCAAATCCTTAAGTGGAATCTCTATAACTCGAACCTAGTTAAGTCGAAATCCTCAGTAAATCGAAAGAAAGGCCATTTTCTTCCACTGAACTCTGAGATATGCGTAATCTTGTCTTATTTACACTTTGTAACTCAAACAAAATGTTATTTCCCTACGAAGTATTGATGATACATATTTATAATCTATATCTCGAATTTCAAAAAGGAGACTCCCTAAGTCGTAATTACTAAAATACAAGAGATAACAACAAAAATAATAAAAAATAAAAGCTCATTAAAATAATTATATTCAAACATTCTTTATTATTTTCTTTTCTTAGTACCCTGACTCAAATAGAAGGGTTTTTGTGTGTGTATAATAATAAATATTTATTATTGTTTTTGTTAAATACCTGCGAAGCCAGGGCGGGCCGCTAGTATATTATATTTTGTTATATTGGTCCAAGATAAAAAAGATAATTTTTTTTTAGTGTGCAGTTTCCTCCACTTGTATTTAATTTGTTGTAATATGTAAAAAGTATACTAAAACTTAAGTTGAATTGTTATTCAAATTTGCCTCTACGAAAAATATACCTAGGAATCGCGCCTTAGTCCCTCAAAAAATTCAGCAGTTAAATCATATGTATCTTGAAGTTCTTGTTAAGTTGAAAACTCTTTCACTTGATTTTTTATGCATTTCCCTTGATATTCGAGCTATAGAGATTCCACTATATTAGATACCCTATAGTTGAGTAAGTTTTTTTTAATAAATACAAATTATGTGGGGGCCCCTCCCTTGTGGAGGGCCCGGGCAGTTGCCCCGATTGTCCTCCCTTAAATCCGGCACTGCGCGTAGGCGAGGGGACCAGTTGTGTTAGATCATACGCTAAAGCTAAGTCGGGAACAGATCTCCCTGCATGATCGCATGATCGGGGAATTAGGTCTCCGGGTCTCCCACAAATCGATCGAAATGCAATGGCAAAACCACTACTTCACGTCGATGTCATGTGGGAGAGTGGTACTTCCCCAGTCAACTTCAACTTTAACTTTTTAACTTAATGGCCTCTGCAGCATTGCCACAATTTCGCCAATGTCACTTAGGTTAAGTAGAAAATAAACGTTGGAGATTGGTCGGTGCTAGGTAGGGTGATCAGTGTTTAAGCCAGGATCATCAATTTTGCATCTATTTATCTGAAAATAACACATAAGAAGTATACAGGACAACACAAATAAAATTAGACATACATATAAAACTGGTTATATACTTGAAAAACAAGGCAAAGCTGCCACCAGGTGTATATGTGAAAGAAGATTATTCAAAGGAAATGCTAGAAAAACGAAAGCAACTACAAGTACAAGTGGAAGATGAAAGAAAGAAAGGAAATATAGCCTTTTTAAAACATGACAAAATAATAATAAAAGGACCAATGGGAATAAACAGAGACAAGAGGAAAAGAGAAGGACATGACTCACCCAATTCAACATCTCAGAAGAAAATAGACTTAAAAGGCAACCCGTCAAGCAGACCAGCTACTACATCCGCCAAGGGAAAAGAAATCCTAAAACCCAACATACTTAACTACGTGGAACGAAGCAGATCTGCCTCACTGACGGAGATTCCAAAAAACCTATAATGATCACCGGCACCTGGAACCAAGCCAGAATAACTACATATACACAAACTGAAAAACACACCCCAAGCCGGTTGGTCACCATGGGGAAAGAAGACCGCTACCCTCCAGCAAATGAAATACCAAGAGAAAAACCAAATAATATCTATATAGCCACCCTAAACGCACTTTCATTAAGAACAACAGAAAAACTCCTTGAACTAGAAATAGCTTTGAGTGAAATCAAATGGGATATTCTCGGTATTAGTGAAGTAAGACGAACAGGAAACCATATTGAAGAACATAACGACTACATCTTGTACTACATTGGTGAAACAAAGGGTCAATATGGAGTTGGATTTATGGTGAAAAAACATTTAAAGAAACAAATCTTAGAATTTAAAGGCGTATCTGAAAGAATAGCTGTACTAAATATACAGCTACAAGGTTACAAAAACCAGTGGACTATAGTACAAATATATGCACCAACAGAAGCAGCAGACGAAGCAATAAAAGACGATTTCTACTACCAACTTTCAATCACACTAGAGACTGCCCATAAGAACATTATTGTCATGGGAGACTTCAATGGCAAAATAGGCAAACAGCAATATGGTGAAGAGTCAGTAGTGGGAAACTACGGCATAGGAAAAAGAAGCAAGAACGGGAAGAGACTTGTGAATATGGCCCTGGAAAATAATATAACAATATTAAATAGCGTTTTCAAGAAGAGACATGCCAAGAAGTGGACCTGGATATCGCCTGATGGGACCTATCGTAATGAAATAGACTTCATAACTAGTAATCGACCCAATTCCTTTCAAGATGTTAGCGTAATAAATAACTTTAACTTTAATAGTAACCATCGCATGGTCAGAGCTATATTATCTCACAAACAGCAAAAGAAACAAAGGAAACACTTCTATCATGGGAAAAATGCTTGGGCAGACGATATAACGTCTCAGAACATCACGACATCCAAAGAAACAGATAAAACACAAGAAATTTACAACGTGGAAATAAACAATATGTACTACAGTAAAATAATCAAGACAAAGATAAACAAAAATACATTAAGCTCCAAAACAATAGATCTCATTCAAAAAAGGAAAGAACTACTCAAAAATAGAAAAAGTAAAACAACATTAAAGGAAATTACTAAACTAAGCAAAGAAATAGGCCGCAATCTAAAACAAGACAAGTCAAATAAAAGAATCAAATGCATCCAAAACCACATTACTAAAACTGGTGGTATTAATAAAGCACTCAAGGAATTAAGAGAAGCCACGTTATGGGTCCCGAAAATAAAAAACAAAAACAACAAGGAAGAAACAAAAAGACAGCCAATTTTAAAGATAGCAACTGACTATTACCAGAAGCTATACTCTACCGGAAACACCTTAAAATGTAACATAAACCTCGAAGATGAAATGGAAGATATCCCTCCGATTCTTGAAAGAGAAGTCCAACATGCGATTGAAACCCAGAAGAATGATAAAGCTCCCGGACCTGACCATATAACTAACGAGATGATGAAAGCGACATTGTCAGAAACAACATCAAAACTGACCAACTTGTTTAATCTTATCCTAAATACGGAGTACATACCTTCACAATGGACAATAAGCTCTATAATACTCATCTATAAGAAAGGGGACAGATTAGAAATAGGAAATTATCGCCCAATAAGTCTCATGTCGAACTTATACAAGGTGTTCTCTAAAATAATACTAAAACGCATCACGAAAAAACTTGACGAACAACAGCCAAGAGAACAAGCTGGATTTCGATCGGGGTTCGCAACAATAGACCATATACATGTGGTAAATCAGCTCGTTGAAAAATGTCAGGAATATGATTATCCAGTGTACATGGCATTTGTGGACTATACGAAAGCTTTCGACTGCCTGGAACATCATTACATTTGGGAAGCCCTGAAAAACCAAGGGATAGAAAACAAATATATAAGGATAATAAAAAATGTATATTCAAACAGCAAAGCACGAATAAAATTAGAAACAGAAGGTAAAATTTTCCCAATACACAGAGGAGTGAGGCAGGGAGACCCACTCTCGCCAAAACTTTTTTCCTCCGTGCTAGAGGAAGTTATCAGAAAGATGGAATGGGACAACTTAGGAATAAACATAAATGGAACACGTTTGAATCACTTGAGATTCGCGGATGACATAATACTTATAACAGAGAACTCAGAGTACCTTAACAACATGCTCCAAGATTTGTCAAATGAGAGCAGAAAGGTGGGCTTAATAATGAACAAAACAAAGACTAAAATAATAACAAATAGATCCCAAATAAGCATCTTTATAGATCAGGAAGAAATAGAATACGTGAATTCATATATATATCTAGGCCAACTTATTGCCTTCCACAACCATATGGATACAGAAATAGAAAGGCGGGTAGCCAATGCATGGAAACGGTTCTGGTCTCTCAAAGAAGTGCTAAAAAGTAAACAATATACTATTGCAATGAAAAGGACAGTGTACAACACATGCATATTAGCAATCCTCACTTATGGTTGCCAGACCTGGGCCAACACACAGAAACAAAATCAAAAACTGACCACATGCCAAAGAGCCATGGAGAGGAGTATGCTGGGCTACACAATAAGAGACAGAAAAAGAGCTATAGATTTAAGACAAATCACGAAACTAGAAGATGTCCTAGTTAAAACCAAAAAACTTAAGTGGAGATGGGCAGGCCATATGATGAGAGAGAGTAAGAACAAATGGACGAAAGATATTACAGAATGGACCCCTAGATTTCAAACAAAAAGGAAACGAGGAAGACAAAGAAAACGTTGGTCTGACGACATAAAAAGGAATGCGGGTACACTGTGGCATAGATTAACACACACAAGAGTAGAATGGATAAGGCTGGAGGAGGCATTTGTGTCACAAGGACACGCCAACATCAAACTAGATGGAAATAATTGAAAATAGTAATAAATTTAAGGAAATACTTAAAATGTTAATATATTAAATTGCATGCTAAAAACTTAACAATGAATTGTATACAAATATGTTGGCAATAAAGGCTTAATAATTAAAAAAAAAAAAAAATATACTTCTTATTACACACATATGTAGGTATATAAAACTATCTACAATTTAATTTTATTAATAACAATACATTTCATTTAAATGTTTATCAAAGGAGAAAAAGCAAGGGATAAAAGGTAGCATAAGTTAGTAGGACGGGGATATCTGGGGGAAGCATATCATAGAGAGAAAAGCGGAGCATCAGACAGTTGAAAAATACGTGAACTGCAGGTGCCGGCCCATGCAGCTGTAACCCATAGAGCTACAGCATGGCACAACCACTAGGAAATTCGGATAATCAAAAATCGAATCTATGAAAAAAAGCGAGATTTATGCATATGTATAAAGAAAAGCGAGTTCAGTGCATATGTAGTTTGTAGTGTTACTACAAACTACAATATTTATTAACTAGTAATATTTAGTTGGTCTAGCGATAACACGCTCTTACGCTTTGACATTTTTATGTATATGTAGATGTGACACGCACGTCAGAGCGGAGTAATAAATAGCTAATGATAGCACATGTGTGCTTTTGTAGTTTTTAATGTAATGAATCAAAACCCTTCTTTTTTATTTCAGATACAAAAACCCATCCATGATATTTTATCCAAAGACCCTGCATTAGTTGGATATGACTCCTCAACATACCTGTTTACTGACATTACATTTGGTGTTGATAATTCGCATAGAATCATAGTACAAAGGTAATTATTAACCTGCTAGCGTGTTTCCTGTGGCTGGAAGCTTTAAAGGCCGCTTGGACTTCCTGGCACATTATCCATGAATTCATAATCAATATAGACTTATTACCTCTTATTATTTTTTTATAGCTGATAGGCTAGACTTTGACCATTATATCACCTGATGGTAAGTGATGACGTGGTCGAAGATGTTGTTAAGGCTAGCCTAGAATTACTGGCTCTCAAGGACAGCTGCCGGAACAATGTGTTTTGAAGCAATGATGGCCGCGCGGTAATAGCTATGGACTGCCGTGGAAGGGCATTTTGCGATTGCCCGCCTGGCTAGCTACCACTCTCAAGTAGAAAGTCTGTCGCCAAGCACCGAAAGGAGTGTTCCGGCAGTAGTCCTTGAGAGCCAGTGAAATTACAGGCACTCATATGTCTCAATATGACGGGCGCAGTGCAATTCGTGACTTGTGATGAATTGCAACTGTTATAGGCAGAGGTTAGTCCACTTAACATCAGGTGGGCCTTGAGCTAGTTACGTCACAATACATTATTAAAAAAAACACACTGTGGTTGCTTGGCAACAGATTAATACTTGAATAGTAGCTATTCAGGCGGTCATTCGCAAAATGCCCTACCACCATGAAAGTTCTGTTTTTAATACCCAGAATAGCAGTGCATTGGGAAAGAAACTTCGAATAGCTCCGGAGTCTGGAAATCCCAGATTCCTTTATGGCCTACTCCATCAGGGATATAAAGACGTGACTATATGATAGATTATTAGGCTCTTTAGTATGTACTGACTGATTGAGACTTACATTACAAAAAACGCATTACAGAGACCCTGATGGCACTCTTCAAAGTTGTAACCATGATGTCCGAAAAAGGCTCAATCAGGTAAATAAAACAAGTATTTACCTAAAGTTTTTGTTTATTTATTTATGCTATAAATATGCTTCAGATACAAATTATGCTGATATTACATTTGTATGGGAAACCCAGCCTTAGCTGACCTCTTCGTTATCAAAGAAAAAAATCAAGAAAAACCCATTCATTGCCATTTAAATGACCTGAAATGCAGGTATATTTTTTTGATATAGCAGTAAAAGTGTAAGACCTACGTGGCGTTCAAGGTGATATAAAATTTATTTGTATGTTGTTTGTGGTTAATCCTGTTTTGTTCTAGCTAACTCGTATGATTTCTAGGATTCTAGGATCAATTACCCAAAAACCCAAGGAGCACATTGCATCCTACCCGTTAGTATCTGGCTGTACCTCTTGCCAGTATTTTTAATTAAGACACAATATACTGGCTTATATAGAAGATATAGAATATTATGTTTGAAGTTGGTTCTTATTTGTACAGATTTTTTTATATTAATAAAAAAGATTAAGTCATAGACAAAACTTTTCCAAATTATAGGGTGTAAAAAGATTTTTGTTTTCGGATACATCATCATGATCAGCCTGAAGACGTCCACTGTTGAACAACGGCCTCCCCCATAGAGAGCCACAAAGAACGGCTATTAGCCACTTTTAACCATTGGCTACCCGCAACTTTCACGATATCGTCAGTCCAACTGATGGGGGGCCTAGCAACTCTACGTCTTCCGGTGTAATGTGGCAAGCACTCAAGAACTTTTCTTCCTCGTCGGTTATCAGTTCGTCGAGCAATGTGACCCGCCCATTGTCACTTCAACTTGCTAATTCAGAGAACTAATCGGTGACTTTGGTTCTTTGGCGAATTTCCACGTTCCGGATTTTATCGCGCAAAGTTACTCCAAGCATAGCTCTCTCCATAGCTCGTTGAGTCACTTTGAGCTTGTCCATAAGAGCCACAGTTAAGGACCACGTCTCAGTGCCATATGTCATCATGGAAATACACACTGGTTGAAGACTTTGGTCTTCAGGCTCTGCGGGATCTTCTACGAGAAGATGTCGCGTAAGTTCCCGAACCCTGCCGTTCCGAGTTGGATTCTTCGGGCGACCTCTTTGTCAAAGTTGGACCTAGCCAGCTGGACAGTCTGTCCCAGCTAAATGTAATAATCAACAACTTCGAGCGTATAACTCCCAACAACTACTGGTACGGGTGCAACATGGACATTAGACATAATTTTCGTCTTTTCCATGTTCATTTTGAGACCCACCTGAACTCTATTGAGGTCGCTGAGCATTGTACTGAGTTTTGGATACATTCTAATGTTATTGTATTGGAGTTACTCTGAAAAATATAATTACATTTTCATATGAAAAGACGTGTATATACACGTCTAGGGTAACATCGATCCACATACATAAAATGACAAAACTTTCAGGTTTCTAACTCATTCCGTTTACGAGCTAGAGACCCGTAACTTACGGATAAACAAGCGGACAGAAAAACATCGGTGTCTCATTTATAGACCTGCGTTTTGTCGTTTCTATAAATAACCATATTACATACATAGAAATAGTTTATTTTAATATGGTTTTTTTTTTTTTTTTAATATATATTTTTTTATATAATTTGTGTCTGAATTTCAGGTATACGTGCCAATCAACGGGCGCAAGATCAGAGAGCCTCTGATGTTCAGTGATGAGGAAAAGTTCCACAGCTTACTGGATCGAGAACAGTACGAGTTTGTGCTCGACCGTGCTTGCATACAATACGAGCCAGATGAACCATCCTACCAGAGAATAACCAGCATCACCTATCAACACGTTGATGCCTTCAAGAAATATGACATTTTAAGGTAATAAAACAGCTTGTTAGGGGCCGTATTAGAAAACTGGACTGTTACTCGATTTCCACTGTCACACAGTTGGAACTCTGACAATACAATAGTGATGAGACGAATTACTTAGCATTCCATGGATTCATTCCGTGCGGATGCCAGGACATAGCGTTGCAGAGGAAGTGGCCCAAGTCAAGGTGCCTGGGACTTGCAACCCAGTGAGTAAAGTTAAGGGGCCCCTTTATGATGCATCAATGCTCCCTTTCACCGCTCGGGCCTCCTCCCCTGCACAACCAAATTTGGTAAGATCCTACTAATGCCGCCTTGGATACACGTTCTAGGATGGAAGTTACGGTTGTTCTTGACAGGCCAAGGTCTTTTAGTAGGTTGTATAGGGATTTCGTTGGTACAATTTATATGCTGGTTTACAGCATATAAATTAACCACATAACCGTTTTTGGTTAATTAATTTGTTAAGTCATAATATTTGTTAGTTTTTATTGTGTGGTCTTTAGGTATGTTTGTTTCCCACAGCACAGTAAGTTCTATAAGTACTATGCATTTCAGATTTTTTGAGTATAGAAATACATCTGGTCTGGATGACGGAACACCAACATCCTCTGGAATTTTGTAGTGTTTTTCATACATGTCCATCAAAAGAGTCCAATCGGGAGCTGCGCCTAAGATGAAGTAAGGCTTGGATTTTAATTTTGTAGATGACCCTTCTTTTACAAAGCAACGTGTCGTTTGTTCGTGGTTAAACCTTTTTTTGCACTAGCTACCGAGAGGCTTACTGCTTCTCGTATGGTTTCGATGACTCTATCATGACGATGTGAATAATGACCCCTATCAAGGAGCCTCCCGACAAATACCGCAAGACTTTTTGGTGGCTTTCCCCATTTTACTAAGTTACTTTAGTCTGGGAGTGTCATCTGAAAGGCGTTAAGATAGAATTTTACTACGGCAGGTGACCAATCGTATATCAAGGTGCGCCACTTTAACGCCAGAGGGATACAAAATTCATCTATGGTTAGCCATACGCTTTGCATTTCCAAGCTCATTGCATGCACTTTATAGCTATCATTTTCGTCTTGTTGTAGAAAAGATTTTACGACGTCTTGATCCTCAATTTTCTTTCTCGAACCAAAACCCGCTTTGTTGGACTGTGTACCTATCATAAATTGTGTTGGAATTGAAGCCTCGAATAAGGATCGGAGGCACTTTTGTCTTTTGGGAGAGATGCGACTATATCGTCTTGAGAAGTAAGACGTGCGTTTTGGAATCTCTGAAGTGTTTATAGTGCTCCTATGGTTTCTTTAATTTCATCACAAAATTATTTTGATCCCTACCTAAAGAAGATGGGTCTGCCGAAAGTTCGAGCTCCAACCATGACTTCAATGTCCTACGTTTACGTCCAGCTTTGTTAAAAGAGATTTAGTAATGTCGTATACTAAAAAAGGCCAAGTCAGACGTGATGTTAAGTAGTTGTCGTATATCTAAGATTTTTTAATGTTGCTAATTGGTTGTTATTCTACCCTACTAAGATCTTTAAGAAAGACTTAATTGTCATGAATTTGTAAGAAATTATTTATATAATGTATTTTTTAATATGTACACTGTTGGTGCATCTTAAATAAATAAGAAAGCTATCGACAACTGCGTTTAGAGTAAAATCCTTTTTTTTATATCTGGAGGCTTGTTAATGGCTTTTCTTAATTAAGTTATTAAACCTTTTTTGAAATGATAGCTGTAAGCCCCCCAAATAAAAATAAAATAGAGATGGTGTTCGTCCTTTGTAATCTATATTTCTACCAAGAAACTTAATTGGCACAGCTTCAGCAATAATGGAAACACATTCTCCTCCTATCAGGAGTCCCGGATCGTAAGAGGTAAATTTGGTATTCTGACTACCCAGACACAGACAGTGGCATTTACTTGGTTTTGTTCTCAATCCTTTAAGAACTTTTTTTAGTCCAAGCACAGAACTCATCCATTTCTCGTAAAAGTTTTGACATCGTTTTGGGTTACGTGTCAGTATTGCAAGAAAATAAAAGAAAATAAATAACCGTATCATTAAACCGTAAGTATTTAACGGGAATCAATCGCGATAAAATCACGATATTATTTATTTCGATGTTTCGACCAGTTTAGTCAGGTCGCGAGCGGACTGACGAAGCGGGGGTTTTCTCCAACTACCCGCATTTGATTAGATAGTGTATCGTCTCGACACACAACACTGACAAAATCCACAGGTTTTAGCGAAGGTAAAACGCGTTTGATGCATTTCCTTAGCACTTGGACAGGATGCAGCTAACTTAAAACCATTAACATAAAAATCGAAATAACTCTTGTTTTATTATCATTTAAGATAAATGCTATGTTGCTCCTGAGCATATCAGTCTTAAATTCAAACACTATTTCAATCTATTGTCAAATGATAATAGTTCATTGTAGCAGACAAATTTTTTTACATGGCCAAATGATTCTTTTTATACAAATTATAGACCATTAACTTAGATTAGCATAGATTATAAAATAATAACAAATATTAATAAAATATTTTACGAAAACATCAAATTAATATTTTAATAAAACACTTAAAAAATATAAAAATATATCTAGTGACAATTCCGCCTAATTTTCCTGCTAAGACGACGTGACGTCACAAACGCCACGCAGCCAAACCGGAAGAATTTTCGACGCGTTTCGCTTCTACACGAAGCATCCTCAGGAGGTCTTGACTCTACGAGTAAAGTTGTAAAAACGTTAAACGTTGCTGCTACTGCGACGCATTAAATTCGTATTGTTCCCAAGAATCGAACGCGATTCTTGGGTTTTAAGAACCGATCTCATGAATTGGTCCATTAAGTTAGATTGATCTAACAAGACTATTTTAGTGGTCCGGATAAACTGATTTTCCAATTAATCAACATAGATACGCTAAAAGATTATCCAGATGTACGCCTCGATATCGTTGCAACGGTGCCTAGTTTCATTCTCGCGACTACTTCCGAGATTGTGAGTCGAGGCGATGCATTGATTAGTGTGTTTTATAGCCTTTGATCACTATCTCACCTGATGGTAAGTGATGATGCGGTGGAAGATGCAGGCTAACTTAGAATTACTGGCTCAGCTACAGGTGCCGGATCATACCGTTATGTGTTTGGTGACAGTTTTTCTACTTCAGGATGGTAGGTGGCAATACGGGCATTTGCAAAATGTCCCACTACAGAGATTTCCACCCGAAGGCCTCTTGACATAACCTGTTCGCTTTACGTGCCCTCGGAAGCACGGAAGCGCTCAGTAGTTTAATGCCACACTGAGCAGCTCCGCTACGAGCTAAATCTCGTTTGTGCGCAATAGACTGGGTTTAATGATAATGTGATGCCCTTAGATCAACAAGACACTTTGGTCCCTTGACATTCTACCTGACCTGGCACCAGAGCATCGACAACCTGATGCTGGAGTTACTCCAGAATGGAGCGATGCGGGAGGCGGTGCTCCTGACTGCTTTGCAGCATGCCGTCCACGGTAACCAAGCCACTGGGGACGTGGCACAGACGTTATCACAAGAGGTGAGGTCTTAAATATAAGAATCTAAAAGAAAAACGTATTTTGAGACATGTTTTAAGTTTTCAATAGGTAGTTCTTATAACAAAAATGTTCAAATGATATAGATGTAGCAATTGGCAGATTTAACGCTCAGAGCGAACTGTTCCAGTTTGCCCATAACTGTTAGACTTATTATATTAAATTATTAGTGATATAGGAACATGCCCGTGGGGTGCCAGAAATCTAGAATGTTACCCCCACATCTCTACCCGTGGGTGTCGTTAGTGGGGACTAAGGGTAACACACCAGAAGGTGGTAAGCAGCACTTTCTGAGGGACTAATATCTCACACTCCGATCCCCAAGACAATTCATTTTCATTCGGGCATTCATTCGGGCGGATTATACAAACGCCCCCATGTTGGGAGAGGCTGTGTTCAGCAGTGGACAAGCCAGCTGGTACAGTAGGAACATTCTAGATCTTTAGACTTGTTTATTGACGGTGATTGAGCCCTTGCGCCGAACAATATTTTATTTTGTTTTATACTAGCGGCCCATCCACGTGTATTTACCAAAAAATTAAAATTGCATTCCATAAAAAGTAGTTATTGTGACATAACTGTAATAGTTAGACATATGGTATTGCGGACGTTTTGTAGATTTTGATCTCCTTTATAAATTGTAGTACGTCACTTTGCTCTATTGTCAACAATTCCGCAGAGTACGCAATATAACGACTTTTTTGGTATGGTTTTCACACGTTGCGTTACATTATCGAAGTTTTCTTACGAATCCCTAAGTTTTTGATAATATTCTATAGCCTATGTTCATCAGGGATAGTGTAGGATTCTAATGGTGAAAGAATTTATCAAATCGGTCCATTAGTTTAAAATTATTCCTTACATACAAAAATATAAATCTTTCCTCTTTATAATATTAGATATTTATTATAGATCAGTCACACGACGTTGTTGTTGTGATCATTCATTGAAGCTCTGTTCTTGTATAGTTACCTTGATCGCAATCATGCGAAATTCCAATGCTCCGAAAGAAGGATGGAGGTAAATGGACACTCCTGAAATTCACCGGCCACGCAAAGCGATTAGGCAAACTCCGGTACGAGTGCTTAAAAGTTTTCCTTCGATAGTCGAGAGTGTTGAGCTTTATTATTTATAGAGAACATGGGATCCTATAACTAATCCTACCTATTCATCCTACGTTTGGGTGGTTCTATCTTTTGGACCCTAATAGGTATCTGGTTAACATTTTTACATATACCGTGGAGAGTATTTTAACCGACTTGAAAAAAGGAGGAGATTCTCAATTCTAATGTTTTTGTTTTTATTGTGTGTGTTGCCTCATAACTGTGCCGATTTTGATGTTTTTTTTATTCGAAAGTTGGTGCTTGTGATGTGCTCCCATTTTAATTTGAATGAGATCTGAGGCTATAGGAGTGGATGACGCGGGTTCGAATCCTGCACATGACTATAATTTTTCCTCTCGTAAATTTGTAATTTTTTAACGTAATCCGCAGAGCATGCGTTATTGCAAAAATAATATTACTACAATTAAATATTATCGCTTGGGTAGGCAGTAGTAAAATTACTACTGATTTTACTAATAGTCGTAATTTTACTACTACACAACTTGCCTAGTCGCTCGTAAAACCACTAGGTTAAGCAACGTTAGCTGCGGTCATGACTTGGGACCGCATCGCTAGTGGCATTTACTACTGAACGCTTCCGTGCTTCGGAAGGCATCTTACTGGCCGGTCAGTTCTCCATACAAACGTAGTAGGGTGATTACTCCCTTATTTGAGCATTTAGGTCCAAAACAAAGCATGATATCAATTGAACTTGTCATTATCTAGGTTTGTATCGTAACGAAATTTTAATAAGATAATTAAGTTGAGAGTTATGAACATTGAAACATTTTCATATAAAGTTTTCAAGGCTCATAACTTTCAACTTAATTATCTTTTTAAAATTTCTGCACGATACAAACCTAGATAATGACGAGTTCAATCGATATTATGCTTATTTCTATACCTAAAATCTCAAATAAGGGAGTGATCACCCTACGGCGTTTGTATGGAGAACTGTACGGCCAGTTCAACCTTAAGCCGTCGGTCCCAGTTGTTATAGATGGCAGTTGTTATAGCATAGTGGTAGGACATAATAACAAATATTTTATGAATATATTAAATTCATATTTTTGTAAAACACTTAAAAACATAAAAAAATATATAGAGTGAAAATTCTGCCCAATTTACCTGTTAAGCCGAGTGACGTCACCAATGCCACGCAGCAAAACCGGAAGAATTTTCGACGCGTTTCGATTCTACACAAAGCATCCTCAGATGGTCTTGAATCTTCAAGCGCTGGATCTAGAAATATTGTTATTATCAAATATGGATTTCCGCAACGTACATAACGCCTGAATCTATTTATTATTCATTAGTGGTAGGACGTTTTGCAAAAGTAGGCTGTCCGCGAGAGGCAATATACTATGTTAGCCTGATTTCGACTGCATCATTACTTACCAACATGTGATATAGCGGTCAAAATGACAATCTATCCCACTGTATACAGAACTCGTTTTGTAATTTGTCACACAAAATTGATTCTTATATTTACAGATCCTATCTACACCTGTACAGCTGACGAAACCAGAGCTCCTCACTGAAGCAGATATCCAACTCGATAACAAATGCTTGCAATGCGTGGAGAAGTACATCACTTCTACATCTTCCATGAAGAGTCAGCAAGAGCTGGCGTTGCAGGGCTTCAGGGAATATTACCAACAGCTGATCGAATTAAGTAGAGGGCTAGAGAAAGCGCATGGAAAAGCTTAAATCGTTTTAGTAATTTGTATTATATTGTTTAGTGAAAGTGAATAAGTGCTGTTTTATTTTACCTTAACGTTTAATAATTCATCAATATTATCAATAATACAATATCGAAGATGTTACATCATATCCCATTCTGGAACCGGGACTCTCTCCTCAACATTATCTAAGAAAACAAGGCCTTCTACTCCGAAAGAGACACTTGCTTACGTGGTGACGTAAACGACGACAAACGCACGTTGTAACAACATAATTTCAGCACGTTATTACAACAGCAAAATACAGGATTGTTGTTCTTTTTCCTGCGAATGTTCTGTTGTAAAATGTAAAAAAATGGCCTAGTATCAGTAGTCCGATAATTTAGTTCGATGATCGGACTGACGGATGATTGTTACGATTTCGTCACAGTAGTCCGGTGTTACAGACAATCGGAATACTAAGCTTTTTAGTCCGATGTTAATAACATGTAATAATATGCCTGTAATGTAATAGTATGCCTGGTAACATCAAACTAAAAGTCTCGGCAGTCCTATTAAATATAACATCGGACTACTGAGACGAAAAGTCCGATCATCGAAATATAATTGTTATTAAAATCGGACTAAAAAGCTCAGTAGTCTACTGAGACGAACTAAATTATCGGACTACTGATACTAGGCCAAAAAAACATTTCAAATGTCTAATCAAATGAAACACATGAACCAACATCCACGAAAGTAAATTGTCTCACTAAGGTTCCGCCATTTACCGCCATCTTTGTCGAACGTAAAAGATTTGTATTCCGCTCTCGCTCTTGCACGTATTTGACTGTTGAGTGATTCTCAAACTGTTGTGGTTGGTCGTGTAGTGTAGTATTTCTGTACATTTCTGTGTTTTTATTTCTGTTTTTAAAAGAAAATTATATATGTTATTGTATTCTTATTTTATTAAAAACGAAATAAAAAATACATTAATAACTAATCAAAAATAATAAATCACTCCTTTCGTTCTATTCATTGAGGTGTCATTGCCGTTCTTTATTTTTTAAGTTAAAATTTATAAACATATTTCTGCCCCCGAATTTTCCCAAATTAGGTGGGTATGAAATTTGAGAACCGTTGACAGGCGTGATGACGAAAGCAAGTGTCCCGGTCACATCCGGTCTCAGAGTGTTATTAATACCTGGTGCAGTGTCCTGTGTTATCTCAGAAAATACTTCGTAAAATAGATACTCCTTTTTAGGGTTCCGTAGTACCTACAAGGAACCCTTATAGTTTCGTCATGTCCGTCTGTCTGTCCGTCTGTCCGAGGTTTTGCTAAGAGACCGTTTGTACTAGAAAGCTGCAATTTTGTACGGGTATGTAAACTTACCACGCCGACAAAGTGGTAAAATAAGATTTTGAAAAAAAAATTTTTTTAGCGTAGCTCCCATACAAGTGATGTGTGGTTATGAATTTTTTTTTCGTCGTCTATCCCATCGAGTGGGGTATCATTGAATAGGTATTTTGAAATGATTTAGGGGTTGCTAATACCATTTCACGATTTAATGCTTCATTTACGAAATATTCAACTTTAAAGTGCAAATTTTTGTTCCAGTAGGGCGTCCCCCCCCCCTCTAAAATCTAAACTGCTGGCTTGAAAAATCTGAAAAAATTCATGATGATAGTGCAGTTCATGAACTTTCAAGGAAAATTATAGCGATTAAGATAACTTTATTACTTTAGCAGTAATAGTCGTTGAACTTGGGTGTTAGATAATTTTGTACCAAATACAAAATTCATAGAATAAATCCTTTAAAGTTACTAAGATGAAGTAGTGGAAGGACTTTAGAATCGATATACATACTTATGTACTATAGGAAGGGGTGGAGGGGGGAGAGGGGGGTTGTAGCATCCCCCCAGGGGGGTTGGGGATTACGGAAACTATTATTTTTTAATAATAATAATATTAAAAAAATATGTGTATCTACATACATTGGAAGGACTTTAGGTATGGTATATGTATATATTTTGTGCAATGGGGAGGGGGAGTGAGGGCGGAATATTCCCCATTGATGGGAGGGGGGGTTACAGAAACCTATAGTTTTTTTAAATACTAACGAAATTTCCCAAAATAAGCTTCTTCTTCATGAAAATAATTAATCCTCTCCCTCTCCGCGTCTCCGGCTTATAAAAAACACTGTAGGGGTAGGGCAGACAAGACTGCTACAAAGATGGGGGCTCCAAAAACAGCAAGTAACCCATTAGATATTAGTAACATTTTCTCGAATCACTTCCAATCAGTATTTGAACCCTCAACTGTTACCGACGGTTATAATGCAGATAATACATTTTATACTTCTGAAGATGATGCACGTGAACCACAAGTCAGATTTAACTATCAGTGATGTTTGTTTTACTATAATCAAATGTTTATCAAATCGGAACTACATAGGCTCGATCCAACTAAGGGCGCTGGAGTTAATAATGTTTCACCATAAGTTCTTAAATACACCGCTGACACCATTTGTTTTCCAGTCCACCATATATTCAACCTAAGGATTATTAAAAGTTGTAGCAAACTATCGCCCAATCTCAATTTTGCCCGCCTTATCGAAGCTTTACTGAAATATTTAAAACGTAGACAATAACAAACAAACAAACAGTGTGTTTACTAAAAATATTTTAAGTTTTTTAAATTGCTATTACTTGCCGATGACCTGAAAATGTATCATTCTATAAATACTTATCAAGACCACTTGAAATTCCAAAAGGATCTGGGCAGATTTTTAGTGTATTTTATTAAATATAATTTTACTCCTAAGACGAAAAACAAATAATTTAATACAAATACAAATTAATTTTATTCTTCCTTACTGTGATACATTTATGATGAGTCTATGACTCTAAAACTAGGCTGGTGGCCTGTATCTCAAGAGCCAGGTTCTTCCTGGCTTTAGAGAATCTGTAACACATCTATATATTTTCTTTTATATATACTATTTAGTAACAATTCAAAATTGAACCAATACATTGAAACATATATAAATATAGGAAAAATATTTAACGAAATGTTTTTATTCGAAATTAACGTCATTTTGTATATTTTTAATAATTTATATTTACGTGTAGTCATTATTCTGTGGTGTAGTATTGGTGTACGAGTTTAAGTGAATGTTTGTAAGGAATTTGAAAGGTGTATGTGTCGGTGCGTGTTTCTGTATGTTTGAGTATACGTGCACGTGAAGGGTATGTGATTTGTAATGTGTAATTTTACATATGTGTTATGGGATTCTAACTTTGATGAAGTTCAAGTCATAACGGATTAAGTAATAATATTAGATAGTAAATTAGTCGTTCTTGTAAATATTCAAAATATAATAATAACACGTGGTTTAAAAATATTTAATTTTGTCATAAGGTCATCTAGTAACTTCAATAACGAATTAACGTATTTATTGCATAATATTAAACCATTATGAAGAGCTGCTAAATAAATATAAATTATTGCAATTAAACTCTAGAAGGCAACAATTAGATATAATGCTTCTGTATGACCTATATCATAAGTCTCAGATATGACTGTACAGAGTTGATCGATTAGCTTCGGTACGAGTATAAGGTACTTTTTAGCCTTATCCTCGCCGTCTCATAATTATTATTATAAATAAGAATAATTTTTCATTAGGAAAATATTGTGACTCTGTTTGTTGGTTCTTGAATATATAATATATGTATATATATATATATATATATATGCACAGTCCTTCAGTGTCGTTATATAGTTTACACTATATATAGATGTATATATATATACAGTGTAAACTCAAGGGACTGTGCATTTTATGGCGTTATAGAGAGGTGTCGTTAAATGGAGAGAAGAAAAAAGTTTGTGAGGAACTAAGAAACGTATATTCCAACTTAATAGTCACGGTCAACAACAGTCTACACGTGCAAGCAATCACAATTTATAAACAAAAGAACAAATTGCTTAGAAAGTAGAGAGAGTAGGTAGAGAGATAAAAAGAAAAAGAACAACAGAACTATTCTTTATTATTATAACGGGCTACTACGGAACCCTACATTACGCGTGGCCTGACACGCGCTTGACCGCTTTTTTAAATATTGTTAGGTTTGCAATAACGTCTGCTATGCGGATTACATTACAAAATTTTTCCTATCGTATATTTGTGATTTTGTAATGTAATCCGCATAGCAGGCGTTATTGCAAACCTAACAATATTAAAATTATAAGGTTGCGTCATCATTTACAAGTATAAAACCAATTGCAAAATAGGTCTTGTTTGTAGTACAACGCAAGTGGTACTATAGATGTCGCTCCATCCCAATACGAGGGTTAAAGAACGATAGGAAAGATTTGAGTAATGACGTCATGTCATGTTAGCTCAATTAGTTAGAGCATACCCCGGCTCAAGGGGTGGTTGGACGCGGGTTCGAATCCCGCACATGACTTAAATTTTTCCTATCGTATACCTATTTGTGATTTTGTAATAGATACTCCTTTTTAAATTTTATTAAGTATTACCTATATTTAAGTATAACCTATATTATAGTGGCTTCCATGACGATATTCTTTTGGTACTGTGGCACACAGAAAACAGTATATTCATAAAGTAACTTTGTATATACCACTGAGCAAGTAATATACTACTATTCAGTATTATTTATTTATTATTATTTCAGTATATTATAATGAAATATGTATCTTTTATTTATCGAAATCCCTAAATTTGAGTGCTATGCTATAAAATATAAAATACGTTAGCGCAATGACTTTGTATGTATGTCAGATATCTGTTTTATTTATTTGCATTACATGCTGTCACTATTTCACTTAAGAGTTTGTATGGTCTGAGTATGTTATTGTAATATGACATGAGTAATGTTATCTGACTTTATGTCAATGTTGTCAATATTGTTTAGATACATTTAATTTTTTATTAGATTTTATAGTTAATTATACCATGCCTTTATATCACAAACCAAAAACGTTCACACCTCTACCGATATTGGCCGAGAAAAAAGCAATAAAAAATGGGCTACACCACGCTGTATTTACGTCCAGATTCGACAGATATGTAGGAGATTGGAAGACTGATAAGAAAGAAGGTATAGAAGTCATGCTTAGCCACTATATGGAGTACCTAGCACATGTAGTAAGTTGTCTTAAAAAATAGGCAGAATTGCTTTCGGTGGTTGCATTTGCTTAACCTCCTTTGAAGTCATGTTTGCCTAATACCTACTTAGTTTCACTCGTTATACTTACCTATAGGAGCTAGTTTTCACCAGTACGATGAACAGAACAGTCTCTCTCATGGTCCTCTAGGCTGGGGTGACGTCATTATAGTTAATATTACTTGCTCAGTGATAGCGGTACCCTTTTTCTTTTGCTAAACGAGCAAAACTAAACTGGGCCTAGATGGATTATTTTTTGGCACACACTGAGGCACTAAAGACCTGATAAATTCGAAGTAGATTGGTCGAGGCGTTTAGTCGCGTTTTATCAATATACATAGATTCTTCATGCTGATACCACAGACAACAGTTATTAAGAGTAGAGTTCACGTAGCGCTTTCCATACAAATTATGTAGTTTCGTCATATTTTAAATACTAAGTGATCGAACTTGGGGAAACATTGAATGTATTACCTTAAGCCTAATATGAATGCTTCTGGTTCGCCAGATTTCCGTAAAATTAAGTATTTTTTTAAATAAATCCAAAAATTGTTTTATATGGGATTTTAAGTTTGCTGCTTTAGCCAACTGAAAACAAGCTACAATATTGCAGTTTAGAAAACACATTGTACGATAAGGGGAGGAAGATGATATCACGTAGTATAGTTACGAACCTGCATATTGATATACATTTGAAGAAATGATGGCCGAGCTGTTAACAGCTATGGGCTGCCGTGGTAAATCGGTATAAAATTGTACGACGTGGTATAAAGATCAAAATAATAAACGTAAACTTATGCTTAGGTACTTTTGTTTGTAGTAGGTACAAGGTAAGTTTAACCATAGGTGTGGGCTCCATCCCCATACGAGAAAGAGAGGACATATTAGAGTTATGAGTCATGTTAGTTTAAACAGTCAGTGCATGCCCCGGCTATAGGGGTGGATGGCGCGAGCTCGAATACCGCACATGATATGTTTATTATATTATTTTGATCTTTATACCACGTCGTACAATTTTATACCGATTTACCACGGCAGCCCATAGCTGTTAACAGCTCGGCCATCATTTCTTCAAATGTATATCAATATGCAGGTTCGTAACTATACTACGTGATATCATCTTCCTCCCCTTATCGTACAATGTGTTTTCTAAACTGCAATATTGTAGCTTGTTTTCAGTTGGCTAAAGCAGCAAACTTAAAATCTCCTTAGCAATGTTCTTGCTGGTAATGTGCAGTACCATATAGTAGTAATATGTAGTGTGCATACCTACTAACGTCAACGTGAGTCGATTGCTGCTAATTCGGCGAATTATTTCCCTTTGTCGCCTCGCCTTCTTTTACAATGAACTCAACATGAGGATATAGAGCAAATCTAATATTAAGCTGGGAAATGTACGACGTAGAAAATTACTATAGACCAGTTACAAAACTCCGGCTTCGAAGACGGCCTAAGTGTTATCCAAGAAGTAGGATGCTACTTACAAAAGAAAAATGTCCATTTTTCGTTTCAGGAAAAGGTTTATTTATGACAATCAACGGAAAATTGTACGAAGGAGATTGGCATAATGGCTTCAGGTACCTTTTTATGTATTCGGTTCTAATTCCACCCCCTGTGGGGTACCAGGATGGAAATGCACCTCAAGTCTTCCTGTGGGAGTCGTAAGATGTGACGATGGGAGAAATGCCAGAAGGTGGGCAGCAGCGCCTTCTGAAGAACTTACATTGCGATTCCCAAGACGTCTGTCAAGCGTGGCAACCTCTCCCTCCTGTGGGGGAAGCCTTTGTTCAACGGTGGATATCATGACTGTTATAGTACTTCTCGTTGAAAAAATTGCCATAGAAACCCTCCCGTTAATTTAATATTTCTTGAAGTTATCCTATTTTTCACTGATCACTACCTTACCTGGTTAAAAGGCTTGGCATTAAAACAGGGTCTGGCTGTCAATGGCAGCTGCTGGAAAGCACATTTTTATGTTCTGCTCTGTTTACTTTAACCACCACCTCAAGTTAGGTACCCAAATTGTTGCTTGCTGCAACAAAGAAAACTTTTCGTTCGTTTTTCACCTGTGCCGTCACTTTGATCTCATCTTCTTATGTAGAACGCCTACCTACCTATTCTTATAGTAGTGTAGTCTCTATCCACTTTAAACCCTTGACTTATAGAACCTGTACAATCCTATTTTTAATTTAACCAATTTAATTTTACATATCAGACACGGCTTCGGCACCCTTAGTAACCGATTACCAAATGGGACGTTTTCCCTCGAGTACAGAGGTGAATGGGTCCGGGGGAAACATGAAGGCATCGGGTGGCGGTACTACGAAAACGGAGATGTTTACTTCGGATTCTGGAAACGAGGCCAGCGACATGGTTACGGAAAGATGTGGTATGCCGGCGGCACCTTCTATGTGGGGTATTGGAATTTGGGCAAGAAAGAAGGTTTGGGAATGTTTGTACAAGGTGATATAAGCTTACGAGTTGTCTATATTCAGGTACTTAGTTGGCATTGATAGCTATAAATAAGCAAAATGGTTGAAATAACTATTTGCAACAACGTGAGTGTCCTTTCGAGGAATACGCATGTATTCCTCGAAAGGACAGATATAAGCGGGTCATGGCCCGTCCAACCACTGGATTTTCATTTCATTGGTGGGTTGGGTGGTGGGTAATTCATGTTTAACCCTTCATCCACTGCACTATGGAAACAAAATCAAATGCTTCATCGATACAGAATCACAAATTGATATAAAGCAATTATTGCCATGAAAATCAAGAATATTACTTTTGTGCATACGCATCGAGATACATGTTCACATATAATTGGGGGACAGCCCCAGCCTATTGCCATCTGTCGGGATCAGCTCCTGACTGCTATTGAGCATTTACCAAGGGATCGAACCTAAGACTTTGTGGTTACTCAGTGACGCCTTCGCCAGCAACGAGGCATTCAGATACCAACCAAAGAGATTCCCTAAGACTTTGGGTAGAACAATCCCACAAATACATGCTTTGAAATCAAAAGCCGCGAGTGAGCTCATTATTCGTTCTGAATATTGCACTTTGCAGACGTAATATCTTCTCATATCTTTCGCCGAAGGAAATTATCTTGGCAACATGAAAAAACTGAAGAACCCTCTAGAATAGCCAAATCCTATAGTTTTTATTATATCCTATAGTTTTTATATATGTCATGATGCAAACACGCTGGAGATCCTCTGTGATGAACGTTACCACGTACCCAGGGGCAGATTGTGGCATTGATCATCAACTTCTTGCTGTTACAATAAGACTTCGGTTTAAGAAACTATTAAAGCCGAAGACACAACCCTACATACAAAGAGTGGACATAAAAGGTTTCAAACAAGAAGTTGGGCAAAGGGTTTCAAAACTCTCGTCACAAACTAGCACCACGTGGAATATCCTAAAAGATATCATTATCCAGACGGCGAAGGAAAACGCGCTGCCTAGGCCAGCTAGGAAAGAGTTCATCTCAGCTGAGACAGCACAAGTCATCCTCGAGAAAAGGGAGCTGAAGGAGAAAGGTATAAGCTCGCCAGAGGACCGAGAACGTTACACGCAACTTAACCACGAAGTCCAACGGAGATGCCGAAAAGATCACAATGCCCATATTAACAACATCTGTTCTGAACTCGAACGCCATTCGGTCAAGAGCCAGAGCAAAGATCTCTTTCGGAAAGTCAAGGAGCTCACGAGATCTCGAAACATAAAAATACACGCAATTGAGGATGAAGAGGGGCGTCTCCTTACAGAAACGGACCAAATCGTCGACAGGTGGAAGAGGTATTGCGCACAACTCTACGATACGGGAGAGCCTATTCAGCACAGCAATGTGTGGAACCCCGAAACAACGGAACCTGAAATTCTACCGTCAGAAATAGAAATTGCCATCAACTCTCTAAAAAATGGAAAGTCACCGGGAAAAGACGGTATACCAGCTGAGCTTATCAAAAATTTAGGCGCAGTAGGAATAACAGCTATAACCAACATCTGCAATTGCGTCTGGAAGTCGGGAAAATGGCCATCTGAATGGACGGAATCTGTATTTATACCGCTACATAAAAAGGGTTCTACCAAACAGTGTGGCAACTATAGAACTATAGCCCTCATATCTCACGCAAGCAAAATCCTCCCTCATGTAATAAATCGGCGGTTAAAACGCTTTCTCGATCGGCAGATCCCGGAAGAACAAGCTGGATTTGTAAAAGGCAAAGGAACGCGAGAACAAATCCTGAATATACGCCAGATAATCGAGAAGAGTCGGGAATTTAACAGTCCAGTCGTTCTCTGTTTCATAGATTACAGCAAGGCATTCGATTGCGTACAATGGGACAAGCTATGGACTGTAATACATGAAATGGGTGTACCTGACCACCTGGTAGGCCTGGTTCGCAACCTCTACACTGACAACCGCTCTTTTGTCCGGATCGACACCGATTGTTCTAATGTGTTTGAAACTAGGAAGGGTGTAAGACAAGGTTGTATACTCTCACCATTACTCTTCAATATTTACGGAGAGTACATTGTTCGAAAGAGCCTAGAAAACTGGGACAAAGGATTTTCGGTTGGAGGAAAAAGAATTACCAATCTGAGATATGCGGACGACACCGTGCTTCTGGCCACAAACATTGATGATATGAAGGAACTAATCCAAAGACTGGAGACCGAGAGCAGAGGACTGGGGCTTGCCATCAATAGGAGCAAGACCAAGTTGATGATAGTGGATCGCGCGGACAAACTAGCAATTACCAACAATATCCCTCATATTGACATCGTGGAAGAGTTTGTTTACCTGGGGTCCCGTATATGCAGTGACGGTAGCTGCGTTCCGGAGATAAAACGACGTATTGGTATGGCCAAAGATGCAATGTCCCGACTTGGTACCATATGGAGAAACCGTGGGATCACTAATAAAACCAAAACCCGCCTTGTACGTGCTTTGGTTTTTCCAATATTTTTGTACGGAGTGGAAACATGGACCATCAGAGCAAGAGAAAGACAAAGGATTGATGCATTTGAGATGTGGTGTTGGAGGCGCATGTTAAGAATACCCTGGACTGCAAAGCGGACCAATGCATAAATTCTTACGCAACTCAAAATTGAGACTCGTCTGTCCACAATATGTCATCAGCGCATTCTCACGTATTTTGGACATATAATCAGGAGAGGTGACGATAGTCTCGAAAAACTGGTAATAGTTGGCAACACCGCCGGAAAGAGATCAAGAGGACGGTCACCAACTAGATGGTCTGACCAAATCAGAGACACCACTCCTTCGTCTAAATTCTATGCCGCAGTGAGGAAGGCCACGGACCGAAATCAATGGAGACAGTTTGTCCGATCCTACTTAGCCAAGAGTGACCACGACCTTCAGCAATGAAGAAACGACCGTAGAGAGAGATAGTTTTTATTAATACTACATTTTACTCTTATCATTTCTCTCTCATTATAATTCCATGGGCAGGATTCGAATGCCATGACCGCGTCTGTTGAGACCTGTCTCAAGGGTTATTCTAATATGATAATTTATTCTTAGCTAAGCTGCCAACCCAGTCACCGGTGGTTATTACCCACGTCACCGGTTTTGTTTTTAATAATTGGGACCACTACGGTCTTCATCATTTCTGCTGGCAAGTAAGAGTGCCCTACACAAAGAGTATAGAACATCGCTAATACTCTAGGCAAATGGGGGCCAGCAAATTTCAAATGTTCTATACTCAAACCATCATGGCCCGGTGACTTGCCACGCGACATCTTTCTTAATACTTTATTAATCTCTACCGCTGAAAATTTTGCACAAAACTTTTCACCATGTCGACGCTGACAATGATCCAACTGTGATGGTCCCAATGGTGACTTTACATAAAAATGATCCTTGAACATGTCAGCTATAGATTTATGCTCACTGATACCCTCTACATTAATGGGTTGGCTCGGCTTAGAAGCTTACTAGCTTTACACTTCTTTCCTAAATACGTCAATTGATTAGGTTCGACGGTAGGTAATCATGAAACACTTAGCTCTGTTTTGGCGAGCTACCTAATTTGTCTAATCGTGTATATTTTTTGCTATCATAATGCACAACTGGTGTTAAGCGGTAACCTATAACAGATGCAGTTCGTCACAAGTAGCGAACTCCCTTGAGTCCATCACCCTCTCGTAAGTTCAACGGCACCCTTCAAACCGGAATACAGTAAAGTGAACATTTGAAATAGGTATCAAGGCACTACTTCTCCGTGCGAACTCGCGCGAAGAATTCTACCGCTACTATATATGCCTGGAAAAAAACTTACACTTAGATATTCCGACAACACACTGCTTTCAATAGGTAATGGTAACCGCTACGAGGGTAACTGGGAGGGCGATCTAAGGGATGGCCTGGGTCGATTCTACCACATGCACACGGGACAATTGCAGGAGGGCTGCTGGATGCGAGGCATTTGCGTCAAGTCAAAGGTTACAGACATAATCATACGGCAATTCTGTGACATGCCCACATGGTATCCCATTCCACCGGTAAGATATTTTAACAATTTTGTTTTATTTGAGCTGTGTACGGTATTCGAGATGTTGTACCTACTTATATATTTGTCTTCTAAGGCCTCAATCGTTTATTCTTTACTAACTGATCACTCAAACCATCAAGCTGAGTGGTCCGTTAGGCATTTTGTCTCTCTCGTATCTAGCGAGTTGAACGACATGTGTCAATACAAAATCACAAATATACGATAGGAAAAAATTCTCTCGAATCTAGCGAGTTGAACGACATGTGTCAATACAAAATCACAAATAAAGAAAAATTTAAGTCATGTGCGGGATTTTGTAATGTAATCCGCATAGCTGCAGGCGTTATTGCAAACCTATCAATATTAAAAGACATTTGTCAAGTCTGATATTTGTCAAATCAGAAATTCATACCGGTAAGTTCGTCAAATCGCCTTTTTATTCAATTAAGAAATGTGTCAAATACGCAATTGATCAAGTAATTTATGTACAAGCAACTGTATAAATGAAAGTACCTCACGATATATTTTTTATTTGCTCATTTATTTAAGTTACATATTTTCCACTCAATAATGATCTTTAAAAATTTATCTTTTTTTATTTTATTTTGGCATCTTTTATGATGTTGTTTGCTTGGTATCTTCTCTATTAACGTTATTAAAATAATATTTCGCTTCTATTTTTAAAATACTTATGTACATAAAATATTATGTTTTTCTTGCACTTTCCCTAATCTCCGATGCCAAGCCTCCACTGCGTTGGTAGTACGATGGCGTTCATTTGCACAACACCGCATCTCCTGAGAAATCATTTTTTGACAATGCTCTGAAAAATATTTTTGTAAAAAATCCGCTCTCCTATATAATTTTCTGGCAATATCTCAATAATTACTAACCATCCTTCAGGAATATACTAATCAAAATCATTATATATTATGACTGGAAATGTTACGGTATTTATTGAACTGTCATGCTTGTACGCCAATTACTTTCTTTCGTATTTTGTATAGACCATAACGCTTTATGTTCACAAAATCATTCTGTTCCTTAAGCTCACTTTAAGGACTGTACCTACTTGATTTGTCCAAAAGCGTACTTAGCAAATTGCATAATTGGATAAAAAGACGATTTGACCTATATCGAATTTGACGAATAACAGACTTGAGCAATGTCGTTCTAAAAGATGAACCGATATTATAAGTAGGCATTATTTTAAAAATTAATGGAGAACACCTTTTTTTGTTCCGGACAGGATAAGTATATGATTATAAGCACGCGGTAGTGCTTGTAATCATATTTAGAAATATTATATATAAGCTTCGGTCTAGAACCAAACAAATAGCATATCCGTACCTACAGTATTAAGTGTTTATGCGCCATTCATATCAGAAAGATACTGAGATTTCTAGGTGCTGAAAGAGGTACAAATATTACGGTACATTTATTTAACACATTTCCTATTCGACTTGAAACATTACACCTGCCATCCTGACACACACGGTTATACTGCGCAGGTCACGTGGCTTGTCAAGCAGAGAGCTCCTTAAATTTAGCGAGAGTTATATTATTTATCCATAAATATACTATCTGTCGTTAAATTTCCACATCCAAGGTTCCTTCATTTGGTCAACGACGACGGGTTAACTAAAATTTTAGAAGTACCCGTAGCGTATCTTCCTTGTTCGTTCTTAACCATGACTTGAATAGGTGCCCACTAGAGCAATAATACTGAGCACTTCCGTGCTTCGGAAGGCGCTTTAAACCGTCGGTCCCAGTTGTTTTCATATCAGTTCTAACATGGTGGTAGGATTTTGCGAATGCCCGCCTGGCAAGTCCTCAAGTAAAAAATCTGTCGCCAAGCACCTAATGGTGTATTCCGGCAGCTCTCCTTTAGAGCCAGCCTTCAGAGCTTCAGAATCCTAGGTTTGCCTGAACAACATCTTCGATCACATCATCACTTGTTATCAGGTGAGGTATTGGCCAAAGGCTAGCCTATCTGCAATAAACTCAGTGCTAATATATATATCATTTTCACAGGAAACGTTGCAAGGTTCAAGAAGATTATTAGAAGAAAATAAATTATGGCTGCAACAGAGAATAGGAGATTTAGATAAACAACTGCAACTTTGTATCGACCAAATGTAATTAATTTTCGTGAGCAATATACAATACAATATAAATTATTGGGTAATCAACAATCAGTATAAATTGGTTCTAAAAAACTCTACACCTGTTTCACATCTTCTGGATAAAGAATCACATTTAATTTATCTCGATATTAACTATTGGATATATTTTGCCACATAGGTACAGTGAATGGTCCCAACGTATACATTTTACCAACAGACTACGAATTCATCATGTTTATTTGTGATCGTAGATCTATAGTTCTTATTTTATAGAAATTCTTATATATCTGCCCTAGGGAGACGCCAGAACTGATAAAATACTTTCTGCCCAAGCAAGGGAGACACGGTCACTCCCTTGGGGACACTCCCCAAGGTCTATCAGGGGAGACACGAGTCCTTAATCTTCATTTAACACTTAAGTTACGACTGTCTCAGAATTTCTTAACACTGACTTTTGTACTAGGGATAAGTAACTTGGAAGAATTAAGGCTAATTCCTTGTCGTCTGATTGCTAGAGAGTAGCAAAAAGATCAATTTTATCCAGAGTATGATCAGCAGGTCCAACTAATGATTACAAGCTAAATATCAATAGGATCGTTATAATTTCATTCAATATTTTATCACAGTACTTATTGAATCAAGTATTTACAGTCAAATATCTTATTATTGCAATTTATCCAAATCTGGACGAAAAAATATGTATCTAGTCAAAATAAACTAATAAATAATAAATTCAATTGACTTATGTATTTACGCATATTGTCTTTTATTATTTCATTTCATAAATCCACATTTAAACTCAGTGGAGATTTGAGGCTTTATTTTCAAAAAACCCGATAGATGGCGATTTTTTAATTAATCCAAAATAAGTAGGTAAGTGTACAATAATCTGCTTCTTTAGAGCAATTTCAGATATTAACATTATTTTTGTACACTATAGTCACTAATAATTTACTAAAAAAATCGAATTGAAAAATATTTCTCTATTTAATTTTATATATTACTATATTATTTATTGGTATTAAATTAATACAAATTTTCACCAAGTCCCTCCTTACTAGAAATGAACAATAACTAGCATAAATATTTTTATTAATAGTATAGATTTATTATATTTATCTTTGGATCTACATGTAATATTATGTCAACCAAATTAACGAAAAGAATTAAAATCATATTTATCTGGAGTATCAATGAATGTAAGCGTTACAAACCCGCAGCAGATTAACTTAAATATTTCGAATGTAGTTGAGCCATATGTGGATAGAAGAAGTAAGAGCGTCGTAAAAGACAAAATTTAAACTATTTTCTTTAAAATTGCCAGCGGTTACAGTCAATAAAAATGGCTCGACTTCAAAATATCCTAGAGCTTTGAATGCTAATGGGGATTTTGACACTAAGCAGTGATAAACTTCATTTGATACGAAAAAATATATTTTGTATGCGTCGTTATGGGCAATACATATTACTGGTAATTTCAGCCAATAGTATAATACCAGTTGGATGGAGGCAGTATAAATAAATCGATGTCATAGATAAAATCAATTACTTACCTGTTAACAAACAAAACATGTTACTCATAGAACCAGACAACAAAAGTTACTAAATGTATCACATTTTTATTGGAACAAGCGAAACAAATTATTATGCTTACTATAGTATGATTGGTGTACCTCTAATATTTCATTCTTTGACCAAGATTAAGTGTGGTAGTTCTACAGTACCATATTCATTTGTTTGTACACGAATCTTACTATGTAAGATTTGAGTACTTCTTGCATATTTCAGTCTTTGATTTCATTTGTTTGGCTTGTTCCAATAAGAAATGTACATTTAATACATTGAGTAACTTTTGTTTTCTGGGTTTATGAGATCTAAAGTAATATTTGGAGTACCTATTTTACATATGAGGTTTAATTTTCAACACAAATTGATGTAAAGCACGACACTTTGTTGTTCTTGTTCGGTTCACTAGTTTCATAATAATCAGTTCGTCTGTGTGATTTATACTGCCACTCGTTCTTACTAGTTTTTATACTTTTTTTAATATAATATTGCTGTTGTTATTCAGAGATTCGAATGTCATGACAGCATAATGAATGCTTTTAAAATGAAATGAGATTTTTCGAGCTTAAAAACTTTATGACCGTGTAGTTATAAAAACCACACAAAAAGGTCATCAACAGAATAATTTCGGATTATTTTGTATTTTTCCTGTTGATAACATAACCACTTATCTTATTTAAAAATAGGTACATGCGAGATTACACAGCTTGTTTAAAAATTACTAAACTCACAATCACAGCTCTCTCACAATAAAAACTTGAACAATTTGATTGTGCAACAAAATTGGCACATAGTAAGTACAACATAAACTATAAGTACACTTAAACAATGCAACATTCTAATAGGAGATAAAAATCACACAAAGATCAGATAATACGGCTCTGATCTATAAGGGTAAGGTTATTCATTCTGGCGTCATGATCGCCTAACTCAATCTGTTCTTTTAATAACTCTAGCTCCTTAATACCCGTGACGGTTACTTCGTATTTATGCGTAGCTAGGGACATATAGAAATGTATTGCAAAGGCGAGAAACACGATCATTACAGGTATAAGAACTACGCAGGCGGACCATGCCGCTGTCGTACTTAGGTCGTAGAACTTAACCCAGCAAAGTATGGCTATTTCTATTAGGAACAGTATAAGTCCGAGAAGGGTCGAAAACGCCCATGCGACTTCTATGTACCAGTGCAGTCTTTCGTGCGGGGATTCGTGGACTAAGGCTATGCTGTGGAGGTTTCCGACTGCTTCTATGTTGGGCAGTATGCACGTGCTGATCATGAGAGCCAGCATGTGGACCGCCACCAGGAGGGTGGTGCAGACTGTGAAAGCGACGAGCATGCCGTTCGGAACCTTTGTAGATTCTGGAGGGTTGAGTTGTACTTCCACCATAGCCACCTGCGGACAAATATATTAGGTATACTTTGAGCCAGCAATTCGGTTAGGTTAAACAAGATCTTCGACGCATCATCACTTACTTTTTGTTGAGATATGATCAAAGGCTATAAGCCCTATCAGCAATAAAGAAAAATGGAACTTGCATTAAAAGATTCTAACAGATCCCTAAAAACGAAATTTGTTCGAACATTTAAAAGTTATGGTGGGATAAAGAAACATACATGAACCCTAAAACCATTACACTCCTATTTGTTTGGCACTCGTGTAAAAGATCCCGTTGATACGATTCTTTGCTGAAACGATTGGTTAGCGTTAACCTAGCTAGTTTGCCTTCCTCGTCAACATGACAACAGGTGAGAATATGGCCAAACGCTAACAGCTGTAAAAAAGTGTACCTCCACGTAATATGGTATTCGTAACTAAATAGTTTTACAGTAAGTACTTCGATACTGAACTATTTCGAGAAATAGCAGAAGTGGTGAGAGTAACATGTACACTAGCAGTTATTTTCTTTATAACAGTCCTAAATGGAAACTAAATGCCATGTGTTACGTTTAAAGAGCTTGGCACCTTTGTATCTAACTAAGCGGTGGCTAAATAATTTGTGGTTAGGTCCAATCGTGACACGCGTCTCGGCCACAGTTACAAAACCATGTAAGATTTTTTTTTTTTTTTTTTTAGCTTGATAGATTAGCCTTTGACCACTATCTCACCTGATGGTAAGTGATGATGTGGTCGAAGATGTTGTTCAGGCTAACCTAGAAGTACTGGCTCTCAAGGACAGCTGCCGGAACACACCGTTAGGTGCTTGGCGACAGATTTTCTACTTGAGGGTGGTAGCTAGCCAGGCGGGCATTCGCAAAATGCCCTACCACCATGCTATAACGACTGCCATCCTAAGACAACAACCGGGACCGACGGCTGAACGTGCCCTCCGAAGCACGGAAGCGCTCAGTAGTAATGTCACTAGCGGTCACCCATCCAACTCATGACCGCGCGCGACGTTGCTTAACTTTGCTGATCGGTTGAGAACAGCTAAGTAAACTTCGCTACGAGCGCTTCAAAAAGATTTTATAACACTGAGATATTAATATGATTGTAGCACTCTTTTCCCACTTTTTTTTTTTATTTTTTTTTTATTCCTGATAGGTTGGCCTTTGACCACTATCTCACCTGATGGTAAGTGATGATGTGGTCGAAGATGTTGTTCAGGCTAACCTAGAAGTACTGGCTCTCTATATATATTTTATAATACAGTCGGTGGTGCATCAATGACGCGGGGATTTTCGTTATTGCATCTATGTCATATTTATTTGGGATACAATATGTCTTCTCTATACAGGGATATTAGTAAAATGCTAACAACTTCTGAAGGTTGACTTCTGCTAGTCCTAACAAACATTTTGAGATGTGTTTTTGTGGACCACCTGATGTTAAAAGTCTCTTGTGCCTGTAATTTAATTATTTTTTTACTTAGATCGATGTAAATATTCAAAAATCTATTCAAAGGGAGCACGGCGCGGTTCAGTGTTGCCGCGGCGGGCGCTCTTGGCTCGGAGAGACTCAAAACTTAAAACAATAAGTTTTTCTAGTTCCGACACTTTTAAGTTCTGATTCTCGTAGTAAAAGTCAATGCCTACTCCGAGCTAAGAGCGTCCTTAAAGAAGTCTTTTATTTTAATAAATATGATTAGACAACCTACATTACCCATGAATACGGAGATCTTGAACATGACTGTATTGTCGCAAGTAATATATTATTATTCGACCACAGATTTACAAGTCACAACGCAATAAATGATAAATTAATCCCAGCTGAATTGATCAGTATGGAATAATACCCCTTGTAGGTACCCACCATATACGATACGACTACCACAAATTAAATGATGTGCAACATCCGGTTTACGAATTGCACCCGCATGACTTTACGTGGCCTTAATTAATCCGCATTGACGATACCGCTTTATTTGTATTCGATAAGTACCTACTTGAATATTTCGAACAAAAGAAATACTAAACTTGATCTTGAGGTGGTGACATTGCAAGATAGGCGCAAGGTTTTCACCAATACTAGTGACAGGCAGGACTCAGGAGATTGATCTACTAGTAGATGTATTGCGCTACTACACTGAGATAAACGACTTTGGAGCTTAAATCAAATTTGACCTTTTACCGTTGAATTGTAACTACGCAAGGTGAATTCACAACTCTTAAGATGATTTTCACCAATCAATAAATATGTACCATGTTTTATAATAAACAAAACCGTCAAAAACGCCTTCTGTAAAGTATTTTCAGAATTGAACTTGTTATACGATAATAATTGCAGTATTGACCATAAAATATACCTTACTTTTACGGCGGTTTATATACGGTGATTATCACTATAACGTACGACTTAATCAGCCTCATCGAAAAGTCAATATTTAAGAAAGACCACAAAATACACCTTAAATGAAGACGAAAAGAAACATTCGCCTTCACTGACCTCGTTCTATTTGGATGGCGTTTTTGTACGTATTTACGTTTGGTCGGTTTTTTGCCTTCATACCATATAAATGGGCCGTCATTAGGGCGCTTTTGACTTTAGATTTTTCTCAGTGTAGTAATAGGATCAATAAAAAATATTTTAAGAACACATGTTTTAATTAAACAGTTAAAAAATATAAAAAATATATGTATATAATAGTGACAATTCCGCCTAAAAGACTCTACAAGCGCACAATCGAGAAAAAATGTCGAGAGTCAAGAGACCTCCTAAGGATGCTTCGTGTAGAAGCGAACGGGTCGTAACCTCTTCCGGTTTGGCTGCGTGGCGTTTGTGACGTCACGTCGGCTTAACAGGAAAATGAGGCGGAATTATCACTAGATATATTTTTATATTAATTAAGTGTTTTATTAAGATATTAATTAAATGTTTTCTTAAAACGTTTGTTATTATTAAACATTGATTTCCGCAAAGTAACGCCTGAATCTATTCATTATGGTAAGCTTAGTAATAGGTATAATACCTCGCATATAGAACCTATACAGGGTTATTGGTAAAATGCTAACAACCTCTAAGGGTTGACTTCCACTAGTCCTAGGAAACATTTTATATACCAATATCATACAGTACTACATGTTTAGGTAAAGTTTATATACGTATGTGAGAAGTCCCCACTTTTACACCAATACACAACGGTTACTTGCGCTTCGCCTAACGCTTTCGCGGCGCGCTCCATTGGCGCTCGCGTTGTTGTGGTCACAAGGAACGCCCCTATTCGTTTCACTCTTTGTCCCGTTGACTTTGCTTTGCTTTAACCAACTTATCCGTGTAAAATATGCATTCAAAACGCAGCGCAGTTGTTTATACTCTCGGAATAGTAATACATTTGATTCAAATAATTATGTTTGAGTACTGTTGGTGATGAATGTAATAAATTTGTTCAAACTAAAACTAAAGAACTTTTTTGAAAACAATCCCTTCTACACATTAAAATAATACATGTCAATGCAGCTTTTACAATCTTTGTTCTTAGGACAAGTGCAAACGCGATAACTAAAAATTTTATTTAATTGTAAAAGTATTATGATTATTACATTTTAATCAATTATTTACATTGACGTTATTAGAGGTTAATATATTTAAGTAGTATAAATATGTATTAAATGTATCTTGGACATGCCTGTAAAACAAATGACAAAAGGGCTAATAAAACTTCTTTGTAACTTAGTAAAATTTAGCGATCGTATGCTTTAATGTTAATTTCTCCGACGCATATATACCCGATTTTAAAAGGTTTACTAAATAATTTCCGGCTTGCTCTACACAAATTATTGAAATACTTATACTAAACTCAACCAATTTCGAGGCAAGTCTAAGATCGCTTTATGGATTGAGCAAGGCTTGAATTGGGCTGATATATAGAATAGAATTTACGTATCTTTACTTGGACGGAGCCAAGGGAAGAGGTTTTAAACATAAGTGTACACAAGAAATTCAACTTAAAAATAAGAAATGCCACTATAAAGAACACGTACCATGGCAAAACCAGAGAGCAGCGCTGACGTCTTGCTTGACGCCTTCAACTTGGCTCTGCTAAGCTGCAGCTTCCTCCAGGACAGATAAGCTGGCGTGTGAAGCCCGTCGGCTGACTGAATTGGAGTTTCACCAGACATGTTGCAGTGCTGTGGACGTTATAGCGAAATATTAGCAGTTTATTTTGTTGGTCGAGCTCAAGAGCGATTAAAGTAACATTTTAGAATCTCGGGGTTCTAGGTTCGATGGTTCGTGGGTCAGACAAATATTGGGTTTTCGGAGAAATAAAATTTTCGAAGTCGGAACTTTGCCCGAACTCACCCCCTATTATAATATAATTTAATAAGCATAGTTATTAAAAAATAATATAGTTATTAGTTTAGACAACTCTGCTTACCCTCTTGGGGATATTTATATATTTATATCCCATAAGCGTTATGATGTTTATTTTTTATTGTATGAAGCCCCTGCAAGCTCTAATATGGGCGCCTGAACAAATGGATCTCATTGAACTGCCATGCCTACAAGGAACTGATTTTTAGAAGTGAGCATAAACGAAATTGGAATTTAATATCGATCAGTTTGAAACTGGACTAGTAGACAGTGTACGCAGTAATGTCAAGGGTGGAGTGATTCGTGAATCAATTGACGTTCCAGACTTGAAGTCCTGCAAGTAAACACTAGAAAAGTTTACACAAATTTCTAAAATTAAGTACTTACTCACATAAAACAATAATGCCTATATATATTTTTTTCTAATAAAAATAGGTAACCTTCATCATCGCTCTGATATGTTTGAACTTATTTTCTACATAATGTATACTTATCATTGATTCATCTTATTGAATCAACGTAAGGACGCCTTCATGCACATCTGTCAAAACATTGTATCCATTTTAATAGCTGATTCAATCCTAAGTAGGTATGTGACATCCGACTGCCGAGCCATTGTTTATTTTTTGCAATAAAGCGTCATGTCATAGAAATCTAACTATTATTAAGGTACTATGGTCACGAAACAAGCGACGAGCGTTTGACGCTCATAAACACTAACTAAACGCTAGGAATACCAAAAAGAGGATCACCAAATGATATGACATAAACGGAACGCAACTAAACCATGTAAAATTTGCTGACGATCTAATTTTAATCTCTGAAGATCCAAGAGTTCATTAAAGCTAGACATACTTTATCAGTTTATTGGTTTTTGATCAGATCATTAACTGATACAAGCTTAGCCTTCGTCGAAAAGTGTTACGAGTCGGACTCACAATGAATACAATAAAATTTACAACAACCAATCAAAAACCAAAACAAGAACAAACTTGGATGGATAAATCCCATTACAGTCAACGGCACCTAAATAGAATATCTTCGATAATAACTTCAGATAGATAATATTAAAGAAATTGACAGAAAAAACAAATACCACTCAAAGCTGAGTTAAATAAATTATTCATATCGCACCCCTAGATCTAAAGAGAGCTAAGTCAAAAATCTCTGTATGTGAGTTATTCTCACCATCGAATTTCTTATCCGAATACCTATCGACCAATAAAACAGATTTAAAAATAAGTGCAAATCTCACTGCTAGGTGGCATGGAGTGCGTGGCAGGCGTGAAGTGTCCCTTTTTTTGAAAACGCGAGCTCTTGCTATCTTACCACCAAAACAGCAACATCGCCAGTTGCAACCAGAATTACAAGTGGGGTGCACGTGCACATTGTAAACAATTTGGAGTTATTTTGAGCTGTACCTGTTTTGTTGAAATTCTATTATAGTATCATTTTGAGTTGTCGCCTTTTAGATGGTTACTGCTGAGTGAATGATCATAAAATTTTTAGATGAACCCATATTGCTGACAGGACAAGTAAAGATTGTAATATTATTTTGAGTTGTTACCGTATTGTTGAAACATTTTTGAATTTCTAGTTGATTCTGTTTTGTTGAGTCATATTTTAAACTGTTATTTTTCTTTCAAACCCAATTAAAATTGATTATTTTTGCTATTGGCGATAAGTATATTTTCTTCTCTGTATTATTTTATATTCATCCGAGAATATACAGACTTTGTTCCCTTTTTCCTGGTATTTTTTTGAGTTAGATCCCTTTAGATGGGCTTCACTAAATATTTCTTACTATATCGCAAATGATATCAAAAAATTCATATTAATGGCTTTTTAAATTAAATTAAAAAGCCATTAATTGACTTTTTTAATTGACACGACTCTATAAAATAATACGAGCAACATTTTTTTTAGAAAAAGAATGCAACGTGTATTACTTTTAGTAAATATGGTAGAAGAAAAGGGTAAAGAAAACATCATGTTTACACAACATGAGACCGTGGAAGATGAATTGAAAGTATCATCGAGTTATGAAATTTCAACTCATGAATCTCATGTCGTCTTGTCAGTAGTTGATACAGATATTCCCAGCACGTCGCAACAACAAAAGTCTTTTACACTTCACCGCGCAAACATATTACCATCAAAGCTTTGGAAGAGTCATGGGGTATCCATTTCAACATAGACGAAAAAAAACCAAATCAAGTGGCATGATACTCCGAGTTGAAAAAGAAAACCTTGAAGCCTTTTTCTACAAAACTTCATTTACTGGAGACACTTATAGAAAAGCTTGTGTGCAAAAGAGGGTTGTCCGCACAAGGGGAATCGTGTTAATCACAGATTACTCGCTATTTTCACTGGGCTTACAACAGGCATACAATGAAAAAATTGCATTATCGGTTGCAAACCGCGTTTCACCGCGCAAACATACTACCATCAAAGCTTTGCAAGAGTCATGGGGTATCCATTTTAACATAGACGAGGAAAAAACCAAATCAAGTGGCATGATACTCCGAGTTGAAAAAGAAAACCCTGAAGCCCTTTTCTACAAAACTTCATTTACTGGAGACACTTATAGAAAATCTTGTGTGCAAAAGAGGGTTGTCCGCACAAGGGGAATCGTGTTAATCACAGATTAATCGCTATTTTCACTTGGCTTACAACAGGCATACAATGGAATAATTGCATTATCGTTTGCAAAAAAATAAGACAAAAGAATTGATTGATAAGAACGTTATTCCTAAAACTTATTATGATGTTTATTTGAAGCAGTGATGGATTAGTGGCATTGGTTATGGACTGCCGCACAGCAGGTCTATGGTTCGAATCCCGCTGCGGGCTTGAGCTTCACCGAATGGTGGAAGGGCATTAACTAAATCGGGCATTCGAAAAGTGAATGCTCGCCTAGGGTGGTAAAGAAGAAAATCTGTCACCAAGCACCTAACAGTGTGTTCCTGCAGCTATCCTTGAGAGCCAGTAATTCTAAGTTAAGCCTTTTAACACCTTCGACCACATTACCACTTACCATCAGGTGAGATTGTGCGCAAAGGCTTACTTATCAGCAATAAAACAATAAAAACAAAAAAGGTACATAAAGATATTCAAAATACTATTGTGTTTTAAATTAATGGTGTCTCATCAAAAGAGAGCCAACTAAAAACATAATTCACCAACACAGACTCAACTCAAAATAATAAGAAAAATATTCATATATTTTTAAGCAGTAGAGAAATAACTCAAAAATTCCGATTTCCAGCTTCAAAACTTGATTAAAACACCCAGTTCCTACGATTTGGTTACTCTAGCTGTGTATTGAAAACATAATTCTAAACATAACACGCCTGCAGAGCACAGGAACACAGAAATCAGTTTTTTGCTTTTTCTCAAAAAAGTGTTTTTTTGAGTTAATACCTCTTTAGATCTAGGTGTGCGATATATCAAACATGAAGGCTAACTAAAGTTGATTTATTATGCGAAAGTTTGAAACCTTATACAGTATGGAGCAAAACATGCTCAAAGTAAAGCTAAACAACAAAATGAAACTAGAAACATAACGATATCAAAATAAAACTATAGATGTAACATACTAAATAAGAAACTAAAATGGAGGTGGATAGGTCATATGAAGAGAATATTTTAAGATAAAAGGGCTAAGGGTGTACGCAACTGTAACCTTAGGCTCAATTTACAATGCCGCGGAACGGTAGGAAAGCGAACGGAATTGTATATAGTTTAATGAACTTTATATCAATTGTGTAGAAACAGTATAAACTACCGACACCGACTCCTACAACGGGAATTTCAGAAAAAGCATGAGAATTCCCTGCATCTACAAATTACATTTTGTACACTTGTACAAAATGTAATTTTTTTGTTGGTCCTTTACATATATTTGATAAACAAGTAAAGTTCATTATGTACATATTGTGCAATTCCGTTCGCTTCCATTCCGTTCTACAGTCATGTAAATGGAGTCTTATTGTGTACAAGATAAAGGAAAGAAAGTGAGGCAGCGTCTTCTACGAGAGGACCATATTATATAGAAAAACGCTGGTATTACTTAAAGATATACGCCTATGCGGAACGCAAGAAAATCTTAATACCGGTCTCAAATAATGTATATACTGGTACTTATTTAAGTTTATCATATTTAGTTTTATTTACTTAGCAGTTTACTTTAATACTCTAAGTTTTGTAAGATTGTTGATAAACAGGCATTATTATGTTATGGAACAAAATTAGCTTCAATTTTAAATATAATTTATTGATAGATTAAATTTCGAAGACAAAATAATTCACTGACCCGTAACAAGTTATTTATGCCCATCAATCGCATATCACTTATCACATAAATAAAGATATTATGATATGAAGCCTCTATGCATAATGGTGAATAAGGTAAATGCGTAAATATTTGAATGCGATCATTGAATATATAAATCATGCTTGTCTTCGTATGCGATAGATAGTGGGTTAAGATCTTGAAGCGCAAAGACAATTTGGTAGAAGCTTTTTTAGGACAACACAGCCGTGGTAGAGCCAATAACGCAGAGTTTAGATTCAGGAAGCGTCTAACGCTTGCCGCTCTTCACTTGTTTTCATTACTTTTCATAACCTGTGTTATCATTAGTCATTAACTACCTTACGCACACCAATGATAATGATTGATTAAGCCATAACACATTACAAAACAGTGACATAAAAGACAATGAACACAAACAATGCATAAGCCTAGAAACCAAAACCAAACACCAAAGCACACTAGTTTTAATACAGATAGAGACTTTAGCTGAATATGTGTATTGCTATCGAAACAAAACGATATTATGCTTGCACTAGAGCTGAATCATAGAAAATAACACCATAGTAAATATCCTATCTCTAACAATAATCACATGCAGGTTGATTATGTCATTATATTACAAAATTTATATTACACTTACATTATACAATATATATTTATATTGCCATAACATAGTGTAGCAAACATTTTCTTAACAAAAAGCATGGGACTGAAGGACAGACATAATTCCCACAGTACATAAGGTTCCATTTGGGCGGCCGGCGGCCCTTTAGGGAACATTGGTAAAAACTGTGAGAACCTTAATAATACAATATAAATGTACCTAAAACAACAATACACCACAGTAAGGTACACACTTAGTTAAATTAGGTTTGATTAATTATTAAGGATGAAACATAGGCAAGAATAGCAGCTTGTTACCAAACAGTCCGCAAATCAGAAAAACTCCGACTAAGAACGACTCCGGGCTCAAGTGGGTCGCTCCCGGTTTAACATGACCAAATGGGGTTACTCTGACGTAGAAACCCAATGTAGTCGTGATGCCACTTAGAAAAATGTGTTAATGTAATGTAGCGTCACTTGCTGTCCTGCCCTCAGTGCCCCAGTGCTTTCACTTTCAGTGACCTGTACGAGGCCTCTACTCTTGGAGTGGCTACCGCCCAGTATTGGTAGTCATCAATCTAAATGTGAATCGTAGACACGAAGAAGAAGATCAGAAAAACTACCATTAAAATAATGTTCATACCAGCATGCTCTGCACGTCAATATCTCAGTCAGAATGCGTCAAAATTTAAGCAAATTACTGGTTTTTTGACTTACAAAATTAAACTTAGGTGTATCACTCCCCATACACCATAGCGTGTACTTTTTAATGTACCAAAAGTTTAATCCGAAATGCACCAAAGTTATATGAAACTCCTCATATGGACGCATCGGGAAATAGGTAAGTATCGCAAAGTATGGACACGATGAAAATAATATTTTTTTACCATAAAATTAGCCTTTGACCACTATCTCATCTGATGGTAAGTGATGATGTGGTTGAAGATGTTGTTCAGACTAACCTAGAATTACTAGACCTCAATGACAGCTGCCGGAACACACCATCTGGTGCTTGGCTACAGATTTTGCATTAGAGGGTGGTAGCTAGCCAGGCGGCCATTCTGAAAATGCAATACCACCATGCTATAATGACTGCCATCCTCAGATAACTTGTAGGGTTTCAAGTGTTTCTGACTTAGGTAACTACTTACTCTGAGATTGGAGACAATTTAAAAATGCAATGTCACCATTGGTTCCACCTTAAAAGGTTCACTTTATTACCCAATGGTCATCAGGTTCGTATCCTTATGGCCTTATCTAACAACACAAGATCATATTGTAAATGTGGGCAACACACAGGACAATACAGGTACATAAAGTCTATGCTTTGGTTGTATGGCCGGTTTGACGCCAACCATCCTTGGGAATGCTCTCATTTTAAGTATACCCGCAGCCTATTAGGCAATCAGCGCGTTAAGATGCCCTGTTACGCGCCCAGTGTGCAGTCACACTCATTCACAGCAAAGTGAGTGGTAGCATGCTGTTAATTTGGCGTATTTCCCTTTAGTCGCCATTTACGACATCCAACAGGAAGATTGATAAAGCTTTACATTCTTAGGCCAGGATTCGACTTAACTCAAAATTGGATGCAAATTTCCTAGCCATAAACTATGCCTCGGCAATGGCTTTGGATACATTAACATCTCACACACATCAAAGGGATAGACTTACATTCTCAGAATAATCTCTATTTAGAATCACTTGAATCAAATAAAAGCTTTAATAAAACTCATATCTGCTTTATATGTGTTATTTCTCAACCAATTCAAAGAGTACAATATTCTCAATACATGAACACATTCATGTCGAAATCTGTAACTCTATCAACTATAATTATCATCATAATCAAGCCGCAAACTAATTGTTAACACATTTTTGGTACTGTTATTCACCATCCCAGAGAATAAGCCATGTGTGCTATCTACACCACATGTTTAATTGCCAAGTGAACTAAATATTTGTTAGTTTCTAACATTATTATACAACATCAAGAGGTCCAACTTTATTATAGTTAAAATCATTGATTAAGTGTAAAATGATAAGGATATTATGAAACTTAATATGTTGGTTTGCCACAATGTCAATGACGAAACCACAGAAGTTAATTGCTTATGATAGTGTGGCGTAACCACATACTTTAAAGAGCTAGGATGATAAAATGTATATTAATTTCATTTTTATTGCATTACAACTATATAAGTAACTTTAAGGATTTTCTGGACATTTACGCAACACTGTGTAATTTCAAAATATTGGGTATGTTTTTAGAAGGATATCAAAGCGACACATTAGAAATAGATATCAGATAACAGATGTAAGTTATGCACCAGCTGATGGCACATAATGGCATTACTGCATACTCAATAATAGAGTGACTGTCATAAGCTCTGAAACAAAGTATAGTCAGCCTGTATCAGGCTTTATATTCCTAAAGGAGTAGGCAGATATGTCTCAATGCTGCCATCTCCTGGGCACAGTTCAAACTCTGGACAGCTACTGCAATTTTCTTTGTCAGAGAAACCCAATAACTTATCCAACCTGGGATTCTAAACCAGGTCCTTGTGATTTCAAAGTAGTGCATAGACATACTTACAACAAGGCAGTCATTAGATTGCAATGGTTGGCGGTTCCCCAAAGCTTTGTCTCAAGGGAAAAGCTTGGTGTCACAAAATGAAAAAAAAAAGGATGGATCCAGGAATAAACTCAGAATAAATTGGAATAGAACTGAACAATAATAATCTTTAAATTAGTTTTGAAGTAAATAAACAATAAAAACTTTATTGACCGAGAGAGAACTTAGCTCGAGTGAAGCGTCTGTGCTTCAACTTAGACAATAATGCTTTCGTATGTCCGGTTGTTCTACTCTACAGGTCGCATTTCTCAACCTATTCTCACGAAATTTTGTGGGCAGGTTTGATAAATAATTTTTTTTTGTCAATTCAGTTTTTGGAATTATTTCAAAATGACGGATATATACATCATAAGATGTTGAAGGTATGGATGCCCTGCACTTAATTTTATGTCAATGTCCTAATACGCACATCAGTTGCCTAAAAGTGATAGTCTCTCTCTCATATAATCAATTATTTATTTTCCATGTTTTTGTAGACAGTATATTAATACGAGATAAATACATTACCAAGTATATAAAATTATTGTATATTTACTACTTACGTACCTATTTCTGATACAATATAGCCTTTGCTGGGACCCGCATGTCATTGGTTTTCTTAGACTTAAGTCCAAGAAAATCATTTATTATTTACATTACATATCTAGATTTTAGGATTTCTTGACCCATTCTTCCATTAGCATGCGCAGTGAACCTTTATTCAATTATAAGATATGCAAGGGCAGACTCACAAGGTCTACAGCTCGGAGAGCCACTAGTAAATAGTAGTCTGATAATTTTTTTTAGTATGTAAGTATAAACTTAATTTTTATAGTCAGAAATTATTGAAGAAGCCTATGGAATTATATGTACCACACAGCTTGATAGGCCTAAAGCTGTACGCAGGTATAGTCCTTATGATGTACAGATATAAATATTACTGATAGTATTTATGTATACAATATGTTTGCTAACACACTCTTTCAACCATGGGCGATTTCCTTACAAACAGTAGCAAATAGCTTTAACAGAGTTTTCTACTAAAAAGCAACTTTTTTAATTTTATTTATATAAGCATTGACAATGATTCCATATAGAAGCTATTTATTATTTTTTTCATAAATGTTTATACAGTGGAAGAAATAATTGTGAAGAATTGCATATTATAACCATATACTTGTTATTACGATTAAACCTAACTATAATTGTGGCATTTATAAACAATTGTGCTATTCATGGCAGGTTGGGGTAATCATTTGCATGACATTAAATTCCAAAATATATTTTAGATTTTCATAAAAAATAACTCCTATTTAAATTATATTACAATAATCACAAAAATAGCTAAAGAAGGGTTGGGATCGTTATTGACAGTATAATTGTGTGGGTGAGTTCTTAGTTTAAAGCAAGCTACTATTTTAATAAATCTATTAACTAATTTATATACATAATAAACAAATATTTACTTATCAATAATAATAAACATCCTTATATTTATAAAATTATATTAGTAAATTTTTGTCATCTTATGTTGTATGCAAAGCAGACTGAATGTTATGTGAACAAGTATAATAATAATAATATTTGCAATGGTAACTAAAGTGATAATATAAAGAGGTGTTAATAACTTTCTTCAACATAGTATCTACACCAATCACCTAAGCTATTTACAACATTCTGATGGTAAGCAAACATGAACCTCACCTTACACCCTTAATATTAATATAAAGACAATATACATAAATGGCTTGGTATATAAATTGTGAGAGACAGCATGAATTGAAGCCCTTGTGACCCTCAAAGCAAATACTGTAAACTCACTCTTGTTATATTAGAATAGTTGTACTTTCCAGTTGATGAACAAAGCCAAAGATATGGGTCTACTACAGCACTGCCGTCAAATCCTTTATAAGAGAAAAATACGAATGAATGACAAAATAATATACACTAAAAATATTTCAAGAAAACAATAATAAAAACTAAATAGTGTATGTATGTATTGCTCCAATCCATAAATCAATTTTCATAATCTGACTAGTATTTTGATAAATAATATACATATTATATTAAGTAAGTGTCATATCAAAATGCACACATAAAGAGATTGTTTCGTGTTAATAAAATAAATGTGAAAACTCTGTCTATAAAACTTTGTTTCGATAAAAATATTATAATAAAATATATTTTAAGAAGCAGATCGAAATATTTTATTTTACTCTAAGTGATGTGTGTTGATAAGACAGAGGAACTTTGCATTAAACAACGTATATTATAATGTTAGAAAAACAAAGCAATCAGATCGTACAAATAATGTAGTCTCATACCTTGTTTAGTTTCGGACCCCAGTTATTGGTGCTGTCGTAACGACTGCCTGGCAATGCGCAGTGGTAATTATTTCCAACTGTACTGGCGGACCAAACCGACATACCTAAATAATATACACGATAGTCCTTCGATTCAAGCGACGAGGTCACAACTCAACCACACAGCTTGATAATGCTCCATAAAAATAGTTTATTTCAAAGGATTTGCTACAAACTGCAACTCTATTTTCGCGCAAATATCATTGTTTGCAGATGTGGCGTAAACTAACCCTAATTATGGTTTATTTAACATCTTTTTTCTTAATTTTTAATTTCATTGCATACTTCCTACAAAATATTACTACGACGACTTGACAAGAGCTATTTACACACAAATTAGTAATCTGTGGGAATATTTTAAAAACCCACAGATAAAGCAGAGGGTGAAGGAAGCATGAATGGGAAAGCTTGTAATCTTTGGTAGAGTATGTGTTCAGAAAGAGAATGGACTAAGGATTTATGGTCACGGGTTTAGATATTTCAAACGAAAATTCCATAAGCCGTTGACGCCATGGTATAGCCGATCACGATGACAGTCGCTCGCTATGAACTGCAGGCGCCTGTGTCACGCTTTAGAAATCGCCCCGTGATAGATACCAAAAATTGACTGTATAATAAACATGTCATTTGTGATCATTTCGTCCTAGCCAAGATTAGTTTTCCATGTTTCATGCAAAATGTTTTTTTAAAGTAACTGGCGCTAGGAACCCGTGAACATCGCATATTGACATAATTATACGAAGCATTTCCCTTTGAGTAGGTCTTCTTTCACCAGTGACTTACTTTTCAGGTATTCTAATCAACGATAAGTCAAAACCCAACGTGTCTTCTTCTGAAAACCAAATTAAACAAGTGTGCACTCGTTGTCGTATTGCTGTCCGATTTTGATCCTTATAGCAGTGGAGCTTAGCTGCCGTCCTTTAACTAAAAAGCCGCAAAGCCCAAAAAGCAGTTTTGGAGAAAACAGCAAAAAAAACGTGCGAAATGTAACAGTAACGTGTCGTGTATATTTTAGCTCCAATTTTGTACTAAAAAGTGACTAACCTTAGCCGCTTGCGACAAAATTACATAAAAAAATATTGTTCACGTTATATTAGAGTCTGGGCGGAAAGAGAACCGTCGTGGCGTAAAATGGAACTACAAAACAATATGATTTTGATTTTAATATGGCAGCCCAGCCCAGCTATCTGTCAAATGTCAAACTATACTTCGTGGTATTTACGTGATGGATACAGCTTTGGGTCGCTAACTCGGTGTGAAAGAGGATACACGTGTTAGTGAGATTGTGCGTTTTTTTCTGTGATTTTCTCCTATTCGGCATTGTTTTTTTTTCCCTGAGTTATTTTGTATACATTCTATAGGTGGTGGTAAGTGTGTTTTGTGGTTGTTGGCGCTAATCGGCAGGGGAAATGGAGTCCATTTCCCCTGAGCCGGTGGCTCCGGTCCCGCCTGACCCGCCGCCATCTCCTATGGAGGTGATATGTGTCGTTGATGAACAGTCAGTCGGTACAACTAAAAGACGGCACGATGACGAATCTCAGGTAGGTCCCATCAAAAAAACTATTACTGATAGAGAGTTAGCTTCATCCTCTATACAAACGGTTTATACGCATCCTACCATGTCGATTCTTGGAATCAGATCGTACGAATCAACAGACTCAGGTCCATACATAGTCCACGTGTCCCGTGTTGAACCTGACCCAACTGCTGGAACAACAATACGCCCAATTAAGTTTGGACAATTCTTGTTCTCAAACAAAATTGAAAACATCTGTCAGGATGGTGTCAAAAGAGTAGGTAGAAATAAGATCTCCATACAATTCAAATCTGCTCAAGGAGCTAACAGGTTTATAAATAACCCCATGTTGCAGGCTCATAAATATGAAGCTATTATTCCTACCTACAATGTGACAAGGATGGGTCTGGTTCGTGGTGTACCAGTGGATTGGTCTATGGATGAGTTTGTAACATCACTTCAATTACCTGAGTATGTTACACATGTAGTGAAAGCTAGGCGACTTAACAGAAAAAATAAAACAGATGGGACAGTTGTATGGGAACCTACTCAAACTGTTGTCCTCACGTTCAGAGGCCAACAACTCCCTTCAAGAATATTCTCATACTATTCATCTTTAGCTGTTGAAACTTATAACTACCCCACAATCCAATGTATGAGCTGTTGCCGCTTTGGACACATAAAAGCTCAATGTCGATCTAAACCAAGGTGCTATCGCTGTGCCCAACCCCATAATGGGGATGAATGTGAAGTTCAAGAACATGAATCTACTTGTTTATATTGCTCTGCTCACCATTTCTCCACAAGTAGAACATGCCCTGAACAGGAACGCCAGAAGGCAATTAAGGTGACCATGTCACAAAATGGGATATCTTATGAAGATGCCTCTGCCCATTTCCCCAAAGTAGGCAAGGCATACAGTCAGATAGTCCAGAGTTCAACACCCACAAAAGCTCAAACCCCCCAAACCTCAGCTTCTCCATCCCTTTCCCCCACCCCTACATCTTACAGAAAGACAATAGTCCATAACCCCAAACCCAGGGCAACATTAGGCAAATCATATGACAAAGAGGCACACCAAGCAATAGTCTCGAATGGCCCTTCCTCCTTACACAATGGGTACGCTCTTCAAATGAGCCAATCGTCCCCCTCTCCTATTCAGGAGAGTACCCAGAACCAGAATCAACTCCTTATCCAACTCATTTCTATAATCATAAACATCATATCCCAGAATTCCCATAATCTACCGCCCTACGTTGCCTCAATGATCACTCAACTTTCTTCTTTATTAGTCCATAATGGATCAAACCCAAATAATTCAATGGAACAGTCACAGCCTCCGTCAGAAGACTCATGAATTATCCTTTCTAATTAAAAAATATTCCCCCATCCTGGTGGCTGTTTCGGAGACATGGTTGGTGCCTGGATCTCGTTTTCGAGTTACAGGCTACTCCTGTCTCCGGAGCGACCGCCAGGATGGGTATGCAGGGAGTGCCCTGCTTGTGAAACGAAATATAACCTTTTCGCAATTAACTCTACCTGCTCACAGCGCAGATTTAAATGTAGTGGCAGTTAGGGCATTAAATATTTCCTTTTTATCATTTTATACCCATCGTCCCAATTCTTGCTTAATTCCTGATATATTAATGATTATTTCTTCTGTTCCTCCCCCAGTTTTATTAATGGGCGACTTCAACGCCCACCATACATCTTGGGGTTCTGCAGACTGCAATTCCTTTGGACATTCCCTATTGGACACATTTGATGAAACCAACCTCTGCATCCTAAATGATGGCTCCCCTACCAGGAGAGCATACCCTGGTCAGAACCCTAGTGCAGTAGACCTCACAGCCTGTTCTGCATCCATCTCCTCTACTCTTTCTTGGGAAGTTCTTCCCCTTTCGCATGGTAGTGACCATTACCCTATCTTAATAAAACTTCCCCAACGAGTATGTCCCCAACATTCTTCTGACTCTCTTCTAAAACATAGGCTCTCAGGAGCAAAATGGGATTTATACTCATCCTCACTTGATGCGAAACTTGATGCACTACCTAGTACCATCAGTTCTGACCCTGTTCACTGTTACACTCAATTTATTTCAATAATTATCTCCGCTGCAGATGAGCATATCCCTCCTAAAAATCCTGCAACTGAAATTTCCTCTCCTCCATGGTGGGACCCCGAATGTACCACATCTGTACAAAATCGTAATACAGCTGAATTAGAATATAAGCTGACAATGTCTAGGGGTAATTTTTTAAAGTACCAAAGATCTGCAGCTAAATATAAAAAAATTGTTTCTACCAAGAAAAAGTCTGGATGGATAAAGGTTTGTGAAAGCCTATCCCCTGCTACCCCCCCATCCATTGTATGGAAACTGATCCGTAGATTTAGAGGATACCATAATTATACTAACATCACATCTAATGATCCCTCTTCATGGCTCGAGACATTTGCCAACAAACTAGCCCCTCCATTTGTCCCCTTTCCCATCTCACTTAATATCCCTAGCCTTATAGTGTCCAATACAGATAGCATGGAAGCTTTGTTCACGTTTGAGGAATTGCAACTTGTCCTAGATGGGTTGACTGATTCCTCTCCTGGGTTAGATGGGTTAACATAATCTTTTATTATCAAGGCATCCAAGAAAGTCAAACAGTTCTTACTAGACATGATCAATACATTTTTCAATCAAGGACATATCCCAGAATCTTGGAAAACACAAGTTGTCATTCCTATCCTTAAACCAGGAAAAGATCCCTCGGACCCCAACTCCCGCCGCCCTATTGCCCTGTCCTGTATATTAGCTAAAGTCTCAGAACACCTTATAAAAAACAGACTCGAATGGTTCATAGAAAGCAAAAATTTACTTGCTAAATCCCAATTTGGCTTTAGGAAAGGCATGAGCACTATAGATAGCCTCAGTATACTCACATCAGAAATAAACTGCTCATTTAAAAATAAAGAATTCCTTATAGGAGTTTTTCTGGATATCACATCCGCATATGATAACGTACTCCTTCCAGCGGCCCGATCGCACTAAAAATTTAAAGCTGAAACGCAATTGAACCTTAGCCGCAACGCAACTTTTCGAACGTTTCGTATCGCGCTAATCATTTTACTGAAAGTTGAGACGCAACTCGAACGCAGCTGGAACGTAACCGCTGTCAAACGAACGGTTGTGAAACAGCTAGGAAGATGCTACTTTTTGTGAACCGTTCTATGGTGTTTAATGAATATTGATTGCATTTTCTTCGTAAACGGCATAAAAAACATAAATAAAATGTAAGCGTTCATGGATATATTGGACTGTGCTCATTATTCGATGAAGCGGTGGCTCGTGCCCAAGTGAGGAAGAAGGATCAAAGTGCAAGACTTATGTGTGGAGCTTTGAATTTGAGTGATCGGCAGTGTAAAACTGTATTTACCGACTATCTAAGGAGTTGACTCGCAAACCCTGTTGGTTCCTCATGTGCCATGCATGTTACGTTCTGGTGATTTGGACGTTGAAACTAAGGTAAGAATTTTCTGCAGAAGGTAAAGCCATCAAATTGGAACATATTCACTTGTTTGGAATGGATATACTAACCATTGTTTAGGTTACAAGTGTACAAGTACATACACCCATGCTGAGCTTTAAGTAATGCAGGCAAATAATATATTGTCAATAAATAACTAAAAATCTGTTTTAAGTTTTGGTGCATTGGCATTCTATGCCAGTGTCTCTAAAGCAATCTGGCAAGTTACAATGGCTCTAAATTAGCCAATTGTAATGAACAAATACATAGCTTTCCCATTTCAACAATCTGAGAGGAAACAAGATAAAAGAGAGTATGTATCAACTAATTAAATATGTACTATGTCCACATCTAACTAACCTATAGTTGAGAAGAATTACCACTTCCACCACTGGGGCTCATTCTGGGATGTAGTAATACATGCTGCACATCAAGCAGTTCTTGAATGTGGTGTTTCTTAGTTTCTTTTCCTTCACAGCTATGTAAATGATTTGTGAAGTATATGCATATCCTTACAAGAAACAACAATTTATATGATCATCACAGTGTAGTTTGAATGATTTTCAATATATATTATGCTACCGATAATAAACTAATATACAATATGTTTCAGGTTTTATAGTAAGTTCAAAATGCGTAGTTTGCTGGGATGTATCGATGGGACCCATGTGGCTATTGTGCATCCGATTAACAATGAAGAATGGTATTATAATAGAAAAGGATAATGTTCTTATAGTGAGTACTTTTCACTCTATATCAATAACCATCACATTTTTGGCCCATCAGTTATGTGACTCAAAATTGAACATTTTATGTATGGATGCATGATGATACCCTGAGTCTACTCATGATAGTGTTGTATGGGCTAACCATCTGATGTGTGCTTATCTTGAGAGGCTTCACACAGTTGCTGGCGAGGATTTGTATCTTTTGGGTAGGTGTTAACTAATCTCATATACTTAGGGCCTGTTTCAGAATTTTCAAGTAAGTTCCGGTTATACTACCCAGAACATATTTAATAAATAAAACACTATCTTTGCGTTTCACAGTCAGTATATTAATATAGCCTATCCATCGGTTAAAGCTTGAAATGCGCTGCATGTTTACTGTAATTTTTATCATTTAGTTATTTTATGTTCTGGGTAGTATAACCGGCACTTACTCAAACATTCTGAAACAGGCCCTTAGTATGATAATATTATCTGAGATTATAACAATCCTTTGAGACTCATAATGATGACACCCATCTCGGTACCTCCTGAGAATTATTATCAAGACAAGCACTTGACCACTAGAAATAATGTTGAGCATTGTATAGGTGTTTTAAAAACTCACTTTAGGTAAAATTTCTTTACTTAGCTAAACACCCTAAAAATTTATTGATATTGTTAATGTAAAAACTGATTCATTACAGGTGCTTATTGGTGGACAGAAAGTTGCATTACTCACAAGTAGCTGCTGCAAGAATAGCAAATGCATGCTGTGTGCTACATAATATAGCACACAGAGCTCACATCCCATACCATCCATTGACAGCAGAGGAAGGAGCTCGCGAGGGCAGGCTGAGGGTACCAGCAGCGCCCTTAGTGAGCTGGAACTGCGGCACTATCGCCAACAGGCACTTATATAACACTTGTGGGCAGATAGGGCAAACAACCATGTATCTACCTACATTGTTCTAATTACTAGTAATGGTGTAGAAAGTATGAAGAGAAAGTTAGTATTTATCAATAAAAAGATTTCAATGTCAAATATTTTCTTTTATTATTACAACCCACCTACCAACATCATTCTGAAACAATTAAGTGGCACAGTAACAAAAAACAAAGAAGGATTTTATACAGACATGTAAATTAATAACTATAGTAATTATAACATAAGTAGTTCTTAAATATATGTTATTATAGCAAAATATACATTTCATATATACATATTATTATAGCAAAAATCCTAATAACAAACTACAATAAAATGATATAGGTGGTAAAGAAAAAAACAATAATTAAATATGGACTTTATACCGATATGTAAATTACTAACTCTTTATAATAAAATTCTTAAACTTTAACTACAAACTAGAATCTGAAATCATGTAAGTTTATCTCTATGTCTAATTTTAAAAATGTGATATATAAGTAAAGCACTGAACTTATATTACAGAATAACAACTAGTCCTCTAGTCTTTTACTTTTGTGATTAGGTATGTCAAATAATGTATTGTAATATTCCGGCTTATGTGGGCTAACTTTGTGGGTTTTGTGTTTGGCAGTACTGAAATAATGGATGGATGAAATAATGGACCATGAGTACCAATAATCTAAGATAGTTTTAAAAAAAGTGTCTGCCTTGCAGTATGATGCTGATTATATAATTACAATTAAGTACAGTGATCATCATCATCTACCTACCCATGTCCCACTTTATGTGCGGTCAGTACAAAATATTATAGTCTCCAGAAGCTGCAATGCAAGTATACATAACATAGGGTACTTATATCTTCTCCATTTTCTCTAACATATAAAAACAACAACAGAGCAAGCACATATTGTATGAAGTTTTCATTCAGTTTCATAGGTTTTCCACAGGACAATGATTAGGGCACATTCTAGTTTTAGCCTAGCTAGCTACTAGTAGCTGTCACCCCTGAGTTAAAAAATCCGTCCCAAGTACCTAAAGATGTGTTCAGCTGTTCTTGAAAACCTGTTTTTATTCTAGGCTTTACATATTCTAGCTGACATCATGCACAATGATGTCAGCACTTTCATCTCAGTAGTTCATGTCAGTACTGAAACTATCTGATAGCTTAGTGTAATCACAACACACGAGCAAGTGAAATATTTACTTATCCCAGAATGGTTCTGAAATGTGTGGCAGGTACTTGAAAAGGTTCAACATCGGCACAAAAAAAATACTTCATCATCAACTAAGCACTTCTTTCAAGAAACACTTGAATCTTGCTAAAAGTAATTTTGGTTTTGTATTTGTTTACCTTTCATCTTCAAAATTCGAATGTCGCGCCGTACTGTCAGCTGTTAAAACTAGAGATGCACCTGCATAAAATGCGAAATCGACAGTCGATTTACCGTTATTTGACACAAAGTCTGTTATTAAAACGTCACATCTCTAACAACGTTAATGCGTTAGCGTTCCAATTACGGTCCAGCTTTGGTTGGTGTTTGAACTTTAGTGCAATACCAAATTCGTCTCAGCTGAATCGTAACTGTACCACACTTGCAATCGAACCGCAGCTGAACCTTAACCGTTTAGCGTTGTTTCAATTTAGCGCGATCGACCTGCAGAGCTCAGAACTAAATTGTTGCAGCTGAGTGTTCCAGTGAAGATAACTCGCTTCATATGTTGCTTTCTTATGCAGAGAACCATCCTCATAAGAAACCAAAATACATTTCTTTCTCCCAGAACGACCTGGAAAGGCCTCCCTCAAGGATCGGTGCTTAGTCCCATACTCTACAACCTATACACTCGAGACTTGGAGCTCTCAGTAAATTCATTCTGTAAGGTTCTACAGTATGCTGATGACCTCGCCTTATATCTGCCTACTAAATCTATTCTGGAGGCTGAAACCAGACTAAATTCTGCCCTTAGATATCTAGGTGAGTGGTTGTATGATCACGGCTTATCCTTATCTACACTCAAAAGCAGTGCTGTTATTTTTACCAGAAAAAGATCTATCCCCAACATAACCTTACAATTTGAAAATGAGACTATACCCCAATTGGACCATGTAAATTTTTTAGGTATTTGGCTAGATAGTAGGCTTACTGGTGTTAAACATTTCAATTACTTGGCAGAAAAATGTGAAAGGAATGTGAATATCCTTCGGTCGTTGTCTGGAGTCTGGTGGGGCTCTCACCCATTTTGCCAAAAACTTTTATACAATGCCATTATACGTAGTCATTTAGATTATGGCACTTTCTTGTTAGACCCTGGCAATAAAGAAGCTCTTAATAAATTATCAAAAATTCAGTCTAAATGCCTCCGGATTGTCATTGGTGCCATGAAATCATCACCTATCAACGCTATGCAGGTGGAGTGTGTGGAAGCTCCTCTCCATCTCCGTAGACAGCTTCTTTCTGATAAATTTATTTTTAAACTTATTCAAAATTATAACCACCCTCTCTTGCCTATTATGGAAGAACTATACAGCCTTTTAAGATTGCATGGATATAGAACAGAAGGTAACCTCCCATGTGTTATTCGCAGCTTCATGAAATATAAAAATCTGACAAATCCCATTGCCCAATTTCCTGTGAACCCTATATTTAAAGTTAGTTATGCCTCCTTGATTTTCCAACCTTCCATAATCCTTAACTTTGGAATTGAAAAAGACTCTGTGAACCCAAAAAAAAGTTTCTTTGAGAAAATTGACAACCAATGGAGGGATTGGCTTCAGATTTTTACTGATGCTTCCAAACTCTCAAAAGACAGTGATGTTGGAGCAGCAGTCTGGATCCCAAAGTACAGGATCATTCTCAGTCACAGGTGCCCCTCCACATCCTCAGTTTTCACAGGCGAAGCAATTGCCATCCTTGAAGCAATCTCTTATGTTTCTTCCCACAGAATAAATAAATCAATTATCTTTAGTGATTCCAAAAGCTGCCTCCAAAGTATCATAAGCAATCAATTCAAATGCAAATCCCGATTCCCCATAATCCTTAAAATAAAAGAAGCTCTCTATGACTGCCACCAACTCGGATTAAAAATTGTTTTGGCCTGGATCCCAGGGCATGTGGGTATCCCAGGCAATGAAAGTGCGGATTCCTGTGCTAAACATGCTGCTACACATGGCATCAAAGATCATACCAAATTATACTGCCACGATCTAGTCTCTTCTTGTGAAGGTCAAATGCGTAACACTTGGGACTCTCTTTGGAAAAATCCTTTAAACAATACAGGTAGATTCTACAAGCGTATTCAAACAAATATCCCATTAAAACCATGGTTCTTCAAATTTAAAAATATTAACAAAGTGACCTCATCCACAATATGCCGTTTGCGGCTGGGTCACTGTTGCTCTCCAGTTTTCTTGGCCAAAATACACGTAAGAGATCATTCTATTTGTGAATGTGGCCTACACGAAGGCACAACTGATCACATCTTCTTTGAATGTCCTAGACTGAACTGTTCATTATACGACATGCTCCCTCCAGATGTCCCCCGTCCTACAAATTTATGTTCGCTTTTATCCCTTGTTTTCACCCCGCTTTTATATACTATATGTAAATGTATATTAATTAACAAAATTAAGTTATAATATATAATTAGAAACATAAACCAAAAATATAAAAAAATATAATTGAAACATAATACAAATTACAATTCTTAGTAATTTTAACAAAATATCGTTAGCGCGAGTATTCAACGTCCGTCTATCCCTGGAGCCACGATCAAAATGAGCGAGTCGATGAGATTGCCGCGCCAGCTGCCCTTCCGCGCTGTGTTGCCACCACTCTGAAGTAGCTGCGACGTGAAGTTAGCTAGACACGCACTCTTCTTAAGTTTTCTATCCTAAGACGGCCTCTCCTGACGGCGGCGCGTCCTCGCCCGTACTTTGGTCAGAGTGGGAAAGTGCGTGTGATTGAAGATCTTCAAAAACTGGACCTTCTCCAACTCTCTCACCAGTTGGACGCTCGTCACTGCATAATGAGCTCTGCATAGCGTCATCCGTATCACCGTTGTCACCTGAAAGTCGTATTGTTTTCATTAGTTCAGCGACCAAATAAATAATAGCTGAAAGTAAGAGCTACTCCATTACTTTCAGAACATTCGGACAGAGCCCTCGGGAATATCCAAGATGAGTATGTCCTCACCTTTGTGAGCGTGGCAGAGCCCTCAGGATGCCCATTGTGCATTGCCCGCGGGATACACAGAGGAGTACTGATCAGGTACCCCTCTCGTACTGGTGCAGAGCGCTCACTGTACACCGTACTTCAGTAAAGGCTTACCACTTAGGATGGCCTTTACGCAACATCGAACAGAGCCGGATTCTTCGATGCCTTCGTGAAGTAGTGTCTGTAGAGCAGAGCCCTCGGGATGCTCGCTGTATGAGTGCAGTGGATACACAGATACATTACAACACTACTCACTCAGTGACTGTAGAGCAGAGCCCTCGGGATGCTCGCTGTATGAGTGCAGAGCCCTCGGGTTGCACAAATACATTACATCACTGAACCAACCCAAGTGACTGTAGAGCAGAGCCCTCGGGATGCTCGCTGTATGAGTGCAGAGCACAAATACATTACATCACTAAGAACCAACACCATAGAAACACTCAGTGACTGTAGAGCAGAGCCCTCGGGATGCTCGCTGTATGAGTGCAGAGCACAAATACATTACATCACTAAGAACCAACACCATAGAAACACTCAGTGACTGTAGAGCAGAGCCCTCGGGATGCTCGCTGTACGAGTGCAGAGCACAAATACATTACATCACTAAGAACCAACACAATGGAAACGGACAAAATAATACAACATGCAAGTGTCTGTAGAGCAGTGCCCGCAGGATACTCGCTGTATAAATGCAGGGCCCACAGGGTGCACAGATACATTACAACACTGCTTAACAGACCAAGGGTCTTCAGATCGTGCTCATACTCACCTTCAAAGCATGCAGAATAGAATGTGTCGGGCGTCATTTTCCCGCGCCAGAGTGTGATTTACTCTGCCGCAGCTTGTGTGGTATTACCATAAGAGACAGCTATCAATTTGAGCTCATACCGACCGTGTGGAAGCGCTTGCGGGACCGTATATGGACCACGCATACCAGAGTCCAACTTGCCCGTAGCTTGGCTCGTCTTACGCACGAACTCCAGATCTCCTTTTTGAAAGGAGCGCACCGTCTTGCGCTGCTCGTTAACAGAAGCATCTTGGCGAGTGGGGTTTCGGTTCAGCAACACTTAATCTCGTTCGCAGGCAAGCTCACGTAATCCTTCGCGATTGAGACGACGCCTCCAGAGCCGCATGGCGTAACAGGGATCTTATGACGGGCGTTGCACCCTCGCTGCCAATGAACAAATACAAATGTGAACATTTGATAGATTTTTGCATAGTTACGTACAAGTTGAGCTGTAATTTTCATAAAATGTCATACCAACGTTATCCAGTTAACGAAGGTACTGCTTTCTTACATTCGACCCCTATCTGTGACTATTAATTTTGGGGTAACAAAGAGACATTGCCATTTAAAGTCTTTATCAATTCTATCGCGTCTTGTTTGCGGATGGGGTACAGAAAACAATACTTGGCATCTACTATAAGAATGACATATCGAAACCCATTGCCAACGTTTCCAACTCGTAAGAGTGGTAACTTGGCTGGGCGCCCTGTGTCACCTTACTGATATAAGCAATGGGCTGCTTATGTTTGCTATCGCGAGTCTGCAGTAAAACAGCACCATAGCCTTGCGCTGACGCATCTGGGTGCACTTCAGTGGGGAGAAAGGAGTCAAATATGGCTTATACCGGTTCACGGGTTAACTGCTCGATAATCTCCTTACGGGCCCGTTCCTGTTCTTCACTCCAAATGAATGGCACGGTTTTGTGAATCAGATTCGCGATTCATGCTGTCAGAAGAGTAGCCAGGGTTATAGCGCCTGAAATATCCTCCTAGACCTAAAAAACCGTCTTACCCCTTTTACAATACTGAGCACTCGTGCGTTGACTAGAGCTTCGACCATGTGCTCGCTCGGTCTAACCTGACTATTACTATCTAACATGTTTGATAATTACTCTAACACGATGATTATTTTCATCATAGGATATCTTACGAGATCAATACACTATTGGGGTTCCGTTTGGAATAGAAAGTACAAAAAAAAACTATGCACATAAGTCGTTAATCAACAATTCGTTAAAAACCCTCATCCAAAAATCGATCATCGCCTACTAATAGAGTATCGTTCGGTATGCTACATCTTCCAGAATTAACTTATTCAGTCCGTGTAATGCCTTTCCTATTTAAAATGTTGGTGTATGGGGTAACTGGTATAACTCAAAAACCTATTGGGTACAACACAAACATCAACTTTTAATGTTATCTCAAGGAACTCAACCGCCAATGGGGTGCTGTATAAAGTTTCTACTTCTTGACTACGTAAAACAAAGTATCTGAGTCCATTGAATATATCTTCAGTTCACATAGATAGACAAAAAGTTAACTAAATCATCGGGTAGTCATTTAGCGTCTGTAGCAGCGGCTTGGATCCGAACGTTCGATATACCGCGAATCACTATTGCCGCATTTAACTCGTAACACATTCTATGTACAATGCGTAATCGTAGCAGTCAACGTCTAGCATATTCCGTGGATGTAGGGTAGTTATGTCTAAACGCTTGGGGCACAAGGCTTGAATTCACGCTTAAAATTTGACCAACTACGGTCATTACTGACCCACTCGTTTAACATAACTTCGCGTCACCTATAAGGCAATTACCTACACGCGCTAAACACTCGCGATCGTCCCATGTGTTTAAATGTTTCACATGATCTACTTCACTACACCACGAATCAATTCATTGATGCAAAGAAAGATCGAAATTCGAAATGAAAATGTGTTTAGACCTCACGGGAATTGCACTAATTGTACTCACTAGCTTCTCTGTTACCTCTATTAAAACCATGTCTGTGCCGATGAGCGTCCCACTCGAACACGGCACAGACAAGTCTATACTTGCATCACAGTGCACAGCGCTCGACGGGCGGCACGGCGAGTGCTACCGACGCGCGACGACGGCGGGTCCGGCATGCGGCACCTCGCTTGGTGGAACCGTCAACGCCGTGTGTGTGTGTGGGTCGTCCTGCAGCGGGCGCGTACTAGGCGTTGTCGTACCAACCTCGATGACACTGCGTGACCTGCAACTACCTTCCAAAGTGTTTAAACGATCCAAAATCGTTTGAAGTTGTTGCTCCTATGCAGGGATAGGCGTACGATCACGTTTACTTTTATCCGACATGTTAACAAAATCAAATCGTAAGTTGCGAGCACGTATAAATCTAGAATAGCCAGAATTATATAGGCACGTATAAATCTAGAATAGCCAGAATAATAGGGGGATAGGAATCCCACTTCTGAAATTAGAAACATAAACCAAAAATATAAAAAAATATAATTGAAACATAATACAAATTACAATTCTTAGTAATTTTAACAAAATATCGTTAGCGCGAGTATTCAACGTCCGTCTATCCCTGGAGCCACGATCAAAATGAGCGAGTCGATGAGATTGCCGCGCCAGCTGCCCTTCCGCGCTGTGTTGCCACCACTCTGAAGTAGCTGCGACGTGAAGTTAGCTAGACACGCACTCTTCTTAAGTTTTCTATCCTAAGAATATTGTTAGATCATTACTATCTTATATTTTATTCACTAATGCTAAATACATATATATCTATGATTGTTTGTTCTGTCCTGTGTATGTCCTGTGTTGTTTATTCTGTTGCAGAACTCAGACGCAAAATTATTGGTCAGGGATCACCGACCACTACCTATTCTACCGAACAATCTCCATCGTATATCATTCTCTCTACCCACGCGACATTGGCGAAATTGTGGAAATACCGCAGAAGCCACTAAATAAAATAAGAAGAAGAAGAAGATACAGCTTTGTTTTGTGTTGTTTTTAAGTGAATTTTACATAAAATTATGTCTAAACGGGAAAAATCGTTACGCAATTCCACAAGGGCATATTTAACATTATACAGTTTTTTCAAAGAGAAAAAGTGGCAAAACACACCATTGTTGACCTCAGTAAAGTAACGGAGCGTGCGGCAGCAATGTCAGGTATGTAACAGTTTTATATTATTACTTATGTACTTCCTTGATAACCTCCGGTTCCTGATATCTCCAAATGTATTTAACTAAAAGGATTTCTTGTAAACATGTGACAATATTTGTATGTTTTGATTCAACCAATGTTCTTGATAGTAGGCGTAAAGTGTGTTTCTTTTTTTTTTACTAACTTATGATTTTTGTTTCAGGTTTGAGTAGAGATACAGTATCTCAAATAAAAAAGAAGGTTCTATAAATGACGGCGTATGGTGCACACCGAGGAAAATACGTAAAGGAAGACCAAAAAAAGTCATTCTTGATGATTTTGATAACTACGTCAACAAAATTCGTGAATTTTATGCTGTAAGAAAGGAGGTGCCGACTCTGAGAAAACTACATCGTGTGTTAAAAGAAGACATAAACTTCTGCGGTGGAATCACTTGTCTGCGCGAAGTTTTAAAAGAACTAGGTTACAAATATAAAAAGTGTCAGTCGAAACGAAAAGATCTTTTGAGAGACATGATATTGTGGTCTAGCGTGCTAAATATTTGCGAACAATGAAACGCTTGAGAGAAACAGGAAAACCAGTTGTTTATATAGACCGGTTTATATAGACAGTCTGGTGTGCACGCTCATGCACATCGTACGCGTGAAGTTACCTACGATGACAATGCGTTCACCGCCTGCGGGCGTTAGTAATAACAATTGTGCTAATAGCGATTTATGTTGTGAAATTAAATGTGACAAGTGCAGTGTGGTGATCAATGAGCTACTGACCTTTGTAAATAACAAAGTTGACACTTTGCCTGAATCCGCGATTATACAGATTTGTCTTAGCAGCTACAACATTGACGAGATTGAAACTGCGAGATCCATATCATACAAGTTAATGGCGCCAAATAAAAGGATAACTCGAAGAAAAGAGGGATCAGAACAAAAAAGTGTTCAAGAGATGATAAAAAATAAAAAAGAATGTGAAAGTTCTAATTTACCGAAATTCGTAGTGCAAAATTTAAATAAAATACCTAGTGTCTCGTTTAACTACGTTGATATTACGACTTTCATGAAAGACATGGCTATACTTAAAAATGATATAGCTTCAATAAAATCAATAATGCCCACTGACAATGAAAACTCCACATTGACGTCTGATACTGACTCAGTGAAAAAATATATAAAACAGTGCAAGGAAATGATATCCGAGCCGCAGAAAAATGGTGTGCAACAATTAATTATAAAGTCCCATCATGATAAGAACGTTAGAAACGACTCGAATAATAGAATATCTTCAACAGAGATTGTGGGTAGCGCCACAGTCGAGAGTCCCCTCCAAGCACCGCCTCGCCGAAGCCGGTGAGGTGAGGTGTAAGGAACGGGGTGGCAGTACAGCCGGTAGGATTAAGGAGACCATGCATTTGCACCCGCGCACGCACACAGCTACGCGCATGCACACAGCTCCACACAGCGCTTGCCCTATACCAACTACAAAGTCGCTACCTACCGCGGCGAAGAGTCCGTTGACTACTCGTAGATTATTTAATAAACAACAATCCGAAATTATTAAAATGTATATAGTCCTACTCAGGATATAATCATTACGCCTCAAATTGAATCTCAGAGGGACAGCGATGGTTTTACAACTGTGACCAGAAAGAAATATAAATATAAAAACACGCGAGGCACACTGACGAGCACAAATAAATTGCAGGCGGCGGAATCTTTCGCCTATATTGACCTGTCTCGTACAAAGAAACATAAATGAAGAGGACATAAAAGAGCACATAAAAGAAATGCGCGAGGAATGTTATAACATTGAACTGCTCAAACAAAGCAAAATTACGAGTTTTAATTCATTCAAGATAACGGTACCTTTATCAAAATTGAGTACATTTTTAGATAAAGAATTCTGGCCCGAGGGTCTAGTATTTCGTCGCTATAGACAACCGCGTCCCATTGAGGGCAAGAACGAGGCCTATAACAACTAATTATGGATGTACACCATCAAGATATAACCATGGTTTCTTTTAATTGCAAATCGATTAAAAGATCCGTTGAACATGTGAGACACTTATGTAGAAATGAAGATATCGGTGTGATAGCGATCCAAGAACATTGGTTGCTTCCATTTGATTTGGGTTTCGTTAACGAAATAGATGAGGAATTTGCGTGCTGCGCGAAGTCATCGGTTGATTTATCCACGGGTTTCCTTCGAGGTCGTCCTTACGGCGGCGTGGCATTAATGTGGAGGAACAGATTGTTTACGAGCGTTAGCATGGTCCAGTGTGACAGTGACCGAGAAGTGGCTATGCGTTTAGTGATAGGTGATAAGAGCGTACTTGTATTTAGTATCTACATGCCTACAAATAGTGAGGATAACCTACCAGAATATACTGAATGTCTTGCGCAAATAAGTGCCATTATTGAGAGTTCAGATATTGAATGTGTAATAATGTTAGGTGACTTTAACGCGCATCCTGGTACCCTTTTTGGAAAAGAGCTGGCGGATTACTGTAGCGAACAATCCTTGCAGTGTTTAGGTCAACTGAGGCTTGCATCTGATACCTATACCTATGTGAGTGAAGCGCACGGCACATGTAGGTGGCTAGATCATTGTGTTACGACAGCTGCCGCAGCTAAACTTGTCACTGATATATATGTACAATATGACGCGCTCTGGTCCGATCATTTTCCGCTTATGATTAAATGTAATTTTAACCTTGTAAGGTCTAAATATGCTTTATTCAATACCGAGTTGGAAAACAGATATAGGTGGGGCGTGCGTGATCGAGCACCAATTGACTTATATTGTAAGCTATGTACAGAAAATGTATACAACTTATTATGCAATACTAATTGCTATAATTTAGATTGTACTCGTATAGAGAAGGATCATTCTGTAAACTGTACAAATGTAGAACATGTAAGAAAATCTGTAAAGGTGAGAGTGCGGGTGGCACGGTGACTCATCACGTAACTGTAACACCCAACGATATCGAGAAAATACTAAAGAACATGAAACGTGGTAAGTCTCCGGGTCATGACGAGCTAAGTGTGGAGCATTTATTACATGCAGGCCAGCATATATGTGAAGTTCTTGCCAAGCTTTTTAATCTCTGTCTGAGGCACTCTTACTTGCCTCGTGATATAATACGTACTATTGTTGTGCCCATTACTAAAAACAAAACCGGGGATGTATCGAGCATGACTAATTATAGTCCAATTTCGCTTGCCACCATAGTGGCCAAGGTACTCGAACGTGTCATACACAAGAACTTGATACCTTCATTATCGATTGACGACGGACATTTCGGTTTTCGCCCCCAAATTTCAACTGACATGGCGATTTTTTCGTTGAAACAAGTAGTAGATTACTATAACAGTGGTCAGACCAGTGTATTTGCGTGCTTCTTAGATTTAAGCCGGGCTTTCGATACACTAAATCATGAGCTATTATGGCATATGTTGCAGGACACCAGTCTTCCGGATGATGTTGTTGGCTTGCTTAGGCATTGGTACCGCAATCAAGTCAATAACATTAGATGGGGACAGGAGTTATCTGACAGTTTTAGGCTGTCCTGTGGGGTGAGACAGGGGGGGCTTACCTCTCCAGATCTATTTAACACCGATATGAATGATTTGATTGTGGAGCTGAGTAGCACACCGGTTGGGCTCAGATTAGATAACAGGTATGTTAATAATCTGAGCTATGCCGATGATATGGTGCTGCTCAGCCCCTCAATTAAAGGTTTGAAAAGGCTAATTTCTATTTGCGAAAAATATGCCAAGGACCATAGCCTTATATATAATGTTAAAAAAACGGAAATGATGGTATTTCGATCTGGAAAGGGACCCGGAAGTGTTCCCTGTGTCTATCTCAACGAGCAGCCTATTAAGGTAGTGGAAAGCTTTAAGTACCTTGGCCACGTCTTATCGTCGAGGAAAAAAGATAATAACGACATTGAACGACAGAGAAGAGCTTTGTGTGTAGTGGGCAACATGATAATTAGAAAGTTTTGTAAGTCCTCCTCCAACGTGAAGGTTACCTTATTTAAATCCTACTGTCAAACGTTTTACACCTGTCAATTCTGGACAAATTACACTAAGAAAGCACATGACGGCATTCGAGTGGGCTTTAACAACATCTTTAGGCAACTCATGGGGCTGGAACGCTACTGTAGTGCATCCGGTATGTTCTTTAATGCACGTGTGAACTCCTTCAATGCCATACAAAAAAACCGAATTGCTACTTTCCTGACCAGAGTTGAGAAGTGTAAAAATTCTATTATAAAGAGTCTCTCAGATAGAATATTTTTGACGCTGATGTATGGACGATGGCTACAAATTTAGCTATATAAAAAAAAAACTTGGAGTAATAAAAAAATACTTATTGTATATTTTATTATTATTATTTATATTTATTTTAATATTTAAGTATAAATTATGTGTATGTTTAATCGTGTGTCTGCAATAAAGAATTATTATTATTATAGACGAGACATATATTCACACTGCACATGAAGTCAGTAGGTGTTGGCAAGGTCCCGATGAACCTGGAGTTTCAAAAGCCATTTCCCTCGGTGAAAGATATATTATAGTTCATGCTGGCAGCAGAGATGGATTCATAAAAAAATGCTTACTTGCATATAAAACTAAAAGTATGTTAGCAGATTATCACCATGACATGAATCGGGAAAACTTTACAAAGTGGATAAAACAAAAACACTTGCCAAACCTCTCTAAACCATCTGTCATTGTGCTTGACAACGCATCTTATCACAGTACTCGCTTAAATAAGCCTCCAAACAGCAATGACCAGAAAGAGAGTTTAAAAATGTGGTTAGAAGGCAATGGAGTAGAATATCCAGATAACGCACTAAAATCTGAACTTTTAAGTTTAGTAAAAAGAAACAAAGGAGAACCAATATTTGAAATCGATCAAATACTTGAAGAACATGGCCATAACGTCGTCAGGTTAGCGCCATATCACTGCGACCTAAATGCAATTAAAATGATTTGGGGTTTAGTAAAAAGACAAGTAGCGTCAAAAAATGTGAATGTATCAGCAAAACAACTACTACCAATTATAAATGAATGTTTCGATAATATTACTGCAGAATATTGGCAAAAAGAATGTGATCATGTATTACATGTTGAACAAAAATATTGGGAACAAGACCATTTATTAGACGACATGCAAGAGTTTATTATAAATGTTACTGATTCGAGTACATCAAGTTCAGAAGACGATACTAATAATTTGTATCTCTCTGGTAGCTCCAAAGATGGATCAGTCATTTCTGGTATTGAATGTTTGGAATCAGACTTTGACTATGGTTCTGATTAGTGACTCAATAAATAAATATATATAAATTTACCCCCTTACTTATAAAAACATCGCTATGTAGTTGCTAAGTAATGGATAACTAAACAGTGTTTAAGTAATGCTTAAATATTTCTTACTTATAAACGCTACATAGCACCTGTTTAGCTAAGCAATGGATAATGAGGTCGAATGTATTTTAAACTGACAACATTGTACTAAGAAGTATTATGAATGACCTAAATGGCCAAATAGCATGTATCTAGTGCTAAATATCTTGAAATTAAAAAAGTAAATATAATACTTTTCTTTGTATAGTACCACCAACTTAACTGTGCAGTTTTCGAGGGTGCTACTGGTCAAGGAAATCAACTACGAACCAATGAGGATACAATACTACGTAAGAAGAGGCGGGACTTTAGAACATAAGATGGGTTTTGATGGTTGTTCGAAACGGGTACTAAGCTCTAGTACCAACATAACGCAAGAAAAAAATTCTGTATGTCAACTAAATTCGTAATTTTACAGTCTTGCCAACATTAGCTAACTGATAGTGATGTCCCACAGAAAAATAATCGATTAAATCAATATTAGATTACCAAATAGTGACATGCTGATGAAATCATCGATTTATATATAAACAGGTTTATTTTTTAAATAAAAGAAATATTTATAATAAGAGTTTTATTACAACCAAAACAAATTCAATCAAAACAAAGTAGTCTAAATCCATCGATGGAATCAGTACAAGGGCTATAGATAAGACGTACATTGAGCGCCATTTCGTCAAATAAAATTGCGCAATTTTTTTCTTCTTCTGTTAATTTATCGCCTTATTTTTAAGGTTTTCCATAACTGTTTTATCTATTCCAGTTTCTAATTTCATATTTTGTAGGACAGTCTGTAATGTGCATATACTCGGCATGGGTAATAATTGACTTAAATACCATAAGACTTCGGAGATTTTTGTAAATAGCTAATGCAACGCTTTTATTCAATTTTGTCCATCGCTTACCATGCGCTTTTCGGTTTTGATTTTTGATGGTAGAATCAATAAGACTGTTTACAATGGGGGATGATATGTTGTCCATCGTAATTAATTTATTTTTTAAGGTTTTATTTTCTGTCTTATATTTTTCGATACGCTTCAAAAGCCTGCGTATTCGAGGTGTAGTACCTTTTTTTGAATCTGAAAAAATATGTGTTCAAAATTAATTTGGTTGGGCAGGGGAGGAGGCTCGAGTGGTGAAACGGGGCATTGATGCATCATAAAGGGGCCTTTTAACCTTACTCACTGGGTTACAAGTCCCAGGCACCTTGACTTGGGCCTCTTCTTCTGTAACGTTATGGACCCGGCACCCACATGGTGAATCCATGGAATGCTAAGTAAATTTGTCTCATATAGATAAGTTTTTCACCATCTTTGAAACATGTGATCCGTAAAAGCACTACACATGGACAATGGGACATAATGCGTACCCAGGTAACACCATGGCAAATACTTTAATTACAGGTGCATCGATATTCGATATTTAGTATCGATTATGATGTCCACACTACGAATTTGGTTATAGGGCATGATTTAGGGAAAACTTATAAAAAAAGACAGGTTAAACTATGATAATTCGCTTTATATTATGAATATGTACATACCTTTCTTCGTTTAAAGGAAATTTCGCCATCAACATCCGCTTTTTGTTGTTAGTGCGGCCGGCTTTTAGGCCACATATTTCACATGTTTTATAGTACATTATAACATGTAAAGCTACTTTTACTTTTTGTAACACGTAAAAAACTTGGCTGTAAAATATGAATTTGGTCTAGAATAACGAGAAAAACACCGAAAAGCAATCACAAACAACAACAAACAAAAGTTGATATGTGACACCACATCACAGACCACAGACAGAGAAGAGCCATTTGACAGAAATTACCACAGATATATCACAAATTAGAAAGAGATGTATGTATGGATCGAAAGAGATAGAAAGAGTCGCCATGAAAGTTCGCACCCTTTTCATACAAACACTTTTCCCATAGAGAGTTTCGTCAGACTGTACGAACTGTCACAATTTGAAGGAATGTTGTAGTTCTTTTTTCTGCCACCTGAACAGATAAGTTGGTGGGTCTGTAACTAAATCAGCTGATCAGAAATATGGGCGCCATCTTGTTACTTAAAATATTACTTCCCAATCATCGAAAACATTGGAATTTTTTGATCAATTCTTTATATTAGGTTCATAATACATTAAGAAAAAAGAATATGACAAAAAAATCATAAAAAATATACCTTCATCCCTGTTTCAGCCTGTCCTATAAATATGACAATGGGGACATGTGATCAGAAATAATACAAGTTAACAATTATAAGAAAATCAGCTTTATTTGAAAATTATGTCTACAAACAGTCTTAAAAATAAAATATTTGAGCTTATTTTGTATGGTTAGGTATGAAATAATTACTGCAAAGTGTTTATTCACATTTAGCACAAAAGGTTAGAGGTATTTTCTTACCACCTTGTCCTTGGCAACGACTCTGTTGTCATATAGTGACCAACATTATCAAACCTGACAGGTTGTAGAAGAACTTCTGAAGAACCGGGTGTCGGTTTACTTGCCTTGCCTTTCGATTTATTTATCCAAGCACAACAAACCCGTCGTCTGAAATCTAGCAGAGGGATGGTCTCATCTTTATTTATCTGGTTGAAGATAATCCATGCATTCACAAGGGTTATGTCTAAAACACGGATGAATAAAGGCCATTATAATTTTTTACTTCTAAAGCGGATTGGATATTTAGAAATCAGCCAATCATGTTTATCCACTCCTCCCATACTTTTATTATATTTATGAATAAGCATAAGTTTACTTTGCGGCAAATGATGATACGAAGAGAAAATCAAAATTCCTATAAATAATTTTAACTTATTTATAGTTAGATTAAACTTCAAATCATTTTTATAATGTTTGGTGTAGGATACAGCTTCGTGCACAATATTTTCTAGAACCCCGTCACACAACAAGTTTTCGAATATTTCTAGCGCTGATTATCCTTCCAACTCCGTAATCATATTTTCCAAACATTGTTCAGCAGTATTAGATTCCGGCTGTATTTCAGAATATACTGGTTTATACTTACGCCAAGTGACTGTCTCTCTTGTCCGAGATGTGGTTTCAGTGATTGTGATTATGATTTTCCGCGAAGTTATTGATCGTGCACGAAAATTCCACTTGACCAGCTACATCAGACACTGGCAAAACTCCCATATTGTCATCAGGACCTTATTTCATGTCAGTCATTTCATCTACCTCATCCGGCGGCAATATGGCAACTTCAATGTAATTCAACTTCTCATCATTAGAATCTTTTTTATCTTGAAGATAGTCTGAGATTTCGGACACCTTCAAAGCTATTTTATACTTTTTTGCACTGGATCCTTGATCTATAAATAATAAAAAATTAAAAAAAATATATATAAATAACAATATTATACTTATAATCATGCAGACAGGTATATTGTTTACAATTAGATAAAAAACAAAAACATTTTTACTTACCTATAATTTCTCAAACTTTGAAACAGTTCACTTTTTTTACTTTAGGTCGATAAATAATCACAATCGTTTTGTGTGACGAGATGAAATGTGTTCGGCGTAGACTAATCGACTAATGTAAACACAAGCAAGACCCACAAAAAACAAACAATTGACCAATTTGAACCTGTACTTAGCGTGACAGGATCGAACATGCTTTCGCGGCAAATTGTACATACAAGTTCCCGGTGTCATATTTATAGGACGGCTTATTTTGAATGTATATCACAAGTTCACAAATTATATTTTGTTTTTGTTTTTATTTGTTTTATATTTGGTAGAGATCTAAGAAAAAGTCTTATGTTATTTGAAGTAGGTAACGTTTTTCTTTTACGGTATATACTATCGGAACTCAGTGCTCTCTTTCAGTCAACAAACATGATCAATTTTAAAAAATTACACTAAAATTACGTAAACATTTTTTACAGCGGAAAAAAATTATTATATTATAAAAATAGTGTTAAAATATAAATTTCATCAGAAATAATATAAATAAAAGGTTTAGTACATAAAAATAAATTTTGAAAATAGTGTCCTAAAAATATGACAGTGGGGAGGAATGGGTTAACCCATTCCTCCCAAGGGGTCCCTTACAAGGGTGGGACGGTGATTAAATTGACAGCTGATTTAAGCAGTACTTAGGTACTGGATAAAGTTATGTAGCGTTTATGAGTAAGGAATTTCGCTAATCAGCGGCTAAGTAATGCTTAAAATTTAAGTAGCGTTTATAAGTAAGACTGATAATCTTTTATTTACTAGCTGCGCCCCATGGTGTTACACGGGATAAAAAATAGTTTATATTGTGTTAACCCAGAGTAGACCCTGGGTTATTATTATTACCCATTATCTGAAATTATTTTTACAACTTTTTCAATAATAGCTTGTATTATTTAGACATAATTTTGTATCAATTTATTTGAACAAGTGTAGAAATATCAGGAATCATAGTCGCGCTATAATGACGTAACAGTGTTGTCAACAGAGCAAATACGTTAATAAAACACAGGTGCATCCTCAAATTTTATGACGGTTCTCTTTTCACACAGACTCCAGCCAATTTATTTCTGAAATGCTTATCCATAAAGGCGTTAAATCACTTAACTAATTTCTAGCCAACATACTATGGGCACATTCCATTTGACGCTAATTTCGTTATTTTCGATAAATTTGATCACATTCTCTATGGTTGTGATCACTGTGATCGTTTGTATAGTACCACCAACTTAACTATGCAGTTTTCGAGGGCGCTACTGGTCATGGAAATCAACTATAGACTGTCACAATTTGAGGGAAAGTTTTAGTTCTTTTTTCTGCCACCTGAACAGATAAGTTGGTGGGTCTGTAACTGTTCTCCCCTGTTCCATTTAGGATAAGAACGCACTAAATTTTGCCACTTCTGTCACTTTTGACATTAGATATAGCGTTTATGGCGAAAATAACGCCAAGACCCATTGTTGTTCCACTTGGGTCTTGGCATTATTTTCGCCATAAACGCTATGAAGCTACTGGAACAGTTTGAATTACCTACATCTTATGTCAAAAGTGACAGAAGTGGCCAATTTTAGTGGGGAGAACAGTTACAAACGATCACAGGGGTGCGTTCCCGCACGCCTTCGGCCAAGACAAATTTTGGTCTAAGCGCGGATATACGCCGTTCCAGCACTCCAATCGAGCTTAATTTGATCCTGGCAAGATTTGATCATACCCGTTCCGGGCGACCTGTCAGAGCTAATTTTGCCCTACTTGGCCAAATTTTTTCTACCTTTTGAATCGGCCAAATCTTGGCTAGCTGTCAAATGTGACAGATTGTACAAAAAATAATAAATTGTGTACAAGCTAAGCCAAGGATTAGTGATTTCTATGCTGTCTTTGCTTAATTACGTAATGGGGCTCATTCTAAAACATACAGAAAATATTTGATCACTTAAGAACAACGCTGTCAATTTCATATTGTGACATTAGCGCCAAAAGGTCGTTCCAGGTACCTTGGATCAAATCTAGCTCGACCAATATTTGGCCCGGCCTTACTGAAAGGCACCCCAGTGTTCACAACCAAAGACGCAGAGTGTGATCAAAATTATCGAAAATAACGTTCTTAGCGTCAAACGGAATATACCCATAAAAACTAGTGGCTTCAGTTTGATATTCTACCGGGCTCTGTCTTTCCTTCTTAGTTAGTCAGAGATATAGATCCGATGAAAAGTGGGTATTTAAACACAACCCTCTGGGTATTACAGGTGTGCAAAGATTTTATAAATCCAAGTTTGCCTACAAGCTTATCTCTCTACTTACGCTTTAGAATTACCGAAAAATACAATCGTTTCCGGACAACCCACAAGTCTAGCACCCATATACTACCATGCACCATTGTTTATCCGACTAAGAAAGCTGTGATTATGATAAAATCCGCCAAAATAAATTAATTGGAGAACATGATGGCATTAGTCAACACCAATTTACATTGCAAAATTACAAATATACGATAGGAAAAATTTTAGTCATGTGCGGGATTCGAACCCGCGTCCATCCGCCCCTTTAGCCGGGGCATGCTCTAACCAATTGAGCTAACATGACATGACGTCATAACTCAAATATATCCTATCGTTCATTAACCATCGTATTGGGATGGAGCGACATCTATAGTACCACTTACGTTGCACAGCAGGCGTTATTGCAAACCTAACAATATTAAAACCAATTTACATGTTGATTAATTTTAGGTTTAGTTATCTATGATTCCACATAAGGGTGCATACCATTTGAAGTTAGATTCGCTAAAAACGCTAAAAACGATCACACTCCCAAAAAGTTGTTCCACATGGGTCTTGGCGTTATTTTCGCCATAAACGCTATAAGGCTACTGGAACAGATTGAATTCCCTACATCTAATGTCAAAAGTGACAGAAGTGGCAAATTTTAGTGGCATTCTTAGTGTTCTTATCCTAAATGGAACAGGGGATGACAGTTACAAACGATCACAGTGATCACAACCACAGACGCAGAATGTGATCAAAATTATCGAAAATAACGTTCTTAGCGACTAATGGAACACGCCCTTATATGACTAAATTATGGTACAACCGTGGAAGTAATAAGTACTACGTACAACAGGAATGAGCTGTGTCGCAAAATTGAAGCCGAACGAGAGCTCAGTAACTGTACCTCTTATCCCTCTCTGGCGATGGTGACGATATTGAAATATGATTTAAGGACAATAATAATTATGAAACACACTTACAAACATGCCCTTTGCGGCACTATACATTTCCTGTTTTTGCTTGCTTTTCACACTCGCGTCATATGGGTAGGTACTTGCCTACTGGTCCTTGTGGGACACGACATGCAGCTGGACTGAGATTAAATTACGATAAGCTACCTATGGTGGTATATTTAATTTATTAGGTAAGAAAAATACAGTTAAGTTTACATTTAAGTTTAACAATAATTCTAAATCAGACATTGCTAAATAAAACAGTCTTGTGAAGTTTCTGCCGCAAACCCAACTTATTCCTTATATTATAATATTTATCCATATTTCCTTTTCGGATCTTTAGGAAATCTGAAATTGAAACAAAGTTATTTTAATAGAGAAAGGAATAAAAAATGCATAGGTATTTAAGTTGTTGGTTCTTTTACTAGGATTGGATAGTCATGCTCCGCCCAGCATGCACTGGAGGCATACCCAAGAGGAGCGGGACCGTGGTGATCCCTGATCGCGGTCGAGAGGTTCAACCTCTCCTTGCCGGCCATCATAGTAAAGATAGTCGACGACGAGAGGTCGTGGGAGGTGGTGGCCTCGTTTTGTGAGACAATGGTCTCACAGAGGGAGTCGGAGGAGCGGGAAAGGGAGAGAGTTCCTGTTTCTGTTCCGCTCCGCAGAGCGTGGACATGGAGGTGAGCGCTCGCACTCGGTCTACGCTCAGAGGACCTGGGGCGTCGGCCGTGGGGACAGCTGGCACCCCCCCATCAGGGTTAGGTCCTCATGAGGTGTGGATGCCCTGGTGGTCCTGGGCCTCCCACGAGGCAGCATTGGGGGGAGTTATTCTCAGAGGGTGGACTGACAGCGACGGAACACCATGAGGTTTTTAGTGGGTAATGGGGTCCCTATTGACCCTGAGCCCGACATAACCACCTGCTCCCCGGCGGGTGCCTATGCGTTAATGTACGTTCCTCAATTGGAAAGTCATACATGGTCACCGTAATTCTTAACTAACAAATTATGTTTAAAACTATTACCTGTGAAAAGATAAACCACAATCAAGATAATACTTGCTTCCGCAAGCCTTCACGACACGAATCCTCCGCATTTTAACTAAAATTCTTCAAAAATATCACGAAATCAAAAAACACTCCGCCATTCACGTCCGAGTCGGCAATTCAACATGAAATTGCCGACTCGGACGTGAATGGTTGTCAGGTCAGGTGTCCGTATTTCCTACAAGAGGAGATTCAAAAATTTTGTACAACTCTCATTATGGTATGACCTCCACATTCATAATTTTATTTGATAAATTAGAGAACTTATTCAGTTTATTATAGCCTCTTAAATGAAAGTTCATATATTTTACTACGTTTTTAATTAAATTTCGACGAAGTTCAGCTAAAAATAAATATTATTAGATTATTTCATTTAAACTATCGCCTTCATTTTGGCATGTCCCCAGTGTAAATAAAACTTTTAAGCTACATTTTTATCAATATTTTCTATAACTTTTTGGCATGTGTACGATTCAACGTACATTCGTAGCCAGCATAGTAATTTTATATACAGCACACGTTGCATTTATACTTCATTCAGTAAAATATTAGAAAGAGTGCTCAATCGAACGCCTCACTATACAACTATACACACGCGCACCGATTGAGATTTGCCTAAACTTTTAATGTAATTATCTACTTACTAACTATTAATTCAAAACAACGGTGAAAGCAGTGTTAGGACTCTAACTACCTCAAGTCTTCAAGTCCACCACCAGCACTCCGCAACTATTCAACTCTAACTCACATGTACAGAACTAACAAAAGTGTACAGCATGTTATGTTATTTTTCCAATATATAAACTTATATTGCTTTAAATTCTATTTATTTATATATAAATTAAATAAGTTTGTTGTCCCCGAAATTTGATAAATCTGGACAATTCCGGTTTGTTACCTCAATTTCTTGAAAAAGTGATTACATTAAATATACATTTTTTGTTTTTTAAACATGGCAACAACATTAGTCAATGATTGGCTATCTTAAAAGTTAAAAATCAATGTCATTTCGTCACCAGTGTGAGTGAGAACTGTTGGGGTGCGTTCCGAACCTTGGTTAGAGCGCACTCGGAGTGCAACTTTTCACTCTAACGTCGTTCACAACCTTCGAGTAGAGCGTTCGGTTGTCACAACTGGACCGTTCCAAACCTTTTGAGGTTGCAACTTTTTAACCATAAAACACGTGACATGAAATGACTGTGACGTTTATATCGTATTCTATCTGATGCGCTCACCCAAAAATCTCAAAAAATATAAATACTAATATAACTTCTCAAAATATTATAAAACTTTAATAAAAATGGAAAACGAATTTGTGATAGTGTTAAATAGCAACGGTAATTATTATTACGATAATGATGTAAATCTGTCAATGTCACAATTTGTTTGAGGTTATAAAACAACCGGTCGTTCCATACCTCAGGGTAAATTGCAAAACAACCAAACAACTAAACAACTACACTCTGAGCCTCGGAACGCACCCCTGCCGGTTAGACTGAGAAGAAATTTGTCGTCAGGTTTGCACGAATGCAATTAATTACCTAGTTACACAGTTATAAAGAAATGTTTATTATTATACAGGGCCATTTCTTATATTTACTGTAACTGAGTGAGAATCTGTGCTGCTATAATATTTTTTCCAATGTTCGATTAACTCACTATGTTATTTCAGTTTTGTTACTGCAGGTAAGGTAACATATAGTTGGACCGAAAAAGTAACAAAACCGACAGCATAAAGCTAAGTTCACAGGGCAGTTTTATTTTAATAAATAATTAAATATATGTATATATTTAATAACTATATTTAATAACTATAAAAATATATAATATTTTAACTTACAAGATATGTTTACATTTTGAAACTAGAGAATATAAGTATTTTATTTCAGTATATCAATAACACAGGATAAAAAAAACAGTCAAATTTTCATTAGTTGTACTAAAATTTTAAATCTCCTCACAAATAAAAGAAAACCTATACGCCAATTGCAAAAGTTTTGCGTTAATAAGGCTTTACATGTAGCAACAAATAATATTGCTTTAACATGTCGGTAATGAATTATTATTTATATTTAGAAACATTTTAGAAGTTAGTGTTTTTACTTCATTACATTACATCAGCCGCATATTTTTCTACAAACAACGAAAGGATTGAAATCAACTTAACTGTGGCAACTCTAAGTCACTGTTAGAACGGGACACAGGGTTCAGTGGTTGCCGTCTCACTTGGCTTCATTTTCATTTTTCACGCAACAAGACTCCTACGACCTTAGCATAAGGTTTTATATTCTTTATTTTAGCTGCAAGATGCACAGATAGAGCTCATTCCTGTTCTACGTAGAACTTATTACTTCCATGGGTACAACAGAATAGCAAATACATATGCAATTTTTTCCAAGTTTAGTAACCTTAATAATTTTAGACCGAATCGACTAAACTATGGCGCCAACAGAATAAGGAATGTTCATTTACATTTCCAAAACTAATTTTACTAAATTTAGTTAGTTTTTTGCTTTCAGAATTGCGACCATTATGTCCATGGCTAACATTGATGATAAATAAAAAAAAACAAGAGAGTAGAAACCAGCCCTAAAAGTGACGTAACTGACAGGATGCTCATTTTACTCGTCTAATCTGTGTTAAACGCAGAAGTGGAATGAGGAGAATAGAATGAGTGATGACGAAAAAAATCGAGTTCATTTTTGTAACGGTACTGCGTCTAAACGGGAGTGTCTGTGAGGAATTGGACAAAACAGACGAGAATGATAAGCCAGTGACGAGTGTACGATTATCATAAGGATAATGTAGATCGGGTGGACGTTTGTTTTGGTTATTGATGTGATTTCTTACCAAGAGAAGTTCGAAGTGTCGCTTGTGTCCTTTGTATGAACAGCGCGCGGAACTAGCTAACATTCGTGTGATAAGTGGTAGAGTGGATTGTCGCGATGGCGATGGCCGAGGCAGCAAGTGCCGTGAGCACGAACCCCAACGCGGAGATTATCCGCGCGCAGGTGTTCGAGGTGGGCCCGCGGTATACTAACCTTCAGTATATTGGTGAAGGCGCATATGGGATGGTTGTGTAAGTTCCTTACAAACTTTATGAAAGTCTCAATGTTTACTATTTGTGTAAAGTTTTATGAAGAATAAATATTCTGGAAGAAATTTGTATGTAATTCTTCTCAGTTTTCTTAGGACTACCAATTTTATGTTTCAAATGGATTGACTGTCGTAAATAATGTTGTTTCGTTTCCATATATACATGAAATCAAATGCTCAAACATTATTCTATTCCAAGTTCAAATTTAGTGAGGTGTGCTTACCTAATACATTACCAGTACATTATTTGATAAGAATACTTACAGCTACACAAGTTTATCTTATCAATTATTATTGAATCACCTCATTGAATTTATCAGTGCTAGTTTGGTTATGTTATGAGTAATAATTGCTGCATTTCTAAAATTGGTTAATGTTGTCATTCGACAATGTCAGCGTAGATTTGCACTGTAACATTATTTCTCATGAATGCCTAATAATTGATTTGATTCTTGTTTGTGTTGATCAAAGCATATTTACAACCATCACTTTTGTAGCCAATACTAACCGTAGCTATCTTACAATGATATGTAAAACATTCTATATATCACAGGAAGTGTAACATAACTTGGTGAAACAGCTGATTAATAGCAAATGAGAATAGGCAGGTAAACTATAGATTCAATTTGAACTAAGTATTTAACCAACCATAAGTATGTCTCTATTCACTAAACACTTCAAACTATATACAACATTACAGCTGTATTTTTAATGAAAGCATTTAGGCAACCTAATCGCCATTGCAGCACCACAGGCAGTTCAAATACTCCAGCCCTCTGCTAGTGGCTGTATTGCCCCATTGGATTGCAATGTTTATTTGTTTGAGCCTAATAAGTGCCAGCACTTGGGTCATGCATCACATCAACTAAACACTGATAAGCTTTGAAAAATAATTTGAACTATTCACCTTGCTGTGGCCCATTGCGTTTCAAATTATTGCAACACTATGTTTTCTTATTAACCTTTTTACCATGACCCTCTGTATATATAATATATAGTAAGGGCTATAAAATGTTAGTTAAGTAAATTCTATTTCTCATTATTGGAGTCTCCTTTACTTTGTTTTATAAATTTAAAACTGTAGTAAAGACAACCTCTTAAATGCCCTCCACTCTTAGCAAGACATAACTAAACTATAACTAGGGGTTTTGGAATATATATAAGTTATCTAATCTACCATACTGACTTATATTATTTTACTTTATCAGGTTTGCATTTTTTTATGATACACACCATATTTTCAATGTGGAACTTATCTTTGACCCTAAACATCCTTTTCACAGAACACATTTTGTGACATTGTTCGAGTTCTAAGCCATATCAATGTAAAATCAGCTAAAATCTCTTCATAGATTTTAGCTGATTCGTCATATTTCATTTACAAGCACTACAAGGTTTGGCCAGAACTGCCTTGCTTTCAGTGTGTGAACACTTCTTCAAATAGTCAAGTTCAATATTATTTAAGATCAATCGGGTGAACTGGGCGGTCAGTTCTCCATACAAATGTCGTAGGGTGATCACTCCCTTATTTGAGGATTTATTTCCAAAACAAGGCATGGTTTGTATCGTAACAAAATTTTAAAAAGATAATTAAGTTGAGAGTTACGAGCCTCGAAACATTTTCATATAAAGTTTTCAAAGCTTCATAACTTTCAACTTAATTAACTTTTTAAAATTTGTTACGATACAAACCTAGATTATGACGAGTTAAATCGATATTATGCTTAATTTTATATCTTAAATCTCAAATAAGGCAGTGATCACCCTACGGCGTTTGTATGGAGAACCGTACAGCCAGTTCAACCTTAAGATGCAGTTGTGATGTTTAATTTATGGCACATCTACCAAAAATAGCACCTTATGATCAAAATATGTTTGTATACAATTTTGCAATGTTAGTAATCTTCAAAAGAGTTTGTAGTGATGTAGCAGTCAAATATTTTCTTTGATTAGTGGCAATGCAATGTTATCTAAGCATTTTTCACATGTATGCATAGTTTTTTGTGCCACTGGAGTGTTTTTATTAAGCATGAATAATAGGGAATATGTATAGCATGTTGCACATATACATACTTTTTATGACTGTTTTGTTTAATATGATATATATTCTTCAGCTGAATTGTAAATGTTATATAGGGATTTCGCTGGTATACCCCTTGCTCCAACCTCTACAGCATATAAACTAACCACATAACCGTTTTTGGTTAATTCATTTGTTAGGCACAGTAAGTTCTATGAGTACTATGCGTTTTAGATTTTTTGAGTATAAAAATATGTCTGGTCTGGATGACGAAATACCAACATCCTCAGGAATTTTGTAATGTTTTTCATACGTGTCCATCAAAAGAGTCCAATCGGGAGCTGCGCCTAAGATGGAGTAAGGCTTGGATTTAGATTTTGTAGATGACCCTTCTTTTACAAAATCGACGTGTCGTTTATTCGTGGTCAGACCTTTTTTTGCTCTAGCTACCGAGAGACTCGCGGCTTCACGTATGATTTCGAGGACTCTATCATGGCGACGTGAATAATGACCCCTATCAAGGAGCACCTTGCATCCTACCAGCAAGTGCCTAGCTGTACCGTTCGCCTCCCGACAAATACCGCAAGACTTTTCGGTGGCTTTCCCCCATCTTACTAAGTTACTTTGGTCTGGGAGGGTCATCTGAAAGGCGTTTAGATAGAATTTTAATAAGGCAGGAGACCAGTCGTATATCAAGGTGCGCCACTTTAACGCCAGAGGGATACAAAATTCACCTATAGTTAGCCATTCGCTCTGCATTTCTAAGCTCATTGCATGCACTTTATAGCTATCATTTTCGTCTTGCTGTAGAAAAGATTTTACAACGTCTTTATCCTCCATTTTCTTTTCCGACCCAAAACCCGCTTTGCTGGTCTGTGCACCTATCATAAATTGTTTGTGGAATTGAAGCCTTGAGTCAAGGTCGGAGGCACTTTTGTCTTTTGGGAGAGATGCGACTATATCGTCTTGAGATTTTGATAAGACGTGCGTTTTGGTAACTCTGAGGTGTTTATAGAGCTCCGATGGTTTCTTTAATTTCATCCCAAAATTAGTTTGATCCCTAAATAGAGTAGATGGGTCTGCCGAAAGTGCTAGCCCCAACCAAGACTTCAATGTCCTTATGACGTTTACATCCAGCTTTGTTAAAAGTGATTTTGTAATGTCGTATACTAGAAAAGGCCAAGTCAGACGTGATGTTAAGTAGTTGTCGTATATCCAAGCTTTTTTAATGTTATTTATTGGTTGTTGGTCTACCATACTAAGATCTTTTAGAAAGCTATCGACAACTGCGTCTAGAGATGGTGTGCGACCTTTGTGATCAATCTTTCTACCAAGAAATTTAAATGGCACAGATTCAGCAATTGTGGAAACATATTCTCCTCCTATCAAGAGTCCCGGATCGTACGAGGTAAATTTGGTATTCCGTCTGCCCAGACACAGACAGTGGCATTTACTTGGTTTTGTTCTCAACCCTTCAGACCACGCACAGAACTCATCCACTTCTCGTAAAAGTTCCTGACATTGTTTTGGATTACGTGTCAGTATTGCAAGATCGTCAGCAAAAGCTAAGATGGACTCTGTGTATCTGTTATTGATCTTAAACCGATAGCCCCACTTTTTTTCATGACTAATTAACTTGTCAATTAAAATATTGATTACTACATTAAATGCTATTGGTGACAAGCAGCAACCTTGGAACAAACCCACATTGTATTGCAATGTTTTAGTAAGTCCCTTTTTTGAAGATATAACAAATTTTAATTGGGAGTAATATGATGCGATGATGTCGCTGACCAGAAGTGGAAAGTTATACCATTTCATTGCGAATAACAGCAATTTGTGCTGCACAGAACCAAACGCGTTCTCTAAGTCTATCCAGCACACCGTTATTTGTCTTTCATATGTTCTGGCATCTTTCAAACTTTCCGCTAGTAAAGTATTGTGTTCCAGGCATCCAGAAATTCCAGGCAAAAACCCTTTCTGGTGATTGGGCCTGAAATACCTATTATTAATCATAAATTGTGTCATTCTAGTTTGTAAAATTGAGAAAAATATTTTTGATATTGTGTTTGTAAGTGCAATCGGCCTAGTATCTTTTGGATGAGTTACTTCGTCTTTTTTTGGAATGAGGACAAAAATTGCTTTTCCGAATGCCACTGGTATTTGCTTGCTTGACCAGATCTTAATGAAGATATTTAAGAGATGTTTACGAACCGATGGAAACTTTTTATACACTATATATGGGATACCATCAGGACCTGGCGCTGATTTAGATGTTTTGTTTTTCAGCTGATTGGTTATTTCCTCCATAGTAGGTGAGATGATTTTAAACTCAACATGGGGATCATGTGGTCTTTGGTTTGTGGGATCCTCATATGAACTCTCAGGGTGGGGCACTTCGTATGTGCTTTTGAAGTGGTCGTAAATCTGTTCATTGGTCAAGAGAAGCTGTCCACCTTTTTCATTGAAAATGTTTTTTGAGTATTGAAAAGGGTTTTTATCAAAATTAACTTCATGTTTTGCTCTATTCAAGTTATCGCGATTTTCTGTTATTTGTAATGATATTCCTTGAATTAATTTAAGAATTGATCTTAATGCCCTAGACAGTTGATGACTTAGATGGTTATCGCCCATGGCCTTGGCATTCCTAAGTTGCTTTATTAACTCTCTTTTCTTTCTCCGCAAAAAAAAAAAAATAGCCGTAAAAAGTTAATTTGAACATAAGTACTTAGCTGACATGCTATATATTTGAGATTTTGTTTTTATTTTACAACATTTTATTTAATAAGGGTTTCTGTGTGACACTTGAATTTTGAGAAATAGTAGTTTATATATTTCTGGGTAATCTAAAAAGTGATAGTAGATAAAATCTATAAAAATATAATTTGTTTCACTTAGTGCCAACTTAGTACCAAATTATGGTATAACTAATACAAGGATAACTTTAATCTATGTAACCTACAAAAGTGCGAGTTGGACTCGCGCACTGAGGGTCCCTTACAAACCTGTAGGTATATAAGTACAAGTTATGGTATTTCTATTGATAAATGGAATCCATAACATTTTAAAATTATTTTTATTATATGATGTAAACAACTAAAAATGTATGCTTATCGCAATTTTTCCTTTATCTGTGCTATAAGACTGCTTCGTACCAAATTTCAAGATTCTGAGTTCACAGGAATTGTCTTGTATTTTGATCCCCGTGTGAGTGTCGAAAATATGCAGCATTAATGGCTGTATCTTTTGAATGTGTCGGCTTAGTTTTTTTTACAGCTCCAAGGGTACTTTCCCTTGGAGCTGTGAAAAAATCAAACTGATACAATCAGGTGATTCAACCTGAGTATCTGTTTTGAATTTCAGCTTGATATCTGTTGGAGGGTTAAAACCTTATTGCTAATCCTGGCCGACTCCAATTTATTGAAATGACTGACATTGTGTTCGGTTGCTTGGTTATAAAAATGTTTTTATGTCATGTCTTGTGCTTAATAAATTCTGCTTATATTTTACACCAAATACGTGTTTAAATATGATTTATAGAAGGTTATGGTTCAGCAAAAATAGTGCAACGTTATTGTAAATATGTCGGAAACGAAAAATCAAAGTTTTTCACATGAAAAATTACGCGGACGTGAAAATTACGTCGAGTGGAAATTTGTTATGAAAAATGCATTGATTCACGACAATTTATGGATCTGTATAAGCGGTTACGATAAGGATGACAAAACAACGTCCGAAGTGAAAGATCGACGTGACGAAATTGCAAAATCTAAAATTTGCTTGGGCGTTGAAAAGTCATGTTTTTCACATTTGATGTCAGCTGATACGGCGAAAGACGCCTGGAATGCACTAGAACGTGCATATGATGATAAAGGACTCGGTTCAAGAGTGAGAACTCTTCAGAACTTGTGCGCTGTCAAACTGGAGAACTATTCTAGCATGGAAGCTTACGTCAATGAAGTATTGTCATTAGCGCAGCAATTGGCGAATATGAACAAACCTGTTGATGACGAGTTTCTTGGTGCGTTGATGCTCAAAGGTTTACCGACAGAGTACGAGCCCATGATCATGGCACTAGAGCATTCGGGAGCTGTCATTACTGCTGATCTAGTCAAATCGAAACTGCTACAGGATCAACGTTGGACTACTCGTGGAGATTCGAGTGAGTGCTTGTATTCTAAAAGAAAAGGCGCTAGTACGAGTGACTCCTGGACGAGAAAAGCGCAGCAGCACAAGGATGAGTCAAAAGCGAAGGATAATTCTAGGTAGGAATGTTATTTCCTGGGGTTGTTATAAGCAATCGTGTATCGCACTTTCGTCTACCGAGGCGGAGTATATAGCTTTGTCTGAAGCTGCCAAAGAGGCGGTATACGTCCGTGCGGTTCTTGCTGAGTTGATAGGTCAATGTCACACTGTAACCCTGTATAGTGATAATCAGTCTGCGGCGAAGCTGGCTAGTAACCCAGTGTTCCATAAGCGAACAAAACATGTGGACATTAGATATCACTATATTCGTGAAGCTGTTGAGAATAGGGTGCTAGAACTGATGTACATGCCAACAGAGCAGATGACTGCTGATGTGCTCACGAAGGCACTGCCTAGCTGTAAGCACTTGTCGTTTGTACGAGATATGCTTGAAGTCCTCCAGGATTAAGAGGGCGTGTTGGAGGGTTAAAACCTTATTGCTAATCCTGGCCGACTCCAATTTATTGAAATGACTGACATTGTGTTCGGTTGCTTATTTATAAAAATGTTTTTATGTCATGTCTTGTGCTTAATAAATTCTGCTTATATTTTACACCAAATACGTGTTTAAATATGATTTATAGAAATATCTCCACGCGTTCCTTCGAAAAGGGCCTTGACAGGCAGACAGACGGACAACAAAGTGATCCCATAAGAGTTCTAATATTTCCTTTTGAGGTACAGAACCCTAAACTATGACATCAGTAAGTATAGATCCATAAACTAAAAACAAATACAGCCACAGTTGATAATACATACTATTTCTATGTCCACAGCTCCTGTATGTTGTAAGCTAGACTTCTGTCAGGTAACAGACCCAAAGCGCCATCTATGAAATAGCTTTCAGTAATCAACTCCATTAAAGAAGATAATATCTGAAGTTTAAGTTAACATACATCAGGGTGGCCCCATTAAGGTTTTTATATTGGCCATATCAGCAAAATAAAGACAAGTAATCTGTACATAATTATTATATCTAACAATGTTGGAAAAGCTTTGATGCATTGCAATCAAATACTAGTCTAACAAGCTGCTGATTTATACACGATATAATTAAAACTGTATCCAGTAATACATTTAAATGACTCGTTCAGAATCAAGTGTATAATTAGTTGGAAATACAGTGGTACTTATGTAGTTAGTAGAAATAGATATATATTGATTCAATTGTATAAGGAAAACTATGTGGACTTGATAAATAAGTAGAAATACCTAATATTAGGTAGGCACCAAACTAGTTAAATACTCTTTCATTTTAGACAATGGCTGGGTAAAACCCAAAAGCCATAATCTGGTATATGTCATGGTATATGTATTTAATCTACCTAGAACAATATTTTAGGTTGGCTTTAACATCTGAATCACTAGTTTGCATTGTAACCTTCCTACAAATATTCAAATTATTTTAGGAAATATTAATATTTGTTAGTTATAATAATAAGAACCAATTATAATTATTTCTTATGAATTAATAATAATTTATAAACAAAACAAAATGTATATAATATGTATAGTAGATTGTGAGATTTTCTCGTGTGTCTGTTTGTCGTTGGGTTTACTTCATAAAATAAATGACATTGATTCTCTTTAACAGAGTCTGGATCAGTGCTCGGTAAATGTCAATAGGCTCACCTAGTGTTACAAAGAGATGGATACAAAACTGGTGAAATGAGGGTAGGGTAATACCACCTGGTATTGACACTTCTGTTGACCCCTGCGGAGATTTACTTAAACAACTTAAAGGGTGATGATATGTTGGTTTCAATTTTGTAAAGAAAATGGGTTTTTCTTCCTGCCCGTGTCACACGCATAGGATAGCCACTTTGGCACATATGTCATGTTTTAGAAGCAAACCGTGGAAGTACTGCCACCATCTCTATTTCTGCTGCCTACCAGTAATGTTCGCATTACTGTGTTCTAGTTTGAAGGGTATAGGAGCCGGTGAAATTTCTTGAGACACAACAACTTTATGTCTCTGGGTGTGGGCGCATTGCAATTCGCCATTTGTGACGAACTGCATCTGTTATAGGCAGAGGTTATCGCTTAACACCAGGTTGGCTTTGTGCTTGGTCTGTTATGACAACATAAAAAACTAAAATTTTCCTTTTTTCTCCTCCAAAACTGATAGGCTTAAGAAATAGTATATTATCTTAAGTAAGGATCCTATATTTTTCTTATAAATATTAAAAATCTTCTAATTTGTCTGGTGGTCCTCTCAAAATCGCAGTAATTTTTGGTATCTTTTTAGGGTCATATTTATTTAGTAATAATTAGTTGCTGAAAAAAAGGAAATCACAAGAGCGTGTCTATAGCTGGTCTTAATTTTATGCAATATAAAATAATTTTATTAGCTCAGTTAGGAGGAGAAACCGAGGAATATCAAACGTCGATGTGTTTACATTACAAATATATATAGGAGAGGAAAAATTTGAGTCATGTGCGGGATTTTGTAATGTAATCCGCATAGCAGGCGTTATTGCAAACATAACAATATTAAAGTCGATGTGTTTTTTTTTTATATATGATGTTTTTTTTTTTTTTTGAAAGGCAACACTACAAATGATGATGTGGTCGGGATGTTGTTCAGTGTAACCTATAAATACTGACTCACAAGGACAGTTGTCAAAATACACCGCTCAGTGCTTGGCGACAGATTTTCTACTTGAGGGTGGTAGCTAGCCAGGCGGGTATTCGCAAAATGCCCTACCACCATGATATATCGACTGGCATCGACAATAACCAGGACTGACGGCTTAACGCGTCCTCCGAAGCACGGAAGCGCTCAGTAGTATTGCCACTTGCGGTCACCCATCCAAGTCATGACCGCGGCGGACGTTGCTTAAAATAGATGATCGGTTAAGAAAGGCTAGGCAAACTTCGCTACCAGCGCTTCAAAATGTGTGAAGCTGAATTATTTTTTTATACAGATGGCCTAATTTTGGCTCCTTTTTTATTCTTGATCTACCGGTTCCTTTGATGAGTTTTGCTGTCTTCGTAGTCCGATATGAACTCATTTATACTAGATGTTTCGTAGATAGCAGTAATTTACTTCTATTGTCCTTTTTCCTTATTTTTTGCACTGAATAGCGGTAGATGGTACGGGTAGGATTTTCCTTAAGTAAGTATTTGTTTTGTATATCCACTTAATTTCCTTAATTTATCAAGGGTCCCAAAGATGGATGAGCACAAACTAGCGCGATCGTATTAACAGAACAAAAAGAAAATAGGTCGCCGTAGTCTCAAGTCGTAGCAAGTATAGAGCGAGTAGTAGATATATATATATATATATTATAAACAGTTTATTTGCACGATACTCCTATAATTAGGTATACATGTATATACACCGTGTCCCAAAATTCAACGATAAGCCGGCATCGGTGCATAGACCTACTCATGACTCCTCGGAAAAAAAAAAAAAAAAAAAATATAACTGTTTTTTTTATTAATTACAGAGACTTTTATAAATTTCATCGATATTCGATACCCATTATGCTATTTTCAACTACCATGACCACAATTTTTGACATATTTTTGATATTTTTTATGCATTAGCAACCTAAGAAGGACGGCTATCTACCACAATCCTTTAAAATTACAGAAAGTCTGTAGTTACTTTACAAAAATCGGTAAAAAAAAAAAATTTTCTTATAATTTTCATAGATTTTAACATTCTATGCACTTTCTATAGTCTGGGTTAAAAAAAAAAGTATGGACACTACCATGGCAAGTTTTATTAAAAGTTGGCGCAACTTTATAAAAGTCTCTGTAATTAAAAAAAAAAAGAGTTATAATTTTTTTTTTATTTTTTCCCGAGTAGTCATGAGTAGGTTCATGCACCGATGCCGGCTTATCGTTGAATTTTGGGACACGGTGTATATAGGGTAAAACCCGGATAGGTGCCGCAGTGGGATAGGTGCCTGGTTTTCAAAATAGCTAACTTCCCAAAATCCCAACAGAGAATTAATAGGTTAAATAAGGAGCCTGGACACCACACACCTAAGTCCCCCGCAGTCCATCGTGCGGAACATACCTGTTTAGATCACACGTGCAATAATCTCCGCGGCAAACGCGAAGAGTGTGTAAAAATTTCAAACGCGAGTTTTTACTTTTGTATAACTTTATAAGTAGCAACAACTTCAGTTCTATTTCCATTATAATTATACACTGGTTCATTGACTACATAACAAAGTGACAATAATAGCTCATTTGTATTTAGTTTGTTTAAAAAATAAAAGGGCATCTATCCGTATTAAAAAGGATAGCCGCCCCAATTTTTGGCGGTATAGGTGCCCTTAAGGGCATGAATCCTCCATACTTTCATACAAATTGAAACGTGTTTTTGAAATAGTTTTCTGTTCTGTTATTTTTGATCAGCCGTTACAATACTGGAACTACCACTGCAAATACTCTTGGTGGCTTTAGAGACAGCGGAATTTATCCACTCAGTCAGATACCATATTTGTGATATCAAATATTGCACTGGGCAGACAAAATCCTGGCGCATCTTATGAGCTTATGAGATTAATGGATCTAAACGCCTTATATCAACACCCCAGCCTCAGACATCTTCTTCGTTGGATTGCGTACCAGAGCTGATCAATGGAATAGAAATTGAAAAACCTTGTGAACCTGTAGAAGTTGAACCATAAACGCCCCCGCTTCAGACTTCGTCTTCGATACATCGCCAACCAAATAAACAAACACCCCCATATCCGATACGAACTTCATTGGACAGAGTGTGTCAGTCGTCTTTTGATCGACTCTGAGATTTTAGCTGATATTAACGTGGTTGATATTGGTGATTATACACTGTTTTTAGATAGCACAGTAGAAAAAGAAACATCGTCTAAAATTCTTATTCAAGCATCACCGGTACCACAAATTCCTTTGACTATAGCTAAGAGGGTCAAGCAATCAGCAGATATTCTTAATTTAAGTGAAAACATTAAAGAAAAGAGGGAGAAGAAAAAAACACAAGAAAAATATAAATTAGACCATAGAAACAGGACTGAAACTACTAAACAAAAAAAAAAACTAGAGAAAATAAATAAAGGACCTAAAGATAAAGCACAAGATAAGAAAGTTAAGTAAGTTAAACCAATAAAAATACATTAATTTACTGAGGAAGAAGCTAACGGCGTAACTAACATTGGTTTTAAAGAAAAATTTAATTATTTATAAGTGACTAAAGGTCGCAGATCACGAAAATGACAAATAATTTACTATTATTGATATATTTAATATTATTATTATTTATTGTATTCTATGAGGCACCTATCCTCACCGACAGGCATCTATCCTCCTTAGCATTTTCACGGTAGGGCATCTATCCATATAGGGAGGATTCCTTTTTTTATAGGATAGATACCTATCCTATAAAAAAAGGTTCTGCAAAAACGCAATTTCCGCATAATCAGTAATTAGTTTGTTATGCAAGATAAAACGTTAAACAAGCTATTATCATAAGAATTTTTCAAAATCAATAAATAGTTATAAAATTATGAGGCCGTTTCAAAAAGTGGGGCATCTATCCTGGTTTTACCCTAATTGCCTGATAAACTGCCATTTAAGTAATAATTTCTTAGAACTACGCATTTTGTGATCTATAAATCTCTCAGGATTACAGTATCAAATGTCATGTATAGCTTTTAAATTTAAATATAAACTTACTGTCTACCTAAAGGCCGTGAGAGTGACTCACGTCGATGTAAGTTGGGTCCTGCTGTACAGTAGGCGCACAAATGGCTATTCATCATTTAATGTACATCACATTTGAAACACTCTTAGCCTAGCCTGCTTATTTGTTCTTTACCGGTAAAACTAACTCCGTTGCGGTCATGACTCGGATAGGTGACCGCTAGTGGCATTACTACAGAGCACTTCCAAGCTTCAGAGGGCACGTAGGATGGCAGTGGATTTAGCATGGAGGTAGGGCATTTTGTGAATGCCCTTCTGGATAGCTACTACCCTCAAGTAGAAAATCTGATGCCAAGTACCTAACGGTATGTCTAGGCAGCAGTCGAGAGCCAGTAAGCCAAGTGAGCCTGAACAACGTCTTCCACCACATGATCTCTTATCGTCAGGTGAGATAACAAAAATTAAATCCATACTTCCAAAAAAGACCGGTCTTGAAACCGGAGGTAAAAAATATCCCAAATGAACTCCACCTCCGATACGTAAGTTTAGAAAGATGCTTAGTTTATAATTTATTCTATATATTAGAAAATTGCGCTACATTTTACCGACATCGCAAAATAAACTGATAACGAAGTAGATACCTTAACATCTCCTTTTACCACGAAGTTCAGACTCTATCCGTAGTTAGCTCGAAAGCTATTAAAGAGATATCATATAATTATGTTTATAAGAGGCTATTAATTTTAATATTTATGTTTTCTTTTATCAAAGGCCCAGACATTTCTTTCGTGGATAACTTTACTAAAATTCTCTGAAATGTTGCGATCATTACGTACTTGCCTATCTATAAATATGCCTACGTTTTCAATGCGAAATTAGAATTATCCGGCTCTGAGAATATCCCTCTTGCGTAAAAACCTGTCTATTGAAATAGTAAAATATGATATCCAGTGATATTCAATACCTTCGTGAATCGAGCAGATGAGTGGCCAGTACGGAACCGCCCACAGAAGCGAATAAGGATATAAATGGAAATCGAAGTTTCCTCAGTGGATTGATATCTTCAAGTCGACCTAAAGTACATTTTCAAGAGTCAGCTAGATCATACATTCAATAAACAATGACTTTGTTATCATTATCACGATTGTCAGGCCATGGTCGTAGACTGATGCAAACGTGCCACAGTGAACTGATTAACTGAGCCTCTATTACCCATCAATTACTTGAGGTACGAGTCATCTTCTTTCTACCATTACCACTCATGTGCGGTCGGTACAATATGGTGTTTCTAATAACTCAAAGGACAATAACATTTTAGTAAATAATTTATAGGGATAACTCACGTGAATAAGTCAGATAGCTTCGATTATAGTTTCAACCACATCGGGTCACCACACCATCACAATCAGTGCTAGGCGAAAAGTCAATGTGGTTGAAACTATAGTCGGAGCCATGTTACTTCACGTGAGTTATCTCGTATTATTGACTAAAATGAGTGAAAACCACGTTAATTTTTATAATAGAACAATAACATATTCAAAACATGCTTTCGCTAACAAAACACACGACAGCACTAGAACATTTAAAATTGTAAAATAGCTTTCGTTTTAGTTTTATAGCTGGCCGCCTGTCTGACTCAATCATTGGAGACGTTTTCGATCCAGTAGTATGCCTGCCAAATATCGGATAATGTTCGATAAGATTGTAAGTGATCATGTGCTCCCAATGAGCTGCAACACCCCACTCATATCGACGAGAGTAGTGTCATGCCATCCTTAGGTGCATTTTTCGCATATAGTCTTGTTATACGACATCCATTAGAAGAATATGGAACAGTCCTTATGTTTTTTTACTACGAACTGTACGGCTGGTACAAGTATTAAAAAATAACTTGTCCTTAGAAACTAGAAAAAAACCTTTCAAAATGCCTGACATCGAGAATGTCTTTGAAAAAAAGTAAAAAATTCGAATAAAAGCGTCGACGGAAAGGAAACATGCCGCAACATCAAGTATCTTGCATATCTCAGCCCGAATTTGTAAAACATTTTCCGCGTTGAGCATCTATGCCTGCCTTGCGAGTATTCCCAGCGAGCCTTGTATAAGGTTCGCGCCCTCATAGTGTCTGGTGATTTATTCCGGTCACGTCTTCGTCCCGGCTAAGTCACCCCTGCTATTATAATCTTCTTCGTATAACGAATTCTATTGTTTGAGCTACGACATAACAAGTACGCAATATGGATAACAATATAGGTGTGATTCATAGTATGCCTTTTGGCAATCGTGGCCGGGTTTGCTGACTGTTCTTTTATTTCCAGGTCAAAGCGCTGAATGCTTACATTACAATTGAATATATAAAATATTTCCATTACTCGCTAGTTTAGACGACGCTATAGGATGCCTTAATAATCCTATCCGAATGACCAATTCAATTGTTTGAACTACGACGTAACAAATATGCAATCTGTTTTATTATAAAGGCGTGATTCATAAACGCCTCGCGGTGTGCCGAATTTGCTGACTGTACTTTAATATCCAGGTCAGAAAGCTGAATGCTTACAATATATCAAATATTTTCTTTATTCGCTAGTCTAGACGGCCGTATTGGATGTTCTAATCTTATGTCTGAACGAATGACTTGTTTGTGCGATATTTATCGACGAATCACGAATAAATATACATTCTTGTAACCGCAATACAAGTATGAAATGAAACGCTGCTGTTTTTCGGGTCATCACTTGGATAGAGCGTCTGCTCTCGCTAAGTCACCACCTTTAAAGACAATATTAAAAACTAACTTCGAAATACGTTTAATAATTCGAGCTACTCTCTCTCTATTTGACTCGAATTTGCAATTTCATAGAGCGACCTATTTGCTGCGGCTTCTCCTGTGACCGCAGGCTTTGATGGTGAAATAATAGCCTATTTGTAGAGTAACTGACAATCAATTACCCATATCTATCTACGATAGTATGGAATAATAGCCCATTTCATAGATGAATCGGTGTCGTCTATCAAGCAGTGTTGAAATATAGCCTGATGTGTACCTGGAACGGCAGTTTTGTATCACTCTGTATTGTACATCTTTGATGAATTTCGAAACAAAGATAATATTTTCAATGCCCAGCCGAGCCATGTTTTTGATAGGTCCGTAAATCTACAGTTGCAGAATTAATCCGGATTCTGTGGGTTCAGGTTTAATGAAATATCCTCGTACAAAGTTAAGTATGACTTGTGGGTTAGTAAGTATTATTATATACCTACATACTTGTATTTCAGACGATTATAAATACACTTCTAGGAATAAATATTGACCAATACGATATAAAAAATATTATGTAAAAAACAAATCGTGATATTTTTCAAAAAGCGAATTGAAAACCCTATAGCCATTTTGAATTAAATTCAGCGATCTCAATTTGACCCCGTCAAATGGGATATAACTGTAACATTCATCCCTTTTTATCGAAATAGACGGTACTGTACTCAGAAACTAGTTATTTGCGCCACAAGAAAGCTAAGCTTATATTTGCTGCGAGTGCAGATTGAATCCCGAGTGAGGGAAGGATAGGGAGGGACTCTTAAGCACGAGATGTAAAAGATTTTGATCTCGTGTTATTGATACAACTTTCCATCTCAGCTGTGAACATATAAGAAGGTAAATGAAGGCTTTTAGATACATATTTCTTTAATTAAGGAATTTTAATTCAGCTTTCTCAACTTGTTATTTCCTCTTGCGTTAAATTGCTGTTTTCGTCACTGAGCTCACTCATATTTTATAATTATTTTATACAAAATCGTTTGCACTCTCAGGAGAGTTCTGATACTTTTTCTCTCCGAATCTATTTCGATATTAAAGATAGGCAAAATTATACGTAAATTATGATATATTTGATAAACTTTAAAAGCGTTCATATTCATTTATTATACCTTATTTCAATATTAAAATACGTATTACGGAAACGATTTACAAATTATAGCGTTTCTTACATTTCTTGTAACGTTTTCAGGGTATTCGGATATTATTAAATCAAATCACTCTAACCCTCGCAGCAAAATCGCATTTCTACTTTACTGCTTCCAGCATCAAAACCTCCAAGTTTGACCTGCTGAAGTGAAATAGTTATTTGTTCAACATTTGAGCAAAGTTGGATTTTGGTCCGAGTACCTACTTGTCCCGTGCTGGAGTAAGTTTTCGTGCTGGAGAGATGAAAACGTATTTGTCCATTTAGCGGGCGCACATATTTAACAATAATTGTTTAGTATCAGTTAATGGTTAATTAATTTGTACAGTGTGAAACTACTATAGTGTTTAACTAGTAAAGTTTCAAAGAAGTAATTTTAGTATAAAATACCTGCTGTCTACGGACTTAATGTATAATTGGAGTGCCAAGGATTTATTTTGTACATGAACACGGACAACCATTTATTACCATCAAAGTCAAGTCAAAGACATAATCATTTATTCAGTTTAGAGGCGTCCACGACACTCTTATGAAGGTCAATTACATAATAATACTATTAAATCATTCTACTGCAGCGTTCAGCAAACATATATAGTGGAATAGAGCCACTGTTAGGAAAACGGGGCCTTTCCCTCCTGATCCTGAGCAGAGATGTGCAAGGAAAATGACCGGTGGGTTGATAGCTCTGGTGGAGACGCAGTCGGCAGCCTTAATCAGTAGCTATTTCAAATCTTTGGATCTTTCGCAGTAGGTCCATAATATAATGGGAATCGAACCTTTTTGATCCGTGATTCTTGACCCGTATACTCATTGGACCTTTAATAAATGTACTCTAAGCCGTCCAGTCTGCCCGCAATCAGGACGAGACTATATATCCTTGTATTGAGATGAGTATTCGCTTCTCTACAAATATATTTAATTGTACTTACTAAAACTGATTGTATGCAAGATAAAACTAATTTCATTTTCTTCATCTATAAAGTTTTATGTAGCTTATGAGATCAGAAACTTTTACAGTCAAAGTTATTATAGAGTTAATAAATAATTGTTGATTAATTTCTTTTGTACCTTATATTTAGAGTGGTGCAATTACTTTTCGTCATTGCGTAAAATTCTTGCTGAAGAGATTATAGCGCGTAATGAAAACGAATTCTGATCGTTGAGATTAAGCATTTTCCAAGTTAGTCATGGCAATGTAAAACTTTGCTCATTCGAGTACAGATCGATTAAAAATAAATGAAGATAAGGTCCGCTCTAATGTCACGACAATATAATTTGGCGAAAATTTTACACAAGCATAAGTATAATGCACATTTGCACTTGTGTGTATTTTTTCTTTTTAAATTTCCTTTCGATTTGTGAAGGTTGGCAATCAGGTCATAATTTTTATTTTAGACTGTTGTGAGGGTAAACAGTTCTGTGACATTCCCAAACCCAGTCCATTCGGTTGTGTTTTGTTGCCTATTTTCATCTGCGAACTGCTTTTTTTTTTATTGCTGTTATTTTGCCCAATATAAGTCACAGGAGTTCATATCAGTGGTCTTTTGTAATATTGCACTGCTTAATACCATTCACGCATTCTTTTCTAATTTGTCATTTTATCTTTTTCCTATTCAAGTATTAGTTTAGGTTAGGCCGAACAATATCTTTGACCACATCATCACTTACCATCACGTGAGATAGTGGTCAAGTACTAGCCTATCAGGTAGGTTTGAAGCAATTATGACCGAGCGGTCATAGCTATGGACTGCCATGCCGCAGGTACCTGGTTCGATCCCTACCGTCGGCTTGAGCTTCACCGATCTTTCATACTGGAAGGGCAACTAAAAAACAAAAGGTTTAACTACATTCACATAAAATGCACACTTCCATTGTATATGAAACGTTTTATTGAATGACAAAGATAGGAAGACAAGTATGCAGTAGACGCATACGCACATTACTGAGTCTCAATCAGGAGATGTCGCATGATTTGACATAGACATGTTTGAAGTACCGCTGCTCCTGTTTTTTTTATAGTTCAATGGTCATACAACTACTTTATACAAGTATACCCACTTAATATATTTTAGATTTATTACATTTAATGGCAATAGATCTCCCCTCATGGTTTTTCTATCGGACAATTTAGTAGAGTCGTGAGAAAAACCGCGGAATTTTCATTTTTAATACTTATTTCAATCAAAAATTTAACGAGCAGAGCAAAAAAATCATTCTTATTTTATCTACCTGAGTGAGACTCAGGACTTGTTAACCAATCCAATAAACCAAACAAACATTAAAGTATTGCAACTTCTATAGTTTAAGTATTTTTTATCATTAATTCATAGAAATTTTGTTCTCTTCTTCTAAATAGATATTTAACTCTCTTCAGTCTCATACAAAGTCTCATAAAAAGTGATAAAGTATTTGATAAGTCTAGTCATGGTGCATTCGTATACTACTATTATTTCCTGTGTGACTGTGACGGATCCAGTTGAGCTGTTTAATTCTTTAGAGGCGACTGGGACATTTAAGCTATAAGGGGAATATTTTGTTTGATTAGTTTGCCAAAAATAATAATAAATACGCATGACTCCTTCTACACAAAATTTTATTCATTGCAAAATAAATGAATTATCCCTGTAGCCTTTTAATACTCGTAACGCAGCCCCTGTGGCGCCAAGGTTATCTCTATATTTTCTTACGCTGAATATTTTATAATTCTTACATCAAGACTGGCTTCGCTATGAAAATATAATTCGCGCGCTGGTAAACCTTGTGTATTTTATTAAATTGAAAATGTGTTTAGTGTCTGGGATAAACGATTTTGCGCTTGGATTTTATTAAAGTATTTTTTGTTTTGCCCCCGCGGGTTGGGCGCGTATGGGGCGTTTATATTTCGTGTGTGGTTTCCTGCGGTTACGAAGCCATACCAAGTGAAGCACGAGACAGCTTTTTAACAAATTTATACACAAAGCTTTTTGGATTGAATCATTGTATTTTTTATAGCTACCCTATAGGCATTAAAGAGATAATTGGCTCTCAAGGATAGCTATCCTTGAGTTCTAACAGCTGTTAGAACACACCTTTACGGGCTCGACAGGGATTCATATAGGTAGATAGATACTAAATTCTTTATTTGCATACCTTAAAAATAACATTACAATAAAACATAACAAATAAACGTATACAAAGGCGGTCTTATTGCTTCAAGTGATTTCTTCTAGACAACCGATCTGAAAAATCTCGCAATAATTATCCAAGTTGGCAGTTAACTAGTTAAACTTTACTGACATTATAGTTATCTAAGTACTTACACTTTTATACCAATTTAAATAAACACATACAATAATACACATATATATAGGTACTTACTTACCAACATTAAATAATATCTAAATAAACGTTTATTCATACACTAAATAAATAAATAAATACATACATACCTATTTACTTACATACCTTCACTGTATAAATACATAGTAGTTAATACTACTAAAAATATTACATATATATAAAAATAAAATGTTATACTATGGAAGGAAAAGATTAGCTAATAGTGAACAAATAAAATTCATGGACTCTATTTTTGAATATATATAATGACTGCGATTTTCGAATGGAGACTGGCAGACTATTCCAGAGTCGAACAGCCTGGACTGTGAATGAAGTATCATAGAGCGATGTACTATGCGGCGGTACTTTAAGCAAAAGATTTTCTGATGACCTCAATGTCAGGGCATGAAACGAATCAAGAAACACAAAGCGTTCCTTAAGGAACGCTATCTTAAGATCCAAAAGGTATCTTAAGATAGTGCGAGGAAAAGGGATTAAACAGTATATTAAAGAGTAGGGAAAGAATATGAGTATTCTGGCGAAGGCGAATGGGAAGCCACTTGAGCTTATGACGAAATATGGAAACGTGGTCTTATTTGCGTAAGCCAAACATGAACCTGATTGAGAAATTTTGGAGACTTAAGTCTGTTTAGCTGATCCTCCCTAAGATCTAGGTAACATACATCGGCATAATCTAAAATGGGAAGTAAAAGAGATTCAGCAAGGGCAACTTTGGTAGCAGTCAAAAGTAAATTTCGGAGCCGCTTTAAAGAACCCGCAGAAGCAAACATTTTGCGACTAACTGCTTCCAACTGCGGGCCCCATGACAAGGACTGGTCGATTATTAACCCAAGATTGTTTATTTGCTGTGAGGAACGCCGTCAAAAATTATCGAAGGCAGTGTGTCCCAGTCCAATTTAGACAACATTCGGGAGCTGCCTACGACAGTAACTTGTGTTTTTGTAATATAAAAATATATCTAGTGACAATTCCGCCTAATTTTCCTGCTAAGCCGACGTGACGTCACTAACGCCACGCAGCCAAACCGGAATAATTTTCGTCGCGTTTCGATTCTACACGAAGCATCATCAGGAGGTCTTGACTCTACGAGCGCACGATCGAGAAAGTGAAAGTGATTCTCGATCGTTCGCTCGTAGAGTCAAGATATATTTTTTAAGTGTTTTATTAAAATATTAATTTGATGTTTTCTTAAAATATAAAAAAAAAATGTTATTATTCAATGTTTATTGTTTATTTGAGTTGCAGAATTAAGCCTGTTATTAAATTTGTCATCATCATTAACATATGACCGAATCCGACTCGGGTAATAACCTTAATTTAAATAAATAACTAAAAAGCCTTACCCACATACAACAGGGTACAATATGTCTTGATTTATGCTTAATTAATTTATTAACTCGGGATACCGGTCTGACCAATTTTAAAGTTACATTATACTCCTACAACCCACTGTCAATTTACATGAGAGAATTGACTTGTCTGTCTACATCATCATACCACGTGACAGCTATGAATATGAATTCCGTATCAAAATTTTCCTTATTTGTTGGTCTCAAAGTCAAAAGACAACTATCATTTCCATCGGAAATAAGATACTTTTTATGAAACGTTGAGCAAAGCCGATTAATTTCAGTCAGCAAATAAAATGCCATGAGAAAGTAATTTGCGAAATATAAACTTCTGTCTGTTACCAAGCAGCTTACAAATAACACGTGTATGTAATGAAAAGTTATTTTCTATCTCAAGTAGGAAAGCGGAAATCTTCTATCTTTTAACCTTAGAACGATAGAGTTTTATGTATACATCTCTACTCTCTTAGGCTCTTTCAAAATTTTGAGGAGTAGAATACAAAATACTACAAGGAAATAGTCTATAACCGTAAGTCACCGTGTTCACGTTGGGTGCCATTTAATAATTCTATATAGCTATTCCAGTACCATACCTTGTCTGTAAAGTTTCTCAGTTGGAAACTTGCTATATATGCTAAATGCAAAACTACGTTCGTGAGAAAGCAGAGCAGAGGACTGGACACAGAATAAGCAAAGTGTAATGTGGTTCATCTCTCGCATTATTTCCACTACGATGTACACCCCCGCTGTGAACCACAGATAAGAAACAGTTGCTATGTCGATTGACCTTGAAGACCAAACACTTCGCCTGGTGTCAAGTGGACCATGAACTGCCGATTATACACTTGACTGGTTGGTGATTATCTCGTTAGATTCATCATACTAGCTGTTAATCAACATCTATTACACTGCCGGATCTTTGGTCTTAACGATTCTTACATAAAAAGACTTATTACGTCTATCATGTGGTTATTTATCGCCAAATCAACACTCCACAATTCCGTAGCTAACACCCTAATAAAGTAGATTTTTCAATTTTACTGTTTTGTGCTTTATACTTATATTATAAGCTATAATAAAATGGCTTATTCCAGAATTTCCCTTAGCAAATCCCATGCGAAGGGGATTTCTGGACTTATTCTCCAGAAATCCCCTGTGCGTCGTCTTTGAGTTTTGGAACGGGATAATTGGACTGTAAGTCCTAAAATACCCTTAACAATTTAACTGAACATAAAGACCAGCGGGCCCCTTTACTAATTATTTGCATTAAAATTAAATAAAAACAATTTATCAGTCTTCATGTTTTTTTATATTACTGAATCAAAACAAACAATTTTTACTAGCATATTTGCACTTTCATAAAATCGAAGTATTATTCGTTTAAATATTGTATCATCAATTTTTCGTATATGTATATATATATATACTCTATTATGTATAATTATAAACATCATATTGTATCATATTACAGATAATGTAAGCGTTCCACAATACGCCCACAGAAGCAAGTTTGCGAAGCTTATTTGCATGTAAATGTTAGTCATCATTTATTTAGTTTCTTTAGAAAGTCATGATTGACACACATTCTCGTAGAGCGGTGATAATTTTGAAACTTAACTTCATCATGAGTGATTCATTTACATGACTTTACTAATGGCTAATAATAATGGCTTGATTGTTCTAAAGCGTTATAGCGAGATCGTGGATATAGTTTTATTTTCTACGATTCTTTTATAGGCGCTATTTTTTATACGCTTTATTATTTGCGTTTGTCTATTTATATTATATAACTTATTGATTTGAAAGACATTAGCAGCTCTTAGCTGGCGTGATGAGGACAACTCATCAGCGAGCACAGTGCCCGCCAGACGCAGACACACCTTGCCCCGATGATGAGCATCTGATATGCTCGAAATCCGGGTCGACGTATTCGATCCCCAACGTGAGTGTTTTTGCCGGTTATTGTATAATATTTTAATATGCGTGAAACTCACGAGAATTTCATTTCAAAAATTGTTTCAAGTGATATGCATGGCTGGGGATTTAAAAATAATCAAAACTGTACTCTACAATAAAACACCATCGTGCGGGGATAAAATCTAGAAACGCGTAAAGATTATTTAATTAAATTACGCGTATTTAAATTGTCGTTCATAAAATGTGTTATTTTAATAATGTGTACGTCACGTTTGGTGCAAATATTATTGTTATAAATTCAAAATGACAACTATTTGCGCAACCTTGGCCCAACACGACTTACCTACAACACATTACTTTTCACGCATTATACCAACTTTAACTCGACACATTCAACCAAATCATCACTTGCTATCAGGTGTGATGGTTGCCAAAAGATAACCTATCACCAATTAAAATAATATAAGTAGAGATATTCCCCGTAGGGTACTCCCTCATGTCTTCCCGTGGGTATCGTAAGAGGTGAATAACGGTAAAATATCACAAGGTGGGCATCAAAGCCTTCGTAGAAAATCTTACACTGCTCTCCCCAAGGCGACACGTCGAAGCGGGCAAATTATAGCAAACCCCTCTTGGGATGGAGCAAGCAGTGTGCTGGATTATCCGGCGTATACAGAGAATATATAGTTGTATACAGATAGAGATAACTCTTAATTGTAAACCAATATAACATAAGCATTATAAACAATGTCATAAACTAAAGTCATGTTGTTAAATTGGCGGTCTTAAGAGGTCTTTTACATTATGCAGCCCTCTCACTCGCACTTTTAAAGATAATTTCAAATAGCATCAATATGGTTTATATTTTTTTAAATATGGTCACTCATTATTTCGCTGCATGCAACTATAGATGTTGTATGAAAGTAATGAAGTAAACACATTTTGTAGTAATAACATAACATAACATAACATATAAATTAATCACACATACAATAAACTTACTAAATATGTATGATAAATAAATCTATATATAATGAATACCAAACTAAATAAATCAATAATATATATAAATGTTGTATATATATATTTTATACTTAAAATAGAAATGCTATGTAAACACTATGTTTTCCGAATATTGCATGGTGGTAGGGCATTTTGCGAATGCCCGCCTGGCTAGCTACCACCCTCAAGTAGAAAATCTGTCGCCAAGCACCTAACGGTGTGTTCCGGCAGCTGTCCTTGAGAGCCAGTACTTCTAGGTTAGCCTGAACAACATCTTCGACCACATCATCACTTACCATCAGGTGAGATAGTGGTCAAAGGCTAATCTATCAGGCATAAAAAAAAAAAAAAAAAAATTATACATATATAACAGGTAGTGACTGTGCCCGCCTTATGGAATCTGGCAGTGCATTCCATAAGCGAACTGCTTGGTTGTGATTGATTTATCATAAAAGAGCTGCTATGCTGTGGCATCTGCAAGCAGAGATTTTCTGACGACCTGAGTGTAAACCCAGTCCCAGTACGTATTTCGGCAAGGACGTATAAGAAGCCACTTGAGTTTAGTATAGAATTCAGAGACATGATCATATTTGCGAAGACCGAATATGAATCGTATACAAAAGTTTTGCAGTCACTCAAGTTTATCTAGCTGGTTCCCTGCGACGTCAAAATAGCAGGCATAGGCGTATTCTAAAACAGGAAGCAAAAGAGATCGAGCGTAACTTAAGTAGCAGTAGGCAGATAATACAAAATACGTCTTTAAAGTGAACCGCCAGACAAAAATAACTTGCAGCTGACGGCTTCAATCTGAAGACCCCACTGAAGGCACTCATGCATAGTGATGCCCAAGTTCTTGACACTACTGACTAGCTGTAAGGGATAGTTACTCCATTAAATCTTGAAGCAATGATGGCCGAGCGGTAATAGTTATGGACTGCCGCGCCGCACTACCCTGGTTCGATCCCCACCGCCGGCTTGAGCTTCACCGCATGGTGGAAGGGCATTTTGCGATTGCCCGCCTGGCTAGCTACCACCCTTATGTAGAAAGTCTGTCGCCAAGCACCTAACGGAGTGTTCCGAAAGTAGTCCTTGAGAGCCAGTGAAATTACAGGCACAATGAGACTTAACAACTATGTCTCAATGTGACGGGCGCAGTGCAATTCGTGACTTGTGATGAAATGCATCTGTTATAGGCAGAGGTTAGTCCACTTAACATCAGGTGGGCAACGAGCTTGTTCGGTCACAATAAGATAAAAAAGAAAAAAAACTACCCCAGTATATTGTAACTTGACGCGCTTTATGATGGAAATATTTATCATCCAATCTACAAATTGTTTGAGATCGCTAACCCAAATCATAGTTCATTAGTTTAATCAGCGGTAGGTAGGTAGGTACGAGTATATCAGGGTCATCGGCGGCAACCAGTGTCGGGTTGCATCGCCGCAGGGCTGTCTCAGCCATGTCTCTGCAGTCCCAGACCCAGGACATGCTGACAACAAAGGCCAAGTGAAAGGCTAAACATTTAATAAGACCACGCAGATTCTACTATCAATTCTAATGCCTAAATATAAAATATTACAACTGATTTGTCATAATCTGGAAAAATTTTGTATCTAAGAATTATAAGAATAATTTATATTCAAAAGATTATTACAGTACAAACTAAATAACATTATAAGAATTTCACAGTAAAATTTGTAGGACTATCAACGGTTTCCAAACTAGGCAGAGCCTGTGTCTTTCGACTATTATTTTATTGCCTTGTTGTTCACACCAATATATTATCTATTCTTCTATACTAATATTATATAGAGGAAAGACTTGTATTTTTGTATGTAACGAATAAACTTAAAAACTACTGGACCGATTTGAAAAATTATTTCACCATTAGTATTAGAAAATATTCTATAGCCTATGTTCATCAGGGATAGTGTATCCTACACTATCCCTGATGAACATAGGCTATAGAATATTTTCAAACATAAGGATCCGTATAAAACATCTATATTGTAAACCTACATGTGAAAAAATATAACAAAAAAAAATTATATCACGTACGCTACGGAAATTGTTGACAGTAGAGCAAAGTGATGTACTACAATTTTATAGAGGACATCAATATATACAATAAAGTCGCCAATAACATTTGTCTAACTATTACAGTTATAATGTTGTCTTAGGTTTTCGCGATTATTACACATAGTAATTAAACAACTTTAAACGGTTTAAATCGCGTATATTTATCATTATTTTTGTCCCGACGTTTCAAACACTTTGCAGTGATCGTGGTCACGGGGTGACTAATTGGTATTATTTTTCACATGAGTTATTAAGAAAATGAAAATGAAACGTCGGGACAAAAATAATGATAAATATACGCGATTTAAACCGTTTAAAGTTGTTTAATTACTGTTTTACAGTTATGTTACAATAACGACTTTTTATGTGCTTCAATTTATAATTTTTGTTAAATATCCGTGCAAAGCCGGGCGGGCCGCTAGTCTAGTAATAATAAAGGATACGAAGTACTCAGTGCTTTTTTTCATAATACCTACATAGGTAGTTATATATAGTGACGGAAAAAACACCACGTAACCCAAAATCGATCCTGCGACCGAGCGCTCGGAGATCTAACGAACAGCTCCGAATCCTGACGGTACTTTGGCATGAAGCAAAACGCTTCAAAAGTGATTCAATTGAACGAAGTTTGGGCGTCTCCCTGTATCTAGGTGGAAATGTTTCCATGCATTGTCGAGAGGGATATCATCACTATTTGGTTCATTTATGAATATGGGATTTAAGAAATATCGGAATCAATCTATGAATCTGGTCCTGTTCTACAAAGTTTCTGACTAAATTAACATAAGTAAGTAAAATTTTGTTAGTATTAAGTAAGTCTATCTCGCAAAATTATACTTTACGGCTAGGCTTAATTTTCATCTTTTATTCATTGTCTGTGTGTATCTTTCAAATTTTAACAAAATGATAATAAAGCCCCATTTGGAATAAATATCATTTGTGCCTAAGGTCTTATGAAGTTGTATTTTCCGAACATTGACATAACATTTAAACGCCGACTAAACAGAAGACTGTTAAAGGTAAAGCTAACTTGAGAAAATACTTTGTCACGATATGTTTGACAGATAATATTTCTCTTTGTTGGTATTACGAAAAACGACACGAGTGTTGGAAAATCTGGAATATCTATTACAAACATATCAAGGAAAATGCCTTTGATTTCTTTTATCAAAACGATAACCAGAATTCTGAGAAAATTCGAAGTGTACCATAAAGGTGCCGCTTTACCTATCATTATCATATCGCACAGTCTATTGTGACTATTTGTGACAGTTGCAATTAGCGTAAATGGAATTAATTCCATCGTGTCCAAGGTTCGTTTACCGTGATGACGTCAGATGGCAGCCATTGGGGGACGCCTACTTTACAAAAACACAAATATACGATAGAAAAAATTTAAGTCATGTGCGCTTACTGTTCGTTATTGAAAGGACTTGCCGACGAACCCTGCCTTTTGTTCTCTGTGAAAATGTCGCATCGCTTTTTGACGCCTACAACTATCGTTTAATTAATGGTGCTCTAGTCGACGAGACTACGATACTGTATGATAACCGTGATTGTGTTGAATAACGAGGTCACAGTTACTATCGGTGTCGGTGTAATTGCTACGTGGCTCGAATATTTGGACGACGATGGCACGCGCCGTTTAACCGACAGTGCTTCGTGAGTCACGGTGTTGTTACACCATTTACGTCATCGGTTCGTCCGTCGCGGATCTTCGTTCGCAAATCGCCATAGTATTTTTTCCTGTTTGATATATAAGGATGTTGGGTACGTGATTTGCACGGTGACGGCTTGATGCATTGTTAACGCGTAATTAAAAATTGGATATCTGATGCCGTAGCTTTTTGGCGACAACACATCTTCGTCTCGTTCGTGTATCAAAAAAGCGGAATGGAAACATAGTCTGAAACAATCTTAAAGATGTGCACGGATATTTGATTAATATAAACAAAAACTAAAGGCTCAAAATGCTGTTAGTTTGTTTCCTTCACCAAATCTTGCAGGCTTTTATACAATATAAGGCCCGGTTTTTCAGTCTTCAGATAGTTAAAAAGCTTATTATTCATACGAATAACGGTACACTCTACCGATATAATGTAACAAATGTTGGTTGTTTTAATGAAAAGTTCATTTGTTTCAAAATTTAGTCGGTTAACATTTTATTACTCTAATTATTGAAATTTTTTAAAACCGTGGTGAAGTAATTAAAAATATATATATTTTAAATAGCAATTCGTCTTGAGTCGGGACGTAGGTATATTGTTATTCGAGAGTCTTGACCCTGTAACGTTAGAAAGGAACCAGCTGCTCCCCGACAAGGGTCTGATGCGGGTTCAACATACCCTCTAGGAGAAATCTGAAACGCCTTTACACCAGATAAGTGTAATATTTAATGCTTTAATCATCGTTAGTGTAATGGCATCGAGTAGCATAATACTTAGAGGACATTAATCATCTGCGTGACACGGACTTTTTCAGGATATTAAAGGTTTTGCAGTCTCAGCGAGCTAACTATTTAGGCTAAAGGATGTTAGGTTATGTTTTCATCTACCCGGTTTCCTATCTATTGCCACCCACGGCCCTACTACAGCAATTTATTACTGCCATTTGGGAGCGAGCGCTTCTATTTAGTCTTGATCTTTTGTTGAGCTTGTTCAATAAAGTAACAATGTGAACTATTCTTCTTTCGAACATATTTCTTATTATGTATCTTTATTACTATTTGACGGTTAGGTACATTTAGTAGACCCTGTTTTTCCAGCTGATAGGCTAGCCTGTGGCAACTATTACACTTGACAGTAAGTGTCGATGTGTTCGAAGATGTTATTTAGGATTACCTAGAATTATTGCTCTGATAAGTTTTAGAAAATACGATGAGCTCCCGGTCCCTATAATTCCAACGTCTCTGCACCAAACGCCTCTAATATGTAACCACTACAGAGGTAAGCATACTTGCGCCGCTTGAGTTGCTGGTTGCTGCACCTAAGAAGCCGCGGCGCCAGCTCTCACGTTGGTTTCAGAAAGATATGACGGCGCTAAAGTGCCTACGCATGTAGTGTTCAGGTCTTTGACAATCGTACCGCATTAGACCATTCGGTTGGAGAATAGCTGCAACGCTGCAACATAGGCGCTGGTAAATCATGTCGTTAAGGCTAGCGTGGCGGGAAATTCGACCAGCACTTTGAGAGCAGGAGAGGCCATGGTGACCGAGTTAATTAACTGCAGCACCTCACTGGCAGTGATGGTAAACACAAAACTTTGCCCCACAAGCGAAAGCTATTTAGCGAGACGAAAAACGGATTTAACGTTTTTATTCATACATTTAACGCCAAAATTGAATAAATTATTTTGTCTTCGAACCATAAATACCCGATAGAATCGGCACAGGTGTCTAAAGTACACTATTTTGAACAGATATGTTTTTATTTTTGGTCCCATATACCAGGGTAACCTATTGCCATCTACTTACTTTGCACATTTCCAGTGGACTGCTACTGAAAATGTTGTAATCAGAAAACCAATTAACTGTCCGGAAATCAAATCCAAAAGTTGGAGATGTCAAGGCGACGCTTTCGTCTCTCATAATTTGTTACAAACGTGTTTAATTAAGTGCAAAAATAAAAGCTGTGTGATCCATATTATTATCTAGGACACCTCGAATTTTCCTTCTCCCGGCGTTAAATGAACAAATACGTATACATTATGTCCCACACAAACAGACCGAGCAAATATTAATTGGCTGGGAATATGTTTTCCTCGAGTTAAATAGATTAGAGAATAATTTATTGTACCAAATAATATGTGTTTTACCACGTAACAAAAATAAACAAGTTCGGCTATAGCAATATAATCTCTCATTGAGAACGCCGTATGATCGTCTTTATGTTGAGTGTTTTTGCCTTATCTGTTATTAGATTAACCGAGTTTATTTGATAAAGCTGACGTCAGCAGGCATTACTTTTATGAACATACTCGTATAATTTCGGTATAGCGTGGTTGGCCAGCGAGCGGTAGAGGTGTGTCCCTTGAAAATCGCCTCCCCGTTATAGGCTCACCTGACCTAATACGGTATTTTTATTACGTCGTTAAGTGCTTTTAAATTAATATTTAACGGAAAGACCAAGGAAATGAAACGTTATTATTGTAACTCATACATATTTCGTGGAACACCGCTGCGGAAAGTTCAGACCCCTCCTCACTGAAAACTTTCTGGTGGTTCTCAAACAAGAGTTATTTAAAACGCAAGCTACAGAACCAAGGAACCGACACCTTCCTTTGATCAAATTACGAAGTAAACATGATTTTATCTTTTTATTTTAGAAACTTTGAGGAATGTTTGTTTTGGGAAAATTTTGAAGATAAAAGGAAAAGTTTTATGAATCAAGTCATGGAGCTGCGCTATGGTATAGTATGTATACATAGATTTACTAGCTTCCGCGCGTGGCTTCATCCGCGTGGGTAACAGTTATATCGATCTGCTTAGGGAAGTACTTGGTAAATCTGGACCTAAGTACCAGGATCAAAGAAATAAACATACTGTACTTTTATCAAATTAACAATTGCCAATTGCGAGTCGGACTCGCGCATCGAGGGTTCCGAATAAACATGTAGGTATATGTAAGTAAAAGTATGTAATTATTATTGGTAAATGAAATCTATAACATTTTAAAATTATTAAAAATGTTTTAATGATGTTTATAAAAATTTAAGCTTTTAGCATTTTTTTCATTATCTGTGCTATAAGACGTTACTACGTACCAAATTTCAAGATTCTGAGTTCATGCGAAGTACCCTGTAGGTTTTGATTCCCTTGCGAGTGTTTAAATTTGCGGCATTAACGGCTGTATTTTTTGATTGCGTTGGCTTAGAAGTTTTGATTTTTTCACAACACAAGTAGCCTGAGTATTTAAGCAGCCTGATGCCTCCACGCGAGAAAAAGGGTCTTGGCAGACCGATGGACAACAAAGTGATCCTATTAGGGTTCCCTTTTTTCCGTTTGAGGTACGGAACCCTAAAATCATACACAGTCACAAACATACTTTCGCATTTATAATATAAGTGTGCAATACTCGTGTATGCTACGTGATATATGTGTATATAAATTATGAATAGATTCGGATGATTCGTTTTTAGTTAAATAAGATGAATGCAAAGCCTAATGCTGTGATGTATGTCCGGTGTGGTCTCTAAAACGTTTTTCAATAACGTATATATATATAGTATATGTATATATATATATATATACGTTCGTTGTGAGAAATATAGATGCTTTCAATATTTTTTTTAATTATGTTGTTTAGTTTCGATTAACAAAGACCTCGCTCTACTCTGTATTTAAAATATGTTGCTTTTAATTTAAAAGTATATATATATATATATGGCTTCTAAAATTTAATAAAATTATAAGGTACATCTGCCAGCGAGGCTGTTTCACAAGTACAGTTGTCTAAAATTTTTATTTTATATTTTTTGTATGTCTTTGTGACGGAACAAGCTCGAGGCCCACCTGATGTTAAGTGGATTAATGAATAGATTCAGGCGTTACTTTGCGGAAATACATATTTAATAATAAAAAATATCTTTAAAATATTTTAAGAAAACATTAAATTAATATTGTATTAAAACACTTAAAAAATATATCTAGTGACAATTCCGCCAAATTTTCCTCCAACGCATCCAAACCGGAAGAAGTTCTTCCGGTTTGGATGCGTGGAGTTCGTGACGTCACGTCGGCTTAACAGGAAAATTAGGCGGACTTGTCACTAGATATATTTATAGCATCTGTAATAGCTATGGACTGCCGAACCGCAGGTCCCTGGTTCGATCCCCACCGCCGGCTTGAGCTTCATCGCATGGTGGAAGGGCATTTTGCGATTGCCTGACTGGCTAGCTACACTCAAGTAGAATCTGTCGCCAAGCACCTAACGGTAACGGTAAGCCGGCAGCAGTCCTTGAGCGCCAATGAAATTTCAGAGGCACATGAGACTTAAAAACTATGTCTCAAAGTGACGGACGCAGTGCAATTCGTCACTTGTAATGAAATGCAACTGTTCTAGGCAGATGGTAGTCCGCTTAACTGATGTTGAACCCACCTGATGGTGGGGCCTCGAGCTTGTTCCATCACAATAACATAAAAAAAAGTTTCTTTTTTTGAGAGTATGTCGGTGAATTCTCGTTCAGTACTATATTGTTATTTCAGTTCTTACTTTTATAAACTAGTCTTGCTTATTCAACCAAGAATTCAAATGGAGAAACTAGAATTTGGATTTCCTAACTTTAGCAATCGTAAGTTAGCATTGCCAGTTCAGTTTGGATTACTTTTGTTTTTCTCTGGTTCTTTTAAAAGAAATTGTACCTACCAAAGTAGATAAGAAGAAAAACTGTATTTACTTTATAAATGAAATTACATTTCTCATATTGAGATATTTATAGATGGTTTTTTGGTTTCTGAAAGAATTGAAAGAATCTTCTCAATATCGTTTATTTAACGTTATTGTGATAGAACAAGCACAAAATCCACCTAATGTTAAGCGGACTGACCTCAGATCCATTTCGTTTCAAATGACGAATTGCACTGCGCCCGTCATCCTGAGACATACACTTGTTAATTCTCATAAGCCTGTAATTTTTACTGGCTCTCAAGGACTCCTGCCCGAAAGCAGTGTTAGGTGCTAGGCGACAGATTTTCTACTTGAGGGTATGTAGCTAGCCAGGCGAGCATTCGCAAAAGGCAGTTCCGCCATGCTGTGAAGCTCAAGCCGGCGGCAGTGGGGATTGAACCGTGGACCTCCGACATAGCAGTCCATAGCTATTACCGCTCGGCCATCATTGCTTCAAAATAAAATAGTACATTGTAATCATCTACTTTACCGTCTTATCGGCAAGGCACAGAAGTTTAAAATTGTTTTATATTACTTTGGAAACTTTCAAATCGTTTTATAAAGTTGTTTCTTTGTTGCTAATCGTGAAAGAGATTTAAGTTCCTTCAGTTGATTTCAGACGTCTGCTCTGTCAGATATAAAACTCATTAAATTTAATTGTGGATTAATTTGTAACGTTTCTGTTATATAAGCGCGTCCCAGTCCGTTGGCAAATTAGATTCTTCAAATCAGATGACATTATTCGTAGACCTACATTTTATGGTTAAGTAGTAGTAATTATGTTTTCCACTTTGTTACATTATAAATTTAAGCATAGAAAAAGGTATATTTCCAGATGGACTAAAAGCTACAATTATCAAACAACTGTTTAAACGAGGTAAAAAGGATATATTATCCAATTACAGACCAATTGCCTTAATTCCTGTCTTTGCAAAGGTGTTTGAGAAGGTATTTTATGGTGCTATATACAACTTTTTAGATACGAAAAATCTACAGATTGTAAACCACACTTCAAAGAACTCAAAATTATGACATTACCATGCATGTACCCATATGAAACCGCACTTTTTGTTAAAAATAACCTAGATTATACTTTGAATCGGTAAGAGATGTACACAACTTAAACATAAGAAATTCTCGGCTGTGCATCAGAATGTCCCATACGACGCTAATGCACAAAAGTGTATTTAGTATGGCTCCTAAAATTTATAATAAATTGCCAGAAGTCATAAAAGCGAGTAATATATCGAGTGTATATCGAAGTTTAAAAATAATTTAAAGACGTTACTCACTGACAAATGTTACTAGTAGTATAAATGAATTATTTAGTGATAGAACATTTAATATAAAATAATGACATTGTATTCTAATTATTAAAACTTTTTTGTACTGAAACTATTAATTTATTTGTTTTGATTGTACCGCTGACTTTGTTTTTTCAATCACATATTTCTTATTATTTGTATATTTTTTAAGATATTATATGTTATAACAAACCCTATATTGTGTTGTTAATATTTGCATGCCTTATATATATAGGTGAAAATGTACCTGGGACTTACCTTTTTAACCATGTTACAACTTTATAACCTGCATTCTGACAATAAATGAATTTGAATTGGTTTGTGCCTAATATGCTTAGATCTTTAAAACTACGCAACGGTGTTTGATGCGATTTTAAATAGATAGTGATTAAAGGAGAAGGTTTATACACTTCTGGACTCATCTATTGGCCCACCTTGTATTTTCAGTTTCGTTTGGTCCTAGCTAAAATTTTATATTAGGTCGAGCAAAAAGTTTTTATGCAGTTTTGAACCTGGCACATTTTACCGTCTTTTTCGATCGTATTGTTTTAAATTTGAATTCAGAATACCATACGACATGGAGCTACGCCTAACAAGTCGGATATGCGCCTTGTTAAAGGCAATTGATTTTTGAATAAAAAACATGTTTTATCAAATAAAGGTTTAATTTAATAACGCGTGTTGCCTCCATGGGCATCTACCACAGCTCTTATACGATTAGGCATAGAGTTTATCAACCGCTCTATGAAATTTTGAGGGATCATCTCCCATTCCTCTTCTATGGCAGTTTTCAACTCCTGCATCGTCTGGGCAACTGGCTGACGAGCCCTAACACGTCTTTTTAGCTCGTCCCACATGTGCTCAATAGGGTTCATGTCTGGGCTTCTGGCTGGCCAGTCCATAACTGTGATGTTCACATCCCGAAGATATTCCCTGACGATGCCGGCCGCATGGGCTCTTGCATTATCATGCATAAAAAGGAAATTTGGGCCCACATAGTCCGCGTATGGTATCACGTGAGGTTCTAAGCACTCACGAATGTACCTTTCAGCATTTAATGTTGGCAGCCGTGGTCCTGTAACAACCTCAAGTTGAGTTTTGCCGCTCGCGGATATACCGCCCCAGACAGTCCATGAGCCACCGCCATAAGCAACCCTCTCTTCAAAGCAGCATTGTGCGAAACGCTCTCCCTTACGTCGGTAGACCTTCTTCCTTCCATCATTGCCATGTAACACAATTTTAGACTCATCAGAAAAGAGTACACGGCTCCAATCTTGCTGTGTCCAATTTAAATGACTGCGTGCGAAATGAAGGCGCGCTGTTCGGTGGGCTCGCGTTAGTTTGGGCCCATTAGCTGGCTTGTGTGGTACCATATCGCGTTCTTTTAACCTTCTCCGAACAGTTCGAGCGCTCACAGATACTCCGTGGAAGTCGCGAAGTTGGTTTTGTATCTCAATGGAGGTAAGGTGACGATTTCTCAAGCTGGTCGTCACGATGAATCGATCCTGCCTTTCAGTTGTGACCCGAGATCGTGGCCTTCCTTGGCGACGAACAAAGCCGCCAGTCTCTAGGTACCTCCGATAAACATTTCGGACCGCAGATCGACTTAAATTAAGTTGAGCACTCACGTTTCTTTGGCTGTGTCCGGCCTGAATAAGTGCCACAGCTTGGGCGGCGACTTCAGGTGAAGTATCCATAGATTATTAATAGAACCTCACCTTAATGTTAAGAATAAGTAATGTTTGTTGCAAAACCAAAGATATCAATCACTTTTTCAAGAATTAAATCCAAGTAAACCAATAAAACCAAGTTTTCTTAGTATTCGATTGTTTGATATCAACAAACAGGCTCCAAATTGTCTTTTGTTTCTTTAAATTCTGTGTTCGAAATTCAAAAAAAGACTATTGAATGAAATTGTGAATGTGCCAGGTTCAAAACTGCATAAAAACTTTTTGCTCGACCTAATATAAAATTTTAGCTAGGACCAAACGAAACTGAAAATATAAGGTGGGCCAATAGATGAGTCCAGAAGTGTATATAAAATACATTTTAATACGTATGCATAATAAAGTAGAGAAATACTGATAATTTTAGAGGTTTCTAATGTGATGTCGTAAATAAACCTATTTTTTTATGCTAACATTGCAAACGCTAGCTGAACCCTACGAGATGGATCAAAATAATCTACTACAGTATTTTACACCTTAAAAAGGTCTGCAAAAAAGTCCGCGTTGGTATATAATATAATATAGTCTATCTCTTAGGGATAACCCACAATAACCATTTTTGTACATTACTTTTTACGAGAAATAATGGCTTACTTTCGAAGCAATTTTAGGTAACACAGCATTAATCTTTATCCAAGTAAGTACCTTTAATTCATTGTGCATTTAATATAGATCAATATGGCCCTTTACAGCATTAGAATTTACGTTGCTCGTCGAGTGTTTTTCACATGGACAATTATATGTTACTCTTTCAAGAGTAAAAATGTTTGTAGTGTCTAATGATATTAAAGCTGTGAAAGTTGTATATGAAGACATTTTGTAGTATGTTAAGTATCAGAATTGTACTCGTGCGAAGTCGGGGCGGGTCGCTAGTAAAATATAAATAAGATAATAATGACGTTTTAGTCATTCACACTGGACTCTCTAATATTCGTCTCGCATGTTCTCTTGCACTTATTCATCTGACACGCTATATTACTCGCAAAAAAGCAACAATGTGGTAGCGCGGCAAGTATAGTACCACCAACTTAACTGTGCAGTTTTCGAGGGCGCTACTGGTCAAGGAAATCAACTACAAACTGTCACAATTTGAAGGAATGTTGTAGTTCTTTTTTTTGCCGCCTGAACAGATAAGTTGGTGGGACTATAAGATGCCGAGCAGTGTGCGCGCGCGCTCATTCACTGCTGAGATATAATGTACCAACCTCACGTGGAAGGGGTGTGGGTAGGAAGCTGGTTAAAATGTTTAAGGTGTTGATTGTGTGTTACGTGTATGAATACTGGTAAGTTATGGGTTTTGATATATTATCTTAGAAAATTTTACCCGTATGCTCAGAATAAAGAAGTTAATTAGTTTTCCACCCTCAAGTAGAAAATCTGTCCCCAAGCACCTAACGGTGTGTTCCGGCAACAGTCCTTGAGATCCAGTGAAATTACAGGCACATGAGACTTAACAACTATGTATCAAAGTGACGGGCGCAGTGCAATACGTGACTTGTGATGAAATGCATCTGTTATAGGCAGGGGTTAGTCCGCTTAACATCAAGTGGGCTTCGATATTGTTCCGTCACAATAACATAAGTGAAGTCAAAAAAATCCTACTGCTCCCATTATACTGTCTCTTCCACGCTCCAAGGGATTGCCATACTGTTGACATATATATATGTACTTATTATTAGTATATATTTGTTATGTATGTATTTTTTGTACAAATATATACCTACTTGTTATAAAAACTAACGTGGTTTTCACTCATTTGAGTAAATAATACGGGATAACTCACGCACTACATAGCACTGGTTATTGCTCAGCGAGACGTCAACGCGGGCGTCCCGAGCTCTCCTTGAAAAAGACCACCGGATGTGGTTGAAACTATAGTCAGAGCTAACTGACTTATTCACCTGAGTTATCCCGTATTAAATATATACTTATAAACAATCATCACAGCATCAGAATTTGTGGCCAAATAAGTAATGAGGGATTTAAAGAAGTTTCCAAACCCAAATATTTAATCAGAAATTGAATTACAAATTATTATTCAGGGCTTTACGTAAAAAAGTAGGCTACTTTTTGAATACCTCTTTTTGGGATGATTAAAACACGCGGAAATTAAAAGTAAAATTAACTTATTAACGAACATTCTTTACGAACAGTCACTTTATTTTTTATCTTGATGCGTTTCATTCGTTGACAAGACGTCTAAACAAAACTTGGAATGAATCTAATGTAATTTTCAGTAGGAAACAAAGACTGTGAGATGCCAGATCCGCGAACTGAAAAACTCGCCCCGAACCTTTGTATAATACAATCAGCCCTCGGGTACGACTTTAATGAAATTGTATCCGCCTTCACATAATCTCTTCTTACTTTATCAAAAAGGATTCGTTTCAATCAAAATTAAGTAAGCTGTTCCGAATGTGCGAATGTTTAATGCTATTTACGGTGTGATACGTTATGATGAACCTTTAATTAATTACCTAGCTTAATGTAGAAACGTTTATCTATAAAAATAAAAACCGGCCAAGTGCGAGTTGGACTCCCACACCGAGGGTTTCGTACCAACATAGAATGTAACATAAAAACTTCTTTGAATCACTTTTTCCAAAAATTCTCCAATATGGTTTGTCTGTATGACTTAATAAAACAAAAAAGTATGCTTATATAAGATTAGAGAGTGACATCATCACGTGAGTGGAAAAGGGTAGGCCCTTTTCCACTCATGTGTCGATGGTACCTACAATATTTTTCTCTAATACAATAATTATGTATTTCCATAAGAATGTAAATACATAATTATAAAAAGGTATGGCTTTGGTTTTATGGCTGGCCGTCCCTCTTTGGGTATGCTCTCTTTGGAACGTGTGGACGCTAGTGGTGGCATGCTCTTTGCTGTTAATTTGACGCCTTATACCCCTTAGTTGCCTTTTGCGACATCAAGTAAATATAGAATAGTCCTTTGCCGGGAACTATAGGGCATTGCGGTAAGAGCGTGGAAACGTAAAATGTTTTCCTAAGCTGAATAAAAATCCTTCTTCTCCGTACAAACATTCAATGCATTGTAAACCTTGTAGCTGGTGCAGTGGTACTCGTATATTATTTTTGTTTGGCTATTTTGCAAGTAGCGTTTTCCATACAACCGTTGTTTCGTCATATTTTCACTACCAAGTATTCAAACTCGGTGAAATTGGGCATGCATGTATTTGAGCCCAATGTGTGTGTATATTCTGGTTTGCCAGTATATCGTTTTATTTTATTAATATAACGTGTAAAAGTTAAAATAAGAATTTTATACTAAAGATTTTTCCGAATAAAAAAAAATACATATACAGTTACCAGAAGCATATAAAAAGCTCAAGGACATTCGTGCAAAATTTCACTGAGTTCAAACTCATGGCATTTAAAATATGTCGAAACTACGTTTCTATGAAAAGCGCTACGTTCACATTAAACTTCTGAAGTAACTCTATTGGTTTTCTAAAATAATAAAAATGCCTTTCACTTGTAATCGTGAAATGGGCTGAAATATAGCGGCCGTTATACCGCGTTAAATCTTTCCTTTTGAAATATTACTTTAATTAGCGATTCAGTCTGGTTGTGACCTCGTTTTTGAAGCTCACGGTATCCGAATGGCCCTTCAGCTCAGTGTGCATGGGGAAATTGAAAATTGCGAGTCGAGGCGGAGCTATTTTCACTATAGGAGTCGGGAACGAGCCTCTTATTACCTCTGTAATGATTTTCATGATTATATGAGTTACCCCAAAACCAAAGTGTATAATAATCATGTTTTCAATACCGTTTTTCGGCTATATATTTCCTATTTTGTTTCCGTAAAAAAGTTGTTCATTTTGCTTTACATCGTTTTCTTTATTTCGTGTGTGGGATCTAAATTAACTTGTTATATGGGATTGACCAAAATACTATCAGTAAGGGTAGGTATGTATGTGTGTATAGTGAGTAACAAACACTTTAGAATAGAAGACGACGCGTGCAACTGTAACAAACAAAAAAAGATAAAAGATCTAAAAAGACAATATTAGGTACTTGAAGAATAGACTAGAAAATAAATATAGAAAAATCTTTCACACTAATTACTCTCTGTCTTAGATTTTATACCCGTATTAAATTTAAAAGTTAGTTAACAAATTAGTCTAGAACTAATTTGTTAAACAAAGTAGTCTAGAACTAATTTGTTAAGCACTCAAAACAACAATCTGAGTTTAGCGTAGTTTTAGTCGTAAACTAAATTAACTTTACGACTTGTCAACTACTTAGCTGATTCTAATGTTTGTTAGGGACAAGGGCATTAGCCCATATTTGTTTTGTTAGGCTCTAAACTTTCGTAAACTTTTAAAAACTATACGGATAGGTACATCCATATAGTTTTTAAAAGTAAAGTACTTAGTAAAGTAAGGAATAAGAAAATTTATTGTTCTGTAAAATTGTACATTGTGGAACTTTGCATAATATATGTATATTATTTTAGGTACTCTGTCTTTGGCGACAAATTTCTAGATTTAATCTGTTGCTTGCTTTATAGCTGTCATGTGCTTTGTTAGTCGAATAATATTCCTTACATTTCAGTTTTTTTGACGAACGAATAGTGCATTTGATTACATAGGTATCTATACTAATATTAGAAAGATGAAAGATTTGTAATCTTGTATATAACGAATAAACTTAAAATTCTGGACCGATTTTAAAACTTCTTATACTATTAGAATCCTACATTATCCCTAAAGAACAAGAAGGAATATTAAAACACAAAAATAAGTTAGGGATCCTATGAAAATTTCGATAATGAAAAGTTAGGGATCCGTATGAAAACTTCGATAGTGAAAAAAATACAAAAAAATCGTTATATCGCGTACGGTGCGGAAATGGTTGACAATAGAGCAAAGTGATATACTACAATTTTATAGAGGACATAAATATCTACAAAAAAGTACGGGATACCGCACATGCCTTACTCACACAACTATTTTTGTCACAATAACTATTTTTTTATGTGTTTACATTTTTTTTTATATTTGTTAAATAACCGTGCGAAGCTGGGGCGGGCCGCTAGTACAATATATAATACTTATCCTATAATTTTGTAATATAAAAACAAGTAATGATATTATAATATTTTGTATTAATAGTGTCGTGTGAAAGGTTGGTGTTATAGGGAAAAATAATTTTATAATTAGATGAATATACGCAATATTACCTCAATTATTTTTGGGAAAATAATCGATGAGTCTGCATGGCTTCCAACACTAAAAAGCAATAGGTAAGTAAAAAGCGGTTGAACCTGTCGCCATACTTATTACTTCAAACCCATAGAGCTCGATTTTATCTTCTTCAAACTGCAACAAATTAGATTATCCCCTATGATGTATGATTGTTTTCGCTTTTGAGTGGTACTGTAAGTATACTATATGTTGATAATTACTGGTCAATTAAGTGTGTAGCAATTATATATTGGCGAATACTTTTAAGTGTAACTGAGAAACTCATTGATCGAGGTTGATGAAAATTCCAGTGCCAGCATTTTGATCACGCGTCGCATCGACCAAGCGCTCTGATAAGTTTTGGAAAATGTTAATTAAAATTTTGATTTTAAATGCCATGCTTCCTTTTTCCTTTCTCTCAGTTTAACCTCAATTTTACCACTTCAGGTATGGATTTCGCAAAAACACTTTTAATTTAATTGCACGGGCTATATATCGAACGAAAAATCAAAATAACAATGAAAAGAAACTCCTGATTCTTCTCGATTATCTTACTTTATTTCACAACTATTACGACTTATATCGATATATTACTTTTCACAACCATATCTCTAACAGACTATACAATAATTCCTACACGTCCGAAGCCGACGAGTCGTCTACCCAGAATGCCTCGGCATCGCTCGGTACCACCCTTTCCCCAGTAACTCAGTGGTGGGGCGAGTACGGAATGGGAGGGGAGCACGATACCTGTGTTGCCACTTTATTAAAATCTGTGGGAGTTTTTAAATCATGACATTCGGCCATCCGGCATCGTGCTGCCCCCTGGCGCACGCACCTGCTTACATACTGTTTACAATTTTGCATTTTACACTATTACAACTTACACTATTATCAATTAAACTAGCTACATTTGATTATTTCATTTGAACTTGGTTATATAATGGATTGATAATCATATATCTCAGTAGTTTCAACGTAGCTACGTATAGGTATTAATTTTTAAAGTATACTTATCAATTTGTTAATTATTCATTGCAAAACTAATTAAATTTTACTGATGTTAGTTGAAGTTTTAAATCATGACATTCGGTGATTACAACTTTATATATATTTTGACTATAGGTATGCATATAATTCCTTATTAAATAACACTAAGAATACTTAACACTAAAACAATAGTTATTTTATTACCATTTGTGTATAATAATAGATTATGTAAGTAAGTTGATTGTTCAATATATACAATTTATAAGTAGTTCATTTACATTTCACTTATGGGGCTATACTTACTATACTTCTAAATTTAATAATACAATATAAAATGAACAATAGTCATATATAAAATGGGACCCGTGATGACTTATCATGGTTTAATGCGTCAACATAGCGCATGTTTAACTTTAACCCAGCTCCATATTAAATCTCTAAGTCGAGTTTGAATTTGTATACGGCACCTAGCTATTCTTGGAATAGGGTCCCGTGTGGTCAATGTGGTTCGGAGCGTAGTGGCTCTAACTTGCAAGAGTCGATGTCATGCCCGACTCTTGCATATCTTTATATATTACATGTAACCAAAGGCTTTGGGCATTTGAAGAACGAGTGTCCCCTATTATGACAGTTATAACAAAGAACGGAACTGTTAGGTGAATTTGAATATGATCCAGCACTATCAAGTGTATTTAATTTATAGGCGCATTCACGTATTTTGTTATATTTTTGTGAACAAATAAAGTAAAGTAGATCCTCAGGCTCTGGACAACAGCTACAGAGTAAACAATATATAGAAAACAACAAAAATAAATGTAAAGCAGTATGAACATAATTAATGACAAAATTGGTGACATAAAAATAAAAAAAGAGATTGAACGCAAAGAATATGATAATAAAATGTATACTTATCCTGTTGACAGTAACGAAATATTTAATTATTTTTATATAAATTTGACTAATCACAACTTTGTATTTAAAACAGACAAGATTAATGAAACTATGAAAACTAAAATATATGATACAATATTTTTACAACCAACTGACCCAATAGAAATATGGAAAATAATAACTAACCTAAATAACACAAATTCGGTAGGTATTGATGAATTAAGTACCAAAATGCTCAAGAAATGCGCTAACTACATAAGTGAACCTATGAGTTTCTTAGTGAATCTGTCACTTGAGGAAGGCACTTTTCCAGACGTTCTAAAAAATCCATAGTCAAACCTCTATTTAAGAAAAGTGATATTACAGATATGGACAACTACCGCCCAGTTACTTTGATACCAGTTATGTCAAAAATACTCGAAAAAGTAATATTAAACCGAATCTACGACTATGTAACAAGTCAAGATATATTAAAAGAAGAACAGTTTGGATTTCGTAGTAATAGTAGCACTTCAATGGCATGTTTTAATCTGGTTAAAATGATAGTAGATTGCATAAACGAAGGAAAACCTGTCACAGCTATCTTTCTCGACATGAATAAGGCGTTTTATTATGTAGACCATAATTTACTACTTTATAAGCTTGAAACCTAAACTAAATACATTTGGAGTCCCAGAAGGAAGTGTGCTGGGACCTTTTCTGTTTTTATTGTACATAATAACATATACCGTATATGAATGCAAATATATTGTACGTAATTGGCTCATGACTTTGGATTACGCTGAAGTAGAATCTATGCTGCAATTTTATTGATTTACATGACTCACAAAACACCTACTTATCACCTACATCATTTAATATAATATATCTATATAAATATTTGCATATCTATTTATAATAAAGTCTTTTTATAGACTCAAACATAAACTATCATAAATAAAATAAAACAATGATATAATAAATTAATTCATAATAAAATTAAATGGATGAACGTTTGTCACTTGTACCACACATCACTCCGCCAACCTATTCTGTACCTGATTTTTAAATTTACGTATATTTTGTGCTCTGAATTTTTGTAAGTAATCGTCGCCTACCTGCCTTTGTTTATCATATCTACCCTAGACTATATAAACAGAATATTATTTATCCCCTCGGTTGTATTTGTTCTAAAATAAGTTACATATGAAGATAAAATATTTGGCTTGTAAACAAATAACTACCTTCTTTTAGACAGTTTATTTGTTAGAAACCATTTGAGTAATACTGTATTAAAATTTAGTTAGATGTTATACCTAAGTATACCTCATGTTTATTTGTTATATATTAAGTTGGTATATACTAGATTGTTTTAGATAAATTGTAACCTAAATATTCAAATAAATATATATGTATAAATCTTAATGTTAAGATAAGGAAGAGCGGGTCTACCTGGCACAGGTATTCTACTATACTTAAAAGGTAGTCCCTATCTCAAATTTGTAAAATGTTCAGATAAAATAAAAGATTTATTATATTATTATTATATTATATAAGTGATCTTCCAAACGTCACATCAAAAAAACAGTACTATTTGCGGATGATACAACGTTAATTGTTAAGTATACAAATCCACATACTTATGAAAATGAAATAAATATTGCGTTTGGTGAAATAATTAGCCGGTTAAAGAATAATAGTTTAAAAATTAACGTAAAGAAAACGAACATGATACAATTACGAAGCTACATGAGTCCACGCATAGAATTAAACATAACCCAGGAAAATAATAAAATAAATGATGTTAATTCAACCAATTTTCTAGGAATAATGATTGATGAGCATTGTGATTGGAAAACATACGTTAACTACGTATGTGACAAACTAAATAGGTTCATCTTTACTATAAAGAAAAGTTACGGTTAACCGTATCCACTGAAGATGCTCTCAGTGCATACCACGGATATGTATCTTCTGTGCTCTCATACGGTCTCTTACTTTGGGGCAAGAGAGCGATCTGTGGAGCCTGTAGTATAGGTAGTTGCAAACCAATTTTTAAACATTTTCCCATCTTGCCATTGGTTTGCATGTATATTAGAGATATTTGTGTTTTGTAAAGCAACATCCAAAGTACTTTACTTTGAATTATACTATATTAAGTATAAATGTGAGAGATAAATTTAAACTCTACCAACCTAAATGCCAGTTAGCTATGTGTAAAAGTAATGTGTTTATTTATGCAATTAAACTTTACAATAAATTGTGTAATTTATTTAAAGACTTGACATTCAACATTCTCAAAAAAAGATTACATTATGGTTACTTGACAAGTATTTACACCATAAATGATTTAAGGACATTCAGTTTCTTAGGTACTTTGTTAATGTTAATGGAATTGTATTTTAGTCTGATTTTGATTATATTTTAATATTTGACGTATTGTATTTAATAGCGAATAACATAATATTAATTTTATTATCATCGTTTGTACTTTCATAATAAATGTGTGTATTGACTTATTTTGTATAAATAAACTTTTGCACACCATTGCCATGGTAGAATGTTATGGACATTTTTGTAAAGCTGTACATCTGCTGTATCTGTACAACATTCCTGTGAATAAATGATTTGATTTGAACAATTCAGTGCCTTCCACGTCTAATTGTCATATATGTAATGCCATACACAAAACATTCGACTGCTTTCCTACCTTCGATGTCACACTTAGTCAGTAAAGTTAATTTTTCGTAAAAATAATCACACAGATGTTCATCACTTCGGGAGGTGCGGCTCAGCATTTTTTCCAAAAGGCGGCCGTAACTCTGTCCACTTGGAAAGGCCTTTTTTAATTTTATTTGCCACTCCTCCCAAGTAAAAACTACTGTCGGAAGAGCCTCAAACCATTTCTTTGCCAGACCAACTAGTTTTTGTAATGAAGTGAATTTTTTGTTTGTCATTCCACCCATAAACAGTAGAGCACTCGTTCACTTTACGCAACCAGCACTCAATGGTTTGAGACCCTTTTGTTGGGTCAAATTCAGGAATAATATAATTATAGTTATTAATATTTAATCTATTTTCCTGGCCCTTATCTTTATTTGACTCTGCTTTCCATGATAACAATAATCTTAAAACATCCTTAGCCTCTCTCTCACTCACTCACGACTCTTACGATTCCTTCATGGTGGGGCTTCATCACTCGAGGTCGATGAAAAAGATGAACTGCGACATCGGGACTTCCTTTTCTGTCGCTTTTATAGGTGGCTTACCAGGTGGAGTGCCTCCTCTTTAAAAAGGATTCATAATGTTTAGGATCGAATCTGAAATCATTAGATATAATCAGCGTAATAATCTGGTGCTACCCCATTTCAGTAGAAACCTCAAATAAAACCTTTTAAATAAAAAATTTGGTTATCTGGTAAATTTAAAATAGTTGATATTTCATAATATAACTTTATTGTTAAATGTACTATTTGTATAAAAGCAACTTAAATTTCATTAGAGATAGCTTGCGTACATCTACTATACTTTGAACAAACCAAATAACTCAGTAAGCACAACTATATGGCAGGCGCACATAACCTGCAGCTCAATACAACAGGCACACTTAACCTGCAAATCATTTAACAGGCGCACATAACCTGTTTCATGGTGTAATAGGCACACTTAACCTATTAATACCTTACAGGCGCACTTAACCTGTTTCATGGTGTAATAGGCACACTTAACCTATTAATACCTTACAGGCACACTTAACCTGTTTCATGGTGTAATAGGCACACTTAACCTATTAATACCTTACAGGCGCACTTAACCTGTTTCATGGTGTAATAGGCACACTTAACCTATTAATATCTTACAGGCGCACTTAACCTGTTTCATGGTGTAATAGACGCACTTAACCTTATAAAATCTTACAGGCGCACTTACCCTGTTTCATGGTGTAATGGGCATAATTAACCTATGATTCTATCCACAGGCGCACTAACTTGTATCATATCATGGTCCAATAGGCACACGTAACCTATGATTTTACCTAACAAGCACACTGAACCATTTTGTTAAAACTACTACACATCCGATTTCCGTTATAGGTAATATTTTTTGTGATATTTTTATTAATATTATTTTATTAGTTAGAATAACGTAGCATGTCCACAGAACTCAAGCAACCACATTGTTGACGAGGGATGTTATCGGAGAGTTGCCCCAATCAAACATCCGACGACTATAGAATTTGTATCGTTATAATTATTTTGCATCATTAAGCACTACCGGGGAGTTGCCCCGGCCAAATGCCGTTTACAAACATAAATATGTAACGTTACTGTCGATAATAACTGACGTGGGATGTTATCGGAGAGTTGCCCCGATCATAAACATCCGACGACTACAGAGAATTGTAACGTTATAATTATATTGCAACATTAACACTACCGGGGAGTTGCCCCGGCCAAATGCTGGCTACAAACAATACTAACATTACTGTCGATAATTACTTACGTGGGATGTTATCGGAGAGTTGCCCCGATCAGAAACATCCGACGACTACAGAGATTTGTAACGTTATAATTATATTGCAACATTAACACTACCGGGGAGTTGCCCCGGCCAAATGCTAGTTACAAACAATACTAACATTACTGACGAAAATTACTTACGTGGGATGTTATCGGAGAGTTGCCCCGATCAGAAACATCCAACGACTAAAACCTTTGCATCATTATGTAGTGTGCCACCGACAATACCAAGGAGTAGCCCCGGCCAAATGCCCTGATACATCTACACATCATGCATAAAACGTTATCAGAGGGTAGCCCTGACCAAACGTTTTAATTCGAAATCATTGTGGTTGCGTAAGCATGGAATAATACAAGTAAAGAAAAAAAATACTGTTCAAATATGTAGGTAGTTTTGAAAAGGGAGATCGTTTTATTTTAAAGAAAAATCATTACAAAATATATATGTTACTGTACCTTTGTGAGTATATCCCACTTCTGAAATGAAAAGAAACTCCTGATTCTTCTCGATTATCTTACTTTATTTCACAACTATTACGACTTATATCGATATATTACTTTTCACAACCATATCTCTAACAGACTATACAATAATTCCTACACGTCCGAAGCCGACGAGTCGTCTACCCAGAATGCCTCGGCATCGCTCGGTACCACCCTTTCCCCAGTAACTCAGTGGTGGGGCGAGTACGGAATGGGAGGGGAGCACGATACCTGTGTTGCCACTTTATTAAAATCTGTGGGAGTTTTTAAATCATGACAACAAAGAATCTTATATACTTATGCAGATATCAGGTTTGATACATACGCGCCACATCCTCCTTATCAGAAGTCTGTTGAAACTTTAAAAAAATCTACTACAAACTAAACTATACGACCCTAGCTAAATATCAAGCTCAGTATCTATTTCACCAGTCGGTAGCTACTTTAGTTAGTAACAGAACAGCGACCTAACGAGAGGAAGTAACAAATTGCATTCATTTTAAATTCGCCCACAGACGTTGCAGCTGTTTATTTAGATATCTCATTATCATCGTCCTGCTTGGGTTTTCCCGAAGAACTAGACAGTGGTAGAATACCCACATTTCGTCACGTACAGGTCCTATTTAATATGAGACGAGTCTATTTCCATTTAATTTGACACAGCGCTAGCCAAACATTGCACTTCCTGGCCTTTCCCAAGCTAATTAAGGTCGGCTCAACACCTATTTTTCCTGTATTACTTCTGTTGCTCATTATCGCACTACTTATACCTTTCGCATATATGTATCATTTGGTAGCGTAGCCCATAGATGCCTTTGGCCTTCTTCTACCACTATATCAGTCCATATCCATACTCAACACCCATCTCGTATGTGCTTTTCGCTCTTAGGACTTCAGGACATGCCCTATCCACAGATTACATAATAGGAACAGAATTGAACAGATGCTTCACTCCATAGAAAAATATAAATACCTAACGCTATAACTACCTTCAAAATATTACAAGTGCTAAAACGTTCCTAACCCGTACGGCCGACATTACTTCCTCTGCTGTGAAAGCCTTCAATTTAAGATAAATTTAATTAGAATTATGAAATTTAGGCTTCGCCTCCTTGGCTGTCGGCTAAAAATTGATTGCAGAAAAGTCTCACCCAGCCGAGAGGTGTCTATCGCAATGTACAGGGCAGAATATCACATTATGAATTTATCACAATAGCAAGATTTCAGCGGCGTAACATAACAATCCTATTCATATTTATTTTAACTTGTGTAAATAACACACAAAATACAAATCCATGACTAATTACAAATAAATTCTTCATTTTATAAACCAACCAAACAGGTATACTTAAATCCTTTTTTAACCTACTTCCAACCATACCATGGTAGGCACTATATGCTTATTCAAAACAGAGACATCACTATCATGGTATATATATATACCTATCATGGTCCAATATTCACAAGTTATTTCATACTTTTCAGTGTTGGGAATCGGTTTTTCTTTTGTTGTAATTTCACCCAATTTTAGTCATGCATATTGATTATTACAAGATCATTCACTTGCCTAAAATACTAACAATTGACAAGGGTTGCAATTACCATAAAATAATCCATACAAATACATTTTGCAGTTAATTGACTATACTTAAAAACTACTCAACAGACTGATGAAATTGGTGGAGGTTATTTCATACTTTTCAGTGTTATAAATCGGTCCCTAAAAAAATATATTTGCTCGCTTTATCAACTATACAAAAAGTATTTTTTTTTATTAGAAAAACGCAGCACTAATATTTAAACTTATATTAGGTACGGTGAAACTAAATATTAGGCTTCAAATTCATTTTGGAAGACTTTTTCGATAAGCAAATAAACATAAACGATAGCCTTTTTTTTTGTAAATATCTATTTGCCTCAATGTGAACCCCGCGGCTCCGAATACATTATATACCTAACCTCATTTCAGTTTTTGTGACACGCTATGAGAATGTGGTCCTTATTTTTTTCTCGGAGTTCTTAAGAATAATTGAGGTCGCGTGAATCAAGTCCTTCATGCGTTTTATGGAAAGTACTGTCCTTGAGAGCTTCGTTGTTGACTATATACTTAGTTGGTACATTGCAGCTGTTGCTTGGCGGATGTGTTAATAAACAAGGCGGAGGTAACCATCCATTCGTCTACCTCACAAGGAATGGCACCACGTAGTGCGACAGTTTAACGACGCACGTGGCGGAAAATATACCGACAGAGATCCATTCCAATTTCATTTCCACTAGTAGTATATTATCTTGATGGATGTCGTTTATATGTTTACATATACAGCCAATATACCGTAGTACATATATCTCAATATCTCTCCCGGGCAAAATAAACACGTCTTGACTCTGCCGTAATGCCGAAACCATGTTATCCTATATAAATATATTCGATCATACTCCAATCTTCGGGTTTTGCATCCAATAGCCTCTGAACTGAAAGCTTCTGCTGAGGTTACACGTTACATTTATGTCATGTATTCGGTCTTTTTTGTGTTATAATTATAATGGAACAATAGCCTCAGTGGTAATACTTGAATTCCATAGTGTGTGTAATTTTTTAATTATTTTTTTTTAAATTTATTCTAGAGCAGCTTGACATTTTAAAGCATCAATGTAGCCGCAGCCGCAGCTCATTCAAATCAATAGGAAAATAGTGACTTGGTCAAGTAAGGGACTGAGACGGATTGGAAATGTAAATGATATGAAGGAGATTGACAAAGAAAGTATATCCCATCACCGACGTTATCCCTAAAAAGGTCAGGTCATGAGTCCTTCCGCCCTTAAGGCGGCCGTGTATGAGAAATAATAGGATGAGAATGACGGCAGCATGACAGATCGTAGCAGTATTTTTATAGCGAAATTCACTCTAAATATGAGTTGTATCCATTTTCATTTTTAATAGATTTAGGCATCTAATATTCACACCTAAATGATAAGTAAGCACTTTCACTGTTTTTACGTTTTCTACTTCAAGACAATTCCCTCAAATCACATACCGCGTAAAATCACTAAGCTAAATCCTTTGAGACCCTGTAATGGATATTCTATGTGAATATTACGAGTATGTAAAAGTATCTATTCGCATATTCTGCACCCACGTATCGTCGGTTTTTTACTGAATAACCTAATTTGAGTTATTCTGTACCGATACCGTATATCTGATTCAGAATTATTTATTATTTTCCTTTTTCAGATCTGATCTGAGCTAGGGATCAGAAACTAAATTTAATATTTTATTCCGACGTGTTGCCATATTTCTTGCAAACATATTTCAAAGCGCTTTTACACTATCATGTATAAGGGATCACAGTTAAAGCCGTGCCTCCACTAACAAAAGTTACGACAAAGTTTCTGTAAAGACAAAAACTGTAAACACTGATTTGGAAATACAAAAAAAAAAATATTGATTTTTGTAAACTTGCGTGAATTTAATTCACCGTTAACCCGTTTAGGTGATACAAGACTTCCTTGTGTGATCTTTAATATTGTTTAGGTGGAGAAGGTTAATTATGTACTCCTTTACTATTGTTACTTCTGTACTGATATTCACGTGCTAAAATCATCGGAGCCCAACTCCTGCCTCTTACCTCTTAAAAACAACGTTATTATCTCAAGCTTAAAATATGAATACTGAGTACTTTTTTAGTAGTAAGTAACCTAAATTCTTTGTTAAAAATATATATTTGTAATTTTAACAATAATATTGCATGTGTTTTACTTATACATGTGAAACTTTTTTTGAGATATTATATAATAAAAAAATACGAGTCAAGTCACGATTGCATAATTTTATTAAACACAGGTGCTCGCAATGTGGCTTTTATTACACAGCTTTTAGGTTATTAATGCAGCGTATAAAACACGTACTTTTTACCACCGCGCTAGAGTGCTCTTTACTTAATATTTTTTTTAATACGCGTGCCTGCCATTGTCTCTGGCACCAGAGATTTATAATTTGATGATTTAATGAAATTTTATTTGTAACTTATTTTCCTCGCAATTATGTTGAAAAACATCGCATCATAAGACGCGTGGGTATTGATCATTATCATTACACCCCCAGCTCAATATTACAGCCTCGTCTTCGATTCGAGCTCTATTTTATCGCAACATAATATATACCATATATAATCTTAACAAATACCTACAAGCTCAATACCTTATTTTAATATCTTTTATCATACACAGTATTATTTTCGTCCAGGCGTTTTATTATGTGTCAAAACTGTTTAAATATAGTACATTGTTATACAAGAGGTGAAAGGGACAAATTTAGGGCCACGAGCTTAGCGAGGGCGTCAATGGTTCGAGTGAAAACAACCCGAGGAAATCACTCTGCTTATCATTTCGGATATGAGGAAAGTAAATAAAAACATGAGTTAATATTCTATTGAAACGTAAAGTAAATTATATATATATAAATAAATTCATGTTACAAAATTGTTGAAGCAGTGATGGCTCAGTGGCTTTGGCTATGGACTGCCGCGCAGCAGGTCCATTGTTCGAATCCCGCCGCGGGCTTGAGCTTCACCGCATCGTGGAAGGGCATCCAGCGAACACCCGCCTGGATATCGACCACCTAACGGTGTGTTCCGGCAGCAGTCCTTGAGAACCAGTGAAATTATAGGCACATGAGACTTAACAACTGTATGTCTCAATGTGATGGGCGCAGTGGAATTCGTCACATGATGAGATGCATCTGTTATAGGCAGAGGTTAATCCACTTAACATCAGGTGGGTCTCGAGCTTGCTCCGTCACAATAACATATTTTTTTTTAATGTACATTTTACGCCTCCTTAACAGAGTGGCTATGTAAAGAGTTGGGACGTGGCTTGCATAGCATAGCATAGCAGGGAAAATCCCCGGGAAAAGATTTTCCTTACATCCCTCTTATCGAGTAACTTCAAGCGTACGTTCAAAGTATGAGAAATTGAGAAATTAAAATTAATTTAATAGTACATTGTAGTAAGGGTGGTAAGCAAGGAATAACGATCGAGGCTCTAGTAGATGCCCGAAGTCGAAGACTGAGTCGAGGTTCGTAATTCCCGCACCGCCCGTGAAACATACAATGTTTTTCACCACATTTACGAGTAAATAAATATCAGTTATAGCATTAATACACAAGTCAGCATAACTATTATTACGAAATACATGAACTATATATAAGCCGCTGGCGGGATTTTTGCCCGCACCACAGATTATACAAATGTTTCGTTAGAAACGTTAAGGGCCAATACTTACGTAGGTAAGTAGACGGCCATGACGGAGTGTAAAAAAAAAATGACGTAGTGATACGAAAACTTTTAAAATCGATTATTAAGAACATTAGTTAAGTATTTAAGTAACGTGTAGCGAGATTGCAATGAAATTCCTGTTTAGATAAAAAAATTCAAGGGTTTTATATGGGGCATTCTATCTATCTATTACAGCCAAGTTAATGTATATTTAGATACTGTGAACGTGCAAGTGCGAAGCGCTCGTAGCGAAGTTCACTTAGCTGTTCTTAACCGATCAGCAAAGTTAAGCAACGTCGCCCGCGGTCATGAGTTGGATGGGTGACCGTTAGTGACATTACTACTGAGCGCTTCCGTGCTTCGGAGGGCACGTTAAGCCGTCGGTCACGGTTGTTGTCTTAGGATGGCAGTCGTTATAGCATGGTGGTAGGGTATTTTGCGAATGCCCGCCTGGCTAGCTACCACCCTCAAGTAGAAAATCTGTCGCCAAGCACCTAACGGTGTGTTCCGGCAGCGGTCCTTGAGAGCCAGTACTTCTAGGTTAGCCTGTACAACATCTTCGACCACATCATCACTTACCATCAGGTGAGATAGTGGTCAAAGGCTAACCTATCAAGCATAAAAAAAAACGTAATCTGAACAAAGACAACTCTGGAATAATGAATTATTTAGACAGCCGAACACACAGCAATAAGTTTTCATGCGAACATCAAACATTTTTCATTTATTTAGCAGTGCCAAAAAGCCGTGACGCGCAAACCTTGTTCGGTGTTAGCCCCTGCTGGCGCACTGAGAAACGGGTCAAGGTTGTGTTAGTGTGCATGCGGGACGCATAGACACTATGGCGCACACAAACAAGCCGCGGGCGGTGCTTTGTATGAAGATAACTTACTTCCCCACTCCTTGTACTATGACTATACACTGCAATAAGCAAATGAGGGTTAATATTCGAAGGCACTACCCGAAGCGCTCGTAGCGAAGTTTGCTTAGCTGTTCTTAACCGATCGGCAAAGTTAAGCAACGTCCGCCGCGGTCATGAGTTGGAAAGGTGACCGCTAGTGACATTACTACTGAGGGCTTCCGTGCTTCGGAGGGCACGTTAAGCCGTCGGTCCCGGTTGTTGTCTTAGGATGGCAGTCGTTATAGCATGGTGGTAGGGTATTTTGCGAATGCCCGCCTGGCTAGCTACCACCCTGAAGTAGAAAATCTGTCGCCAAGCACCTAACGGTGTGTTCCGGCAGCGGTCCTTGAGAGCCAGTACTTCTAGGTTAGCCTGTACAACATCTTCGACCACATCATCACTTACCATCAGGTGAGATAGTGGTCAAAGGCTAACCTATCAAGCATAAAAAAAAAACGTAATCTGAACAAAGACAACTCTGGAATAATGAATTATTTAGACAGCCGAACACACAGCAATAAGTTTTCATGCGAACATCAAACATTTTTCATTTATTTAGCAGTGCCAAAAAGCCGTGACGCGCAAACCTTGTTCGGTGTTAGCCCCTGCTGGCGCACTGAGAAACGGGTCAAGGTTGTGTTAGTGTGCATGCGGGACGCATAGACACTATGGCGCACACAAACAAGCCGCGGGCGGTGCTTTGTATGAAGATAACTTACTTCCCCACTCCTTGTACTATGACTATACACTGCAATAAGCAAATGAGGGTTAATATTCGAAGGCACTACCCGAAGCGCTCGTAGCGAAGTTTGCTTAGCTGTTCTTAACCGATCGGCAAAGTTAAGCAACGTCCGCCGCGGTCATGAGTTGGAAAGGTGACCGCTAGTGACATTACTACTGAGGGCTTCCGTGCTTCGGAGGGCACGTTAAGCCGTCGGTCCCGGTTGTCGGTGTTGTCTTAGGATAGCACTCGTTATAGCATGGTAGGAGGGCATTTTGAACCACCCTCAAGTAAAGTCGCCAAGCACCTAACTAGTGTTTCCGGCAGCTGTCCTTGAGAGCCAGTAATTTTAGGTTAGCCTGAACAACTTCGAACACATCATCACTTACAGTGAGATAGTGGTCGAAGGCTACACTATCAGGCATATAAAAAGAAAAAAAAAATTAGCGGCGCTAAAAAAATTTAGGTTAATTTCTTTATAAAACCGTAATTTATAGTTAATTCGGTTTCACTTATATAACGTCTATGAATTTTGATATTCATGGGGTCGAATTTAAAACGAAACAAATGTCAACCCTCAAGTAGAAAGTCTGTCGCCAAGCACCGAAAGGTGTGTTCCGGCAGTAGTCCTTGAGAGCCAGTGAAATTACAGGCACAATGAGACTTAACAACTATGTCTCAATGTGACGGGCGCAGTGCAATTCGTGAGTTGTCATGAATTGCAACTGTTATAGGCAGAGGTCCACTTAACATCAGGTGGTCCTCGAGCTTGTTCCGTCACAATAACATAAAAAAAAATGTGTGATATCGGTATTTTATTTTCAAAATTAATTTCACCTAGTCCAATATTTTCCGTTTTATTACTTTCGGTATGTCTCGGTTTAATTTAATTAATTATTTAAATTTCAATGTTGGAATCGAATCAAATTTAGCCGATTTAACTTACGGATTTTTACGTCGAGAAGGCGTCTCGACGGGTTTCGCGACTTTCAGAGTCGCTTCATGACGCCTTCTCGACGTAAAAAACCGTAAGTTAAATCGGCTAAAAATGTCCTTTAGTATGTGACAAACTTACGTTAGTTTTAATGAATTAGTAACACGTTAGTATTAATAAAATTGTTCATGTGAGCTTGGAACATTCAAACTAGATTACATTTTATTCAAATCAAAATCGATAAGATTAACTCCGTCCTTTTGGTACCTAATATTTATTTAGCCAATATTAGTAAGGGTTATTATTTATTCACGTTATCTCATGCGTAATAAATTTTGAGACAGTAAACCTTTGAATGTGTAAGCATAATGCTCTTCAACGTTGAATGATTTATGAGCTTATTTATTCCCCAGGTCTGCTATCGACAACGAAAAGAAAACGAAAGTCGCCATAAAGAAAATATCACCCTTCGAACACCAGACATACTGCCAGAGAACACTACGGGAAATCAAAATCTTAACTCGGTTTAAGCATGAAAACGTAAGGCACTTTGTATTCATAACGTTAAGGTAAACTTTTTAGAGACGATGGAATTTTGATGCCCATTTTTTGTTCGCAGATAATCGATATCCGAGACATTTTAAGGGCGGAGACTATTGATCAAATGAAGGACGTCTACATCGTACAGTGTTTAATGGAAACGGACCTATACAAATTGTTAAAAACACAGGTAAATATTGTAAAACACTGCAACATAGACGTTTTAACGTTTTAAATGGTGTTAAAAATGACAATACTTTAAGTTTTACTCGATAGAAAGATTCATCGAGATAAAATTAAAGTAGCAAAATGAAAGACATAATGACAAGCATAAGTGACAGTAACAATTTCATTTTGTTATTAGTGACAGATGGTTAATGTTCTCTAAACTAACACGAGGTGTAAATACAGTTTACAGCTATAAAAGCGGCCAGGAAAGGAAAAAGAAAATAACTAACAATATGGAAAAAAACTGTATTTTGAATTCTCCTCACGAGTAATAAAACACTTCTCTTGACAATAGCAGCTTATATATATACATTTAAGTCTTATAATAATCTTTCCACAATAAATCAACAGAGATCTACACAGCAAAATCTTAACTTCTACCACGCCTTGTCAGAGCTGTGCATAAAATGCTATTACAAAACCTCCGAATGTCATCTATCTTTGTGCTAGTCAAATGAGTTACTTTTAAGATGTTGTTAAATATGCCCATCCATATAGTTTTCTATCATGTCAAAAACTGTTTAATTAATATTATGAATAAAAAGATGCAAATCCACCGTACATTCACTTAGGAAACGATACTTTAAGATGAAACGACACTAAACGTAGTCTAAAACTTTCTAAAAGCCTCTGGCACTAATGGCTTCTCACACAGTCGCTTCATCAAATTCCCATTAGTGAAAACGAACTGAAACTGCAGAGCAGTGGCTTCGGAACTTTTTCAATCCATCGCTTTCTCTACACGCGGACATTTGAAACTCTAATGAAAAAGCAATAATAGATTACTTTAGTTTTAATCGAGCTTATAAGGTTAGCAGATTAACAAATAATTAACATTTTAGGCTTATTTAAATTTCATTAATATTTTATATGCATACTGTAGTTTCGTTCTCCATATTTGAGAGCGATTATAAGGTTAGCAGATTAACAAATAATTAACATTTTAAGCTTATTTAAATTTCATTAATATATTGTATGCATACTGTAGTTTCGTTCTCTATATTTGAGGTCGATTATAAGGTTAGCAGATTAACAAATTATTAACATTTTAAGCTTATTTATATTTCATTAATATTTTATATGCATACCGTAGTTTCGTTCTCTATATTTGAGAGCGATTATAAGGTTAGCAGATTTACAAATTATTAAAATTAAAGCTTATTTAAATTTCATTAATATTTTATATGCATACTGTAGTTTAGTTCTCTATATTTTAAAGTCTACAAGCAGTCCAGCTGTCAGTAATAGAAAACGAGTAGACGTAGTAGAGTAGTTATGCCAACTCCACTTGGCATGCGATGAGGGCAGGAAAAAAATGTATATTACGAGGGTGCGTTTTTACATTCGTGGAATGGTGGTGTTCAGGGAGGTAAATTAACTCATTAGGGCTTAACGTGTTCTGTGACTGATTAATTTGTGTAAATGTAAAGTTTGTCACTATGGCGGGTCATTCGTTTATGAACTATCGTCGACCAAGCAACTTAATGGAAGTAAATAACAGTAAAAATTGTGTATTGCGCCATCATTAAGTTTGTTTATTAAGAAAAAAACAACAGTGCTTCGAATGTTCCCGAAGGAATCCTGTGATTGATTACGAGCGCAAAAGCGTTTCCAAAACCGGAAAATATTACGCATAAATCTTGGAGCAATTAAAAGAAAACACCATAGAAAAAAGAACAGGAATGTTGACCCGAGGTGTCCTGTTTTTGATTGACAATGCGCCTAGCATTGCGCTGTTTGCCCTACACTAAGTAGGCTTCCTTATTTTTTATTACTAGTCCAGAGCAGCATCTGAATGATTTCGATCGGTTCCTCAAAACAAAAAGGAACAAAATATTTTTTTATGAAGGCACATACACAAAAGGCACAAAGCTAGTCGAAAGCTCCGAAAGACGTGACCTCTATCAGGAAAAAATATCGAAAAGGAAAAATATATTTTGTTTATTTTTTACTATATGTCCCCCATTCTGTGAACTTAAAAACGCTCACTAGTATATTATAGTCCTAACGGCTTAGTCAAATTAAATCTTTTGACAGATGCGGTTGCTACTAAAAGATCTGGGTAAATTTGTCTGACAAACTGAAGCGCAATGTGCTCGTTAAGTTTGTACGAAACGGTATATATGTTACAGCCAAAGTAACAAATCTGGATATTATATATTAGGTCCTTACATATGAAATTGGCGTTTTTCGTACTGGCCACTTTAATCACGAATTTCTCCTCTTTGGTAAGGAATTCCAAATTCAAATTTGTACAGCTATAGACTCATGTATTTGTGCTTCGATGATCGTCATTCATTTGTTTTTCTTCTTCTGTTTTTTTCTGTTTGCGTCACTCATTTTACAAAATGGAAAACCTTAAATATCGCATTATTTACGAGTACGAGTTCCGCCGTGGCACTAGTGCTGCGGAAACAACTCGAAGGGTGAATGATGTGTATGGCGGTCGTGTTGCAAAAGAAAACACAGTTCGTTTTTGGTTCCAACGTTTTCGTTCTGGAAATTTCGACCTGCAGAACAAGCCCCGTGGACGGCCTGAGACTCAAGTTGATAATGAAGAGTTGAAGGCTATTGTGGAAGCGGATCCATCGCAAACCACGTCCGAGTTAGCTGCAGGCTGCGATGTTAGTGATAAAACTGTTTTAATTCACTTGAAGCAAATTGGGAAGATTAAAAAGCTTGAAAGGTGGGTACCTCACGAATTGACTGAAACAAACCGGCAAACGCGCGTCGACTGCTGCGTTACATTACTAAACCGGCACAATAATGAAGGTATTTTAAACCGAATCATTACCTGTGATGAAAAATGGGTTCTTTACGATAATCGGAAGCGCTCAGCGCAATGGTTAGATCCTGGCCAGCCAGCCAAATCCTGCCCCAAGCGAAAATTAACCCCAAAAAAGTTACTTGTAAGCGTTTGGTGGACTAGTGCCGGTATTGTTCATTACAGTTTTTTCAAATCTGGCCAGACTATTACGGCTGATGTCTATTGTCAGGAATTGCAAACCATGATGGAAAAGCTAGCGGCTAAACAACCTAGGCTGGTCAATCGCTCCACGCCACTGCTGCTTCACGACAACGCTAGACCACACACTGCGCTACAGACGGCTACTAAATTAGAAGAGCTTCAATTGGAAAGTCTAAGACATCCTTCGTACTCCCCGGACCTTGCTCCAACAGATTACCATTTTTTTCGAAATTTGGATAACTTCTTGCAAGGGAAAAAATTCAACTCCGATGGGGCAGTCCAAATCGCCTTCAAAGATTTTATTGATTCCCGTCCGACTGGTTTTTTTAGTAAAGGGATCAATGAACTACCTATGAGATGGCAAAAGTGCATAGAAAATAATGGTTCATACTTTGATTAATTAAATATATTATATTAAAAAATATTCGACTTTTTGTTCCTCCCATACAAAACGCCAATTTCATATGTAAGGACCTAATATATATAATATCCAGAGTAGACATTATATATAATGGCTAGACAGTATACTGTCTAGCCATTATATATAATGTCTACTTAATTTAGATAAAGTGATAATTGACACAAAATTTTGATATTATTCATGAGACTCATATTTCTATTGGTCACGGAGGGCGCACCAGAATGGTTAAAGAGCTTAAAAATAAATATAAGAATAGTACCTAGTAATTTATGTAGCGCATCGCCGGCCGCTGCCGCGGCACGCTCGCTTCGCTCGCTCGGCTCGCGCGTTGTTGTAGTAATAACAAATACTTTTAAATATTTTAAGAAAAATCAAATTAATATTTTAATAAAACACTTAAAAAATATAAAAATATATCTAGTGACAATTCGAGAATCAATCTCGATCTCGAATTCTCGATCGTGCGCTCGAAGAGTCAAGACCTCCTGAGGATGCTTCGTGTAGAAGCGAAACGCGTCGAAAAATTCTTCCGGTTTGGCTGCGTGGCGTTTGTGACGTCACGTCGGCTTAGCAGGAAAATTAAGCGGAATTGTCACTAGATATATTTTTATATTTTTTAAGTGTTTTATTAAAATATTAATTTGATGTTTTCTTAAAATATTTAAAAGTATTTGTTATTATTAAAAATGGATTTCCGCAAAGTAACGCCTGAATCTATTCGTTGTTGTAGTCACAAGTAACCTAACGCTCCTCCTCGCTTCGCTCGTTCACGCACCTAAATATGACTTTGCCCTAGACTAAATGATATTTAATCCCTTTTTATAACTTTTACCAATATGTGTCGTAAATTATTAATAATTACTACTAAAAGTAATACATTTCGATCGTTTATTCACATTTACCAAAACAATTTTGTGTCAATTATCACTTTATCTAAATTGAGTAGACATTATATATAATGGCTAGACAGTATATATAATATCCAGATTTATTACTTTGGCTGTGACATATATACTATTTATTTTTGAATAACACTAATAATACTTACATTTTGTTACAGAAATTAAGCAATGACCACATCTGCTACTTCCTGTACCAAATCCTTCGAGGGCTGAAGTATATCCATTCCGCGAATGTACTCCACAGGGACTTGAAGCCCTCCAATTTGCTACTCAACACCACGTGCGATCTTAAGGTACAGTTTATATTAGCAATTTAAGCAATACAATACATAATATATCGGTAGGTATATACTTGGCACAATCAGCTTTCGGTTGTCTAAAATGTTACGGCGGAATTCTGATAGGACAAAACTTGACGAAAGTAAAACATTCAACCATCATATATTATGTCTAATGTTCATATCTGTAGGTACTTTACGTTACGTACTATCACAGTAAAACCAGATAAGTAGTTTGACTTTATAAAGCGGTACCAAACACGACTTGTACGTGTGCGCGCCTGACTCACGGTCAAAGTTAACTCAAAACCATTTATTCAGTTTAGGCGTCTACGACGCTGTTATGAAGGTCAATTACATATTTTAATATTGAAATATTCAACAATGTACTGCCACGTTCAGCAAAAAAAATTGTATAGAGCCACTGCGAGAAGGACGGGCAAGAAACTCGGGGCCATTCCTTTAAACGTCTTTTAAGAATGTTTTACATACTTACTATATAATAAAGTTATGACAATATTTGTTTAAATTACGTAGGTGACAGGCGATAGCTTGGCAAAGGCGGAATTGTCCTGGCATTTTTGTCTTTTAAGTAATCACAAACTGTGTAGTAGGATTACTTAATCAATATGTTTTTCACGTGCAACTGGAATTTCCCATCTGTGATTGTTGTAATATGTTTGGGAAATTTATTATAAAACCTTACACAATTACCTAAGAAGGACCTTTTACTTGTCTTTGCTAATCTAAAATCTGGCACCGCTATTTTATCTTTATTCCTAGTGTTGTAATCGTGATTGTCAAAGTTTAATTTAAATTTACTACATTTTTTACGAACATACATAATATTTTTAAATATCTATGTATACAGAAAGTTAAAATATCAATTACTTTAAAAAGATCCCTTAGTGCCAAAGCATGCACATGACGAATAACTAGCGTTTCCAGAGTGCGCAGATTTAGTAGTCAAACTTCTTTTCTGGTTTTACTATGGTACTCTACGCGTACTCGCCAAATGGATTTGGCGCGTGGAGAATACTTAAGTACTTACGGAGAAAGGCTTGCGTCGGTTGGGTTGGGTTTCAATGCTAAGTAACGAAGCCTTTCTTGAAGCATTTTTTCCTGATAAGCTAGCCTATGACCATACTATACTACGGTGATGGAGTGGTCGAAGACCGAAAACAGGCTGAACCTAGAATGAGAAAACTAGCACTCAAAAACAAAAATAATGAAGGCCGCCCGAAGGCCTATCAAACCTATTCTAAGACAATGACACGACAGCTAGGTTAAAGTTTGAAGCACTGAAGTGCTGATGTGGTTAGTTCGTAGACCACATTAAAAACAGCAAGGGTAATATCAATATACGAAGGTACAAACAGAAGTAAACCTTACAAACAAATTGCAGCTAGACCATCTGAGTTTATGTGTCTATGAGCTTCATGTGTCTATAGATCTCACCTAAGTTACTCGTTATTAGTTTGCGAGATTAACTTCACAGGCGAGCTCGTTTGCCCAGTGCTTAGCCGTCGGTAGGGTTGCCAGATCAAGGTATATCAATTCCTGGACATTTCTGGGGTTGAAGATGAAAATTTGTTCAACATTAAAAGATAAAATCTGTAACATTATTTATGCCTTTTAACTATGAATTCACACACACGGCCGGCATGCGGCGTGCGTATGACTCTGACTGAAAACTAAGAAAGAAAGACAGCCCGGTGAAACGTCATAATGAAGCTACTTTTTTATATGTGTGAAGAAAATAATATAAGTATGAAAAAATAACTTATCTGGTTTATGGCATTTTTGATGATATAAATATTCAGAATATACTTACAGCAAAATCTGTTCGTTAAAATACTTCAATATACTGCACAATCTTCATGATTATTATTGTATATTTTTATTTATTGTTGTTAATCATATTTCACATTTTTAAAGATATTAATGTACAAAATTTACATGCAGAAAAATCCTGTTATTTTAAAAGCTTCACAATAATACTGGACAGTCATCATGATTATAATCGTATGATTTTTCGCATTTTTATTAAATTATATTTCACATTTTTGATAATATAAATATACAAGATATCTCTTACAGCAAAATCTGTTCATACAAATCTTTACAATAATATTGCACAATCCTCACGGTTATTATCTTTACGATGTTTCACTTTTTTTTATAACATTCTGGAGTTTAGGTTCTCTAGGATAATAAATAATTGACCAAGGGCGGGTTAGGTCACGTTTATGGTAGGGTTTCGTCGCAGGTGCCGTAGTTGGAAAAAAATTCATGGTGAGTATTTTTTGGCTGACTTCAAAAATGGAGGTACTCAAAAAGTGACCTGTATGTATGTAATATTGTCAAAACTGCACAGTGAAGTGTGTTTCAAAATTTAACGAACTTATACCCAGTGAAGTTTTGTGAATAATTATTTTAATTTTAATCATAACGAGGAAACATTAATATAAAATGCATAAATAAAAGTAATCTACAGAAATTAAACCCACCTTAATATAATCTAATTAACTAAAAACGGATAAATAACACAAAAAAAACATCAATACTGGGCATCTATCTAAGTAGGTAGGTACGTAAACCAACTAATTTTGATGTCGGCGTCTGTATAAGGCTAATAAAATATAATAGGTATATAACTCTAATCTAAGCGCGGTCCATCATCGATCGCACCATCACTTAACACCAGGTAAGATAGTGGTCAAGTGCTACCCAGTTCGGTATAAAAAAGGGCTTAAAGAGCGGCCAACCCGTCTTACTTTTCATACAAACGTTCGTACGTGATTATGGCGTTGTAACAGATCTTTCTATGTAATTATTGAGCTAATAGGTATTTTGTGTATGTAGGCTTTTATGTTTCGTTCCCCGTGGGGTGCCGGGTTAGAATTGCACCTCCCCATATCATCCCGTGGGTGTCGTAAGAGGCGACTAAGGGAAAAATACAGGAAGATGGGCAGCAACGCCTTCTAAAGAACTGCCATCCTACACTGCGATCCCCAAGCCGCCTGCCAAGCGTGGGGATTATGGCAAATACCCCTTTTATAGGGGAGGCTGTGTTCAGCAGTGGACGATCCGGCTGATACAGTACAGGCTTTTATGCAAACAAAAAAGTAAAATTTGTAGAAACGACTTCAATATAAGCCAAAAATCTGCTTTTATGTACAAATTTAACCGGAACTTAGGGCGTTCAGAATGTACTCATAAATTGTAAAAATAAATAACATATTTTGATAGAAACCTTGCAAATATAATGGAAATTCTAATTGATAAACATTTGTTTAACAAACATGTAAGACTTATTAAAAAAACACGTAATTACTGGACCAAGTTTTATGAAGTTTACGCACAATATTTTTCGTTAAATGTTATCTCGTTCTCACTTGCTTGTTAGCCAAGTGGCGGAAAAAGGAATTCGGGGACGGAGTGAGACGGAGTGTTGAATGCCAAGCGCTGAAGTCGAAAAAAGATGAAACAACAAGCTTTTCAATCACGCTTGCTTTGACGATAGACGGACCGGGAAGGGCCCTCTTAATGATACTTTAGGGCCTGACACTGACCTCAAGAATAGTTGGACTACGTACTATTTAGGTAGACGTCAAACATACGGGCACCTAATACTAGTGAATTCCGGGACAGTAGACCGAAATTACTGGACACGGGACAAGACGCCCCATTCCGGGACAATCCCGGATTTCCCGGACGTCTGGCAACCTTAGCCGTCGGTCGTGTATAAAGAGTTTATGAACTAGCTAGAATCTCGACAGACCTCAAAGGACCTAATGCCGTAATTTTGCATAATTTATTCGAAGTTTCATAACTTTGTTGTTAACTAACTACTGTTACTTGTTACTAACTGTGGTTAACGAACATTTTAACTAGCTTTCATAGTAACTGGTTTGTTTACTCTGTCCATTATGTTAATCTTGGTAGTGATTGCTGCATCGAAACACTTCGATTATCGATTCGGTTGTATACACCTTAATCAGTGTGTAGGATCGATTATCGATTTATTGCTACTGAGTTGGCACGGTTTTCATGCCTGTGTTAATTGTTATTCAATACAAAATAACATACATTTTATATATAAAAAAAACAACGATTTAAGGAGCACTGGGAAAACGTGGTTTTCGCTGACAAACCGTGGCTTACTACGAATCATACTTCGTTGAAGTCCTGGGAAAAATAGAAAGAGTATTTATACAGGAATGTATTCATGCAGGAACTAAAAAAAGGTATATTGGAGCAGTGATGGCTCAGTGGCATTGGCTATAGACTGCCGCGCAGCAGGTCCATGGTTCGAATCCCGCCCAGAGCTTGAGCTTCACCGCATGGCGGAAGGGCATTTTGCGAATGCCCGCCTGGCTAGCGCCACCGTCAAGTAGAAAATCTGTCGCCAAGCACCTAACGGTGTGTTCCGGCAGCAGTCCTTGAGAGCCAGTGAAATAACAGGCAAAATAAGACTTAACAGGTATGTCTCAAGGTGATGGGCGCAGTGCAGTTCGTCACTTGTGATGAAATGCATCTGTTATAGGCAGTGGATACCGCTTAACATCAGGTGGGCCTCGCGCTTGTTCCTTCACAATAACATAAAAAAAAAAAAAAACTTGTCATTGTAATAAGGAGATGAGCGCTTAATTCTTTAATTTAGTTTTCGATGTACAAAACCCACAATACCCGAAATATAATGTAATATATAAGTAACTAGGGTTGTAACACCAAAGGTTCTTCATAATAACAGGGGATAATCACTGGACACAGCCATTATAACTAACAATGATCCATTAAACATTTCTTGATTTAGGTGCCACATTAATAAAATTTCTTTCAAGGTAACGTAACCATGTAAGGTAAAGCTTGAGATCAAACTTATTTTTTTTGAATTCAAGCACTATGCTAAGCATGCTAAGCGAAAATCATATTTTACAAATTATTTTATGTCCCGTGCGGGAATCGGACCCGCCTCCTTCGATTTCGCGCCGGGTGCCTAATCCACTCGGCCACCGGGACACGCCCTTTCGAACGGAAACCTTGTGCTCCAATTGTATTATTTTAACCACCGTGGAGGACGGTGCGTGGCCATCAACCAGACTACTAGACTTCAAGTCATCAAACGTATTTATTTGTATGGGATACACATAAATAGCTTTACAAAGTTATGTCGCCAACTTCGTAGGAGCTGTTTAAGAGCGATTAACATCAAGTAGTAATTGTATTCAGTGATCTCACTGATATTTAACACAGTTATATCAATATTGATGGTTACGTTACTGGCAAGTTAGGTACCTGGAAGATTACCAATATCCAGGCTTGTCAATATAGCCATGTTTATTTAAGCTATTGACCTACAGCGTAGGTTATACCACGGTCAAGAACATTGTATTGTCATATCTATAATATATATATTTATATATGGTTAACGGGGAAGAGGAATCCTTTGATAGTAAAGGTATATGATTGACTTCTTTGCGAATGTCGTACACCGCCAAAATGTCATAATAATTTTGACGTTGAATTAGCCAAGCCCGTGCGTTAACTATGTAGTAAAAAAACATCATTACACTTGTGTATTTCCATATACGATTAAGTTACATACTCTAACTAGTACCATGTTAAATGGTTCATATGTTATCATTCAGTTTATTTCTCACTGTGTCAACGACCTTATTAAATTATAATTGCTGAAAATAAGAGAATTGGCACTTAGTACAGAGAAAAAAAATGTATGTATTAATATTATAATGCAAAGGGTATAGATGTGTGTTTGTTGTATTTCCGAACCGCAAAAAAGATTGTGATAAAACCAGTTCCATATATTCCTTAAGTCCAGGATAAGCATGGTGGTAGGGCAATTTACGAATGCCCGCCTGGCTAGCTACCACCCTCAAGTAGAAAATCTGTCGCCAAACACCTAACGGTGTGTTCCGGCAGCTGTCCTTGAGAGCCAGTAATTCTAGGTTAGTCTGAACAACATCTTCGACCACATCATCACTTACCATCAGGTGAGATAGTGATCAAAGTCTAAACTATAAATATAAAAAAAAAAGGATAAAGGATAGATAGATTTCAAATCTTATAACATGTTATCTCGATTTACTGAGTGCCCGAGAAAACACGATGTGGACGCGAGCTAGTATTGTAAAAGTAGTTTGGAACTACCTCAGTAGTACCTAAGTAGTACTCCTTGATTGCAACAATTATACCTCATACACAATAAATATATATTTTTTGGAACTAGCGCATAATTTCTGAATCTTGCATATGGTTTATTAATTACCATAACTGTATACAGGGCACACAATACATTCAAAGAGCTCCAGCTAAAACAATACAGTTGTGTTAACACCGCAACACTACCGCTTGTTTGTTCCAGCCTTTGTGAAGTACAGTTAAGTTGTGCCTAAATCAGGAAAGCAAGCGTCCTCTTCTTGTCCTTACACCACGTTAAGTGGGGTCGGCACAACTTCGTCTTTAATTTTGCTCCGGAAAGGAAATGGTTATTTGTGTTGGAAATATACTTAATGGGCCCCGGAAGCAAAAATACAAACAAAAAACGGCAGAAGCAAAATAGATAGTAGCTGCTCTGTAATGCAGTGGCGTATGTAAAAAAAACAACTATAAATTAATTAAAAAAGTAAAAAATCCGACTACAAATTATTTATTTTCGCTAAGCATTTTGTCGTTCTAATTAAATTAAAACTGCAAGTTATATATAGATTTATGAAATTGTTTTTTAAAGCCTTTCATTTTGATACCATACTTGATTCGTTATTAGGTTAGAAAGTTATTTTTTTACAATACGGCGTATACAATCCGCCAGTTTGTTTTTTATTTTTTTTATGTATCTAGTGTCACTTTGGGTTATCAAGATGAATCTAATGTTATCTCAAACATTAAAATCGGTCAAGACAAGTTCTGGTGGAATAAAGAAACTCACAAACATACATACATACACACATAAACCTTGAAAACATAACACTCCTTTTTTAAACAGTCGTATAATAAAGTATTACAAACATGATTGCTACATCTGAAAACTGCCTGAATCTGAATACAAACTGAAAAAAATATCTGAAAACTGCCTGCTATGCCAAAACTTCAGCGGCTTCGGACTTACCAAAGTGTCAATGTTTTTTGTGATTTAATAACATAACTCATTCGAGTTTCTTTTTCAAATGAAAAACAGTACCGATTTCCAAGAAAAGTATGAAATATATTGTCGATGTCCGTACCATGCTGATTTAAATTACTCAGAGCTAACATTGTCTTATCATATACCGTAGCCCCACTTCCATAAGTTATTTCACACTTTTCGATATGAGAAGTCGGTTACGTTTAGTTAAAAGAACATTTGTTTTACCTTCTTTTAGATACATACTGTTTACAAAATCGATTTTCTCTGACGTACAATACACATTACTGTTCACCATTGAAAAGACTTGCAATTATCGAGGTATATTGGCTATATTTTTTTTAGTTAATCGAGTGTTACTTGAAAACTATTCCTTGCGCATCGTAGATAATGAACACAATTGTATTTTTTTTATGCCTGATAGGTTAGCCTTTGCCCACTATCTCCCCTGATGGTAAGTGATGATGTGGTCGAAGATATTGTTCAGGCTAACCTAGAAGTACTGGCTCTCAAGGACAGCTGCTGGAACACGCCGTTAGGTGCTTAGCGACAGATTTTCTACTTGAGGGTGGTAGCTAGCCAGGCGGGCATTCGCAAAATGCCCTACCACCATGCTATAACGACTGCCATCTTAAGACGACAACCGGGACCGACGACTTAACGTTCCCTCAGAAGCACGGAAACGCTCAGTAGTAATGTCACTAGCGGTCACCCATCCAACTCATGACTGCGGGCGACGTTGCTGATCGGTTGAGAACATCTAAGTAAACCTCGCTACGAGCGCTTCATTCATAAATGCCCGAATTCTATTATGATATAGTTATCTCAATATTTAAATATTATACATTAAACCGGCAAAAACACTCACGTTGAGGATCGAATACGTCGACCCGGGTTTCGAGCATATCAGATGCTCATCATCAGGGCGAGTGCGCAGCTGCGTCTGCGAGCTCCCGGCGGGCACTTTTTGCCGGTTTAATGTATAATATTTAAATATGTGTGAAACTCACGAGAATTTCAATTCAAAAAGTTATCTCAATGTTAAATGAAATGAAATGAAATGAAATGAAATTAAGTTTATTCCAGCACTACACAACACTACAATAGCTTCTACTGAAGCACAATTAAATACATAAGTAATACAACAATTGCAATGTTGCGCGATGCTAGGAACGAGTCCCGTCTCAGCATGTGCCAGGTTCAAAACTGAACCTAAGCGCTGGTTTTCAGACGGCACTCCCGACCAACATCACGAACGTGCATGACATTAAATAACAAAACAATTAAATAACACAAACAGAACTATAAATAAAAAATATAAAATATTTAAATAATAAATAAGACATTGTGACTTTTACTACCATTTAGAACATATTGAACATATCTTTGTGATTTATCTGTGGCGATGCAGCGAATAACGTGTTTATAGTGCCACCAACTTAACTGTGCAGTTCTTGAGGGCGCTATTGGTCAAAGAAATCAACTACAAACTGCCACAATTTGAGGGAATTTTTTAGTTCTTTTTTCTGCCGCCTGAACAGATAAGTTGGTCGAACTGTATTTCTCTATCTAGCATATATAAAATTATAAATGATTAATATATATATATAAACATATACTATACAGTAATATACCACTACACAAATACTAGAATGTACAGGATATAGAATGTACAGAATACCTCGCTACATAATCTATGCGGACATGGCATCACTAGCTGCCACAGACAAAAAAATACGTATGCCTACGTGTCGTCACGTGGTTATTGTTTGACATGCCATCAGCCACGTATTCATATTCATACAAGGAAATAGGTTATAACTTATGTGAAAATAGATTTACTCGTGTTTCCCTAACATTTACTCAGAACAGTTCACTTTTAAATGGAGAAGCAATGTGGTTAGTAAAAGTGCAGTGTTAGGCATTGATATCCGTCCCTTAGTACATCGAGCAATAAAATGTGGTAAGTGAACTATCAAGATCCTAAGCTTATACACTAATTTTGAACAAGCCTGTTTAGTTTCTATAAATGCCTAAACTAGTGCTTAGAATTTTGATACCAACCACAACTTTCAATAGTGTTCAACAATAGCTAATTATTATTAATATATTTATCATAATTAATCCATACAGCCGAAATTACATTGAAATGCAATAGGTACCGTGCTCTTGAATGCAATAATTACCCATCCGCACTTGTATCCTAATGTTTTCTATAAATCTACGAATATATATGTAAAGAAATGTAACTCTCATACAGTGTCCGCTTTGATTTCGGACTCATCAAGTTCACAATTAACAAAACACGTACAATCTTCCAAATTCAATAAGATTGGTTAATTGATTTGGAGCTTAGAAATGATCGCATCCGATTGGTCGCATCAAGGTAATGTTGTTGTGCCGCACGGTACACTTATATACCACGCTTGCCGCGGTAACGTTTGCGTTTTGCTGTTTTTGAACTTTACTTACATTTATTTATATATTTCATAGTAGTGTTAAACATTTAAAGGGTTTGTCTGTAAAACATCAGCATTTTCATGCGCCATTATATTAGAAGCTCTTTACGGAATTCAGCATTCATTCTGTCGTGGCTCGCAATTTCTCCAAGTCCAAACAATGAGAGGAGGGGTCAAAAGTACCAAAAAATGATGCTATCGCTGTTTGACATCATTTTAACGCCCAAAATCGTTTCTTAATGACCCTCGATGGCCGAGCCGCTGGCCTCTAATGTAAAGAGGGTTCCGGGATTCGACACTGAAGGAGCAAAGGCACTCTTATCGGTGTTATATTACGTTGTTTCATCTGCACTGAATTTCAGGAATATGGAGAGTATAGGGTAAGTAAATGCCGTTAGTAATAGCACAAGTTGGTGGCACGATAAGCGCTTTGAGTTATGATACGAGGGTCACACGATGTATTCGCTAAGAACTCCTAAGATATACGAGGACATAACAACGAACGATAAATGTACTGTACTGTCTCAGCCGGATCGTCCACTGCTGAATACAGCCTCCCCTATTAAGGGGATATTTGCCATAATCCCCACGCTGGGCAGGCGTCTTGGAGATCGCAGAGTAAGATGGCCGGTCTTAGAAGGTGCTGCTGCTTGCCTTCCAGTATTATTCCCTTAGTCGCCTCTTATGACCACCACAATTTGGGGAAGGTGCAATTCTAACCCGGTACCCCACGGGGAATAAATAAATGTATAACGAACAAAATTGCGGTGAACTTATTACCTGACACAATTCCAGGCCCCGGACAGCTTCTGAGAATTTCGTGTAAAGATAAACTAATAACATTTATTTATCCATTTTTACTGCGGTATGCCTTTTATAACAAAATACTATGAACTATATACAACATTACAGCTACTTCAATAAAAGCATTTATACAACCTATAAGTCATTGCAGACTCGCAGTCCAAATGCTCCAGCCCACTACCAGCATTGCCAACACTAGGCTGACCCAGAATAGAAACTGGGACTGCATATGCGACGCTCATGCCAGTTCTACAAGTGACAGTTATAATATGATTTGAATGGTGTCAAGAGGCATAATAACGTGTGTTTGTTGTTGTACAGATCTGCGACTTCGGGCTGGCGCGAGTGGCGGACCCCGAACACGACCACACCGGCTTCCTCACGGAGTACGTCGCCACGCGCTGGTACCGCGCACCTGAGATTATGCTCAACTCTAAGGTAACTGTCGATTTTCTTGGGGTAGATTGAGTCTTGTTTAAGTTTCACTACTTATGTTCCTTTTTTTTTTTTTTTTTTTAATGTTATTCTGACGGAACAAGCCCGAGGCCCACCTGATGTTAAGCGGACTAACCTCTGCCTATAACAGATGCATTTCATCACAAGTCACGAATTGCACTGTGCCCGTCACACTGAGACGTCCAGTTGTTAGGTCTTATTAGCCTGTAATTTTTCTGGCTCTCAAGGACTGCTGTCGGAACACACTGTTAGGTGCTTGGCGACAGATTTTCTACTTGAGGGTGGTCGCTAGCCAGGCGGGCATTCACAAAATGCCCTTCCACCATGCGGTGAAGCTCAAGCTCTGGGCGGGATTCGAACCATGGACCTGCTGCACGGCAGTCCATAGCCAATGCCACTGAGCCATCACTGCTTCTAAAGACCCACGCTATAGAAAGCGATTCAATTGCCACATCACGGGCACAGTTCCAGATTCCGGGATTGTCTGAAGGATCGAACCTTAGACATTGATATTTAATCGGCGATTTTAGATATATTACACAGAGGACAATATCGCTCAAAGAAAACTAAATTCGGTACCCATACATTATGTACTCTATGTAATCAATAAATACTGAAAACGCAATTCTACTATGTAGCGGCACCGTGTCGCTCGAAATAGAACCTTTCAAATAATACTAAATAAATTATTAAACAAATTTTTTATTAATAGAAGATCTTTATTTGACCAGATAGTTCAGGATTATATTAATTTCACAAATACATACTCGTAACTAGCAAACATACATTTAACACGGTTCGAATTGAAAGATTTATAGGAAATAAAATATTGTGGTATTAAAAAAAAATTGGCTATGGTTTTATGGTGATACGAAGCGCTCGTGGCGAAGTTTACTTAGCTGTTCTCAACCGATCAGCAAAGTTAAGCAACGTCGCACGCGGTCAGGAGTTGGATGGGTGACCGCTAGTGACATTACTACTGAGCGTTTCCGTGCTTCGGAGGGCACGTTAAGCCGTCGGTCCCGGTTATCGTCTTAGGATGGTAGTCGTTATAGCATGGTGGTAGGGCATTTTGCGAATGCCCGCCTGGCTAGCTACCACCCTCAAGTAGAAAGTCTGTCGCCAAGCACCTAACGGTGTGTTCCGGCAGCTGTCCTTGAGAGCCAGTACTTCTAGGTTAGCCTGAACAACATCTTCGACCACATCATCACTTACCATCAGGTGAGATAGTGGTCAAAGGTTAAACTATCAGGCATAAAAAAAAAAAAAAAAAAAACTGAATCCTTGGAATGCTCTCGACGTTTCGCTACTTATCAGGTAATCTGAATGTTCAAATGGTTTAAAACCCTGATCTGCGCCCAATGTGCAACAAAACTCCATTCTCATCGACGTGACCACGTGTTGACATGTTATATGGTGCATTCTCTCCCTTAGGTCGCCTTATACATATATTGGAGATCCTATTTTAAATAATTAATTATTATTTAAAATAGAAATATGAATTTGTTAAACTTTACAAAAAACTACACGCTACGTAGTATAATTTATATAATGAACCTTGTGTAACTTAATTTATCATTTTTATATCATGGTCACATCTTTAAATAACCGAAGCAGTCGACAGAGGCGACTAAAACATTTGTACGACTTGATAAAAATTTTGATATATTTAAGGTATTTGGGTGTTTGTAGGTATATTCTGTCTGCTAACTCAGCTTGATTACATTATATTATCACTTACGAATAAATCAGTTAGCGATCAAAGGCTAGCCCCATAAGAAAACATTATTGTTAATATCCCTCTGTGTCCTTAAGGCTATAGGAGCTACCTGTGATGAATTTTGAAGCAATGATGGCCGAGCGGTAATAGCCATGGACTGCCGCGCCGCAGGTCCCTGGTTCGATCCCCACCCCCGCACAGTGTTTTGCCTAGAACAACGTAGGTGGACAAAAGTCATTTACCTAATCAGGTAATTAAGGGTCACATGCCATTAACAAAACCCCCAAGGTCTCGATAACAGGTAATAATTAGGGCAAACATTCCATAGTGGTGAGTTATAAGGGGTTGAAGGTAAGTGATAAGTTAATTGCATTTGTGAAATTAAATTAGTTGCAATTTTGCGGCACTTATGATAACATCTCTTAAAATTTGTAGTGATTATTTTAGTATTTTCTGTGATGGATTTTACCTTTGAGGGTAAGTACTTTCTTACTTAATATCGACTTAATATATTATTTGCCAACATGTGCTTTAAATATCCAATTGAAAAATCTGTTAAAAGAATGTCAAGTTTTTCTTCATATCTAAACTTTCAAGGATCGCAACTTTTTGTATCCACGTGTATCCAAGTTGATTTTTATGTATGTTACAGCCACAACATTAACCTTTTAAATGATATATAATATGGAGACCGCAACGAATGCTAAACATTTTTTTTTATTTTTTTTTCAGATCATGTGTACACTTTTTCGAAAATGGAGTTATTTGAAGAATGGCGTAAATATGACAAAGAAGCAAGAAATGCTCACCTGATGGAGTTTATTTTTAACAAATACAATCTGAGAGATGTGGCCTCCGATTCAAGAAGAGATATGCAAACAAAAATTGCCAGCATATCGTCAAAATTTGCTGAAAAGTGGGCTGCTTCGAAAACAATGGATGTTTTTTTAAACAAAAATAGAAGTTGGCTGGACGGAGCAGACATACAATTTAGCGTTCGTATGCATCGGCCTTCTGCTTCCTCCTCATCAGAAGATAATCGACCTAAAGGTAGACCCCGAAAAGACTTCGAAGACGCCAGTTTCAAAACAAAAAAACGCAGGGTTGAAGACTTGGTGAAATTGCGGAGTGCTAGTGAATTGACCACAGCTGCGGAAGTGGCAAATCGTTTATCGGGTCATAGAGCGGTTGCCTCTCGAATCCGAAAAAGTGGCGATCATTCCAGCACAGAAGGAAAGGCATCTGAAGAATCTCTTTGTAGTGCTAGGCAGTTAAATAGTGACGAAGCGCTAGCTTATTACGTAGATTCTAAGTGCACTTCTCACTCTTACAAACAGACGAGAAAGTGGGCAATGAAGGCTGGACATCAAGTGTTTCCATCATACCATAGCCTATGTAAGTCAAAAAAACTTTGTTATCCTTCTGATGACCATATATCTATAACGGAATCGCGCGCGGAAATAAAACTCCAAGCTATTTTGGATAAAACAACTGAACGACTAGTTGAAGCACAAAGTGAAGTCATTAAAAGTGTGCTGCCCAGTTCGTCATTCATATTAGTTAGCAAATGGGGATGTGATGGTAGTTCTGGTCACAGTACCTACAAGCAGAAGTTTGAAAACACTGAGGCTACTGATGAATTTCTGTTTGTATTTTCATTTGTGCCTTTGAGATTGTGTGATGGTCAAAATATTATTTGGCAAAACCCACGACCTTCCTCCACGTTATATTGCAGGCCAATTAAATTTATTTTTTCAAAGGAAACAAATGAATTTACGACTACAGAAACTAACAGAGTGTTGGAAGAAGTATCTCAACTTCTTCCAACAACATGTAGTGTTGGTGAATCACAAATTTCTGTGAAGCACACTCTTTTGCTAACAATGACAGACGGCAAAGTATGCAATGCTATGACTGACACACGATCTGCACAAAAGTGTTATATCTGTGGTGCGACTCCTAAGATGATGAATGGTGATTTAAGTGGATTGGAAAGTAATGTAGAACATTATGGGTTTGGTTTGTCTACATTACATGCTTGGATTCGCTGTTTTGAATGTCTGTTGCACATTAGCTATCGTTTGGATATTAAGAAGTGGCAGGTTAGAGGTGATGACGATAAAGCTAGTGTGAAACAGCGTTCAGACGACATAAAGCAAAAGTTTAAAACCCAAATGGGACTTATTGTAGACAAACCAAAACCTGGTTATGGTAACACAAATGATGGGAACAAAGCTCGCAGATTCTTTACAAACCCGGAACTGAGTGGAGAGATTACAGGCTTAGACGTTAACCTCATTAAAAAATTCTGCATTTTGTTAAGAACTTTATCTTCTGGGTACGATATTAATTACAATGAATTTGAAAAAGTGTGTTCTGAAACCAGAACACTTTATCTAAATCTGTATTCGTGGTACTACATGCCAGCTACTGTACACAAAATACTTGTACATAGCACAGAAGTGATAAAAACTTGCATTCTTCCAATCGGACAGCTCTCAGAAGAAGCTCAAGAGGCTCGAAATAAAGACTGCCGGAGATTCCGTGAACACCACACCAGGAAACTGTCACGTATTGCCACAAATACAGATTTGTTGAATATGCTTTTAATAACGTCTGATCCTCTAATCAACTCTCTCAGAGAGGTACCCAAAAAGAAAATTGACAAATTACCTGAAGAAGTTTTAAATTTGATTGTTCCGCCTTCAATACAATCACATCGGGTTACAAGTAACGTTCTTCCGAGTCCGACTGATGAAGGTGATTACTTGTTACCAGACTCGACTGAATGTGAGAGTGACGAATCATCAGATGAGGATATTTAGGATAATTACGAGTATGATGTAGCATTTTTGTAAAATCTTGAGTTTACCTTTTTTTATAATATTTAAGTTATAAATAATAATGTATTTTTTTACTTTTTATTGTATAATTATGTTGTAATATATTATTGATTGTTTCTTTCTATTTTAATGTACTTATTTCTGCTGTATTTTTGCTTTTTTTTGTGCCTTTGTAAGAAATACAATACATTTTTTTATAAAGTATTTGGTTTTTCATTTTTAGACTTATAATTTAATCTGTACCTACCTGAAAATTATGAAATTAACAAATTATCATTGTCTAAGGCAAAAGCAATCGAAACCCATTATAAAATATTTTTGTCCAGCTAGCTTGTTCTAGGCGAAACACAGTGCCCCGGCTCGAAGTTCACCGCATGGTGGAAGGGCATTTTGTGATTGCCCGCCTGGCTAGCTACCACCTTCAAGTAGAAAATCTGTCGCCAAGCACCTAACGGTGTGTTCCGGCAGCAGTCCTTGAGAGCCAGTGAAATTACAGGCACATAAGACTTTACCAACCAACCAACTATACCAACTGCGTCTCAAAGTGACGGGCGCAGTGCAATTCATAACTTGTGATAAAATGCATCTAATATAGTCAGAGGTTAGTCCACTTAACATCAGGTGGGCCTCGAGTTTGTTCCGTCACAATAACATAAAAAAAAATAAGAATTCCATCAATATCGCCAAGTATATTTATGTTTGAGAATATAACAAAACAGACAGTGCTAGTAATGAAATAGAAAGTTTTAATAAAGGCACAATATGACCGTTTCACCACGACCTACCCGCTCGCAACGATAAAATGCGGTAACGACTCCCAGCGCTACGTATTTCTATGAAGTGCTTGCTCTATAAACGACACGGACAGCACGCCGCACGTTAATTCTACAAACGATTTCTTATCTTTAGCGGTGGGGCCGCTATACTTATTATAACAAGTTTTTATTGTTACGCTGCAGCTTTGTCGTGTCTTGGTCGTAGAATATACCTAGACGGGCCATAAGTTTTGTTACAAATGAAAACGCAATTTTTATATGACGTATTGTAACATTACTAATACTTATATGTACATATTTATTAAAATCAGCAAAATTGAAAACTAAAAAGAAAACAATTCGAAATGGCCAACTTTGGCTTTTATACGGGGCCAGGCCTTAAATCTGTTGGGCCACGAATCTATGGATATATACACTGTTTCCATGGGAAATTTCGCCTATGCTTGCTCCAGAGATTTAAGAGGCTTAATTAAGACGTTTCGTAGAGCAAGCCAAGTCCTCTAATATTTACCATAATTTGAATTCTAAAGGTTGAGGTCTGGGCTAGAAGGCCAGTCTTCAGCTCTTATAAAGTCCAGTTTAAAAATAGGTTTCACAACACGATCCAAGACTGTCTCTTAATACACTTTGGCTGAAGATTTCACTCCTTTATTACAAAAATGAAGCTTTGTAACGCCAGGATAAGACACGCACCACCTAACCATCACTGATGCAGGATGATGACCACGTTGTACCTTTCCGACCACTCGAGTAGCTTATTTAGAACTGTGAGCGCACACATTATCATTTTTCTTGCTGTAGTGCTCTTGTATCGTGAATAATTTTTCATCGGTAAAGAAAATCTTTCTGTATCCTACACCTCCGCATCGCGACAGAAGGCGTTTTTATCCATCTACTCACTTTAATTTTTAAAGATATCGACGATAAGCACCGAGCTTCTGGTCTTGTTTTAAAATACGCGACAGAGTATTAGCGGGAATCATCATTTCTCGCGCTAAGATTTTTGGCTTCCTAATGGGATTTTGACGTATTCTAGCTTTAACAGCATTAATAGCCTTTGTAGTTCTAACAGTACGCGGCTGCCCCGTATCTTTTATGGTCTTCGACAGAGGAAGTGTTGTTGTATCTGTTGATAGTACGATAGACGAACATACGGCTGATACCAAGCTTTTGAAGTGTCTGGAATTGACCGACGGCTCCATACTCACTTCGTGCAAGGTGGTCACTGCAATCCTATTTTCTTTAACACCCCATTCCATATTGTACTTTGATAATGAACACGAAAAAATATGTGATATGCGAAATCGAAAGAAGTTTTTATGCCCTACTACTACCATGCTGTAAAGACGTGATGTCATCCTGAGACAACAACCGAGACCGATGGTTTAACGTGCCCTCCAAAGCACGAAAGCGCTCAGTAGTAATGTCACTAGCGGTCACCCATCCAAGTTATGACCGCAGCGGACGTTGCTTAACTTAAGATAGGTTAAGAACGGCTGAGCAAACTACGCTACGAGCGCTTCAGTTATTAATTACCATAAGCACTATCTAAGCACAACACTAAGAAAAATAATATTAAAAATTTCGAATGAGTCAGATATCTCTCACTAGTTTCATCATTGACTGCACCTCTCGGGGTAAGAAGGTCCCTGGCTGCGTATCGCAAATCATGACGTGTAGTTTACTGTGGAAAAGCGCCCAAAAGCTACCTACCTACTTGTGACTCACCCACCGATAAACAATTCGAAAACAAACGGCTGATTCAACAGAACCACGACAATGACGCGCCCAAATTGAAATACGATCCTTTGGTTATCTATCACAAGATATTATTATATTTGAGTAAGCGTTCTGTTTATTGTCGGGAGTATTTGGAATTACCCAAATTTCTGGAATTTGGGAGCTATCAGAATATCTGTTTGTGTCGTTTGATGATATTAGATTCGCGACAAAAGCGGGGCTTACCGCGCTATCTGCCGTCTGTTTGATAATACCGTGCTCCGTTTCCTTGACAGCTGGAGGATATTAATATTATTAATTATTTCCGTATATTGGGCTACGTCTTATTGTATACATTCACACTTCAAAGGTTTGTTTGACATTTATCCCCGTAACCACACGTTATACATGCGAAAGTGTATTCAGTTTATTATGTTTTGATTAGTATTAGTGATCGTTATTAGTGATCAATGGGTATGTTGCTACAAAGCAACATACCCATTGATCACTACAGGACAAAAATATTTGTTTTGTCTAGCAGTCATTTAAAAGAGCATTGACGCATGTTAAGCGAATACATAGAAGCACATTAAAGCACCTCTTGAAACGGTTTTTAATCGGATGGAAAAAATTCGACTGACCAGCATCCGCTTACGTAGCATAATTGGAAATGCACCAGGACGGTATTCTGGGGTGGCGGGTTCAAGTCCCGCTGGAAGTTACCTTTTTCCATTCGATATATATTTTGTTTTTTTACTTTTCTCTCTTTGGCACCTTAACCATTACGGTTAAGGTGCCTAAGAGTGATGAGTAGACTCTATACTTACATTCCCATCCATCCGTCCTTCCGACCTATAAAGGACTGTATCTTTGGAACCCTAATAGGTAGCCCATTAAAATGTTCACAGAATATGTGTTGGTGTGGCAGATTGCCTAACAAATAATAATAGCAAAAACAAAAATTACAGGCACATGAGACTTAGCAAATGTAGTCTCTGAGTGACGGGCGCAGTGCAAATCGTCACTTGTGATATAATGCATCTGTTTATAGGCAGAGGTTAGTCCACTTAACATCAGGTGGGCCTCGCTTCACAATCACAATTAAAAAAAAAACAAATATAAAAATAATATATCCCATACAAGAAATGTTTATTTTTTACGTTTGTTGTTTTTGCTCTATCGTAAAAGCGATAAACATACAATCGTCAAAATGAATATGATTATAGTCCAATATCTACCGTGTAGAATTAAATATAAAAACTGGTCAAGTGCGTGTCGGATCCACGCTAGTAATATCGAATTGTATGAAAATAAAACGATATTTTGTACATTCTGTGTTGGTACTAAACACTCAGAGTGTGAGTCCATCTCGCTCTTGGCCGTTTTTTATTCCTCTTGAAAACTCATCCTTACCGTATCCACAGAAACGAGCTTGAATGTAACACACTGGACCTTTTTTCGGTAAATTTTAACATATTGGATTTTTCTAAATATATTAGTATAGTTACATTAAATCTGGATTAACGTTTCTCTGTATCAGAACATTGTTATTATAAACAAAAAGCCTTTTAAAAACCCTATTCCTACAACTGAAAAGTTCCCCTAGGGATTCTGAGCGCTCAATGTTCAGTTTTTGTTCTCGGCAAACATATGCCGAGATAAACGAGGATACTCCGAGGAATTGAATTTCCTGAACATTTTAATGGGTTCGTACCCTGTAGACCTTTTGCACACCTTCAGAGGTCCTTAGTATAGTTGTTTTGAAATGGGTTCGGGATAAAAGTTCCAAACAAATTTATAATATAATTTAGTTCAAAAATCTTCTTGGGAAGGTAGCTGTCAGAAATGAATTCAAAGATAACCTGAATTTATACAGGATTATCATTAGGTACCTATGTATAGCCGGTAGAGTAAGTAGCTAAATATTTTTGGAAACGTTTCACATTGCAATTTATTTTGTAGTATTTTATAGGGTATAAAATATTATGTTAAATGTATATTATGTTTATCAGGGGTAATGTAGGATTCTAATGGTGAAAGATTTTTCAAATCAGTCTATTAGTTTTTATGTTTATTGGTTATTATATACAAAAATACAAATCATTCTTCTTTATAATATTAGTATACATTAAATTTGAAAAAAAAAATGCGTTTTTATCTGTACTGTGATCAAAACTAAAATAAATAGAAATCGCACGTTTTATACGTGTCATAAAAAAATATAAGAGGACAGTTCTGATGCCTTAATATTATAATTGCACGGAATGAATACGAACAGTAGAGGAAGTACAGCGTTGTCAAAATTACGTTAGGAGTGTGTCAAAAAGAATTCACGCGTATAATATTTCCTGGACATATCTTCTATGACCAGAACAAATTTACATTATTCATCAAAACCTTCGATGGGTTTATAGTATACATTTTCAAAAAAATCTTCTTCTCCGAATATGATAAATAAAATCTCTCGCTGACATTGATACTTGATCTATATTGGTATTTATAATACTTAAAATAATATGTTTAGTTATTCTTTCTACATTTATCGGAATTCGGTACACATACTTCATTACTCAAAATGCAACAGTTTTTAAAATGTGCTTCTCCGCAGGGCTACACCAAATCGATAGACATCTGGTCTGTGGGCTGCATCCTTGCAGAGATGCTGTCCAACCGGCCTATCTTCCCCGGGAAGCACTACCTTGACCAGCTGAACCACATCCTCGGCGTCCTCGGCTCGCCTAGCCAGGAAGACCTTGACTGCATCATCAACGAAAAGGTATAATGTAACTCACAAGATACTGTGAATGAACTGACCTACGAATTTGGGTATTTTTTAATTCATTAAACTGCAACTGACCTGGTGGAAACCCAAGACGACGCGTTTGTCTTTGGAACATGCTTGCTTAGAATATTTATTTTCACTTTCTACTTGCTATACATATTCTTATTAAATTTTGAATACTTATTGCTCGAAAGTGTTATTCGTAGGCCTGTGCGCATACTGTAAAAGCACAGCCTAAATACGTTATAAATACATAAAGTCGTTAAACGAAGGAGTCTAGACAGGGCAATCGTGCGGGGTTGAGAGATGAGATGCCGGGGTGCCGTCCCAAGCTTCATACACCACGGCCGCCGTATTTAGTTTGTAGTCGGGGACAGACCGTTCAGGGCTAATGCGTATTTGTTTAAATAAACAAAAAAAGTAGGAATACGACGTGTGTCGTACGATACTACAAGTCATCGTTTTGCACAACAAAATAACTGTGAATTACCCCGTTTCCACACACAGATATGTGAATATTATTATCTTGATAGTAACAACATTTTGTTATATCGTGTCAAATTGCCATTTCCAGCTGGCGGAATTCATAATAAATATCAATATTTTTTAGGATGCTGGTCAGAGAGATAGCATCCATTTTAAATTATTAAAAACACACGTAAAAAAATTTATATGAGTGGCTTTTGAGGTTTTTTGGGGTGCTGATTACAGAAAGACATCCGTTTTTGAATCCAAGATGGCGGACACATTTATTTCGACTTAAATAATATGGGTATCACTCGAGGTTTTTTGGGTTGCAGATTACGAAAAAGACATCTATTTTAAAATCAAACATAGCAGACTCGTTTTATTTATATATATATATATATAAAATATTAATTTTATATACAATTTTTAAGGTGACTTAAGGTAAAAATATTGTTCTAAAATCTAATAAATCTCTGGTGGAAGGAAAAGTATCCAGAATGCTGGCTGCCTCGCTGTATATTAATACTCTTTTTTTGGCCAAGATACAAGCCAACACTCTCTTCACATGTCGCCTCCACCAAAAGCTTTGATACATTTTTGAATAATTGATGGGCCCCATGGACCCAAAGTATCCACCCTCTATATACATATATCCTCTAAGTTTACATTGACTCCTTTTTTTTTTTTTTTAAATCAATTATATTTCTTTATTGTAAGTGTACCTAGTACCAAACGCTTCATATTAAAATGATTTTATATTTGTCACTTCCCAATAAAGTGACAACCCTAGGCGTTTTGGCCTGCATCTTGCATTATCAGGTTTTACGCAAACACCGAAGGCGTTTAACCACCGTATGATTAACTTATTAGGAACCGGCTAGGCCTGCGTTATATTATATTTACCGGAAAGACAGTTACGCGCTGAGGTCCGTGCTCCACTTCTGAGGACTTCAAAACAGTCCGAAACTGGTCGGAATCTTTCCGGTAAAAAAAACGCGGGTCCTAGCCGGGTCCTAATAAGTTAATATGGATAAAACTCGCGATAGTTTGCACCGTATGATTCTTACACTGTATTAGAAGTAAGTTATCGCCCACTCTATTTAACAGTGCGATATTACAAAATGAAACCCTCCTATTGTTTTATACTCTTATATCTGACCACGCATAATTTTTTACTGGGTCTGTTGATCTTCATGATTATTTCTGGTTGGTTAAAGTTTAGGTGGTTTCCATTTGAATTTACACTTTGGTCCAGCAGTTTTTCAGTTACGAGTACACTCAAAATACTATAAAAATATTTGCCATCTATATTGAGCTCGACGTGTAAGAACCAGTACGGTATCTAATCCAACATGTTATTTCACTGTCAGTGTTGGAAGTTGCGTATTTTTAGTGGCATATATTACGCTAACATTTAAAGTGTTTAAGCACTGTATGATTCTTACACTGTGGTAAAAGTAAGCTATCGCCCACTCTACATTTAACGGTGCTATATGACAAAATAACAATCTTTAGACTTTGTAGAATGTAATATTATTATAAATTGTGAAGAAACAAACAACATCCACAATACACATTACTCTTATGTAATTTTCATATGTTTCTACAAATTACATGCGCAATACCTAACAATAAATATAAATTAATCAGTCTTTCAAAATTAACCAGACATACATTCATGCATTTCTATAGAGCGCCTGTCGCACGCTACAAATATAAAATCAAATTATAAAGTTATGTGAACATCGAAAGCAATATTGCAACACTCGCGAATACAGAAATATATATTACAACTCTATTTCAACTCACAACTTTGAAGCTAGACGATAAATATACTGAACTTGAAGTAGGTAGGTAGCATAATACGTTTTCGTATAACTTGAAAAAACCACTAAAAGTTCATATCTTTTCCATTGGACGCAATATCGCTTTTAATAAAATGGCTTTTATGTCAAATGAAACTTTTCCGATCCATTCATTTGCTACTTTATACATTTATATAAAGCTGCTCTTGGAATTTTTTTAGTATACCTAAAATTATTCAAATAGATTGAATTATGTTAGATTTGTACATTATAATATATTAATAATTCATAATGGTACTTATTCAGTTGTCAGCCGAATGTTTTTTTTATGTAGGAGGCTATTGGCAAGTCAAAAGTCAAAATTATGTGGTAACCCAAGGTAGGTTACTACATAAACTTAAAATTTAAGTGTCTGTTCTTCAGTCTTAAACATTTTATTCGCATTGATAACTTTTTGAAGCTATGATAGTCGTGCGTTATGGCTATGGACTGTTGTGACACAGTTGGTGGTTCGATCCCACCGCCGGCCGGCTCCAGGTTTATTGCATGTTCGAAGGACATTTCTCGAAAGTTCGCCTGGCTAGCTATAACACCTTCGAGTAGAAAATCTTTCAATCAATATTTTATTTGCAAGAATACAGTAATAACTTTCATTTACGAGTATAATGTCTTATGCTAATTACATCATTTAGTCAGTGTATTCACCCTGCATGCAGGCTTGCAAATATTAGAAAAAAATACTTTATAATGATTTATTTCAAAGTTCAATAGTCTTTAATATCATTTGGTAATACATTATACATTAAAATAATCACATTGTATATTTTTTTCTCATAAATATTGTTTCTACAAGGGGTTTATAGAAGGTTTTTAAACCTTTGTCTTTTTTGTCTCGTTATGACTTTGCAGTGTTTTTGAAAATATTTAGTATGTGATTTTGCGAAAAGGCAATTTCTCTTCTGTATAGGGTAGTGGAAGGATGCCTCCAAACCTCACACAACGCTTCTCCACCCTGAAAATTCTATCTATGTCCTCGGAGTTGCCCCGTAGTATTAGTCCATAGCTAAGCAGAGACATGACCGACGACCGTAATATACTGTTAATGCTGCTTCCTTGTACACGGTCTTTCTGAGTTTTTATTAGAGCAAAGACATAAAATACTAACAAGCATTTTCTAATTGAGTTGTTCGTCCATATAGATAGCAGATAGAATTTTATCTACCTCTGAAAAAACTGAAAGTGAACTAGCGAATTCTATCAGACTCAACAAATCCCCAGCTAACTCATTTTTCATGAGCCCAACAGATACTCATGAAGTCGACAAAATGATTATGAACCTACGAAATGACAAAGCTCCAGGAATTGACGGTTTCGCAAATGTATTTATTAAACACGTTAAAAACGAAATTGTTATACCCCTCACATTCATATTCAATCTAAGTCTGAGGACTGGAATTTTTCCACAGAATTGGAAAATAGCTTCCGTTTCCCCAATTTTTAAGAGTGGGTCTAAATATTCCGCTGACAATTATAGACCAATTTCGCTTTTAGGAACATTCTCGAAATTACTTGAAAGACTCGTGAACAAGCGTCTTGTACATTTCTTAGAGTCCCAAAACTTAATCTCTCCTAAGCAGTTTGGCTTCCGCAAAGGCAAAAATACTGAAGATGCAGTTAGTCTGCTAATTAACATTGTATCATCTCATTTGGATAGTAAGCGATGCTGTGTTGGTATCTTCTTAGATCTGGCCAAAGCCTTTGACACTGTCTCAGTTCTGATACTACTAAGTAAACTAGAAGCCTTAGGAATCCGTGGAATCGCCTTAGAGTGGTTTCATAGCTACCTCACGGATCGGAAACAGTGTGTTAAGATTGGCCAGGCAATAAGTAGCTTAAATCCTATTAAATTTGGTGTGCCACAAGGCAGTATTCTTGGTCCAACATTATTTCTCTTATATATTAATGACATCCACGATCTGTCTATTGAAAATGTTGATACTGTGTGTTATGCTGATGACACTGCTTTAATATTTCACGGACCTTCATGGCCTGCAGTATTCTCATCTGCTGAACTAGGTATGCGGGCAGTAACTAAATGGCTTCAGCAAAACCTGCTTACCTTAAACACTAAGAAGACTATATATTTATGTTTCCATAAAACTGCTGCATATGCGCCGGACACTTGCACCGATATCAAACTTCATGATCAGATTTGCAATGCCCAACCCTGTACTTGTGAAACTTTAACCCGCACTCAGTGGTTCAAATACCTCGGCGTACACTTAGATGAGAATTTAACATTCAAAAAACATATTGAGGTTCTCTCAGCCCGAATTAGAAAGGTCATAAGTGTAATGCGTAATCTCCGGTTCGTAGCATGCGCTGACACCCTGAAATCTGTATATTATGCACTCTGTCAGTCGTTGATTGTCTACTGCATAACATGTTGGGGTAGTGCTGCAAAGACACATATAATACGGGCTGAACGTGCTCAGCGATCGGTTTTAAAGATAATGCTTCGAAAACCTCTCAAGTACTCAACTTTTGACCTATATGAGGAAGCCGAAGTGCTTTCTGTGCGTCAACTGTTCATACTGAAAACTACGATTTCTATGCACCGATCAGTCATTTCTTCTTCCGACTATGAGTTTCTGACAAATCGTAGAGTGTACAGATTGACCACACCATCCGTAAACAGTAAGTTTGCTAAGCGTTTCGGTGATTTTGTTCGAAGTTATGTTTATAACAGAGTGGTCTCAGTATGTGACATAAAAGACAAAACAGTGAAAAAAGCACACACAATTATTTATAAATGGTTATTATCGTTAAGCTATGATGACACAGAAGATATATTGAACGTAGTATGCTAGACATAACCCACAAACCTTAATATATAAAACAGTCATATAATAGTATTGATCTGTGTATCTTGTATTTTTTTTTTATGATATATTTTTCATTTTATTTGTCTTAGTAGAATTTATTTTTAAGCCATACCTGCATTTAGAAATTTAAATCATACATAAGAAAGTAAAAGTGACATAAAACTATATGTCTGCTGAGGATCACAATCAATCATATCAATCGTTTATGAATGAGTAATCAGGCTTCCTCGATACAGGCTTGCCTAGTGAGGAAACCAAAGAATAATAAGACTTATCGAGATACATGTTTCTTCTACATTATACAACTGTTATAAACCTATGCTTTATTACTTATGTACTATTATATCTGTATGTATTTTGTAGTAATAAATTTATTTTCATTTTCATTTCATTTTCATATAAATTCATAAAAATGTAAATCTTTAACCTTATTGATTTTCTCGTCGTTTTATTTAATGTCAATCTTAGGTGGATTTTAGTAAGGCTGTAATTGAACAAAATTTTGAAGCAGTGATGGCTCAGCGGCTTTGGCCATGGACTGCCGCGCAGCAGGTCCATGGTTCGAATACCGCCCCGAGCTTGAGCTTCACCGCATGGTGGAAGGGCATTTTGCTAGTGCCCGCCTGGCTAGCGACCATCCTCAAGTAGAAAATCTGTGGTCAAGCACCTAACGGTGTGTTTCGGCAGCAGTCCTTGAGAGCCAGTGAAGTTACAGGCACATGAGACTTATCAACTATGTCTCAATGTGACGGGCGCAGTGCAATTCGTGATGTGACGAAAATGCATTTGTTATAGGCAGAGGTTAGTCCGCTTAACATCAGGTGGGCCTCGAGCTTGTTCCGTCACAATAACATAAAAAAAGTTTTCTTAATATTGGTATTTAGTTTCATTTTCTCTAACGATTTTATGGTATCAACAAGTGCCGTATTCACCTTTGTTTCATAATGCTACCTTTTGTCACATTCTGTAACTAATGTGGTATCAGCCAATCAGGGATAGAAGCGTTCAGTGCACAACGTATCAGCCAATTGAATCTAGATAGGATGGTTCGTCATTGGCTAGTCTAGAATGAATACAGATAAAACAGGATTTCGGTGTGGCGGTTGTTAATATAATTAATTATCAGGTGTAAGACACAACACAAATAACTATTAGTCCCCTAGTAACACAAATAATTATTGCTGCCTAATGAAACTCACAAGATTTCATCTATCTGCAGCTAGGAAAATGCTTGGTCCGCGCGTATGTCGGTAATCGCCCAAAACCATTAACCTCTTTTTACGCAGTTGGATATAAACTATCACATGTCCTTCCCCGGATCTCAAACTATTTCCATACAAAATTTCATCCAAATCGGTCCAGTAGTTTTTAAGTTTATTCGTTGCATAGAAACATAGAAAACTTTCCTCTATATTAGCGTAGATGTAGATAGACTAGACATAAGGTAGGATTCATCCGAATTACAAAACTGTGCGACTCAATCAAAAAGTTCAGTGTACAAATATATGAGTAGGTATACTCGTAGGTATCTTGAAATATTGAATGGTGCGTGTACTGAGTTAAGGGAAATTGAATTTCGATTGAGCTCGCATGCCGCCACTCGAGAGAAATTGACGAAACGTGCTCCACACTACTGAACACCATTAGATAAAACTAAGGTACTCGTTATATTCTATCTAACTAAATATTCGATTATAGTCAACATTCGGCTGTCACTTGGCACAAGGTTAGAATTTATTATAATAACAGTTTATTTTCACAAAAAAATTACAATTATACAGCTGGCTCATCTGTCCCGCTCTTTAGAAGGTATTATAAAATCAGGTTTAAGATATCGTGGAACAGTTACAGTTGATATGATTAATATAGTTAGTTGGAAATTCAAGAATATACTGTTAAGCGAATTAGCTTACAAAATGACTACGAAAGGAAAAATTTGAACCTCGAGCGGAAATCTATGTGTCCACCCGTCTCTCGGGACGGAACAATACACGCTCTGCCAATACCATTGTAGCTCTAATTGGCAGTGCATGTTCAACAAAAGCCACGCTTTCAGCCTTTTGTTCTTTCAGCTATAGTGAATATGACATCACATTATGTCATTATATTGCGTTAGTGTTATCAGTGTGTATTGTTGTCAGGCCCGCGGTTACCTCGAGTCGCTGCCGTACAAGCCGCGCGTGCCATGGACGGAGCTGTTCCCGGGCGCCGACGCGCGTGCTCTCGACCTGCTGCACCGCATGCTCACCTTCAACCCGCACCGCCGCATCTCCGTCGAGGAGGCGCTCGCACATCCCTACCTCGAGCAATACTACGATCCCAACGACGAGGTATACTACATAGTACATAATATTAGCCCCCGAATGCCTGCACCGTCCAGATTTTTAAAGTAGATAGGAAAGACAGTGAACTGACGCATGTAAATAATGTATTATCTAAGATTTGTAAATGGTTCGCCGCTAATAATCTTCTCCTAAATTCAAAAAAGACGAAATGTTTAAAGTTTTCTTTACCAAATGTTCCTTATGTTGAACCAAACATAAAGCTTGGCCCAGATAAACTCCCTATTGACAAAGCGACAGTCTTCCTGGGAATCAAAATGGATTCCACTTTACAATGGGATCCACATATACATGATCTCTCCGGAAGACTTAGTTCTGCTGCATATGTAGTTCTTAGGATAAGACAGTTAACAGACGTAGCTACTGCTCGCCTAGTTTATTTCGCGTACTTCCACAGTATTATGTCGTATGGTGTATTGCTGTGGGGAACTGCTGCTGAGATATAGACAACCTTTATCATACAAAAGCGTGAAATTCGAGCCATATATAAAATGGGTCCTAGGGAATCTGTGAGGGATATTTTTAAAGAAATTGATATTTTAACTTTACCAAGTCAAAATATCAATTTGAAAATATTATGTATGTTCGTAAAAAATTTTGTAAATTTAAATTAAACAATGACAATCACGATTACAATACTAGGAATAAATATAAAATAGCTATGCCAGGTTTTAGATTAGCAAAACAAATAAAAGGTCCTTCTTAGGTTATTTTTGAAGTGAAAACTTCTTTAGCGGCGTTGAGCACTTTTTCTGTAATGGGTATAAAATCTTAAACTCGCGTCAGGACACGTGACCTGATCGAAAAAGCGTAAGACGGATGGAGAGTAGACAGCTATCCCCTCTCTACGGCGCGGACACACTTAAGTCATTGCATGAGCGCACATAAACAGTACGCGGCCAGAAGCTTGATCCGTACGTATGTCTCTGTAAAAAATATTTTTTTTACGACCGTGGCCATTGGGTGCAATAAAAATGCCTACATGCGCCATTAAATGGTGCGGGAAAAATAGTAAAACATCCAATTACAAAACAGATGGAATTACCTTTAATATTGAGAATCGGGAGAGCAGTCGGATGACATTTGTCAAAAATCCAAAATGGCGGATTTCAAAATGGCCGCCATACAAAATCCTTCGATCCCTCAAAAAAGTAGCTGGTTCTACCAGAAAGAGTTGAGTACGGTTATAGTAATGTATTACGAAAATGACTAAGGGGCTTAGCTGAGTAGGGGAAAAATTAAAAACCCTAGAAATGACGCCTGCCAAGTAAAGCTGGACTACGTATCTCGAAAACGGTAAGAGATATGTTGGGGGTGTTTGAACAAATGTCATAGGGAATAGGGAGAGCAGTCGCATGACACCTGTCAAATGTGCTACTCTCATTCTTCATACATTATTTGGAGTATTTAACCTTACAATGTCAACTGTATTAGGAGTGTTTGTGGGAATTTCAACTCAATTTAGAGTAATTGTCCTACTGTCAGTGTAGCGAGCCCGAAGGGCGAGCTTTTGGTGAGGCCGAAGGCCGAACTTTCGGGCCGCGAGGCCGTAGGCCGAGTGGACGGTGCGCGAGCCCGCAGGGCGAGCGCTAGGCGAGGCCGCAGGTCGAGCCGTCTTAGTAACTTGCGAGGCCGAAGGCCGAGCTCAGACTTGCACCGATTTGGCTGAAAATCGATATATAGGTTGTTAGGTTGTTCTCGTCATCCTTATTCCAAATACGAAATTTTTATTTCGATGACGTCTGCCAAGTAAAAAAAGTTACTCCGATTTGGCTGAAACTCGATATTTATGTGGTTCTGGACGTCCTTATTCTAAATCAAATTTTTTTGTTTCGATGACGTCTGCCAAGTAAAAAAAATACTCCGATTTGGCTGAAACTCGATATTTAGGTGGTTCTGGGTGTCCTTATCACAAATCTAATTTTTTTTTTCGATGACGTCTGCCAAGTAAAAAAAAGTACTCCGATTTGGCTTAAATTTTATATCTAGGTTGTTCTGGACGTCCTTATTCCAAATATGAAATTTTTTTTTCGATGACGTCTGCCAAGTGTTGATAAATCACGTATCTCGAAAACGGTAAGAGATAGGTAGGGAGTGCTTGACCAAATGTCATAGGGAATCGGGAGAGCAGTCGAATGACATCTGTCAAAAATCCAAAATGGCGGATTTCAAGATGGCCGCCATACAAAGTGCTCATTTTTCGACCGTATTAGGAGTTTTTGTGGGATTTTGGACTGAATTTGGAATTATTGTCCTATGATAGCGTTTAGCAAGCCCAAAGGGCGAGCTCCTGGTGAGGCCAAAGGCCGAATTTTCGGCTCGCGAGGCCGAAGGCCGAGCGCATGGTGCGTGAGCCCGAAGGGCGAGCGCTTGGCGAGACCGAAGGCCGAGCTCCGACTCAAGAGTATTTTCCACGTCACCGACTGGTCTCCATGGCAACTGCCCGCGGTAACCGAAGCACCTACGAGTGGGGTTCCTAAACAAAAGTGACTCAGAATCTTGGTCCCATTCTGCCCGTACCACCTTTTTATGGCAGTAGGGTGAATTTGCTTTTGTGGCTACAGTATGGTTCTTTATTGTATTGAGAGTTTATATGGGATTTCATACTTCTATTGGAGTTTTGAAATATTTTTATTTTAATGTAAAAGGTGTTTTGATATAGTTTAAAATAAAATTAATAATTAGTTCACGAATAATAAGGTTAATGAATACAATAGTACAATTTTGAACAGTTTTGAAAATAAAATTGTTTCATTGGCATCGGATGTTTTCGTTGGTTGTCATAATGCAGAACAAGAAAATTTTGTAAGGCAAAAGTTACATAAAATGAAACCTGACGAGACTGGTGGATTACCTTATGAACCAGTTCTAGTTCCTAACCGACCCTATATGATAACCATAAACATAGATGTCGCTGATGGTTTATCTAATGGCACTGTAGGAAAATTACTACTCATAGAATCTGATAAAAATGATGAAATCACAAGACTTTGGTTCAAATTCTCAAAATCCATTGGTCAAAAACGTGCAACAAAATTTAGAAGCGACATTGCACGCTTGAAAATCGACAAAGACGCTGTTCCAATTTCTTTACAATCATCGTCAATACCACTCAACAGAAATAATAAAACTATAGTGGCAAAAAGAAAACATTTTCCACTGATTTCGGCTTTGGCGATGACAATTCATAAATCCCAAGGAGGTACGTTTGATGCTATCGTTTATGAATACAATCGTTCTCATTCAAGAGAATTGGTGTACGTTGCGCTATCAAGAGTAACTAGTATAGAAGGTTTGTTCTTAGTCACTGAAGACGACACAAGGGCGAGCTGGAAATTTCATCATGGCAGAGTAGGAAACGCACAGGTGGAAGATTCAAACGCAACAAAAAATCAAAAGAGATCAACAACTCATCGAGAAGATTTATCAATTGAATTGAAACGTTTACGTGAAAATCCTTTGCAAACCATCACCAAAACACTTGTAGATTTTATTTCTAAGAATAATAGATTGTCTATTTTTTCATTCAATTGTCAGAGTTTACGTGCGCATGTAGATGATCTAGCAATTGACGCTCTTGTTAAAAAGATGAATGTGTTAATTTTATCAGAAACTCATATGGGTAACAATGAAATAATTGACATTCAGAATTTCAACTTTGTTGCGAGTTTCAGAAGAAATAATCGTCCCGCGGGAGGAGTAGCTATTTATCAAAATATGAACACAGTTCATTATTGCACAAATTATATGGATGTGCATGTGAAATACAACAGCATGTTTAATGCCACTGTTTCTGATATCGGTGATATTTGTATAAGTCGTTGCCACTCTGGTGATAATCAGTTCATAATTATGGTTGCCGTTTACATCTCTCCAGATAAGTCATTGCGTGCTATACGAGACTTCTTGTATAAAAATTTATTCATTTATTCTCATGATGCATCTGCATTGCTTAAAAAAAAATTGGAAAAAGCTTTGATGAATTGCCAATGATTTTGAGTGGAGATTTCAACATAAACTTCGCAGACGATAAAAATCAACTATTAATTGAATTTTTAAATAATGAATTTGGTATAACTATGTCGAATGATCGCAATCTTAGCACAACGAAATACAAAACTACTATTGATGCGGTCTTTATTAGACATTTAAATAGGTTCGAATCAAAACTGTTCGTTTCTTACTTCAGCTACCATAAACCTATCGTATCAGTTTTAGAGATTGGCGATGATAGTTCTGGTAATGATGATGGTGAAAAAGTCGTTGAAATTATGGATGAAAGTTGATTTTTCGGAGAGATAAACATTTTAATGTAAAATAAGTTTTAAAGTGTTAAATTTTTAATGTAATATAAATTGTCATGTTTGTGTACGATAGCGCAATAAATGAATATTGTATTCTACCACATAAATGATAGTACTTTTATACTGATAAAGCAATTGGTGCAAAATTATTCCCTAACCATTCCAAAATATCAAACATGCTCAACGTTAATTAATAATCAAGTTTTCACTTCTGCCGGCACTCCCGGAGTGCAACCCGTCTTTTTTTTTTTTTTTTTTATGTTATTGTGACGGAACAAGCCCGAGGCCCACCTGATGTTAAGTGGACTAACCTCTGCCTATAACAGACGCATTTCGTCAGCGACGAATTGCACTGTGCCCGTCACACTGAGACGTCCAGCTGTTAGGTCTCGTTAGCCTGTAATTTTTCTGGCTCTCAAGGACTGCTGCCGGAACACACTGTTAGGTGCTTGGCGACAGATTTTCTACTTGAGGGTGGTCGCTAGCCAGGCGGGCATTCACAAAATGCCCTTCCACCATGCGGTGAAGCTCAAGCTCTGGGCGGGATTCGAACCATGGACCTGCCGCACGGCAGTCAATAGCCAATGCCACTGAGCCATCACTGCTTCAAAAAGGTAATTGTGTGCGGTTTTATAATAAAGTTCCCAAACATATTACAACGCTCACAGAAGGGAAATTCAAGTTGCATGTGAAAAACATATGAATTAAAAAATCCTACTACACAGTTTCTGATTACATAAACGACAAAAATGCCTGGACAATTCCGCCTCCGCCAAGCTATTGCCTGTCACCTACATAATTTAAACATATATTGTACTAACTCTATTATATCGTAAGTATGTAACACATTGTTAAAAGATGTTTAAAAGAATGGCCCCGAGTTTTTTGCCCGTTCTTCTCGCAGTGGCTCTATACAATCTATTTGTTGAACGTGGCAGTACAATGTAGAATATTTCAATACTAAAATTTGTAATTGACCTTCATCAGAGCGTCGTAGACGCCTAAATTGAATAAATGATTTTGACTTTGAGATCTTATTTTGTATATTGGAATTCAGAGGGCTAGAGAACGCTCCATCGTGTGTACATCAGTGCGGTGACACTGCCGCACTGAATACCTAGTACAGTGATTTGGTAGTCATATAATAGGTTACCTGTAAAGTTTATGCGCGAGTTTCTATTTTCTTTCTTTTTATTTTATAATATTTAATTTTTACGTACTCATTCCAAATTTCTACTATGCCACCAGGTATCTTTGCCGCTCGCGCCGCCATATTGGAAAATGACACGAAATTGAAAAATTAAAATCCTATTTTGATGATATCTCTTTTCTTATTCATGTGAAATAACATCATCAAAAAGTAATGAAATAAATTGATAAGAGGTAATTTCCTATAATTTATGTCACACGAGTAAAACTTCTTTTCTATAATGGTGTCCGAGCGCTGTATAGTCCTCAACACGCGTTTTGGCTTAAAAACTCATATGCATACCACTTTGACTTTAGAGTAAACGGCACGTTTTTTATCGTGGTTTCCTCAGTAATCCCCATGCAATGCACTATTACAAGACTTAGCGCAGTCTTCTTCGCGTCGCTATTCTTAATGGAAAGCGGGTTCATCGTCTTCAGTACCGATCAAGCAGTCACTTCTTTCACATCATCCGCGATAGAAATATATATTAGACTACCAGTATTTATCAAGAAAAATAACCCATCTGTTTTTTTTTTACCTAGGTACAAAAACAAACTTAGACTTAATCCTGAGGTGCACACTGGTCCGATAAAACTTCTTTTAACTATGAAATATAAAGTCTTTTAACTATGAAAAATCAATTTATAACATAATTCTATACTATCATAATATAGGAGTACGATTTGTGTATAAAATAACAGCATAAAATTTATCGAATTAAATAAAATATGAAATGATATCTGCGATAATGATAACAATAGAATTTCATTCATAAATTGGCCATAGTGGGTCAGCCGATGCCAAAGGATTAATAATGAACTTGCCCCGACGAGACGACTTGGTGGCAAAATTATGGTTCACATCAAATTTACGGTCACCCAGCGCCATTCAAGTTGCAAAGTAGCGGATTTATTTTGTAATATAGTAGTTTAGATGTCACGTTAATAACACACAAAACCTGCTAACAGAGGTAAACTTAACTATTAGAGTCTAAAATTTAAATTTTGTACACACCATATGTATACGTATGTGTACTAGAGGTTTGAAGAGTTTAAAGCAAAAATGCAATATTACAAGAGAACACTTGTATAAATTGATGACGATTATTTAAATACCTACTTATCTTTTAGTCTAGCACCAAAAACTTGATAATCTCGTATCGTCCAAGTTAAATTACTGTTTTTATACTGTTGCGCTAATTAAACACTACGCCACACTAACGAGGTTTCGTCCGAGTCCTTTGAAGTTCCGGTTAGAGCGAATGTTTAGTAATCTGTGATTATAGTTTCTTTCATATCATCGTCACGTTGGTATTTCATACACAATGTTTTGGTAATATTTTTAATATCTAAGTTATGCAGCAATGAACGTTAATTTTATATATATTTTTTATCGTAATGTTCTCGGCTCATATAAAAGGATTGTTCCATATCGTCCTGTTCGATGTCGTAAAAGGCGATCAAAGGAAAGAAATACCAGCAAGTCACTACTCACGTTTACGCTTGAAGGTCGTTGTTGCACATCAGGCACACAGAGAATTGTAATCGAGGAAGGGTGCTTTGGTCAGCCGGAACAACTCATTGATACCATAAATCTATTTAGCTATTATTGAGACGCGATTTTTAGAATTCTGCCATCGTAAATCAAGCACGATAAACAGGGGCAAAGTTTGTAACTAATTGCATCTTCTCTTGGAGAGAGTTTTAATTATCTATCTGTTAACCATCTTAACGCGCTCATTAGCTGAAAGGTAAAGAGTATACTACCAACAAGAGCAATACCAAGGAGGTTCGGTATCAGTTGCGCGGCCGTCCATAAAACTGAGGACGATATCTTGTAGAAATGGTGTTCTGTTTTTAAATATTTATTTGAAGGGTTTTGTTGCTGAGGCAACATACCCCCTGTGTGTCGTCCTTTGTGCTGTTAGAGAAAACATATTGTACTGACCTCAAATACATTGGACAAGGGTAGGGAGATGATGAATTATGATAATATTTCTTACAGAACATATCCATAATTATTTGAATGTATATACTGAGAAGCTTGTCGGTAAATTAATAAGCAATAGGTACTTTTTAAAATTTTGAAAATCACAACTTAACAGAACTGACCAAATGAATGGAATAATCGAATTTTTAATTATATATTTAATAATGCTATCTTATTCGCATAAAAAGTTTTTCGGCCTCAATTTGCCGGGGTAGTCCATACTGCCGTGCACAGAATTAGTGCTGGAGTTATTTAATTACACAGTAAGCCTTAGGGACTGAATGGCCCTTTCGCTGTGCGAATAGGCAGTAAAGGAGGCTTTTAGTTAAATTGTCAAAGTTGGGTTGCAAGTTAGTTGCAAAATTATTTAGTAAAAATAAATTACACCATTACCTACACAAGCCGTTACGGAGATCTCATGCGAGCTATCACGCGCACCGTGAGAAAATGTCTACTTTTCTCGAAATAATGGAGAAAATGTCTACTTGTCCTTCTATTCGAAACTTCAACATGCACTATCAAGATTTTTTTTGTAGAAAAAATCAGTCACGACGTGCTGAAAAAAATCCTTGACTACTCCCGAGTTGGATTTTAGAACAACTGCGGACGAAAAGTTTGAAAACAAAGACAATGTGTCAATAAATCGTTCGAAGAGTTTTAGAAAGTTGGTCCATGAGAAAAGTTAATTATTGTTTTGCAAAATACGAAGCTCTAAGTACGAGTATGCTACCTTAGTCGATACCAACTTTGATTTTTGAGTATATTGATATATTTAAATAAGTTATAATCAAGCTCTGCCATAGTTTTTCTATATTCCTTACTACTTTCTCTTTCTTGGTGTATCGGCCTAAAGAGTTTCAACATTCAGGAAGTTATATCTTAGGGTATCCTATAGTGAGGACTAGGGATTACCTCTCATCACTAAGATAATCATTAGCAGACGTACATGGGTATGTCTTGAGTAAAAATCTTTTCGGTGAAGGTTTGTTATAAAGTAAAGGTGCTTTTTAGACACCATGCTGCGGTTACTACTTGGATAGGTAGCCGCTTGTGGCATTTACTATTGAGCGCTTCCGTGCTTTGTTTGCCCCGTGGGGTGCCAGTTTAGAATGTCACCCCTAAGCGGTGCCTTCCGAGGAACTGAGATATTAAACTGCGATCCCCAAGACGTCTGCCAAGCGTGGGGATTATGGTAATCCCCTGTGCTGTGCTATGTTCAGCAGTGGAATTACGTCTGATATAGTACAGTACAGTGCTTTCGAGGGAACGCTAAGCCGTTGGATCTGGCTTTTGTATTAGGAGGGCGTCGTTTTGATATGGAGGTAGGGCATTTTTTGAATACCTGATGAGTAGGTATCATCCCATAGTAAGAAACTCTGTAGAAACAGTGTGCTTGGGCAGCTGCCATTTAGAGCCAGTTCCCTTTCTAGGTCAAGCCTGTTTATTAACACATAATCACCAACCATCAGTTTAGATCGCGGTCAAAAGTCATTAAAAACGGTTAATTGACATATACTATAATATAATAAACAAAGTACCTACTAGAATACTTTACTAGACGCGATTTCGCGAATGCCTCCAACGTGAATTAAAAAGCAATACAAAGTTCGTAACTCTCGCTCATTATCTTGAAGTTAAAATTTCATCTCTTATTAAAGTTAAGTCGAACTATGCAGACTAGCTTATTTACCAGCCAAAAACTAGGTGTACATTGCTTTTGCTTACGGTTGCCCTTGCAGAGTTACTCGTAGTTACAGAATTGCCTTTTGTTTGTTAATCTGATACAACTCGGTTAACTATGAATTAATTTTACAGTAAAGTTTTTAAGTTCAGTGAGTAAGATTTTGAAATTTGAACTTCTCTAAATTTTGTTGTAAATTTGCTATAAACGTTCTAATTTTTTCAATTACTATTGCATTCATGTTAACATTTTACATTATCTCAGCATTGACAATGACCTTAATCTCTACGTCTACTACGATCTAGATTTTGACTTTAAGGTACTATTGTCTTTATAATAAGGGTGTAGACCCTTACTTTCACCCTAATTCCCCCTACCTTCACCCATATTTATACCGTCGCCCCTTACCATTACTTCCTTCCATACCCCCTTAAAATTACCCCTCTAAATAATTAGTTAGTATTTCTTTAGGTGATGTCTGTCTATATACTAAAAAAAGTAGATGCCCAGTTTCCGCTTAAACTTAGGACTTTCATATGAGTTTATAACCCCTATTTTTGTTCTTTAACTCATCCTTATCTTAAAAATCTTAAGACAGTACTTTTTTTATTCTCTGACTTGAAACTTAGTACTACATTGCATGCTTGCAAGTTCAGAAGCAAAGGATTTTCATACAAAATTTCAATTCCAACTTGACCTCCTTAAAGCCGCCCTTTCATATAAACCGCTCTAAACGGAAGTCTAGCAAACTGCCTATCTGTGCTATCTGTCAAATATCAGATTTATAGGTGAAGTAGTTTTTAGCTGAAGCATAAGCTTTTCACAGGTATTAATTTTAATTCCCCATTTACATCCCCTAATTCGTCCATATCATGAAAATCTTGGTACCTACATAATTACTTTTATGTCACAAATCTTTTTAATTAAATTTCATGCTTCTAACTACAAAATTATAGAACTTACAAGCAAAATTTAAGCTAGGATTTGATCCCTTTTCATGCGGCTTGCGCCAAAACGCTGTTAACTGAGATTTTGTTAAATCAAATTTTTAGCTATGCTCAGTATAGCATAAACTAGATTAACTTTATCTTGCACCAAATAATTTACGGTGCGAATTAGTTAAGTCGAGTTTAGGTGTTGTTACGGTCTAATTCTTGCAAAATCGTATTATTATAAACACGAATCATACAAAAAGCGTGTAACGAAACTTAATTTTGACACTCAGTTGTAAAATCAAAAAAATGTGTGACACATAGTAACTTAAAAACTACTATACAATTCATTGAATGTCATCGCTATTTGCTTCGATATGGTTTGTGTTGTTGGTTTTGTTAATACTTTAATTACTGTTTTTGCTGACAAAATTAAAACATCTAGAGCGCTTAGTTATACTACTGTGAAAATTATGCATATATTATTGTTGATAGAAAAGTTTCCTATTATACAGAACCAAAAAAACCGACACAGTAACATTTGCCGATAAGCAAGAAGCGGGCGCTGGCAGGTGAATAAAATGCAACTTCTCTACCTGGGACTGCTAAAGTTTTTATGGCACGCTTTAAGAACCAAAAAATTAAGATACTGCACTGTATCAGTCGGATTGTCCACTGCTGAACACAGCCTTTGCTCGCCTGTAGGCTGCTTATTTTATCAGTACATCTCATAATAAAATTCCAATATAACTTGTTTATATGGTTATTCCATTCTGATCTATTCTGTATTTGATTGTAGATCCATTTTGCTGTGGCATTGTCCCTGTTTGTTTGTTTGACTATATGTGTAGGACCTTACGAGGTGTGAAGGGTTTGTATCTTTCATAGAGCGCGTACAAGTTTTAAATGGGAAAAGATAGTAAAAGGTTTTAAAAAAAATATTTACTTTTCTACACTGAGAATATTTAGACCGCAAACAAAGAAACCGATTCTCCATGTATTATCGAGGGAGATGAGGTTTCATTTGTTAAGAAATTTACAGATTAGCGCATATTGATTCAGCTGCCCCGTTTCTTTACGCATTAACTGAAGTCGTTCCGTATTCTTTATATTGAAGTCCCTAACAAACATTAATCAACGCCGTATCTACTCTAACCGAGTAAGTTTGCGAGTTGTTGTGAGAATGAGACAAGGAGACGTTGCTACAGTGTGGACGCGATACGTGTGCGATGTCCATTTCATTTCTATCTAAAGTTTTTGACAACTACCTTGGAATCAACCTGCAATAAAATGATGTTTTCATAAGCAGCCTTTTGTGTAAAAAAATCAACATGATGACTATGGAACCATATTTGATGACTAGATTGTTTCGTAATTATTTGTCCAGTTTTTAGCTATCAACCTGAGACAATAAAGCGTTGCTTTGTTAGTTTAAAATTCCTTATAAATAAAATTACTATAATTCCTTACTTATATAATTATGATATCTTGCGAATTCAAGCGAGGTAGATAGATGACATGTTTACTGCGAATAGAGTATGTAATTTTAGTACCTAGTTCATGTTAGTTATATGCGACCCCTCGACGACGGGGCGGCGGCGGTGGCGGTGACGGAGGCGCTATCACGCTACAGGGAAATCAACCTCAATACACCCGGCGACTACATACCGTTACCCTTATTGCAGTATAAATATGCCAACATGTTGTTTTTCTGAACTTAACGAGACAAAAGTTGCCTTATTTTAATGTTTTTCTTGTATATATCGACAGTTATCTACCATAGGCTTATTAACACATTCTTTTTTTTTTTAATGGCGGTATGCCTTTATTAAACAAATACTACAAACTATATACAACACTACAGCTACTACAATACTACAGCTACTACAGTAAAAGCATTTGGACTCATAGGGAGTCCAAATGCTCTAGCCCACTATCAGTTGGCAGCGTGCCCAGCATGCTGGCAACACACATTCTGAATATATAATAATAAACCCATAGTAAATAACCCAGTATTTACTATCACGAAAATTTGTACTATAGCTGTAACATTTTTAATTGAATAGCAGCTATCATGAGGTATTTTGCCTCGATCGTTGAGTTGTAAGATATTCGTATGGGGCTTATTTCAAATTTAATTTTTATCATGTACTTTATTTCATTTTAAAAAAGCTTATCACGCGGTGCTCCCGATTTTCTAAATAAGATTATATCTACATAATTTGTCCATTCAATATAAATTTATGTATGAAATAAATCAATATACATTACTTTTCCCTTTGTTATTTGTACTGGCCTATAGAAGCCGAGGGAAAGTGTGTATATTAAAACATATTTTTTCCTTAATCAAGGTTCTTTTCAACAATAACTCAAATAAGCTCATGCATAGTAAAGCAGGGAATAACTAGATTTTTGTTTGCAGCCGGTTGCCGAGGAACCGTTCCGGTTCGCGATGGAGCTGGATGACCTTCCGAAGGAGACACTCAAGGCCTACATATTCGAGGAGACCCTACTCTTTAGAAAGTTGAATGAAGATGCGTAGACCAATCGTGATCGGCGCAGCCGCTGTACCTACTTCTACACTGGTACCAAAGAAGACAAATAGATGGGCACGTGACTCTACTTGAAATCTGATACAAATATTTATTCATGGCTGACCGACTATAGCAACGGCGCATTACTTGTCTGAAATGCATTACCCAGTTATTTTCATATGTATAAGTGTAATATTACACTTACGATTGGAAAAATGTAAGAATATCCGAGGAGTTCGCGTGCAGAGCTGATGTTATGTCTGGTCTAATTTGGAAGTAGCGGCTGGCGAACGATGCGCGCATTCGGTTAACCAAAGCCATTGTTAACCATCATGTTGTATTAATTAAGTATTGGACTTGTCGAATCGTCGTCGGGGAGTTCTTCTGTTTACTTGTTAAGATACCCTTTAGAAGGGGGAGCAGAGCGGCGCTATTCAGACCCAGTGAGCCGTGGCACACGCCTTGAAGCAAAATCGGCTTTTAATTTATCAAATGTCGACGCCTAAATGTCCGCTAGGAGACCATTACGGCGCTCTATAAAATATGTTTTTGTGTTCTAAAACAATGCATAATAATGGACGATGTTCAAAAAACAGCGAAAACAACCCCTATACGATTCGACACTTATTATTTTCTTTGTATCTAAATAAGTTTATTAAAAATTATGTTTGAAATGTAACGGCATGAGTGGAACGGAATGTAGAAAACGAAAAAAAACCAGTACATTTTAACGAATAGAAAACTTATAGTTATCCTAGATAGGACTTTCTGAAATTTATAAACGTTAATAATACCTAGTATTACAATCTGGATTGATATGGTAAGAACGATGATGTTCGTACGGGAATCGATGTCGTAGGTATTTTACAGTATTACAAGTCGACTTCGAACCTTGTGTTAGATCTCGAGTTTGTGCTTGAATCGTGTTACGTTACGCTAATACACGACGAGATTTTACGGTCAACACAGAGTAGCGAATAAATTTACATAGTCGACGTTTATTAGAATGTTTGGAATGTCAAGTCACGGGGAGTGGTGTATACACTCGTTGCGAACAAAGTGTAAACGTTACGTTTGAGAGGTGTCAAACCGCAGGGACGTGGGACTCTAGTTTCTTGCTGTGTGTCGCTGTTTCTGTTTAGGCCGGTCACAATTTGGGTTCTTAGTAGTAATAAAAATTTATGATTATTCAAATTCATTTGAGAGCATAAAAGTTTAACAGGATTTCGCAGAGTTGTTGCGAGTCATGCATATACGTGTACGCACGTATAGTTACGACGTGCGACAAGAGTTTATTAGTCGTATATTGCGTAGTCTTACATACAAAACATCACGTACGCCGACAATTATTGATGTATATTAATGGAAATTGTTAATGAAAACAGATTTCTGAATAGTTTCCTTTTTTATTAGGGAAGACGTTGTATCGACATCGACCCCTCATGCGTGGACGACACGATATGAATCGGAAGTATACGCGGAAGTGTATAGCAGTTCTTGAGAGCCAGTACTTCTAGGTTAGTCTGAACAACATCTTCGACCACATCATCACTTACCGTCAGGTAAGATAGTCGTCAAAGGCTAACCTATTAGGCATAAACACTCAATACGTAGGTACGACATGAATCGGGAGTATACGTACGATATAAATACTTTAAGAGACACAGTACACACCCAGTATAGAGCACTCAATACGTAGGTACGTCATGAGTCGGAAGTATACGTACGATATAAATACTTTAAGGGACACAGAACACACCCAGTATAGAGCACTCAATACGTAGGTACGACATGAATCGGAATTATACGTGCGATATAAATTCCTATCCAAAGTGAGACCGGCCTAATCGACACCCGACGACAACATACAATGAGACGAGATATAGTTGTAAATGTGGAAGAGTGTAAATATTTTTACAATTCGAATTAAATGTACCCATTTGAAGTGACACCGTGTAATAATATTGAGCACTGCTACCTTTTATTCATTAATTCTGATGTGATCTACTTACGGATAAATATATGTATTTAGTGTTCGTCGCGGGGCGTTCGTTGGAAAACTTGCGTGTTTGATTTTTGTAATAATAATTCTCGTCTTCCTTGTATTGCATGCGGCGCACAAGAAAACTTTAGAGTAGTTAGTTCTTCATATCAGATACTTTGAAAAGTTGATGTTGATAGATCATTTAAACAATTCTTCGATTATTGTGAGGTTGGTACTGTAGCTCTGCCGGGATATCTGTTTGCTGAACGATAGTAATACTCTTTGCGATGCATTTCTATAGAGTAGACGTATGAATTCGCGTGAATCTTGTGCATTTTTGTGCCAGTGGATAGATATTTTGGCAGATCTATATCAAGTTTTTCAACGAATAGACGGTAAATACGCATTGTCGTGATACGGGAGATGGTTGGCGTAGCGGGTCTTATCTGTTGTTACACTTCATAAGTCTATAAGATGTTGTTAGAAATGGTCTAAGCCCACATTTCCTAAGTCGTCTTTGAGGTTCACATATTTATATATTTGGGCGTTCGTTGCTCTATTTCTGTACTAAGACTTGATTAACGTTGTTTGTTGAAAGTATTTAGGGATTATAATGTAAAATAAATTATCATTCGATTTTTAATAGTACATTTGTCTTGCAACGTTTTCGTTGGCTTCGAGGTTTATCTCGATTTTATTTATAAGTATCAATATTATGTAATGTATACTCGATCCGTAAAGGCTTTGTTGATTCATCTGTTACCTTTAACAAAAGTTAAAATGTGTGGAGTCTTAATGTTCAAATACAAGCTCCGGTTGATAGAATACGAAAATCCTGTGAATGTCATTCAAATATATTTCAAATTTCTAAATATGTTTTCAGGCATTCTCACATGCTATGTGAATTAATAATTCCAGATATTTACTTAACGTGCGATAGTGTTTTAGATCATATTTAAAAAATTATAAAGGTAGCGCTACTGTTGGCTTATTTATTGATAGCGAATGAAAAAGGCGTTGTCGTCTACTGTTAGAGATGTTACTTGACGTCACAGAAACGTGATTCGCTAGTATGACCGTTTAACCAATTATTGTTGAGTTCATACTATTTTTATCGTCGGTATATTAAAACGTACGGATGTAAAAATTATAACGAATGTTATGCATTCATATTATATACAACCCTATCGTACAGAACACCACACTTATGTTCCTGAGATAACCACAACAAAGGTCTTAATGAAACTTATGTGAGGAAATCTAAACAATGTTGTATTGGCGCGCTTTACGTGTTGCAACAAGAGCCTATGCTCGGTCTACGATCGATAGAACATTTTGCTCTAAACCTTTGTCGTTTTGCTGAGCTGCGTCCTTGATTCTGTGCCTCAACCTGTGTTTGATGATAGCTGTCCCTAATTTATATAGTAAAATATTACGGTAAAGACATATTATACCTTAATTTGTTTTAGAGGAAAAGCTCGGCAAAGCATCACTGACATTCACAAGTTATATTGAAATAGTCACCCTTACTTTAGAATTCTCTCTCAGAACGTAAATCTTGAGGTAATAAAACGATAAACAATTATATATATGTATAGTAGTTTACCTGGGTCTATTTTCGCCGAGTTACGTTCGTGATTTCTTAATCAGTGAATTTGCTACTTAACGAAAAGACATGCTAATTATTGGATATTTCGTCATATTTATGAAAATCATGTACCAATTGCCATCGCTTATTACGTAGTAATGTCTTCCTCGCATACAGTTGTCGTATTCAATAACGTTTTTGGTGTATTTCTATCTCATCTAACTACTGAGCGAACGAAGTTGATGGTTATATTTATAATATAAAAAATAACATGCCAAAAAGAAATGATGGTATCTACTGGAAAATGTTTATCATTACTGAAGTTTCAGTAATGATAAACATTTTCCAGTAGATATTCAATTCTATAAACATAACGTTATATCGTTACACTACAATAATTTAACGATGCGCGAAGCGAAGCAACGCCATTATGTATAATATAATTACTGGACTTCATCCAAATGTTATCCAGGCGTTAGTGATGTAACGACCTCCGTTTAAAATACACCATCCCCCTGAAATACGAGTATGATCCTTTTTTCTTAATTAAATAAAAGCTAAATATAACCAAGGAGTAAAGGCAATATAACCATCGCTCGTCCTGTTTCATGTTAAACAACAGTTGTTTCCGAAAGCGAAGTATTATTAGGCTAAAGTTTAATTAACGCACTTCTCCCGCGGGAATAACGGTAGATGAAATTGTTAATTAAGACTTGCCCTGAGATATCGTGGAAACTGAAGACTCCCATCTTAGCTAGATTATATTATTATATACGAGTCCGGTTACACCACAGCTTCACCGAGAATCGTTAATTTACGACTTGGGAAGTACTTCCTACTTTATCAAATTCTATTGTTCTTAATATCTACAAGTATAATTAATTAATCATTGATAGCAATATAATGAGGTTCGTTAAAACTTCAAATGACTTGTTTTCTCGCACAGCGTAGGAATATTTTCTTGAGAGTTTAATGATTTTCCTGTTCACATAATTGACACATTTTATAGATGAGAAAGATTAAAGGCCGAGTGTACGTCTAATTGATTTGAGTTAATAATGGTTCGTTAACACAATATTTCTTGAGAGAGGGGATTCTAACTTTGCGGAAACACGTATAAAATTTAAATGTTGATTAAGGTTAACGTTGGTAACTAAAAGTCCTGGATTGTCAATGTTGTGGTGAAATCGGGCCTCTCTTGAACTTTATAGTATTTGTACAACATCAATCGTAACATTCGTAACACCAACCCATCACGTATTTATTGTTAAATATGAGTGTTGCCATATTTTCTTAAGTCATTATGTACAAATTGGATATTGTAAGATCATTTGTTATCTGTCAACAGTTGAATATTACGAAAATAAATCAAGTAAAAAATAAAAACTGTTTCATTTACTTGACCTGCTTCTCTTAAGGGTTTAGAATATATTATTAGGTATCTTATGTCATCATCATCGGCCGGAAGAAGGCCACTGCTGAACTAAGGGAGGCATTTGTGCAACAGTGGATGTCTGACGGCTGCGTATTATAGACATAGAACACCACAATGATCTACTTGTTTTGTATTATATAAATTATTAGCTACCCTTTTTCTTAAGATGTCGTCAGTCCACCTAGTGGAGTTGCTACCAACTCTATATATAACACAACTCGTATTTCGGTATCGTGTTGTAACTACTCTAGAACCTTTTGTTCCTATCGATTATCGGTTTGTGGAGCAATGTGGCCTGTCCATAGCCACTTCAACTTGTAAATTCTGAAAGCTAAGTCGGTAGCTTTGGTTCTTCGGGGAATTTTATTTTCTTCCGTCTTAAACTGCCGGATTTTGTCGCGCAAAAAACTGACCATAGTAATAAGAACCACGTCGCAGTGCCATAAGTCATCATTGGCTGTTTGAAGACATCGGATCTTCAGGCTCTGCGGGAGGTTCGACAAGATGTCGCGTAACTTCCCAAGTGCTGCGCATTCGGGTTTGATTCTTCGGACGACCTCTGTTGAAGTTGGACCTACCTAACTGGACAGTCCCAGGTAAATATAATAATCAACAATCAGAGAGGGATTATTGGATAAGATAGGTATAACTTCAGATGGTTTTTTACCTTCTCTATTGATACGGGAAAAGCGGGATGCATAGCTGCAACAACTATTCAAGGATAAACATAATATATGAACAAATTCAACATGCCTTAACATAAGCACCTAACTACTTTAGTATGTTGCTAAGTAATTTTTGAGGCAACGTTTTCCTAGTCGCCTGTTTGCAATCAACGTCAGGTCAAACGAGTTTTCATCACTCAATTAACTTAAAACGCGTAAGTAGGGTCATTTCTATTTCGTAACCCGCGGGATATACCAAATCAATAGTAAGGTAAGCAAATTTGAAATTCAAACTTGGTTCCACGACATAATATTCCTCACTAATATAATTAAAATGGTATAGTATTCGTATATATACATGTTTTTTTTCAAATATGAAATTGCCAATATAACCTGCGTGCAGGTGCGTCTTTGTGTAACTTATAACGAGAGAGTACGTACCTACATGATTTTATTTATTCACAGCTATGTTATCACACAATATTTGCATCGAATTTTGATAAACATAAAATATTAAATTGGCTTTAGGAATTGGTAGATATGTGACGATATACAATTTTACCCTCGAACTAAATACTGGAGGGCGCACCTCAGTGGAGTGTATGAGCTGTACTCGTATATTATACGGTTGAGGAAGGCGATGGCTGATACACGGGTCAACTCGTGAACGGGTGCTGCCCGCGGATACTGGTCTGTTGTGGATGCACAGGCATACTCCGTGATTAAGAATTGTTAAAACGGAAATATATATAAAAAAAAAACCCTTCTACGTCCCTAGTTAAGTACTTGTTGTCCCCTCTTTTAAAAATATTGTAAATGTTTAAAATTGTAAAACACTTAAAAAATGGCAAGGACCCTGGAGTATGGGGAGATTGTAGTAGAATAAAAAAAAAGCTGTACTCGTATGTAAGTACTTAATGAATTGATTTTATTTTTAAACATTTTCATTTAATTTTTTGCTTGTCATAATCCCCACGCTTGGCAGGCATCTTGGGGATCGCAGTTTAAGATATAAGTTCCTCTGAAGGCGCTGCTGCCCACCTTCCGGTATTTTATTCTCTAACGAACGACACCCACAGGTAGCAAAGGGAGGTGAAATTATAGCCCGGCGTCGCACGGGGCCACCCAATTCTAGAAAAAATGATTGATGTATATAAGTAAGTAGAATTTAGTTTGAATACTATTTAGTTTTATTTTGTAGACCTATTCTCGGGCCGAGCACCTTAATCTTAGCGAAAATATTTTGAAAACGTTACCAAACTTTGTTTGATATAAATTATTGGGTTTATTTTAATATTTTTATTATTGCGATAACTTATGCTCTGCGGATTACATAACAAAATTGCAAAATGACGAGTGGAAAAATTATAGTCATGTCCTGGATTCGTACCCTTGCACCACGCATGCTCTGACCGTTTAAGCTAACACGATTAATGACTCATAACTCTAATTTGTCCACTCGTTATTTAACCAATACATTATTATTTCCTTAAGTGCTTAAACAACCTTAACCTAAGATGTAGGTATCGATTTGACAGGGTCCATATGTTCGCTGTTACGTTGTTGGCGCCAACCTTAGCCTGGTATTTGTTAATTCTAATTCAGTTAACGTGGACACGTCTGAGAATCCTAACGCTATCATTATTTATATGTATTTTACTGATAGGCATAAATTCTTGTCCTTTCTTCGTGAAACTTGGCACTTTTTTTTTTAAAAGAAATTATATGTTAAAATTTATTTAGGACCTCAACATACAAGCGATAAAAAGTAGATTGCAAAGTAAGACCGTTGAACATAATATGTCTGTATATATACACTTATTAATTTAAATAACAAAATAAATAAAATAATAACAACACAAAAGTTTGAGCACACGTAGTTTTAGTCGAATATAATATATATAATTTTATGAGTTATAATTTGGTTAACTATCCTATTACACAGTAGTTGCACCACGCGGAAATGTAATTCCTCGCAAGCAATTCAGTTTGCTAAAATAGTTTGGCCGCGAAGAGCAAACATATATCATAGATATTTAATATTTTCTTTCGATATTGTATTCGCATTTCCGTGCAATACGTACATTATGCAATTATCTAGTTAGTTTCTTAACTCGATAACTGGTTTACTTTATAAGTAGTGGCAACCATCGACATTGGTCGGACGAGCGACGGTTCCCAACTCAATATTCTCTGCCATCAAACTCGTACCCTAGGGTCCTCTACTTAATTTAATTTACTCGAACTTGGGAAGACCTCCACGGACGCCGCCGTTAAGTTGATATCCCTCCTGGAGATCTTTATAGTAACGTGGTGGGATCCTGGTAAGGAGACTTACACCTTCAAGTAGGAAATAGGTGGTGTATTACGGCACTTGTTGATAGGCTACCCTTTGACCGCAATCACATCTGATGGTAAGACATAATTTGGTCGAAATTGGTAAACTGGCACAACTGAGAATGGAAACTGGCTCTGAAAGACTGCTTCCGAATAGCACTATTACTTGGCGACAGATTTTCTACTTGAGGGTGGTCTGCCGGACTGCCGTCCTAAGACAACAATGGGTCTGACGGCTTAAAGTGCCTTCCAAAGTAAGAAAGCTCTCAATATCAATATCATTATTTTTTTAATTAAAGTGATGGTTGCGTCAACACGATTTGGTACTCTAGGCGCACATAAATATCTCTTAATTATTCTAATGTACCGTGGGTACATAATGGGGTTAAGATAAATGTGGATTTATCTTAACCAAAAAATATTTGTTCACATCTATAAATGCTCTAAAAATAGGTAGGGGTGTATAAAAAGTTCTATTAAGTCTGTCTTTTTAACCAACTCCTTAAAAGGAGGAGGTTCTTTATAAGATAGTAAGTTTTATTGCATGTTCGTTACGCGATTTCTCCGCTAATTATGAACTTATTTTGATTTTTCTTTTGTTGGTACCTTCAAGTTGGTTAGATAATTTAAATTTCATAAAAATCGGTAGTGTAGTTTTAAGCTATAGTTAAAAAAATCGATGACTATGCGTACCTAGCTGATTAAATGGTGACTGCCACTCTTGTTGGTGAACAGTATTTTGGGAGAGCGAATGATCTTATAAGCAATACTACATTACTAAAAAATAACGAAAACATATCAGTAAAATCAAAGTTATCGACTTCCGACACTCAAAAGTATTCAACCTGTGGAAATCAGACCATGATAATGTGAGGACAGTCATGAAAATGTGAGTCATATGCTCACAAAACCAGTACGGACTTCAACAAGTTATTTAAGTGTTGGACGTAATAAAAAAATATTTTTAGTAATTATATAATTACGCATTTGAATACAGAGTTTCTAGTGTCTCTAAGAGAATAATGAACTGTGTTTATCAACTCAAATTTAGAGAATTGTAAGTTTTCATAACACCCTCGTTTATTCAGATATATTTGTGTTAATGTAGGGCGACTAGTCTATTTAAAATTTTGTTTGGGAAAGATTTCAGAACCCGGGATTCTAAAGCGATGCTTCATGGCACTCGACATTAGAATCGATATCAAATTGTCCACAAACTTTCACTGAGTTTGTGTGTCGTTCTAGAATACCAAATTTAGTTTTAAAATATTAATGTTAAAATGTTTAGAGAGGGCGTTAGGGTTAATATCCTCTTAACGAGACGATTACATTGCAATACGAAATGAGCTGGAAGTCGTATAACGTCAACCATAAAAATAATGACAGGAATATTGAAAAAAAAAATAAGCGGTTCAGAGTTTTGGTACATTCAAAATTATAACTATTTCTATAATTATTTATATTCATTAAGGGTGAACTGGGCGGTCAGTTCTCCATACAAACGTCGTATATTACTTATTTGAGGATTTAGGTCCAAAACAAAGCATGATACCGATTGATCTCGTCATTATCTAGGCTTGTATGATGCCGAAATTTTAATAAAATTATTAACTTGAGAATTATGAGCCTCGAAACATTTTCATATAAAGTTTTCTAGGCTCATAACTTACAACTTAATTATCTTTTTAAAATTTTGGCATCATACAAGCCTAGATAATGACGATATCAATCGGTATTATGCTTAAGTCTGGACTTAAAATCTCAAATAAGGGAGTGATCACCCTACGACGTTTGTATGGAGAAGTGACCGGCCAGTTCAACCTTAAGAGGACATTGATTGAAGAAAAATTAAACTTCCTTGGATTTGTGATTTTGCCATTGACCACCTACCAACTACGCGTAAAACCTTCGTGACCTTTGGTTAGGTGTGACCTATGACAGTTCTAATGACGTTTGATAACCCTATCGTAATGTCGTTTGATGTACCCATATTAAAGTATACGAAAATATAAGGTTAAGAAACAAATATGTAAATCGGACTTGTAACGCATTTTTGGAACACAACTCTATATTTACGAATATAAATGTAGAATAAATTCATGATTTTAAATAATACTATCAAAACAGTCCCATGATCATAAGGCTTCGGCGATCGCTCAAAACAGATATCTTTTTCCAATTTACATAAAAATATAAATTACCTACTTGCTATAGACATTCTTAACAATAATTAAAGGGCATACTTATTCCACTTTTGAAGTCTAATAACGCAAACTCATTTTAGTAGCTTTTCGTGTGATGATGAAAGTCGACGTCGTGCGCCTTGTCGCGCTCGTTTTGCCCTGATAATAACGCAGTAAGCTCGTAGCTGCTACGAGATACTACGAGAGATGCGTAGCACCGTAGATTTTCTGAGGTATGTAAATTATGTATTTTTATGTAAACAGACGCGGGTTCGATTACCGATCGATATGAAAACTTTATCCTCTGCCTTAACTGAAACCATTTTTGTGAGTATTGAAAATGTTGAATTGCTTTGAATTTATAAGTACTACGCACAATTATAAATGAGTACAATAAATAATATATGGACTACATCAAGACAACAGAATGTTTATTTTGGTAACACTTTTATGAAAATAAACATGACATACCCTATATGATAATAGATATATCCTGAAAAAACGAAACATTGTTTTAATGTTATTCTACCTCGTAGCAAATTCCCACCAGGCTTTTTTGTATTTATTATCTAATAGCAAATATGGTGAGAAATTTAAACAATTTTAACGCAGCCCTTGATGAGTTAGGTATTGTTAACTTTTATTCGATTATGAAAATATTACCTTTTTGATATATTGCGTTTCTGTCTATTTACTAATGAGACCCTTTGAGTGTCTAATATTATGCACAATACTATTAGTCACGGTTAAAGACAGGCGTGGATATCAACTTAGCATTAGGCGGCTAAATTTGAGTTTATGAATAGAAACTAACGTTAATTTCTTTTATCTTTAAAATAATCTGTCGCCAAGCACCTAACAGTATATTCCGGCAGCAGTCCTTGAGAGCCAGTGAAATTACAGGCACATGAACATGAGACTTAAGAACTATGTCTCAAGGTAACGGGCGCAGTGCAGTTCGTGACTTGTGACGAAATGCATTTGTTATAAGCAGAGGTTAGTCCGCTTATCAGGTAGGCGTCGAGCTTGTTCCGTCAAAATAACAAAAAAAAAACTTTGGCCGGTAAAACTTAAGATCTACCGTAATCCTTTGGCTTAAAGTAGCATATGAAAAGATAGCAATGAAAAAGGTTGTTAATTTAAAAATAAATCTATTTTCGTAGTGTAGTTGTTACGTAACCCTCTTAATCAAAGTAAATATTGTACTTATATTTTTTAATTTTTATACTTAGTATGAATATGTAAAAAATATATGAAAAAAAAATTATTATTACATTTATTATAACTGTGATCGTCAAATTAGAGTTATTAAATAATTTACCTTAAAGAAAACATTCCACTTAACGCGTACCTTAAAAATTTAATTGATATTAAACGAATACATTAGTATTATACAATAACCGGCAAAAAACACTCACATCGGGGATAGAAAGGTCGACCCAGGTTTCGAGCATATCAGATGCTCATCATCAGGGCCAGTGCGCAGATGCGAGCGTCTGCGGACTGCGAGCTCCAGGCCAACGTATTCGATCCCCAACGTGAGTGTTTTTGTCTGTTATTGTATAATACCAATTCTTTACTTTAATATTAATTAAATTATTGTGGTACACATCGAATGGAATGTTTTCTATTATATTTAAATATATGTGAAACTCACAAGAATTTCATTAAAATAATGAATTAGTATTAAAGTATTTAATTAATGTTAACCCATACAAAAATAAAACACAATAAAAAAGTAAAAAACAAATATCTATTTTTTTGCATTTTTTTGCTTCAGTAATGGCAAGTTCCATAAATCACCACTTCAAATGTCTCCGATGAGTTTTGTAGATCATTATCATCATCATCAGCCGGAAGACGTCTACTGTTAAACAAATGGCCATAGGGTGGCCACCCCTATAGAACGACAATTACGCCTCTTTATTGCTTTACCTGAGTATATTTATGGAGGCACTTTCAGAGAATAATAAAAAGAGATTATTGCACGTTTCACATCCTTCTGACGAACGATCTCTTAAGATGATATAATTTATCACCCAGCTAACATCACAGTTATCTTATGCAGTAAAATCAGCAATTTGGTGAAGAGTAATTTAGGTACTTACTCGTACATAAAACTTTGTTTATTTGATAGCTTTTATAAAAATGTCTTTACCATTCTTAAGCGAGCTTTATCAGTTTCAACAAACTGAAAGGACACACGAGTAGATCGAATGATACCTATGCATAATGAGGCTATTGATGGAGTAGTGACGAGAGTGAGACATTATTGCTGCTACATTTTGATTCAATTATTTTTAATTGCGTAGACAGTACTTAAAAATGTGGGTAAATAAGTTTTATAATACGTTGTATGACAAGGAAGTAACTTTATAATTTTACAGCGAGGACGCTTAGGATTCTAAATCATCACTACATAGTACAAAACAAAGTCTCTAATTACTGCTTTTTAAGAAACACTGGTACAATGCTAAACATCACCACTCTATGCTTAAATCACAAGACTATCCTAAGGCAATAGGGGTTAACTCAGCTTTTTTATGTTAATATCACAAGTGTGATGTTGACAAAACGCTGTTTTTCAGTGAACCCGGGAGCTCGGGCTATGGTCTTAGCCGAGACGCCTACGAACGTTACAAGAAATATATATACTAACGATCTTTCATTAATGGAGAGCTGGGGTAAGATTTCCTTCTGCAAATGACAACCACTATCTCTGGATACACCTGAACAAATTCTGCTTGGACATTGGTGGCATATACAAGCCGGAGAGGACCAATGATATCAATTTTATCAAAACCTACACTGAACAGCTAGAAAAAAGGAAACGTGCTATTGTATTTGGGGATCTGAACTACGATTTACTAAAGAACAACAAACCTACTAGAGAATACAAAAAGACATTACAAGAAAGTGGATATGTGATTCTGAACAATATTGACCCATCCTATTGCACTAGACAAACACTCAAGACTCAAACTACTTTGGACCATATATGCACAAATCTAACGAATGATAAGTTTCATCTGTCAGTTATTAATTCAGCAATGTCTGACCATAAACACTTATACCTGGAAATTCATAAGTACAAACCAGACAAGAACAAAAAGATCACATATGAAGCCATTGACTATGACAAATTATATAAAATAATTCAACATGATATTACATTACCCCATTTGGAGCAAAACTACGAACAACTAGAGACCAAATTGCTAACTGCCATTAAAAACAGTAAGGCAAAAAAGGTTAAAATTTTAAACCCACCAAGATCAGATTGGATTAATAAAGACACATTAAATGCTATTAATCGCAGAAACGAAATATGGAACAAAACTATGAAGAAGTACACAACATGCAATGAAGAAGAGAAATTGATTGATGAAAAACTAATAATAGCACGAAGAGACGTCAGGGAAAAAATACGAGAAGCAAAAAGAACATACTATTTGAAATCTTTTGAAAATTGTAAGAAAAAACCACTGAAAATGTGGCAACTCATTAATTCTTTAAGTGTTAACAAATTTAAAACTAATAATTTTCCTTCGAAACTTGAAACACCATCAGGCAGTTACACTGAAGTTCACGACATATGTAACTGCTTCAATGACTTTTTTGCTACTGTCGGTTCTATACTAGCTAACCAAATAGCATTCCAATTTCATGACATTGAAACTTACAACATCTTATACCCTAAAAAAACTGAATCTGCAGAGTTACTCAATTTTACGCCGGCTTCGTTAGGCGAAGTAAGCAAAATAATTGACAACCTTAACACAAACACCAGCATAGGCCTCGACGGTATATCTTGTAAAGCTTTGAAATGTGTTAAATATTTAATTCTTGAGCAGTTAACTGCAACCATAAACGCTTGTCTAGAACGCGGCTACTTTCCGGAATCACTGAAGGTAGCTAAAGTAACTCCCATTTTCAAATCCGGTAATCAAACTTATCCAGGAAATTACCGACCCATCTCAGTTCTTCCTATTATATCAAAAGTTTTCGAAAAGGTTATTTACAGTCGTCTAGACCAGTACCTAAATTCAATAAACTTTTTGTATGTAAAACAATACGGTTTTCGATCTAAATCAAGCACACTTTCGGCTTGTTTGGACCTAATAACAACTCTAAAAACAAAACTAGACAAAAAACAAATAGCATTAGGCTTATTTATCGATTTAAAAAAGCTTTCGATACAATCAGTCACAAACTACTTCTACACAAGCTTAACACTCTCGGTATCAAAGGAACAGCACTAAATATGATGCAGTCTTACCTCTCCAATAGACATCAGATAGTAAAAATAGGTGACACATCAAGCAAGCCACAATTAATTACTTACGGAGTGCCACAGGGATCAATACTGGGCCCCCTACTATTCCTGATCTATATTAACAATATAAAAGAGCTCAACTTGACTGGTGATACCACTTTATACGCTGATGACACCTGTTTGTTTTATTTTGGAAAAGATATACAAACAGTGACTACACAAGCTCAATCTGATCTAAATATTTTAAACACCTGGTTTCAACACAATCTTTTGACAATTAATGTATCTAAAACGAACTACATGATTTTTAAGACAAGAAATAAAAAAATCACGAACTCAATTCCACTATACATAAACAATGAACAATTAAAAAGAGTTAAAACAGAAAAATATCTCGGTCTTACTCTTGACACCGAACTTACTTGGAAACCACATATAAAGCGAGTACGATCAAAAATATCTGCCTTACTCAGTGCATTAAGGAATAATATTCGTTGCTACCCAAAATCCGTCCGATATTTAATATATAACTCTTTTGTTAAATCCCATCTAACCTATCTAATAGAAGTGTGGGGATCAGCAGCAAAAACCAATTTAGTAAAATTACAAAGATCCCAAAACAAAATAGTAAAGTTGCTCTTTCACCTAAACTACTTAGCACCAACAACTACAGTCTATGAAAAAACTAAATTAATGACATTAACTCAATTATATCACTACAATACTTGTGTGATTGTTAGAAAAATCTTAAAAAAAGACATACATACATCAGTAACTTTTACTATAAAATCGCAAGTACAAACAAGATCATCAAGATATTCCAACAACATTTGCTTACCAAAAACTACACCAAGAACCAAAAATTATGGATCAAAAAATATTATGTATGAAGGGGTTCAAATATACAATAAGCTACCGGCAGATATTAAAGATATAAAATCATCATTGTTATTTTAAAAAAATGTTAAACATTTTATACATAATAAGATCACAGTGTAAGTTTTTAGTGCAGTGTACCAATTATTGTTGATAAATAATGAAAAATCTCTTTTAGTTTGTTAAAATTTTAATATATATATATTTTTTTTCTTAAATAATGTAATAACTTTACCTTTAACATATAGATATAAATTGAATAAAACATTAATGATTAAATATCAAACCGATATACAAAACAATATATTCAGAAGGAAAAAGTAAAGAAATAATACCCAACCATAATACAACTATTGCTATCATGCTATAAATAATCACGACACGTAATAGCACCCGTTTATTTGTTAATTTTTGCACATGCACCATTTAGCCTACTCGACAATGTTTACGTCAGTTAAAATATTAGTCAAGTTACATAAAATAATTGCTGGCGCTTTTTACCTACTTAGAAATGAATTATATTTACACAATGTTTTATGCCATAGATGTACCTATGAAATTTAGACAAAACTTCGTAAATCGACCAAACGTAGTAATTGAATAATTAGCAACTGTTTAACGTTTTTTTTATTGTTTAACGTTTTTTATTTTTATTTTTCTACAGTTTAATATTTTACGTATGTTAATACTGTATAATATATGAATAATATTAATTATTAAGTCCGTTTCTATGTTTGCAATACAAATGTATAAATTAAGGAAACTTGTAATTTCTCTGCTAAGTGAATGTACCTATATTCTTAAGAGAAATAAAAGTCTTAAACCATAAATAAATGAGTCAATTGGGTCATTAGGAAATACCTATAATATCAACATAATTAGCTAAGTAAGCCCATAACGTATCAGAAAAACACGCCTCAGTAATAGGGCATGTAATGAGGGGTTAGACCGGTTAACAAAATAGCAAATGTATGTTTATTGCTATTACGAGTACAATAGTATTTAATGTCTACTAAATATATATTATATAAAGGTGTGAATAATAAACGTATCAAGTGAGCTGCAACACCTCGCGACTAATGTATATATGTTTTTACGTTTTCAACCGCTATATCAACGCTGTTTTGAAAAAAATTAAATAACGGGTATAAACGAAAAAAATTACCTTAATATTATTACGAGTATCAGACCTGCTCACAAAATTTTACGAGATTAGGCTGAGTAATGCGGAACAACTGGAAATCCGAACAGACATACGAAAGCATGTTTGTCCAAGACAAAACTGTGACACTTCACTCGCCCTTCGGGCTACCTCAGTCAGTAATAATGATCAGCTGTATTTTACTTTGGTATAAGGGCAAAATATATGTACGTGTGGAATGATATTCTAAAAAAACAGTGCAGCTAATGTTTGCGTTCAGCGAATGTGAGTGCTACGTTACAACTTAACCCTTTTTAAAATAATCTTGCTAGTTTTTATTTTATTTTACCGGCATTGTGCTTTTATTAACAAAATACTACGAACTATATACAACACTACAACTGCTACAATAAATACCCATAAGTCATTGCAGACTCACAGGCAGTCCAAATGCTCCAGCCCATTGATTAAATTAGATTTATTTATATGATAATATTTATACGGCAAATAGCTTTCCTCCTGCGGCTTCGGTCATGTATACTTAAAGTGTTGCACTATATTAAATTCAATCTGATGTACTTGTTACCCTTATATTTAACCTTTACCCAAACGGTTATCGCTACACTTTTCCAAAATCGATCCTATTCTTACCTTCACCGATCCTTACCAATAGTCATCCTTACCTACCCTCACGTCTTGCTTTACTCCTACACGAACCCTTACTTGAGAATAACCCCTAGCCTCTAGCGAAACGATTTATATTTTTTAATGTGTGTTTTTGTGGGTTATCTGCTCTGCGCAGGCTCACTTTTATTTAAAGGAGGTGTTTAGTATCATAAATTGAACCGGCAAAAACACTCACGTCGGGGATCGAATACGTCGACCCGGGTTTCGAGCATATCAGATGCTCATCATTTTGCTGGTTTAATTTATAATATTTAAACCAGTGTGAAACTCACGAGAATTTCATTTCAGAAGAGATGTTTGTTTATAAACAGAAGCTTAAACATGTATATCCATGATCTCACTCTGTTCATAACTCATGTCAACTCTTAAGAGTATACTCTTCCATGAACTGCTTTGAGTTCCAAGAAATTATCGCTAGTATTAATCGATGATTACAATACTCGATATTAATTTACGTGTAGTTATTACATGTTGTAAATTCCAAGTTTAGTGTGAATACCAATTGACATTAACTTCATTTCCAACGGATGAACGGCGCTGACGTCGCACATTAAAGAGACAGATACAGCAGTCCACAGATCAAAACGAACGAGATAATGTATCATGTATATCCAAATTTCGATTATGTGTGCACGACATCGATGTCACGATGTTTTGTAAATGCAACGTCGATGTTTTATCCTTCCTAACATCGATGATTATCGATCATTCCTACAGACATGACAGAAAACAAAAAACAAATGCTTCCGTTCTTGTGAGATGTGTTTTTTTTGCGTTTTCATTTGTTTTCCGTCGTTTACATTCTTTTTTACTTGACGCAGCCTGCCTCTTGACGCTGATATTAGGTACTAGTATTTCATTTGTGACCTGTGCTTTCCCTTGGATTCTTAATTCTTGTCTAACGTGTTAATGTGCATCGTCTTTTGCATTCCGACTTTGCCTCTTTAGCACCAGCAGAATTTTTAGATGATTTTGTTATAGTTATATTATCTTATTTAATTGTACAAAATGGACTTTTTAACGATTACTCAGGTAAACACAGTTTAGTATGACGGTCAGTTACTTAACAAATGTATGCTTGCCCGGATTTGATAATATGTCGACAAACACCTATATACGTTGTATTCTGGAGAACCAGTTCCTAATCTGTGCTTAGCCTGATAACAACATTATCACTTACCCACAGGTAAAATAGTGGTCGAAGGTGGTGAGGGTGGTGTGAGCAACAAAAAAACAATGTTCAAAGAATATATAGATACTTTTACATAACTACTATTAGAATAAGATGCTTAGATCATACATAACCTAGGTATCTACCTTCATAATCTCTAAGATAAGATAATTATCTAAATGAATTTTTAACAGAAAAACGATAAGAACGTAATAAAATGAAGCAATGTAAGTATCACTTTCATATGTTCACAGATACAATTATTTTCGTTTTGTACCTAACATAAACTTATCTAGGTAAATAACACTAGCAGAATTACATCCTATATGCACAAATGACAAAATGAAACTAAATATCTAAGACTACTTTTCGAAAAAGATAAAACATAACCTACAAACATTCAAATCATTAATATCTTAAAACGTAAGCTTTCGCTCCCAAAAATTATATTACCATTGGAATCGGAAATTTACAACTATATTATTTATATTTTTTTAACTTCATTCGCAACATTTTTTAGTAACTAAAACCATGTATGGGAGTTCGCCATTGTTCTTTATCCTTTCAGGAGGCTCAGTGTTTTTGTTTCGTTTATTTTTGTCATCGGATAAAGATCAGACAAATGAAATGTTAACCGACCAAATTAAATATATATGGACTTTTCTTTTCTTACATTCGTGCTTTTTATATTGGTTGTGTATATAACTAACAATAACTATCTGATGACTGAAAAGCTGGACCTCAATGTAACAATCTTCGTTGATTACTAAGAACTGAAGACGCACAAACACCTATCAGACCAATGCTGAGTCTAATAAAGTTATGTGAATTTAGATCAGAGTTCAATATCTTATTTATTATTTGTTAACATACTATTAGATATTTATTGAAAACAATAAAAATAAACTCTAACAATGTAAGAATTATATCATGTCTGGTGAATTGTACGTATCCATAGACATCTCTGCCTACCCTTTCGGAATACAGGCGTAACGATTTTTTTTACTATATAGGAGAACGAACGTAAAGGATTTTATAGTAACCATTCGCATTTGTAAAAGTCCACGATCAGTTTTATCTATTTATCGTTAAATAGACGCTTCTCAGAGTGGTTTTTCCTAGAGAAGATAAGCAGGGTATTGCATCGCACCAGAATAAATTCCGCGTTTCCACGTGATTTCACATATCAACAAAGGGTAATTCGTCGAAAGTTGAATAGGATTCCTTAGCTCTGACCCTTTTCTCGCTGTGCCAGCATAACTATTATTGTGGATGGGAATACGACTATACTTACAAAGGTCTGAATTCATTTTACATTTCTTCGTGCCTTGGCGCTTTACTGCCTTGTTGTAGGTCAATACCGACATAATATATACCTATGTATTTCTTATATTTCATTTCAGAAGTACACTGAAAAAGAGAAACCACAAACTCAGTTTAAGTTCAAAATATCTTTCATAAAAAGAAAATACTATAATCATCACCAGAGTTATATTTATATTTTATTAACATAAAATAAAATGAAGCGCTAGTAGCGAAGTTTGCTTAGCCGTTAAGTTTAGCACGTCCGCCACGGTCAGGAGTTGGATGGGTGACTGCTATTGAGATTACTAATGAGCGCTTCCATGCTTAGGGCACGTTAAGCCGTCGGTCCCGGTTGCTGTCTTACGATGGCAGTCGTTACAGCATGGTGGTAGGCATTTTGCAAACGCCCGCCTGGCTAGCTACCACTCTCAAATAGAATATCTGTCGCCAAGCACCTCACGGTGTGTTCCGGCAGCTGTCCTTGAGAGCCAGTAATCCTAGGCTAGCCTGAACAACATCTCCGACCAAATGGTCATTTACCATCAGTGGTCAAAGGCTAGCCTAACAGCTATAAAAAAAGACCTCTAATTGTATCAAATTGTAACCGCATATTTCGAAAAATGTGTCACATGAAATTAATAAAATAAAAGAACGAGCAAACGTTTTATATGTTGTATGTGTTCGTCGCATATGACGTGTAACAGTTGACATCTCCCACATTTGTTACAGTTTTAACTAATTCACTCCCATATTTTGCAGGAAAGTGAGCGGAATAAAATATTATACATCAATAAATAACCGTACAGAACGAATACGAGTAGGTTGAACCTACTCCTATTAATTCAAAGCTGCTTAATGATTCAGGCATCCCAAGACTGTGATTTCGTTCAATTCTGCACTTGTTAGAATTTATCCGCTTATTTTTTTTTGCGGTTCGCCGTTTGTCTCTGCAAAACATTTATTTTTTCTTTAGATTTCTATTTTGATATCTTCATTTTGAAATACGATTAAAAGCAACCAATTGCAAAATTGGTCTTGTTTGTAGTAGGTACAACTTAAGTTGTACTATAGATGTCGCTCCATTCCAATACGATGGTTAAAGAACGATAGGAAAAATTTGAGTTATGACTCATTGTCATGTTAGCTCAATTGGTTAGAGCATACCCCGGCTAAAGGGGTGGATGGACGCGGGTTCGAATCCCGCACATGACTTAAACTTTTCCTCTCGTATAATTGTAATATTGTAACGGTTAAAAGCAGTTAAATTTCATGTGCCTGTAATTTTACTCGCTCTTATGGACTGCTGTTGGGACACACTGTTTAGTGATTGGCAACAGATTTTCTATTGATTTCCTGCATATTGGCCGCTACCCGCTTAAGATCGGCTGCGCGATTTTGCACACCTGTTGCACATGCAGGTAATACCGTATCTATAAGCTCGATGTTTAGAGATTACTGAAGTTTTCTTAATGCTCTTAGCTACTAACTTACACTACCACAAAAGTCAGAAAACGCATAAGGATGTGACTAAGTATATCACGACTGGACTTCATTCAAATGTTGTCCAAGCGTTAATGATGTAACGATCTCCGCTTCAAATATATGTACCATCCCACTGAATTATAATTTCATTATTTGGATTAAAACAGTTTCAAATCGAAACAAGGTATAAACGCAGTTTAACCATCCTCCTCCGCTTGTTGAACAACAGTTGTTTCGTTATATTACAAGGCCAAAGTTTAATTAACGGACTTCTCCACGGGAATACGGTACATGAAATTGTTAACTACGACTTGCCCTAGGATATGGTGGATGTTGAAGACTCTTATCTTAGTTATATAGGTACGGGTACCGATTAAACTATAACCGTATCGAGAATTGTTAATCAATGACTTGGAAAACACTTCTTACCACGTCGAGTGTCTTAATTACTTATGTTTTAGTAATTACTAATTAGTACCAATACTAGGTCGCAAAATTTTCAAGTGATTTTTCACACAACACAGGAACTACTGCTTGTGAATATAATGATTTTCCTATTCACACAATTGACAAATTTTAAGTAGAAAGATTAAGACCAAATGGACGGCAATTGATTTAAGCTTACAATAGTTCGTTAAAACAATATTTCTTGACAAAGTGGATGCTAACTTTGCGGACGCACGTACAAAGTTGAAACATTGATTAATGCTATTGGTAACCAATTGCCCTCGATTGTCAAAGTTGTGGTAAAATCGGACCTCTCTTGAATTTTATAGTACTTTTACAACATAAATCGTAGCATTAGCAACATTAAAATTACCATATTTACTTAAGTCGTTTCAAATTGGATATTGTAAGATCATTTGATGTCTGTCAACAGTTGAATATTACGGAAGTAAATCTAGTCAAAAATAATAAACGGTTAATGTATGCTCTAACTTATGTACCTATACATATTTTAGTATGTCGTTAAGGAATTTTTTTTGTAGTAAACTTTTCTTCTTTTTTCTAAATTCTATAACAAAATCTTAATAGGTATAAATTATATGCATAAGTAGTATATCTACACATATCGATTTGACAAAATCTGTGTGCCCACACTTTGGCTCTAACGTTTGCGCTAACTTTAGCCTACTAGTTTCTTCCAGTTAAAGCTAACGTCGACTAATGTCTCAGAGCTAAGCTAATGACTCAGATTCCTAACAGTTGAAATTAATTTATTAGTTAATAATTTACTTATAATGATAAATCTACTATTGCAGCAGTGAGCTCAGTGGCATTGCCTATGGACTACCGCGCAGCAGGTCCGTGATTTGAATCCCGCCGCGGGCTTGAGCTTCACCGCATGGTGGAACGGCATTTTGCGAATGCCGGCCTAGCTAGCGACCACCCTCAAGTAGAAAATCTGTCGCCAAGCACCTAACGCTGTGTTCCGGCAGCTGTCTTTGAGAGCGAGTAAAATTACAGGCACATGAGACTCAACAACTGTCTCGAGATGTCTCAGGGTGACGGGCGCAGTGCAATTCGTCACTTGTGAGTAAATGCATCTGTTATAGGCAGTGGTTACCGTTTCACATCAGGTGGGCCTCGTGCTTGTACCATCACAATACCATAGAAAAAAAAATGTCATGCAATTTGGCATATTTTTATAAAATATTTACGTCGTCAGGGCAAATTATATTAAGATAGCATCCGGGAAGGAGGCTGGAGGCGTTCTGACTTCTGTTAACGCCAGTTACATTTTGCAGTCAGCCTCGAAAGTCGAATAAAAATAGAAAATCTTAGTATGGAATGTTTTAAAATGAGGTACGTACAGAGTTGTAGACGTTGTAGTATATAGTGTAGTTATAATATATTTTATTAACACGTTGTCAAGAGACGTTTAAAAAGAATGGCTCAGAGTTTCTTGCCCGTCCATCTCGCAGTGGCTCTATAACACTTTCTGTGCTGAACGTTGCAGTATAATGAAGAATGAAATTTGATGTCTATTTTTATAATTTAGTATCTTCCTTTCATAATTATACTAAATAATGGAAATACAGATTTCAAACCATACAATAATAAGGCCCTCTAACACGTAGGTAACTAAGTGAAGAACATGTATTGTGTATTGACAGGGGCCCTTCTTAATCCCCGTAGTACTTCAACAAAACAAGACGACCGGGCGCCCGCGTTCGGCCGCACGCACACACTTACAAAATCCATCGCAGATAACACGGACAAGATTCGCGTCCGCGCGCGCTCAGAAACAGACTGCATTGTTAACCTTTGTTTACCGAACATGTATTCGTAATACCTATGAAATTGAGAAGTGATACCTGCGAGTTATAAAAATAGCCTGTTAGGACCGCTGAAAAAATTATGTTCATATAGATACCTACTCGTACGTTACTATACCTATATTTATTAACCACTGACGATTGCCTGTGAATATATTCACAAGATTACAATACATTTCTGTTCTATGTATCAGATACAGATATAATAAAATAACAAGATCATTTATTGCTGCTAATAACAACTTTTTTACACTATCCATTTACTTAAATATTATGAACTAATAATAAGCATTGCAATTCAAAGGGGCAATGCTGCTAGCATGCTGGGCAGGCTGCCAACTGGTAGTCGGCTGGAGTATTAGGATTTCCTGTGGGTCTACAATGACTTATAGGTTGTCGAAACTCTTTTATTGTAGTAGCTGTAGTGTTGTATGTAGTTCTTAGTTTTTTGTTAATAATAAACATACTAATATTCAATTATATTTAAGGACAATAAGGGTGTATTCAGCCATGTATAGGTTAATGTTGATACTTATATATTTAATAAAATTTTCGTTTAAATAATACCGATACCAAATTTTGAGTTCCTTATTTTAGATAATTTACAAAACAAAATAGCATGATACATATATTTCATTACCAGAAAAATTCAAAAAAATTTGAAAGTTACTTTTCGTTCTAAATTATATTTAAGTCCATTGCAAATTTACGTGAGGCAAAATTATAGTCATGTGCGGGATTCGAACCCGCGTCATCCATTATAGGGTTGCATCATTATTAACAAGCTTAAAGCTAATTGTAAAATTGGTCTTGTTTGTAGTACAATGAAAATTGAACTATATGTGTCGCTCCATCCCCATATGATGGTTAAAGAACGAGAGAAAAAAATAGAGCTATGAGTCATATGTCATATTAGCTCAGTAGGTCAGAGTAAAATTCTTCCTCTCGTAAATTTATAATTTTGTAATGTAATTTGCAGAGCATGTGTTATAAAAATAACTACAGTGACTGAAACGACGCAAAAAGTGGGTGATTATTTTTTGAAATAATTTTGACTAAGTAGCTATTTCTTTCTTTGAACGGTATTTAGGTAATACAGGAAATCAAAACGAGTTGTACCGCAAATTACGTATCGCCGAATTTCCTGCACAGAGGCAGCTTGTAAGATTCAAGGAAAATCTGAATCATTAGGCTTAAAAGTGCTTTGTGAAAGGGTAATACTGAATTCTTATATTTTTTGTTTAAAATTATATAAACTTTATCAATTTATTTTTAGTCCATAAGCAATATCGCAGTCATTACGCACAAAGGCAATTAGGGCCGTTAAATAGACATTCCTTCGAATGCTGCTCTACCCTGTTTTTTTAAAAAGAATCTGGGTCCACAAAACTCGTTCCTATGGAAATAAACAATTTCCTGAATTGCGTTTCCATTAAAGGGGAGAAAATATTAAGGGATGGGAAGCAAGGCAGTTTTCTTAAATATATATATTAGGTCCTTACATATGAAATTGGCGTTTTTCGTACTGGCCACTTTAATCACGAATTTCTCCTCTTTGGTAAGGAATTCCAAATTCAAATTTGTACAGCTATAGACTCATGTATTTGTGCTTCGATGATCGTCATTCATTTGTTTTTTTTCTTCTGTTTTTTTCTGTTTGCGTCACTCATTTTACAAAATGGAAAACCTTAAATATCGCATTATTTACGAGTACGAGTTCCGCCGTGGCACTAGTGCTGCGGAAACAACTCGAAGGGTGAATGATGTGTATGGCGGTCGTGTTGCAAAAGAAAACACAGTTCGTTTTTGGTTCCAACGATTTCGTTCTGGAAATTTCGACCTGCAGAACAAGCCCCGTGGACGGCCTGAGACTCAAGTTGATAATGAAGAGTTGAAGGCTATTGTGGAAGCGGATCCATCGCAAACCACGTCCGAGTTAGCTGCAGGCTGCAATGTTAGTGATAAAACTGTTTTAATTCACTTGAAGCAAATTGGGAAGATTAAAAAGCTTGAAAGGTGGGTACCTCGCGAATTGACTGAAACAAACCGGCAAACGCGCGTCGACTGCTGCGTTACATTACTAAACCGGCACAATAATGAAGGTATTTTAAACCGAATCATTACCTGTGATGAAAAATGGGTTCTTTACGATAATCGGAAGCGCTCAGCGCAATGGTTAGATCCTGGCCAGCCAGCCAAATCCTGCCCCAAGCGAAAATTAACCCCAAAAAAGTTACTTGTAAGCGTTTGGTGGACTAGTGCCGGTATTGTTCATTACAGTTTTTTCAAATCTGGCCAGACTATTACCGCTGATGTCTATTGTCAGGAATTGCAAACCATGATGGAAAAGCTAGCGGCTAAACAACCTAGGCTGGTCAATCGCTCCACGCCACTGCTGCTTCACGACAACGCTAGACCACACACTGCGCTACAGACGGCTACTAAATTAGAAGAGCTTCAATTGGAAAGTCTAAGACATCCTCCGTACTCCCCGGACCTTGCTCCAACAGATTACCATTTTTTTCGAAATTTGGATAACTTCTTGCAAGGGAAAAAATTCAACTCCGATGGGGCAGTCCAAATCGCCTTCAAAGATTTTATTGATTCCCGTCCGACTGGTTTTTTTAGTAAAGGGATCAATGAACTACCTATGAGATGGCAAAAGTGCATAGAAAATAATGGTTCATACTTTGATTAATTAAATATATTATATTAAAAAATATTCGACTTTTTGTTCCTCCCATACAAAACGCCAATTTCATATGTAAGGACCTAATATTAAAGCTGTTATATATTTTATTTGCTTTCCAATTTTCCGAAAGATTAAATTTATAATTATAGTACAAAAAACGCAGTTTTGTATTTAGGTACTTACCTATTTATATGGGTGGCTGAAAATGCCGTAGGTAATAGCTGTACAGATTTTCATGAAATTAGATATAAAGATAAAAGTATATAACAGCATAGGAATATTTCGCGCTCCTCTTTATCTCAACTTACTTGTCTTCATAGTTTTCCCATACGACTGTACTCAATTATACTTCACCTGTATGCACCCGTGGGGTGCCGGGTTAGAATGTCACCTCCGCATTACTACCTGTGGGTGTCGTAAGAGGCGACTAAAGGAACTGATATCTTAAACTGCGATCCCCAAGACACCTGCCAAGCGTGGGGATTATGGCAAACCCCCCTAAATGTGGGAAGCTGTATTCAACAGTGCACAATCCGGCTGATACAGTACTGTATGTAGTATTAGTATAACCACACGATCACAATCAGTAGGTACATAAAATAACCCCGCGTTATCATTAATATTTTATTTCGCCATGGTATATATCCCTCCGTTATAATTACGTAGTTCATAACTCAACTCGCTAGCTGGTATAATAGTAGGGGCAACCATCGGCATTGGACGGACGAGCGACGCAACGGTTCCAAACTCAATATTCTAAGACGACTTAACTTGTCGTTGCCATCACACTCGTACCCTTGGGTCTTCTAGTTAAGTTAATTTTCTTGAACTTGGAAAGAACTCCACAGTCACAGTTAATTTGATATCTTTTCTCTAGATATATTTAAGGGAGATCTCTGTATAGGAATGTACTTAGATCCTAGTACGGATACTTATACCCTTTAGTAGAAAATGGGATGTGTATTTTATGAGCTGCTAATAGGTTTGCGTTTAACCACAATCTCACCGGTTGATAACTGATGATGTGATCGAAGGTGGTACACAGGCATAACAGAGAAGAAAACAGCTCTCAAAGACAGCTGCAGGATCACACTGTTACATTCTATTTGTGAGCTAGCCAGTTGGGCATTCGCATAACGTCTTAACACCCACGTTTTGTCAGATATGTTTGTGTTCAAGTAGTCGGCGGCTAGTGTGTTAAAATTTAACTGTCAGAAAAATTAATAACTATCCGACCTGGAGAAAGAAGGCGGGATTCAAGCATCCCAAAGGGAATATCCTCTTAATGGTTTTATTACATAGCAATACGAAATGAGCTGGAAGTCGTAGATCGTCAAACATGACAGGAATATTGTTTTCTTGTAGTGGCGGTTATGAGTTTACTTTCACTATTGTTACAAGATATATATATATATATGTAACGTGAGCATTCGGTCATTTGAATTTTGCCGCCATCGTCTCGCCGACTGACGTCTCGACGCCATTTATCCAATCATTGCGCGCAGCCTTGCCGCGCGCTCGGTTGTCATTGGAAGGACGAATCACTGCGCGTGGCCGCCGATCGTGTGAACCCCAAGACGTGGGGAGAGAGATACTTTTTCACCACCACGCTATCGTGTGCTTCTATCTGATATCTATCGTTTACTTTATACATTTTTTATAGCAAACATTGTAAGTTTGGCTCAGTAAATACTCATAAGACGGAAAAAGTGTTTCCATTTATTACACTGGCGCCTCAACTAGCGGCCGAACACGCCTGAAGATTGAGATATCATTTAACAAGGCTAGACGGAAGACGGTTCGACATCTTCTCATCACAGCGGAATGCCACTCCCATGCCGAAAAGCGGCTACTCGTCGTGCCCATGCCGACGACCAGGAGCGCCATACCACCGATTCGGAATCGGAAGAAGCCCATGATGAAACGATTGTCAACTCGCCGGCGGGGACGTCTACACCGACGGCACCGGCGCAACCTCAACCGCCGCCAACTTACCAAGCCCAGGATATGTTTGCTATGATGGAAGCATTCGCCAAATTACAAGCAGAATCAAACCGGAAGCTCATAGAAGCGATTCTTTCAGCATCAGCACTGACGCCTACCACCCCAGCTTCGCTCGGCTACGTCACCGATAGAGTAAAATCGAGTAACCCACGAGCGGGCAACTTTAGTAAATGCTCAGCCCGTTTCGATGGAGCAGCAAGAGATGCCGAGATTCTGGAAGCATTTATCGATGCAGTTTCGGTGTACAAGGAGTGCACTGACGTCAGTGACAAGAATGCTTTACGTGGCCTGCCGATGTTACTCACCGGCGAGGCAGCAATCTGGTGGCAGGGCATAAAAAGAGAAGTCTGCACCTGGGATGATGCCGTTGTGAAACTACGCGGGATGTACGGCATCGTCAAACCAGCCCACAAAGTGTTCCGTGAAATATTCGCGTACGAGCATTCACCCCCGGAGCGAAGTGAAGTGTTTGCTTGCAGAGTCAGGGCTCTCATGAGTCAGCTACCTTACGAACTATGCGACGCGGCTAAGATTGATATAGTTTACGGCCTTTTAGATCGAAAGATACGCAAACGTTTACCACGAGAATCGATCAATTCACTTGACGAGATGATTGTGAAACTTCGTCATGTCGAGGAGACGATAGCGGAGGTACAATTTCAAACTAAAACCGTAAGTACGCCTAAAATATCTAATAGCACTAGCAGTACTAATGCTCAGAGTCATTGCCGCGGCTCAAAGTTGTCGTTATCAACACCAGCTCTTTCCTCTAGTTCAAACAGTGCGATTAAACCGCAACGTAAACGATGTTCTTACTGTAAAAATTACGGTCATGATGTTAATGAATGTAGAAATCTTAAGAATAACAATAACAATAAGCAGTCTAGCGAGGGCGACCTGTCTTTACGCTGCTATGGTTGTGGACAGCCAGGTGTGATTAAATCTAAATGTAGTACTTGCAATAGCAAAAAGGTATCATCTAATGAGATAACTTTTAACACAATTAACTGTGATTCTCGCATCAGTGACCGCTCGGATTCGTCGTCCTGTAAACCTTATTCGTCACATGTTATAGACAATAAGTTGTACTTTTCATCTACAGGCATAGTTTCAGAACCGAATGTTAACGACTGCGGCGATCACGTGATTCAGGAGCGTAAGCGGGCTGATTCTGTTATAAATGGGTCCGATTCAGGTATTAATTGTGTTAAACGCCCCGATTCTGTTATTGGGACTGATTCTGGTGTTCATTGCACTAAACGCCCCGATTCTGTTAATGGGGTCGATTCTGCTAATAATTATACCAACAAATTATTATATTCGATTTGCGATAGTGAACGTACATTAGACCAGCCTTATGAAGTACCTACCGGTATTCTAGAAGCTCGTTACTCGTCATCTGGCGATAATTTTGACCACGACCAGTGTCACCCCTTGATAAATATCAATGTTTTGGGTCGCAGCGGAGTCGCTATTGTCGATACAGGGGCAACGCACTGTATTGCTAGTCCATCACTACACCACTTGCTGCAGGACTGCAACACTCGATTTTCGGAAGCGCAACGGAGTATTCGCTTAGCCGATGGTACCGAAAGGTTGTGTTCTGTCTTGTCATACAAGGTTGTTGTCAATTTACAGGGCCATGAGATACCTACCACCTTTCTTGTGATACCAGGGGCGGACACGAGGACACTCTTAGGACGCGACTTTATTAAGTGTGCGGGGATCGTGCTCAACCTACCTGGAGATACCTGGAGCTTAGTAAGGAACCCCGGACGTGAGTACGGTTTTGTACATAAATCTTTAGTACCAGTGAACGGCGCCGATACCTTGAGTACCGACGCCGACATCTTGAGCAACGACGCCTCACAGTTATTAAACTTGAGAGCGGACGAGGGAATTAACCTATCAGCTGAGCAGCGCACCCAGCTTAACGAGCTGATATCTAAGAAGGCTAGCTGCTTCGCGACTCAAGGTGAACCCACGAGTTTTATTACTCACCGTATTAGAGTGGATGCGAAGCAGGAACCAATTGCTTCCCCACCGTACCGCATGTCACCTACTAAGTTGGCAATTTTAGAAAAGGAGTTAGAAAAATTGTTACTTGATGATGTGATAGAGGAGTGCGAGTCTCCTTGGGCTGCCAACGTCGTCCTTGTTACTAAAAAGGATGGTGGTACACGGCTTTGCATTGATTATCGTAAATTGAACGCGGTCACGGAGCCTGACCGATACCCACTCCCTCGCATAGACGACGTTCTTCATGCAGCTAAGAATAGCAATTTCATGTCTACCCTCGATTTGAGGTCTGGTTACTTTCAGGCCTGTGTCGCAGAGGAAGACCGGGACATGACGTCATTCGTCACGCCCCTAAAAACGTATAGGTTCAAAAGGATGCCAATGGGTTTACGCAACTCGGGTGCTACATTCCAGCGTTTAATGGATAGATTCAAGTCCAACCTACCAGGGGTATCTCTCCTGGCGTACCTTGATGACGTAATTTTGATGTCGGACTCCTTTAGTAAGCACCTGAAGGATCTGGAGGCCGTCTTTGAAAGGCTAGAACTTTTTAAGCTTAGGGTGAACCGTGAGAAGAGTTTCTTCGCTCGCGATTCTGTTAAATTTTTAGGGCATCTTATTGTCCCGGGTGGGATCCAAGTAGACCCAAGCAAAACGGATGCCATTAGCAATATGGCTGTCCCTACGAGTATAAAGCATTTGAAATGCTTTCTTCAGACATCGAGTTGGTTCAGACGCTTCATACCTAATTATGCTGAAATAGCTAGACCGTTGACTTCTCTCCTAAAGAAAGATAGCATTTGGTTATGGTCGTCTGAACAACAGTCTGCTTTTGAGCGTATAAAGCAGCTTTTAGTATCTGCACCTATTTTACGTCAGGCCGATCATACTCAGCCGTTTACGCTTAGGACCGACAGCAGCAGTTACTGTCTCGGGGCGGTCTTAATGCAGGGGGAGGGGGCTGATGAACGCCCCATAGAGTACGCCAGTCGCCTTTTAACTCAGGCAGAGCGAAACTACACAACCACTGAAAGGGAGGCCTTAGCGGTTGTATGGGCCGTCACGAAGTTTCGTGGTTATATCGAAGGCGCAGATGTTATCGTAAAATCTGACCATCAACCGCTCAGATGGTTGATGAATATTAAGTCTCCGAGTGGCCGCTTAACCAGGTGGGCGCTTACTCTTCAGGAATTCAACCTGCGTATTGAGTACACCCCTGGAAAATCCAACGTCATTGCTGACACACTTTCGCGTCCCAACTGCGCAGACGTGACTAGTTGTGACTTGTGTCAAGTCGTCGTTGATGTACCGTCAGAGAACCCTTCTTGTTACAGGAATTTGCAATTGCAGGACGCCGACGTTCGCAAAATCATTGACGACCTAGAGGCAGTAGACGAACCATTTAGGGGGAGACCATGGGCGAACCGTGGTTTCGTTATCTCGGACGGTGTCCTTTATCGGTACAATCCAGAACCTAACGATGACGACGATGCGTGCTTGGTTGTACCTTCCGATCAGAGATCCAAAATCCTTTCAGAGTACCATGATGCTCCGACTGCAGGTCACCTTGGTATCGAACGTACTCTGCAACGCATCGCTTCGCGCTACTATTGGCCAGGTATGAGAACGTCTATCTCAAGTTACGTCAAGGAGTGTGTGGCCTGCCAAAGGTATAAGGTGGACAATCGTAAGCCAGCCGGACTTATACAGTCCCCGGCTGTTACACAGCGATTTGAAGTGGTTGCTGTAGATCTGTTTGGACCGCTTCCTGCTACCGAATCCGGTAACCGGTGGATTTTAGTCGCTGAAGATGTTTGTTCTCGTTGGGTAGAGCTATTCCCGATAGTTAATGCAACTAGTTTCGACTGCGCTAAAGTCCTGATCGAAGAAGTGTTCTTGCGGTACGGGGTTCCGCGTCGGTTAGTCAGCGATAACGGAGTTCAGTTTATTAGCGAGGTCATGCAGCAAGTATGCTTTATATTTGGGATTGAGCAATCGCTAACACCTTATTATCACCCTGAAGCAAACCCAGTCGAGCGCAAGAACCGCGATCTAAAACCACAACTCGCTATTTATGTAGGTCAAGATCACACCTCATGGGATACTCACCTAGCCGCTATCAGATTCGCAATGAATTCCGCCATCACTCACAGCACAGGGTTTTCTCCTGCGAAATTAACCTTTGGGCGAGAGATTCGTGCACCTGCTGATGTTGTTAATGATATGCGTAACATTTTAGATGGTGACAGGTTTATTGTCAACGTCACCCCTTACCTGAAGCGGTTATCAACTGTTTTAATCGATGCCAGGGACGCGCATGAGGAGATACAAGCCAAACAGAAGAGGTACGCTGACGACAAACGCCGCCCTGCACCTGACTATAAGGTAGGAGACCTAGTGTTACTCAAAACTCAAGGGGCCAACGATACTGGTCGCGGTCAAACGCCTAAATTTATACCCAGACGCGATGGTCCATATAAGATCCGAGAGATGCTAAGTGATACAACTTATCGTTTAGAACGTGACGATGGGGACGTGTTAGGTAAATATCATGTCTCACAACTTACACCTTTTGTAGGGGTTGTCCAACCACCACTGCACGGTAAGCGTAGGAGAGGTCGCCCACGTAAAAATTGTTAAAGTAAAAGTTGGTTTAGCTATTCAATTTTCCATAACTTCATAAAACTTCTGTCAATTAGTTTCATTTTAATTATACTACGCGCCGTTCCGCATCTAATATATAAGTAGCAAGCAATTTGGTCACATTTGTGCTACTCCAAACGCGAGGGCGCGATGTTTGGACTAGAGGGGGAGACTGTAACGTGAGCATTCGGTCATTTGAATTTTGCCGCCATCGTCTCGCCGACTGACGTCTCGACGCCATTTATCCAATCATTGCGCGCAGCCTTGCCGCGCGCTCGGTTGTCATTGGAAGGACGAATCACTGCGCGTGGCCGCCGATCGTGTGAACCCCAAGACGTGGGGAGAGAGATACTTTTTCACCACCACGCTATCGTGTGCTTCTATCTGATATCTATCGTTTACTTTATACATTTTTTATAGCAAACATTGTAAGTTTGGCTCAGTAAATACTCATAAGACGGAAAAAGTGTTTCCATTTATTACATATATATATATATTTATTTATATATATATATCTTGTATTGTGTATATATTGTGTACGGTTTTATAACAAACTTCCCAAACATATTACAACACTCACATAAGGGAAATTCAAGTTGCACGTGAAAAACGTATTGATTAAGAAATCCTACTACACAGTTTGTGATTGCTTTAACGACAAAAATGCCTGGACAACTCCGCCTCTGTCAAGCTGTCGCCTGTGACCTACGTAATTTAAACAAATACAGTAATATTGTATTATATAGTATGTGTGTAAATACTATATTTATTCGTAGTATGTAACACATTGTTAAAAGAGTTGTTAAATTGTAAAATATTGTTACAAGACGTTTAAAAGAATGGCCCCGAGTTTCTTGCCCATTCTTCTCGCAGTGGCTCTATACAATGTTTTTTGCTGAACGTAGTACAATGTAGAATATTTCAATACTGAAATTTGTTATTAATCCTTCATAAGAGCGTCGTAGACGCCTAAATTGAATAAATTATTTTTACTTTGACTTTGCAGCAAAATCTGTCTTCAAGCTTTTCGGGCAACTGTCCTGGCCTTCAGTCAGTTCCAAATCTAGGCTTGGCTTATATACCACCTGGGGCTACATTATCACAGATAACATTACTATTAAATGCTAAGACTATCAGTAAAAAAATACAACAGTTATGTGTTCGGGTGGGATCGTCGATTCTTTGAAGCCCTTTTACCAAGCTGGCATCATTTCCTTGTTGAAGGCATCTTGCCGTCGCTAGCGTATCGTTGTCAATGATCATATATGTGCGATAATTTTTCGAGTTCAAAGCTTCGAGCTTTCCCAGATAAGGCTAACCTTCCCAACAACTCTCGAAGCTAATTTAGCTAAAAAAAGGCTTAGGCCCCTTTGATTTAGTTGTTAGGTATATCAAAGGGGCGTATTCATAATCGATCCATAGTTCTATGTTAAGTTTATCAAATGTCATAAGTACTGCGCAATGAAAAACTCTTTGCCACAATTCTAATGCCGATTGATGTTCCCACAATAAAGTCTACGAATATATAAGGCTAAGAAACCAAAAATGTACTTCGGGCTTGTAACGTATTTTTGTAATACGGTTCTATATCGAATATATATATTTGTAGAATGAATTCATGACTTAAACTTATATTATAAACATAAAACAACATCTTCGACCACATCATCACCTAACATCAGGTGAGACAGAGGTCAAAAGCTAACCTATAAAGCGTTAAAAAAAATAGGATCGGTCTGATAATAAGACCCCAGGGATCGCTCTGAAGCAGATATCTATTTCAAATTTGCATAAAAAATGTCATGCTTCAAAGTAATAAGAGAGCATACTTATTACACTTTTCAAGTTTAATAACGCAAACTCATTTAAGTAGCTTTTCGTTTGATATTGAAAGTGAACAAATCGACGGTATTTTTATTATATATTCCCCATGCGACCAGTCGCGCTCCGTTTACACTGGCAATAACGCAGTAAGCTCGTAGCTGCTACGAGATTCTACGAGAGATGCGTAGCACCGTGCAGTGTTATGAGATGTATTTATGTAAAAGCTTGTACGAAATACATTTTATCAACTATAGATACATTATTTTATATTACAATTAAGTTTTGAAATTAAAATACTTATACATATTAATATCACTTTAATTTCAAAATTATAAAACGAGGTACTTTTTAACTTTTACAAACTTTAAAAATAAAATTTTATCATGGGGTGGAAATTGAAATAAACACATATTTCGTTCATATATAATCCAGTAGTTTGCTGGATGGCCGCACAGGTATAATTTAATCAAATTAGAGTGCAATTTTCACAAATCAATCATAGTCTCGGTGGTCAGACGCGGGTTCGATTACCGAATTCGATGAAAACTTTATATTTTGTCTTGATTGAAAGTATTTTGGTCATTACCGAGTATTTAAATAAAATTGTTGAAACAGTTGAATGTGTAGCAGGTACTACGCACAATTACATAGTAGTAGAAAATATTATGTATATTCTACATCGCGACATAATGTTTATATTGGTAACACTTTTATCAGAATAAACATGACATAAATCATGATAGATATTTCCAGTGTAAATATTATTATATATACTTTACCTCATGGCGAATAATGTTATTTTATCTCATGGCAAATTCCCACGACATTTCTTTGTAAATATTGTCCAAATCGTGATTTTGTCTTGGTGTAGGAACAATGACATCAAAATAGCAAAAACAATTTTGCATTCATCAGGTTGCTTTTACCGTTACTAATCGTACCGTCATACATTTTCTTTTCAGAAATATTAATAGCTGGAATAATAGAAAACATTACCTTTTATCATATTGCGTTTCTGTTTATTTTAGAATCAGACCTCTTGTGTTTCTAACATACATATACATGTTACGGCTAAAGGCGGATCTGAAAATAAGTGTATTTTCATTATGTAATCTATAAACTACTGTTGGTAAGATACTTAAGACTATTTTTTTTTTTTTTATTGCTAGTAGGTAAGCCCTTGAGCACAGTCTCACCTGATGGTAAGTGATGATGTGGTCGAAGGTGTTAACATGCTTAACCTAGAGTTACTGGATCTCAAGGACAGCTGCCGGAACATACCGTTAGGTGCTTGGCGACAGATTTTCTACTTGAGGGAGGTTGCTATCTAGACGGGCATTCACAAAATGCCCTTCCACCATGCGATGAAGCTCAAGCCCGCGGCAAGATACGAAACATAGACCTGCTGCGCGGTAGTCCATAGCCAATGCTACTGAGCCATCACTGCTTCGAAAGACTATGTACAATTATACGCTTTATTGCTCTCGGTTTCGGTTGAGCGATATTTGAAAAAGACTTATTTTTTAGTTCAATAATTAACGTCATCAAAATAAGTCATGTTCTCTGTTAACCAAGGTAGGCGCTTCGATTATAATTTTCAGTTTAAGAGGTGCAAACTTGTTCAATAAATCAGTATTATGCGCGTAGACACATGTAACCGTTTCGATTACTGAAGTTAAGTTATAAATCTCAGACCTGTTAAACTGTTACTCAGTCATTATTGATATGTTTATTACGAGTATTTTTTTATATTGGTCTGTACTGTACACAAGTAATCTCGGAGGAACTTTTTTTTTCAAATTAAGTGTCTTTGTACTAGGTTACTACTCGATGTTAGCTTAGTAAGAGTGCATTTTGATTCCCTCACTGTGATGTGTAAACTGGTCTGCAGTAAACAAGAACACTAGCATAAAACACGTGCCTAAGTGTTAACGCTGCAATGCGTTCGTTATCGGATACTTCTCGTATTATCGTTTCATCTTATGTGTTTGTAATGTAATTAGCACACTTTGGGCGTAATCTTTACATGAGGTATTGTGTTATTTATGAAAAACTATTGATTTAGATTGAAATACGTCATTTTAAATCCGAAGTCTTTTTTATACAATGGAATGATAAAACGATCCAGTTGCCATGCAATACATTATTGTATGTATTTTCTTAGATTATTTTTTTTGTTACTTCGAGATGTTGTGAATATTTTTAATATTGTTATGTTTGCAATAACGCCTGTTATGCGGATTGCATTTTTCCTATCGTATATTTGTAATGTAATCCGCATAGCAGGTGTTATTGCAAACATAACAATATTAAAATTATAAGGAAGGTAGCGTCATTTACAAGTATAAAACCAATTGCTAAATTGGTCTTGTTTGTAGTACAACGTAAGTTGTACTATAGATGTCACTCCATCCCAATACGATGGTTAAAGAATGATAGGAAAACATTTAGTTATGACGTCATTGTCATGTTAGCTCCATTGGTTAGAGCATACCCCGGATAAGGGGTGGATGGACGCGGGTTCGAATCCCGTACATGACTTAAATTTTTCCTATCGTATATTTGTAATTTTATTATGTTCCGAATATGTTAAGATCGATAGAGTTCCCTATGATACTGTCAGAGATAGAAATAATTTAAAGTGGAAGTCAGGAACAATTAAAAGTGATTGGCACAGAATGCTGGAATAATGATATCTCTCTTTTATTTCCATATGTGTCGGGGATACCCTTGTCTGCTGATTTTGAGTCATTTCGTTTAAGTATGTCCTGAACATGTGCTATTTTTCCTTTCAAGTGTTCTGAGTTATTAGTTACATAGGTCATAGAATTTGTATATTAAAGATCTTTCTATAAATTGTAAATGATATGGGTGTTGTTGAGATGGAACGTTTACCAAGCCGCCATGACCCAAATAAAACAAATTACAATACCTACATCGTTTGGTTAATTTTCATTATAAAATGGTACGAGCTCAAATTGAATTATTTCTGTCCATGCTGTACGTTTAATCTTAACATTTTACCATGTTTCACCTCTCCCATATTTATTTCCATATAAAAGTAATTATATACACAGCTGTTAGTACAATTCAGTTCCATTAAATAAAATGTTTATAAACTATTGTATTGTTATTGACAAATTAAATTTCTTTTAAAAGTGCAGAAAGATCCCGCCCTTTTTAGGAAGAGTAAACAGAATTCTCTGATCTCTTCTTGATACGATCTTGACAATCCTCTCTTGATTCAGTCACTCTTGTCTCTTACATACTATTATCGTATTAGTCAGTAAAATTTGTATTCTTTAATAACACAAAGAAAGAACTGTAAAAAAATTTGGCTTTCGTTTCTTTGGGACATCAATTTCACTCCGCTGGACGTATATCAAAATCTATTCGTATAGGTGTATACCTATACGAATAGATTTAGATGCCGGAGTATTCCGGCATCTAGCTGATTTATAAAGAATTCCAACATTGATCATACATTATAAATGGCCTTTATTTCATATACAATTACAATCTATAATTTATTATATATGATCACGCTCTTTTGAATGGATCATTTGTCGTGAGGATTCTTTAATGTGTTGTAGAGTATACCTCCATTTTGATTTTATCAGTAAGAATCGAGGAGTTTTAAGTTACACTCAATTTTCTAGAAAAGTAGATATTAGCATACTATTTATTTATAACGATAACGAACACTATAGCGTGCAAAGCGAAAATCACATATATTTGATACTAGCTGTACCTGCGACTTCGTTCGCGATTGCCGTACCTGCAAACGAATTATTCACATTTGAGCACTGTTTATCTCATATTAAGCAACGCTGTGGTCTGTGGTGAAGCACTCTTAGTAAAGCATAGCTCAGAAAGGAGCTTTTTACTATGGGTTTGATAACTCCCAGCTTATTTTTCCAGAAGACAGTAGTTAAGTAGCTCGTAGTGTTCCTTCGCGGTTTGCACAATAAATGTTGAAGCAAAGTATGTACTGTGTGCGTTTCTCTGGAATTTCGATTATAAAACGGTATCTTTTTGCCGAGGTTCTCCTTGTTTGGCGGTAGAAAAAAAATTAGATTGTACACTTTCACTGCGCAGGCTCTAATATGTATCCGGCAAAAGATAGATAGTTAAAAAAATTGATTGTGGCGAATGTTCCAGATTTTAGAGTTAAAGCACTTCTTAGCAAGCTGGCCAATCTAAATAAGGATGCCGAGATGCCCGTGGGGTGCCGAGCTGCCCATGGGTTGCTGGGCTGCCCGTGGGGTGCCAGACTGCCCGTGGGGTGTCGGAATGCCCATGGGATGCCGGAATGCCCGTGAGGTGCCAGGCTGCCCTTGGGGTGCCGGGTGGCCCCGGAGGTGCGGAGCTGCCCGTGGAGTTCCGAGCTCACTCGTCACTATTCTAACAAAAAAAGAATAATTGAAATCGGACTCCGCGTTCATAAATTACAACTAAGTAACATTTTGATTTTCATCCCCTTTCCCGAGAGAACCGTGCCGAATTTCGGGATAAAAAGTATACAATAACGTTCTTCGTGGTATGAACTCAAATCGTGTTAAGTTTCATTGAATTCCATTCAGTAGCCCATGGGGTGCTGGGCTGCCCGTGGGGTGCCGGGCTGCCCATGGGGTTCCGAGCTTACTCATCACTATTCTAACAAAAAAGAATAATTGAAATCGGACTACGCATTAATAAATTACAACTAAGTGTACATTTTGACTTTCATCCCCTTTCCCGAGGGAACCGTGCTGAATTTCGGGATAAAAAGTATACAATAACCTTCTTCGTAGTATGAACTCAAATCGTGTTAAGTTTCATTGAATTCCATTCAGAAGTTTTGGAGTGATGCGCGGCCGGGATACAGACAGACAGACAGACAGACAGACAGAAAGACAGACAGACAGACAGAAAAAAAAATACAGTTTTGGCATCAGTATCAACTACAGAGTGCTCTCAAATTTTTTTTTGCATAATATCTTCAATGTACAGAATTGGACCTGTTACAGTTTTATTATAAGTATAAGATTAAGGACCCAAATTGTGCAAAGTAAGTAATGAAAATCGGACCATGAATATGTGAGCTTTACGTATTTTGAGTTCGAATCGTATTTATTTTAACAGGTTATTTCATACTTTTCAGTGTTAAAAGCTGGTTCCGTATTCTTTAAATTATAGCCTTTTAGTAACATTTAATCTAATTCAGACTTACTTCTATCACATGCCTACTTGGATTCACTAATTAAACCCTAATTGCACTGACTGAAAACTATTCTAATCTCTTCAATCTCATTTTACTGCAGAAACTAATTAAGTAAGCACATTTTAATTTAACACTCGCAGGCTCGTCAGCATAGCTTGTCACACTTTAAAGTCACATCAACAGGTCTTATTAACGGCTCAGCTTTAATTAATAAGGTCATTAGAAGAGACAATTACGACTTTTTATTGCTTACCCGGAGCATATTTATGGAGAAGGCACTTTCAGGGAATAATTAAAAGGGATTATGGACGTTTTACATTCCTTTTGTACTATATCCTAATTATACAGAAATTTGAAAAATTTGTCTTAATCCCGAAGCAATATTAGCTTTCAAACGATAATGCTGGAGTGTCAGCAAAGTTTCACCAAATTGTCAGGTCACATAAGTAGATCGAATGATGTATGCATGATGTAGGTAAATATCAACGGGTTAAGGAGACAACCGAGAGACATTAGTGTTTTTTTTTGTAGGTATTTTGAATCTAACTGAAGATCAATAGTAGGTACACCATAATAGTAGAATTAGTAGAATGTATGTATGTAAAATCTGCTAGAGTAGCGAGTACTTAGAATATTATGAGAAATTTACTGTAGAATTCAGAACACAATATACTTCGTCCAAAGTTAAATAATTTAGCAACAGAGTCCGAATACTTTCTATCGTATTCTATAAAAAAAGCCAGGAACATTTTGCATGTACTTAGTAATTACGTTTGATATTTTTTATATGTTTAAATGTTTTACTGAAATATTAATTAAAAGTTTTCTTAAAATATTTTCAAAGTATTTGTTATTATTAAATATAATGTAATGTATCTATTCATAACATTATATTCATCAATTTGATATTTGAAGAACTGTAAATAAATGCGAAGTAAACGTGGAATTTAGGTAAAATATCTATGATAAGTCTTCTAGAGTGTACTCGTGATCACGGTCAATGCAACTTGATCGAAATGTCGAGGCTAGTCAAAGTATTATTTTGATGTTAAATTGTACGTGAATTTGTAAACAAAAATTATATAAATAACTGTATTTCTTCGTTCCACATACGAACTGCTAGGGAATGGAACACCCTGCCTGAGTTTGTTTGTCTGTTAAGCACAATATGGGGGTCTTCAAAAAGCAAGTGAATAAGTATCTTCTGGGTAAGTACGCTTTATCATCGATCGCATCATCACTTAACATTAGCTGAGATAGTGGTCTTGTGCTACCCAGTTCGGTATAAAAAGAAACAAAATGAGTTTAGTTCACGAAAGTTTAAAGAAAACTATCTATCTTAAGTACAAATACAAACCTCCACTCATTTACCTAACCTACCTTTTCATAAAGTCGACCAGCCGATGATCCCTCTGGTTTCGCTGCATATATCCAAATGGAACTTCAACTCATCGCCATTCCGTGTGCTTAACTTTGCGTTAATGTCCTCATAACAACCGTGAAGTATGTTTCGGAGGAACATACAATACGATTAAAAAAATAATATGACGGGCTCTAGCCTAACTTCACTCATATTCACTCTAATAAGTACGATCAAGTAAAATGTAAATTTTAATAAATTCATAATTTTAAGGCCATCTTGGTTTGTTGAAAACGCGTGCGTCAACGTCTTATTTCTCCGTCTACGCGACACGTTTCCGAGTGTTTATTGATCTTCTCGTTTAATTCTTCTTTTTGACTGTTTAATTTGTTCTTGTTGAGTGTTTAATATGTTTTTGTTGATTATTATATTTGTTTTTGTTACCCGTTACGATAATAACGATGAGTCTGACTCAGTGAGCCATCAGGACCTACGGAGAGCGAACATCGAATCGGACATCGAAGAGCTTAGCGATTCAAATTAAGATATTCTACTAAGTACAAAATATTGCTAACAAATAAAATCAGTTCATGCCTTATGTATCTTATCTTCATCAGTTCTTATTTGCTTATCACTAAGGGTTTATATTCAACATGATCCCCACGATTGGCAGACGTCTTGGGGATCGTAACACGTAACATACAGGTATTAATTTCTCAAAAGGCGTTACCTCCTACGGCTCAAAAGGCGTTGCTTTTTACGTGGCCACAGCTACAATGACGTCTGGGTGGTCCTGTTAATTTAAAACTTTTAACATTTAAGAAACATCTAAGTTTTTATTCAAAGAGTAATATAGTTTCGCAAAGTGGACTATTTGATATCCATTCATTCATCAGAACTCAAACATTACAATCTAAGTAAATTAGCGTCGAGAGAAGTCTTTGAAGTGACAGCTAAACAAGTTAAATAATCGTATAATGCCTGAATTGGAATAAAATGAATCACTAAAACAGATATATTTTTGGTGTTTCTTAAACTTTCACGAACTAATATATAAATTACATTTTCAGGACTATTTGCGATCTATTTAACGAGATTTTGTTCATTGAAGTAATTGTATTTTTTCAGTTCAATATTGCGCCAATTCTTTATTATGCTTTCGTATATTTAACTGATGGTAAGTGATGATGTGGTTGAACATGTTTTTCAGGCTAACCTAGAATTACTGGCTCTCAAGGATAGCTGCCGGAACACACCGTTAGGTGCTTGGCGACAGATTTTCTACTTGAGGGTGAGCTTACCAGACGGGCATTCGTTTTATTACGTTTTTTCTTGTTGTTCAATTGTAAAATGGTAATACATACAAGCATCAAACTGGATATGATTATAAACTAATATCTATCGTACCTACCTGAAAACCTGACTGGCTGAATAGATTTTGGCAGATAACCAGGTTATTTAATAGTTAATTATAAAACTTGCTTGTCACTCACTAATCGTATATATTTAGTTTATTACTGTTTTGCCTTGTTACCAAGTACTTAGCTTTGTTTAAAGTTGCAAGCTACGAATAACTTGCTAGTCTTCCTCATCGGGAAATTAGTTTAAAATGAGGTCCATTTATCAAGTTTGTTTAATTGCAAAAGCAGTGTGTTACCAACACCCTGCCAATAGTTAGTTAATAACTAGGTGTTAAAATATTCACAACCAAACATCGTATAGCAAATTTTCATACATCGAAATCAATATTTACGTGGTAACGAATGAATCTGATTATGATCCCACAACCTTAAATGTTTCCATCAGTTTGGCGTGTATGCTCAGCAAATAGGGCGCGATACCTAGCAATACAATATCACACGATTGGTATTACGGAGAGAACAATACCCAAACAAGGGAAAATGTTTTCAGGAGGAAATCTATATACTTATAATAAAACTGTAACAGATACAATTCTGTGCATGGCAGAAATTTTGAAAAAAAAATGAAAATACTCTGTGTTTGGCAGTCTGGCACCCCATGGGCATTCCCGCCCCCACGGGCAGCCCGGCGACCCACGGGCAGCCTGGCACCCTTATTTAGTTTTGCAAACTTGCTAAGATAAAAGTCTAAATTGTGGAACATACGCCACAATCAGTTTTTTTAACTATCTATCTTTTGCCGCATAAATTTTGGAGACTGCGCAATGGAATCGCCTGCTGTACAGTTTTGGCATTAATCATATAAAGTACAATGTTTGACCCATTGGCACCGATCTCTATAATATCTGAAATAATTTGATCTGACAATTTCATGAACCGACTTCCACAAGTTAATTATAAATAAATAGGTACCCGACTGGGACTCGTGTTATATTTACCGGATAGATTCCGATCAGTTTCGGGCTATATTGTAGCCCTTCGTCTGGGAGACACGGTTGCACGAAGCGGCGAGCGCAGGCCTCAGCACGTAACTGACGTAACGATGGCGCTGTCGGTCCCGGCTCAGCTGCACTTGTCAAATCGTGCGATATTTCACTAGCTTCACTGTCACTTTAGCCGTTATGTGCCGTGTAGGGCTGTAGACACACCACACAGCCCTGCAGCTGAGCCGGGACCGACAGCGCCATCATTACGTCAGTTACGTGCTGAGGCGGCGCTCGCCGCTTCCCGTCGTGCTTCGTGACTCCCGTCTGGGAGTTAGGGCTACAATAGAGCCCGAAACTGGTCGGAATTTATCCGGTAAATATAACGCGCGAGTCCCAGCCGGGTACCTATTTATTTATAATGGACAATACTCGCGATAGTTTTCTAAGTGAAGTAAATCATAATTATTATTTTTCAGGAAGACTCGGTGTTTTTAGTTTCATTGTTTTCGTTAAATTTCAGTTTTAGATAAAAAAAAATAAACTGATAAAATTTTAACCGACCAAATTCAAAACAAATTATGTTTTTCTTTAAAACAGCCAACATTTGTCCTTTCTTTATTAGCTGTGTATACATTGATTACGTGGTGGAAGGACATTTTGCGAATTCTCGCCTGGCTAGCTATCATCCCCATGTAGAAAATCTATCGCAAAGTACCTAACAGTGTGTTTTGGCAGCAGTCCTTAAGAGCCAGTAAAATCACAGGCACATGACTTAACAACTGTATGTCTCAGGATGACAGGCGCAGTGCAGATCGTCACTTGTGACGCAATGCATCTGTTATAGGCAAAAGATACCGCTTAACATCAAGTGGGCCTCGTGCTTGTTCCATCACAATAACATAAAACAAAACAAAACTGGCCCTTATGCAACGACTTCGTTGCTTACAAAAATCTGACGTTGTACTAACCGCTACCAGACTCCTGTAATAAGTTAATAATATATAATTAATACTCAGTCTATTAAGATTGCGTAAATTTAAATCTTAGGTTCAAGATCTTATTTATCAAGCGCCCTTATATACATTTATATCAGCAATTTATTAATGGTAATGAAAACAAACTATAAAGATAACACAATTATAATTTGTCGGATGAAATGTACACGTCTTAACCATCTATGATAACCTTTCGTGAAATACAAGCGTAACGACATGTTTTTATGGTAGCAATTGGGATTTCGAGATACCCACGATCCGTTTTATCTAGTTGTTCGTTAAAGTTAGAGAGACGCTTATCAGACTCTTTTTCTCTTTACGGACAAACTCAGTAACGAAGATAAGCAGGGTATTTCCGGGCTCCCAATCTATCGCACCCCGAAGGAATTTTGCGTTTCCGCGCCGTATCATGTGTCTACAGAGGGTAATTCGAAAGTCGAATCGGATTCTTTAGCTCTGACCCTTTTCTCGTTGCTATGCCAGCAAAACTATTATTGGGAATACACGCCTACTTACACCGGTCTAAATTCATTTTCCAATTTTTCGTGCCTTGTCGCTTTACTGCCTTGTTATAGGAAAATACCGACAGTATATTTATGTTACAAATTTACGAGAGGAAAATTATAGTCATGTGCGGGATTTGAACCTGCGTCATCCACCCCTATAGCCGGGGTATGCGCTGACTGACTGAGCTAACATGACAATGACTCATAACTCAAATTTTTCCTCTAGTTCTTTAACCATCGTATGGGGATGGAGCGACACCCGTAGTTTAACTTACGTTGTACTACTTCTTAAAATTTAGTAGATTTAGTTTGCCGGGCTAGAATGTCACTCCCGCCATTGATACCTATGGGTGTCTTAAAAGGCGACTAAAGGTAAAATACCGGAAGGTGGGCAGCAGCGCTTTCTGAGGAATTCATATCTGAAACTGCGATCCCCAAGACGCCTGCCAAGCGTGGGGATTATGACAAAACCCCCTGGTAATGGGGTAGGCTATGTTCAGCAGTGGACAATCGGGCTGATACATGCATCTAGTTCTTAAAATTTATTTCATTTTAATTTCATTTTGATGCTAGTTCCCAGGAGCAAATTAAAGTTCAAAATAGATCATATTGAATCGCGTGTTCTGCTTACTCCTCGACAATATAAAGGCGTATTTATTTTATACAAAGTTTGTTGGTTATTTTACTGCTGATCGAATTTTTGATAGTATTATTATATTTATTATTAATATTAAGTGGTTTTCTTAGCACTTTGTATTATTAGATTTTTTTTATGCGTGATAGGTTAGCCCTTGACCACTATCTCACCTGATGGTAAGTCATGATGTGGTCGAAGATGCTGTTCAGGCTAACATAGAATTATTAGTGGTTAAGGTTAACACTTTCTGTTTGGAAAGCGATAATTTGGTGATTATAATTTATTTTAAAAAAGTACGGACCACAGTGTCTGTAGTGTTGTAGTGTTTTTTATAATAAAACACTCTATACTATTGTATTAATAGATCTAGGTATATAGATACTTGTGTTCTCGTCGCAAAAGCATATAGCAAAAACGAGGGATCCATTTTGAAGAACAATTTAGAATTCTGTATCTTTGCTTTTTTTATGATATTGTAACGACGGAACACGAAGGAATCCCACCTGATGATAAGCGGTAACTTTCACCCTGAGACATACAGTTGTTAAGTCTCATGTAGTTTCACAATTATTGGCTATCGAGGATTAATCGCAGAATACAGTGTCAGGTGCTTCGCGTCAGATTTTCTACTTGAAAGTGGTATAGTTAGCCAGGCGAGCATTAGCAAAATGGCCTTCCACTTTGCGGTGAAGCTCAAGCCGGCGATAGGGATCAAACCATGAAATTCCTCCGCTCCACTATCATTGGTAATTAGTACTTTATTTTCCCAAATGGAAACTTTAAACAATAATGTGTTTATGTTTCTTTACCCTCTGGAGAACACTGCGCCATTTGAAGAGCTAAATTTTTCTGCAGTGTAGCTGGATGACAAACAAAGAACGCTGATTCACATAACATTAGTTCCACTAATAATAGTGATGCATAAATAACATTTCTGGATAAGGTTCTGACATCTATAATTTTATATTTATATAACCATACAGATCTTGACTATTATGCTACAAACATGCTGAAAATTTGGTTGAGAGATAATTCCTATCCCCGATGCTGGTATACTGAATTCAGCAACTCGCTATTCCAAAGTGACCATTCACTACTCGAAAAGCGTCAATATTTCTGTTACAAGAGAAATTCATCTTTACAATTATTCCACCGAGATCAAGGAGCTTGTTTTGAAACCAAAAAGTGTAAGTAAGTAAAGATGTAAGTATAAAATATTTTATTGGTTGATGAACCTCTAATGTTGTGTTAAAATAACTTATTATATTTTACTTAAATATATGTAATCGCTCTTTAGGAGTTATAACGTCCCCATTGTGACACTTTGATATTTGAAAGTAACAAATGTTTTTGCAATGATTTATTTTTGAACACGTCTGACTTGTTTCTGAATCTCCCAATTTTGACAGATTGATTGTTTTTGTTTCAGACTCCACGATTTCATCTAAATAAATAAGTTAGCCAGATAAAAAAAGGTAATGATTATATACAAATCAACCGATTTCATACACTAAAATCATTAAAGAATAGTACAACTGACTTGAATAAATGTGGCACCTGCTTGGAAAATATTTTTTTATGCATTCTAGCAGGAAGATTATGGTAAACCCCGCAGATTGTGAAAGGCTGTGTTCATTGGTGAATTTCTTCCGGTGGTTGATGATTTTAACGAGGTTAAAATCACTAGGTACTGAAATGGTATAAAAGTTCAGCTATTACAAAGAAAGCACTTAGCCCAATGGCTGTTAGCCGTTTCAAGCTAACAGGTATTCCAAATGGTCGAGCCCAATACCAGTTAATAGTGTTTCCAGTTTGCTTGGCGCATTTGGATACCAATGTTAATTCGTTTACTCGATCCAGTTAACTTGTTACCTTGTTAGTTGGCGGATTTATGTCCCACATATACACCATACCCAGCAACAGACTAGTACGGCTACTCAATGACGACAGGATCTTCGTTATGGTTGTCCGTCTTAATTTTTTTTTGAAGGTCTTTGTTACGCGCCTACATAATTTTTTGATCAAACCCAGTAGTCAACACGATTAGGACGTTAAGTAATGATTTAGGTCCCTAAAGGTTACGTTTTTAAAATGAACAGCGCTTTGTTAATTGCAATATAAATTGTAATATGGCTATTTATCATTTAAGTAAATTGGAGTAAAATATTATATTCCATTTTTTTTTCAAATAATCCTTGCGTGTGCTTAAGAATACAATTTAACTTTAATCTTTTTTATGGTTTTAAGAACTATGGTATATTTAGAGCTTATTTGGAGCAGTTAAACCATCTGAAATTTTGCCTCCTTTACTAACATGAACGTCGTCGCCTCTTTTTATTAGGTAAATTGCGCAAAACTGCCGCAGAACTAATCGAAATTCATCACTTATCGAAATTCGATCCCTTGGCGCCCAGTTCAATCACAACAGCACAATATTTGCCTTCCATGGTGCGTAGAGCCAGTCTTATAGATAAACACTCGATGTTCAGAGTCCAAAGTAGAAACTTCGTGACACCTTTGGAGCTAATATCAGCTTATAATCTATGTACGGGTATTCCATTTTAATTACGCCTTAAGTGGCATATCAAGTATGATAAATCTAGATTATCGGATGAGAAACTGAGTTAGATTGTCAGATTGAATGGCGGTACTCTCAGGTGGTAAGTAGATATAGTTTATTGTTTGTCACGAAACAAAGAGTTTTGGTGGATAATTGTCGTGGCACACAATTTTTTATAAGACTAATATGCTAATATTTATTTTCTGGTTTAAGACCTTATCGATTTAAACACATTTAGTCATACTGGCTCCGTTATAGCATCTTATCTTTGTAGAGAGTGACGTAAAAGCTATTTTTATTTGTAACTACATCTTAAGTTTTGAAATTGTATGTGTAATAAGACTTAATCTTAGATATTACGTATTTCATGCTGCTTTATCATTTATAGAAAAGAATATAAATATCGTTATTAGTTTGTAATACAAATATATTGTTTATCTAAAGCATTATTATTTCCAAGAATCCTTTTATTCTTTGGTATTATTTAATTACCTTGCTCCGCTTTATTTTGTTCTGATATCGACAATGTAATCATCATGCCTGTCGACTATCTTTTAATTTTTTATATATCGAATTTACAGACAATGTTTCTGTTCAAATAATTTAAAAATACTGATTTCCAGAACTCAGAAATATGTTGAGGTTAGGGTACCACGCTGATTCAAAACACTGACCTCACATCATCATGCTCCGACTTCCACAAATTATTTCATACTTTTCAGTATTAGAAGTCGGTTCCGGTTTTTAAATATTTTTTCACGTTATTGCTTACAAGATCATTGTCACTCAAACAATAACAATATGTAGATTCAATTGTTTTACAAAATACTGATCTGTAGCGGAGTAATAATGAGTATTTGTAGCGGAATAATGGACATGTACATACTTATACATAGATATAAAGTCGACGCGTATTATTTATTATGTATGCACACATAAACTGTTGACGCTTAATACCAGTAAAACTGTATATATGCATTTCCACAAAACGGCCGCTTCAGCTCCAGGAAATTTAATAAACATAAAAATTCACGATACATCTTGTTTAAGTAAAAATTGTAAATGCGAATCATTGAACAGGGTGAATGTAATTAAATATCTTGGTGTTCATATAGACGAGAAACTAACGTTTGATAAGCATATTGACGCTCTTTCGACTCGTATACGACGAGTTACTGGCATTATGAGAGAACTCCGTAATGTGGCATGTTTTTCGACACTAAACTCTGTGTATTTCGCCCTATGCCAATCCCTCATAACATATTGCATAAAATGTTGGGGCAGTGCAGCTAAGACTTTTATCATTCGAGTTGAGAGAGCACAACGTTCTATCTTGAAAGTGTTGTTACATAAGCCACTCAGATACCCAACCTCGGAACTGTACAAAAATTGTGGAGTGCTCACGGTTAGGCAGCTGTTTATTTTGAGGACATCACTTTCAGTTCACAAAACAGTTTTGGCTTCTCCTGAATATTCCGCTATGTTGAAAAGAAGAATTTACCGTTTGGCTACCCCTCCCGTAAAAACTGTACTTGCTAGACGTTTCGGAGAGTTCGTCAAAGCATATGTCTACAATTCTGTGCTGAAACATTGTAACATAAAAGATATGACGGTAGTGGAAGCTAAACACACTATTCATAAATGGTTATCCATGTTGACTTATGATGGTACCGAAAAATTACTACACATTCTCACGTAAACCTGTAATGTAAATATATATATATAAATATATTGCTGTATGTTATCAATACTAGAGCGTGAGCGCTTAAAGTTTCATACGTAGTTCATTAATGTATTTTTCTTGTTAAAGACTTAGGTGTCATTATTATTATTATCATTTAGTTAATCGTTAGAGATCTTCACGATACAGGCTTGCCTAGTGTGAAGATCATAAGCATCTGACAAATGTATTTACCACCTCAGCATTATTTAGGAGATGTGTTTAATCATTATATAAGGCAACAATTGTTTTTGTAACTTTTCTATTTAATGCTGTAAATAAATATTTTTTCATTTTCATTTTCAAACTTATGAGCTTATTACCATCACTAGTTGGTTCTCATTGATTGGGATACCCCAAAGCTGGTGTAAATTAAATTTCATCAATCATCATTGAATAAATTGTATTCGGAACACGAAAAAGTAAACTCAGAGTGTTTGAATCAGCATGTTAGGTATCGACTTCAACGAATTTTTTTTTTAGAGTTATAGAAAGATTTCTGATACGTTATTTTATTTGTTATGTTATTATCGTCTCATGTTTGCATTTCTGCAGAAAGGCTACTCGGCCTCACACTCACCATATCAATGCAGCGAGCTTTTATGACTTTGAAACCAAAATGAGCAATAAATACTCTACTTTCATGTCTACAGGCTTCACAGTGATCATGCGAGACCACAGATTAAACGGAGCGTAGAGATAATAGATAGCTACGATAATAGTATACGATCTCTATTGAAGATTCGTAGCTTTGCTACGTGCCACAGCCACTGTAAATGAAAATGTGCCTCCTACTAATTGACATCGGTGCCGAAATGAGATGGTTCCTTCACTTTTCTAATTATGACGAACATCAACTTTTGATAGAAAAGCAATTGAAATGCGATTTTTCACCAAACAATTCAATATCAAAGAATAAGTTCCATTGTTTCAAACTACATAACAGTCGAAATTGAAACATTTATGGGCCGCCAGGAGCACGGAACTTTTAGTGTGCATTATGTGTACGTTAATTACAGCTGATTACCGACAGACCCTGGTCAAATATTCTTATATATTGCAAACTTGAATTCTTCTGCAGATAATATTTGATAGACGAGCTAAAATTATTAGCAACCCAAAAAACTGGCACTAGTTGTCAAATGGCATTTTTTATGCTACCAGACACAAATCATATTCTCAACATAGTAACTGGTTCTCGTGCAACTGGAACGCATAATTTTTTAGTTTTACAATCACTTACCGTATACATAATATTACTAAACCCCGGCAAACAATCTAAATGAAAATAATTCCACATGCCGTGAATTTGATGCTTTCTTCCTTGCCTTTGAAAATTACTAATTTTGAGTCAGTGATCAAATATGCTAAAGAATCGAAAGGAAGCAGAAAATAAATTAAAGTTAATACAACTGCCATGACAATACGGTATAACGAGAAAAGAACTCCAAAATTATTATATTTTAATGGTATAGGCGGGTTGGTAACAACAAAATAAAATTGAAAAGAGAAATGACCGCTATTGCGTTTATCTTTCTGATGGGTTTTGATGAATTGTTACAATATATTATATTTTTTGCTGCGGTTAGGCTCGCCTTCGACCTCACCGATAGAAAGTTATAATTTGATATAAGGTGGAAAATATATATATCTCAGTTGTCAGTACAATATGGTTTTCTAACAATACAAAGTACGAAACCAAAACAGTATAATCGCTACGAGTAGATACAAAGTAGCATGCTACTCATACTTGGCCTTTGTTGCCTTATATGACATCGATTATTCTTCAGCCGAAAAGATTTTTATTATTTTTACTTAATTTTATAGCCTAGTCTTTGACCACTATCTCACCTGATGGTAAGTGATGATTTGGTCGAAGAAGTTTTTCAGTCTAACTTAAAATTATCGGCTCTCAAGGACAGCTGTCGGAATTAACCGATAGGAGCTTGGCGACAGATTTTCTACTGAAATTTGGTATAGCTAGCCAGGCGGGCATTCGCAAAATGCCTTACTACAATGCTGTAACGACTGCCATCCTAAGACAACAACCGGGACCGACAGCTTAACGTGCCCTCCGAAGCTCGGAAACGCTTAGTAGTAATGTCACTAGCGGTCACACATCCAAGTCATAAGCGCGGCGGACGTATAGCTTACCTTAGCTGATCAAAGCTAGCGGCTAAGCAAACTTCTCTAGGAGCGCTTTAAATCTGTACGGCATTAATTTAAAATACTCTAATGAGTTGATGTTTATAAAATTACCAGATTTACTAAACGTGCGTACGTCTGTTCGTAATTATTTATCTGGAATTAATGAAACAACTCAGAAACGTTCGTATTTGAATAAATCATCAAAGCATGGAAACAAATGGATCACTAAGCCGGGATTTACACGTCTACTGAGGAGCGAGAACTGAAGCCCTTTTCGAATGATAGCTTTGAGGTGGTTACTTTGTGTTTGTCTCTCTTAAAAATGCTTGTCTTTTTAAACGGTACAAAGACAATCTTATCCTTGTGCTAGGACTCTCTGTATGGTCGACCCGATAGCTTTGAAGTTATAATTGAACATACTGTAATGAATTTGGTTAATTCATTAACTTGTAAAGTACAATTCTGGAGATCCTAATGCTTAATAAAGATATTCACTGAACAAATTAAAGACGTTTTTCATTTGTACTTAGGTTAAGATTTTTATCGTGTTGTAAGTTATGTGCTCAGAAACTCCTCCTGTACAACGACTTGTACGTTGGGGCCGTATTACATGGAAAAATATAATTCAGTGGAAGTCATCAATTGATTTTCAACACCAATATTTAATTCAGATTACTCTTAACAGAATATATTCCGGGGCTGATAGACAGAAAACAAGCCTTTATAATATAAATATAAAATATAATATAAACTAAACTATGTGTATTTTTGGAATAGTTTCCTACGATCTGGTTGGATTACAGTTGAAGTCGAGTCGTCCGTGGCCTTGGCTTATTCATTCTTGTTACAAATCCCTTGTTCACCAGATAAATGTCTTATATCATAGTTTCGCACCTAATCTGTTATCATCCCGCATGTTTATATTCAGCTTGCGTTTCATAAGCCTACGTTAATTATGTAATTTATGTAAGAGCAAATCTTTGACAATGATATGGTTAAGTAAATTAAATAATTGGCGTTGAGGGATGAGCGTTGCTAATATTTTGTAAAGCTCGTCTGATTGAAGCTCTAATTGAAATCAAGGGCTTCAAACATTTAGCTAATGAGTTTAGTACGCTATACGTTTGGGTATAAGAGTTATTAATTAAACCATGCAATTGGCTTTTTACCAAAATCAAAATTTGCATTAGCAACTATCTTAAATACCAGAGGAAATAATCGTCAGCAGTTGGGATAAAAATTTATATAGGTGAAGAAACTTTGCAGCTTGTAGACCTCTTGTACAATATCACAATAAATCCGGTAAGTCTGTCTTTGTTGACCGAGCGAAGTGATTGTAGAAAATAAGAAAACTTTAACATAAAATATTGTGAAAAGTTATGGATTGTACAAATATTTTATACATCAGGGTATGGATTTTCGGTGTTGATGAGTCGTACATTTTGAAAGTCAGTAATACGAGTGACTAATAAGTCGGCTTTCAATGAAAATATAGAATTCACTTTTGTTAATGCTCTTGTCGATGCGTCCCGTGATCAAAATGCTGGGATCTATTTGGCTCTACGAATAAGTATTAAAATCCAACGAGGCAATACTGCCTGCATACTTGGCACGCTTAACGCTGCCAACAGGAAGTAGGCTGGAGCAATTGGATTGCCCGTGAACCTGCAATGACTTGTATAATGTCTAAATGCTTTAATTGTTGTAGCTATAGCTACCAACTATACCACCAACTACCAACTTTATACAACACTACAGTGTTGTATAAAGTTAGTAGTGTTTTGTTAAAGCAGACATTAAGACATAAAAAACAGAAATGTTCTACACATGTGAGGTCTTCACAAATGTTTTTAACAGGGACGGATCGGGTGTTTTTTTTTCTATTTGATGAGTCGGAAATGCTGAAAGTAAGTTATAACTACGAGTAATAGAAGAATATATAGATAGGAGAAGAGAAGAGAAGAGAAGAGAAGAGAAGAGAAGAGAAGAGAAGGAAGTAATATTGTATATTTGCCTCTCCTCTCCTCTCTCGTTTTTCTTTTCTTTTCTTTTCTTTTCTTTTTTTTTCTTTTCTTTTCTTTTCTTTTCTTTTCTTTTCTTTTCTTTTCTTTTCTTTTCTTTTCTTTTCTTTTCTTTTCTTTTCTTTTCTTTTCTTTTTATAGTGAGTTCAGACCGTAGTACAATCTACGCTGCGCTGTAGGTTCTACAGCTTAGATAAACATGGCTACAATGACGAGTCCGAATCTTGGTAATCTTGCAAGTACATAGTTCATAGCTTGCCAAGTAGTTCACATATCATTGATCCTTTGAAGTCTGTCGAGATTCTAGCTAGTTCATAAACTCAGGGTACACGACCGACGGGTAAATACTGGCTAGATGAGCATTCCATTGAGTTTAGTCTCGCCAACTAATAACAACCAAGTTCAGTGAGATCTAAAGACCACCGCATGACGTTGTCTGTTCGCCACCTAACAAACTTAAACTAGCTACAATTATAAGTCTTGTTGTTTTTTACTTTTGTTTTTAAGGTTTACGTCTGTTCACAGTACTAATAATAGTATATTGATAATGTCTCCAATTTGTAATAGTAGGTAAGTGTTGTGTTTGGAGCGGTTTGCATGAGTTTGAATAGCTGGATTAAATTGTGGCATTATATTATAATTAGGGTTTTTTTTATGCCTGATAGGTTATCCTTTGACCACTATCTCACCTGATGGAAAGTGATGATGTGGTCGAAGATGTTGTTCAGGCTAACTTAGAGGTACTGACTCTCAAGGACAGCTTCCGGAATACACTGTTAGGTGCTTGGCGACAGATTTTCTACTTGAGGGTGGTAGCTAGCCTGGCGGGCATTCGCAAAATGCCCTACCACCATGCTATTACGACTGCCATCCTAAGACGACAACCGGGACCGACGGCTTAACGTGCCCTCCGAAGCACTAAACTTCACTACGAGCGAAATATAACGGTATTTTGATTGAGAGAAACGCACGCTCGGATTTAATGTTGCTTTTATTTTTTATGTTATGAAGTGATGACACAGACCGTCGCTCGCGTCGTCAGTCTGAGATATTAGTTCTTTTATCTTATTTGCCAAGTCATTTCACATGCTACAGTGCCCTTAACGCCTAAATACCAGAGAGTTTGTACATTGCTTTACCAGGCAAAATATCGGAATGATCTGCGGCAGTACCCACCAAGACGAATTCTTACTGAAGTACTGAAGAGATCACCACCTGGAAGAAAACCTAAACAGACAATAGGAAAACTAAGGAATTATGGAATACATTGAGAAGTAAAATATCAAATAAATAGTCTTTTAACCAACCAATGTGGATTATTTACAAATATCCTTTGTTAGTCAACCCTAAAATAGAGCCTCTGGTGCTGAAGTTTTCATTCACTGCCACTGTCAAGGATCCATTTTACACTTAGGTAAGGAATCCTAAAAAAACATAGAATTTGAAGCGAGGCGAAGCAGGTCCATGGTTCGAATCCCGGCGCGGGCTTGAGTTTCTCCGCATGGTGGAAGGGCATTTTGCGAATTCCCGCCTGGCTAGCGACCACCCTCAAGTAGAAAATCTGTTGCCAAGCAGCTCACGGTGTGTTCCGGCAGCTGTCCTTGAGAGCTAGTAATTCTAGGTTAAGCCTGTTAACATCTTCGATCACATCATCACTTACCATCAGGTGAGATTGTAGGTTAACTTACAGCTATAAAAAAAAGTTTAATTAAAAAAAAAGGAGTTTTATTTCCAACTACGGCACCTGCGTTGAAACCCTACCATATACGTGACCTAACACGACCTTAGTCAATTATTTAGTGTCCTAGAGAACGTAAACTACACTTATTTATGACATTTTATAAAAAAATATATATAAAATAGTAATCGTGAAGAGTGTGCACTATTACTGTACTTTAACGAACAGATTTTGCTGTAATTATATTCTGTATATTTATATCATAAAAAATGTATGGACCATAAATACCACAAATTAGTTTTTTTTATGAACGAAGGAATATATCCGACCTATCAAATCTTCTTAGCATTGCAAATGGCACGGTGGACTGTTCTGAGCTCCTCGAGCTGATAGGATTACGCATTCATGCAGCTGTATTGAGAAACCCCAGAACTTTATCTGTTCCGTTAGCTAAGACAAATTATAGGCAAAATGCATTCATTATGCGTGCAAGTGCTTCATTTAACAACTTGACAGATAAAGATATTGATTTATACAATACCTCAAGTACCAAATTCAAAAATTCTTTTCTTTTCTTTTTTTTTCTTGTCTTTTCTTTTCTTTTCTTCTTGTCACAGATCAGAGGTACTGCAGCGTGTGCACAAACGTCAAACTATTTTTTTTACAGTTGAAGTGATTTCTGTTGTTGTGGTTACATTTTTATATTTAAAACACAGGTATACAGGACAGTAGACAGATATCGTAAGTACGGCTACTAATTTGCATAATTTTGCGTGCAAAGAGTGTTTCTCTCTACATTTCCGCATTTCATTATGAACCAAGCCTTTGTAGTGTACGGAAGCAGTGTTTGCATGATTTCAACCGCAATGTTAACGTTACGCCCGTTTTCCGTACTAAAGAAATAATGTATCCAATCTGGTCCGAATATGTTCACCGAGTTATTGTCTTTCCTTTCTTTTCCAAAATTCAAATGTTCCATTAACACTCGCCTTATACTACCTTTCCAAGTCTCCTTTATTTCATCTTGTCTATATCCACACCATCTCAGCGTGTCAAGGAAGAAATCAGGTAGTAACTTTAAGGAGATAAAATCAGAACAAAGGTTAAATGCTGACTGACAATTTTATTTCTAACTGCCTTCACAATGGTACGTCTTAAAAGGATAACATACATATTGCCGCAATATTTTTCTAAGCGCTAAAAACTGAACACAACGCACTTTTCCTCTCAAAGTTATTATATCCTTAGCACACTCACATTATTGCCATAATAACCTGTTTTTGAAACAAAAAATAAACACGATGAAACAATTACACCCAAGGCGGAAAAAAATCTTCATTGAAACGGTGGGTCCTCGGATTCCATTTTTCAGTATTAACACATAAAAAAAACTGACCGATATCTCAATACCTTACACAAATTCACATAAGCATTACAAAGTGTGACCGCAGCCAAAGCTATGATGAAAAACTTGAAAGGTTGGAGCATGATCGAATATATTTGTATAGGATAACATGGTTTCGGCATTACGGCAGAGTGAAGACATGTTTATTTTGCCCGGGAGAGATATTGAATATGTACTACGGTATACTGGATGTATATATTACGTATACAGATAAACGACATCCATCAAGATAATATACTACTCGTGGGAATGTGTTTAGAGTGGAACTCTGTCGGTGTATTAAACCCCACGTACGTCATTAAACAGTCGCACAGCCGACAAACAGTGTTTGCCTTTGCAAAATACGAACAACAGTTTATATTTTATTACTGTCAACAGAGAACCTCTAAAGGGCAGCACTTGCAATATGATTGAAGAAAAGAACAGAAGTAAAGCTACGAAAACTTTGCCCGCTCATTATGGGGGCAAGGTTTTCGTAAGCAGGCGGGCTCAGCAATAGGGTTCCTTTTTTAGTTACCTGAGGGATTTGTTTTGTTGGGCGGAACTGTAATAAAAAGTGTCTTGTTTTTTTTGTATCAAATCTATAATCCTCGGACTACATTTATATACCAAATTGTCTCGGGTCGGTACTTTTCACGCGATGCGTTTGCATATATATAGACAGGTATACCGTATTTTATTGATTGTATATTCATTTTTGTAGGTTATTTTAAGTCTCTTAACCCATATACTACTACTTTACTATATTACTACTTCTTACTATATTACTACTTCTTTATTATAAGGTTATGACATAGATAGATATTTTTTTTAATTAATGTTAATAATTCTTGAAGTTCCTTTTTTTGTGATTGTGACGGAACAAGAATGAGGCTCCCCTGGTGTTAAGCGGACTAACCTCTGCCTATAACAGATGCATTTCGTCCGAACGAATTGCAATGCGACAGTCACACTGAGACAAACACTCATGTGCCTATAATTTATCTGGCTTTCAAGGACTGCTCCTGGAAACCACAGTTAGGTGCTTGGCGACAGATTGTCTACTTGAGGGTGGTTGCCAGCCAGGCGAGCATTTGCATAATACCTTTCCACCATGTGGTGAATCTCAAGCCAGCGGTGGGGATCGAACCATGTACATGCGGCACGGCAGTCCATAGCTATTACCGCTCGGCCATCACTGCTTAAATAAATAAAAGATACTGTTATATAAATATCTTTAAGTTTAAATTGAAACAATTTCTGTTAAATAAGGCGTATTATGATGTTAACGAATATCTAACTGATAAATTATGTTTCAATTAGATTATATTTTCAATTTTGTACTACTTAAATACATTGACATTTAAATTGTATCTATTGTAATTAATTATATTATTCTATGACATTTTAACAGGTTATCTGACAGTGTTTTAAATGTTTATTTATTGGTAAGGACATTTCTATTTTTATTTAATTTAATTTATGACGCATTGAAGAGTGAACATAGTAACATTAATTAGAATATGGATTCAAAATAATGTCCAACTTATATGGTATAATGTAATGTATGTAATAGATTCAAAATTTTAATAAGTCAGTACTGTATGATTTTTAGGCTCACATATTCTTGCATGCCAAATGACCAAATATGACAGAACTATTTTATATGTATACTTAACAACTTTAATACCTATATATGCAATAAACGATTTGATTTGATTTGTTAAGTTGTACTCCTATTAATGTCTAATGTTAGTATTTTGCCATACTCTAGTCGTTTTATCTCGATAGTATGACTGTTAAGTGATGTGTGTTCAAAACGCTTTCCGTATGTAGTAACGTCATAATTTAATAACTGAATACATAATTAAATACCGATAGTTCAAACTTATGTCATTGATCTTATCTTAAAGATATTTTCATATATTCTCAGAATGTAAACTTGTATAATCTCTTACCTGTGTCTGTCTTCATTATAATGTAGATTAGATTAAAGCTTTATACAAAAGCTTTATTACTTTAGGGCCACTTAAGTCTTTTGTTATATGTTTACTTATTCAGCAGTCAAATACAAATAAAAATATTCTTTATTGAACAACAATTGAAAAAAAAATACATACGGACGCATTAGCAAATGGATGTTTAATAGGCGGTCTTATCAATATGGGCAATTTCTTACAGGCAACCGTTGAATGGACATTAATTATTAAATTAATTATTAGGAATTAAATGCATATTGCGGATAGCGGTGTGCAAGATAATACCTACAATGAAAAGAAGATGAAGGAGAAAACAATAAAAATCTAAAATTAAAACGACATAGTAATAATCATTACATACATCATTGAAATCATTAGAATATAATATATTATGTAATTAGGTATAATAAAGGATAAGTTTACAGTAACAGTGATTTGATTTCAGGGTGTTCAAACCCAGCGATATAAACAATTCCAGTTTGGTGAATTGTTCAATGCAGACAATATTGTTTATGTGAACAAATTATCTATAATTGTTTGATACATATTCGGTTTGTTAAACAAAGAATTAAATTTCTTATTGGTCTATATGTTCCTTGTTGTTCTTTGTGTTGAATTTAATTCTCACTTTCCTCAAAACCGCACCAAAATTGACGGTTGATATCCACACCAAAATATGAACATGGTGTTGGAAAAAAAATTAGTAACGCTTCAAAAACGAAAACAAACATATTGTACACTGACGATAATTTGATGCGTCTGGTCACAGAGTAATCAGTTTTTTCGTTGATTGAGATCCGTACCATGAACACAACGAATCAATATTGTTCATACAGCGCTACGAGTATTTATGTCGCACGACGAACTCTGTTCAATCAGCCCGCTTTTATGTTTAAATTTATATAATAACACTTGTTAATGCGGAAAAACAAAACAATACATCTATCATTACAGTTGCTCACAAATACTCCTTTGTATTTGTGAGCAACTGTTATGATGGATGTATTGTTTGGTTGAATTTAAGTTAAATTTAAAATGAGTCTGAATTACGTAAACGTTGATAGTAGAATCCATGGTGACTTAATGTACATACCTCAGCAATAATGTTGTAAAATCTTCGCTAGCGTCTTATAATTATAACTAAAAATGGACAGACACTATCGCAGGTGAGGAATCAAGTCATGGGACTTGCTGCCTCAAAAGTCTCGAAGTCAATACACATACACTCCGTTTAATTGAAAAGTCAAAATCATTTATTCAAATTAGGCGTCTGCGACGCTCTCGTGAAGTTCAATTACAAATTGCGCAAAGGTATAAGATTCGTTATATTTAAAATAAAAAAAAACTATTAACCCTAAATTCATAATCACACATGTCTCATACACCCTCAACTAAAAACATCTCCACCACCACCCATATAATAAGAGCAAAAATATTAAAAATAAAAGTAGATCCTAATACAAGAGACATGTTTATTTTAAGGTTTTTTGATTTTGCTCTATCGAAAAACGGTAATGCATACAAGCCTTAAACTTGGTATCATTATACTTAGTCCAATATCTACCGTATAGGAACAAATAACTAACAACTGTATGAACAAAATAACGACGTTATATTGTATATTCTGTGTCCCTAAGGAATCCTCAGTGTCCAACTCGTACTTGGATGATTTTTTCCTTCATTTCTTAATATTTTTTCATATGAACAGTATCCCAACTTGAGAGATAAGGCACGAGATCATATCGGCACCTACTAATTTAAGTAATTTGCAATATATTATTAAATACAAAGCTACAAACCTTAATATTTATCATATCACCAACAGTTAAAAAAAAAAAACACACAGTAATTTATAATTGTTTAGGAGTAAAAAACGTGTTTTCCTTTTTCTTTTGATGAAATTTTCTGTTTTGAACTTAAACGTTTCTGTGATTCACTGCACACAAAAACACAAGTAAAGATATGGTACAAAATCAAAACAAATTGTACTTATATAGTAATTGTACTAAAACATATTTAATAGTTTCGTGTAGTGTTCATTTACCTAACTTATATAATCATCTACCAAATAGTATATTGCAAGAGCAAAATATTGGTACATTTAAAAAAGCTCTTACTGTCTAAATGTTATTATAGAGTTTATAAATTTTTGAATGATAAATTAATGTAATGTATGTAATTTTAATGACAAATAATTATTTAAATGATCGATTAATAATTCAATTCTGATAATAGGACTATAATATTATATAATGTTTAAATATAATTTCCTTTAATTATTTAATATTTTGCTTCTTTACTTCATTTTTATAATTTTGACATTCAACTTGATTTTTATTTGACCTTGTGACATAAGTACATACCTATTATTCTATTATTTAAATGCTTTAGCACTTAGACAGTATATTTTATAATTAGTAAAGTACTTAATATTGCATGCCTCATGTAAAGGCCGAATAGCTATGGACTGCCGTGCTGCAGGACTCTGCTTCGATCCCTACCACCGGCTTGAGCTTCACCGCAAGGAAATTTTGCAAATGCTCGCCTGACTAGCTACCACCCTCAAGTAGAAAATCGGTCGCCAAGTACATAACAGTGTGTTCCGGCAGCAGTCTTTGAGAGCCAGAAAAAATACACGCACATGAGACTTAACAACTGTATGTCTCAGTGTGATGGGGGTAGTGAAATGCATCTGTTATAAGCAGAGGTTAATCCGCTTAACATTAGGTGGGCCTAGAACTTGATCCGTCACAATAACATAAAAAAAACTATAGTTAGTGTTAAAGTAAACTTATGTAGTTTTTTGTATGAATGATTCCCGTTATCATTAAATAAGGGGTGTAATTAAAAGAAAAGTGTATCAGATACATATGTTTATGCACAATGTGACCGTAAACTTAGTGCATAATATATATCTTAATGTATATTAGCTAAGCCCTCACGCGGCCCATAGCTTTGTTGGCTTTTACGGCATTACGGCCAAAATTACAATACCTAATTACGAATCTCCCTACATCGTTCTATCCTTGACCTAAATATGGAGCCTCTGTGTTCCCGTTGCTCAGAAATGCTCGCTTGCGGAACTCGATCCGAACTCGATCCGTTTTCAAATTATTGTATACATACCACAACAGCGTATTATACAATATTGCAACACTAATCACATTAGTTTTATTATTCTTAGACGTACAGTTCTATAATATATTTATGATATGGAGGGATATGTAATATTTTCTCAAAATATGTGTGGCGGGTTGCCTCGCTAATAGTAATAAATTCAAAAGGAACAAAAATGAAGGGAATCCGCATGTATGTAACGTTTAGAGTGAGCTATATGAGACCCTAAAAATTAATTAGTCATATGTTTTGTTGGCTTAGCGATTAGAGCATACCCGGCTTTAGGTCCTGAGGTCTGATATTATGTAGCGTCATTTCGAATCCCGCACACGACTAGAATTTTCCTCTCGTTGTAATTTTTTAGTATGAGTATATACGAAGGCATTTTAGAAGGAGCAGGGCAAATCTGATAGAAAATCTGTAAAAATATTATTCAAGTAGTAGGTACAGCTTTTGACATGTTTGTCTGTTTTCAATAATTTTCTCACAAAAACTTTCATGTAATTTTATATTAGACTTGTTGTGAATATAGTAACTATTATGAGTATAAAACTAGCTATTGTGATATAAAGTTCAAACACACTTCAGTCTCCCCTATTGGGTGTCTTGAACATATTACTTATACATTTGGTTCGGAAGTAGGGGTATTGCAGGTCTGTTGGGTCGGGTCACGGTCGCTGACGTCACGGGACTTCAAACACCGTTACCGTTTGTGTACCGTACAGTAAATTGACCAAAGTGATGACGACTTAGGACAAATTCGAACACTGTTATGAATTTACCTACTACAGTCGATTGAAAATAGTACGGACATATAGATGGGACAGTGATGAAAATATAGAGAAAATAATAAACTACTACTATATCGTATGAGTGTAGACTGTACGTGAATAGCGGGAGGGTGCCCGTTGGTATATTGTTTGGCCTAATTTGAGAAGTTCTGGCAACTGGCCAGGTATAGTTAACCGACGGATAAGGCACCCCCATCACGTCATTCTATGAAGAATGTGACGTAGGTGAAAAGCCAGACAAGCATGCCGGATAACAAGTGGATGTCCCTAGTCTGCTGAGGTATGCTTCTGCTAGAAATAGTTTTTAAAGTTACGCATATATGAACACACATAACTTTTTGAAGCAGTGATGGCTCAGTGGCATTGGCTATGGACTGCCGCGCAGCAGGTCCATGGTTCGAATCCCGCCCAGAGCTTGAGCTTCACCGCACGGTGGAAGGGCATTTTGCGAATGCCCGCCTGGCTAGCGACCACCCTCAAGTAGAAAATCTGTCGCCAAGCACCTAACGGTGTGTTTCGGCAGCAGTCCTTGAGAGCCAGTGAAATTTCAGGCACATGAGACTTAACACCTATGTCTCAAGGTGACGGGCGCAGTGCAATTCGTGACTTGTGACCAAATGCATCTGTTATAGGCAGAGGTTAGTCCGCTTAACATCAGGTGGGCCTCGAGCTTGTACCGTCAAATTACATAAAAAAAAAAAAAAAATAAGTGCGATAGACATACATTAGTAGATATATTCAAACTTAGACAAATGTACACTGATTCCTGAGGTCTGATAAGTGCAATACCATGCATGGGTTTATGATGGAATTACAGTACTTGCCTTTCTATTTTTTTTTTTTTTTTTTTATTTATTTATTATGGTAATCCAACAGCGTTTACAGAAAATATAAATATACATAATAAAAACTTAACATATGGCCAAAACAGGATTACACAATTTACTAAAAGTTACTACTTAACAGAAAACAGAAAAACAAAGTAGGTAGGTATATAAGAATGCACCTTAAAGTTAAAGCATAGACATTTGTAGTGATAGTGCTAGAAGATAGTGTATGTAAGACCTTGTTTGTGTGTTTGTGTGTGAAGATGTGTTTGTGTGTGAGGGGAATGAGTGGTGGGGAGGAGGTGATGGTTGTTATGGATACGTTAAACGTATCCAATCCATGGTAATATTAGATGTGATGCATTTTTTTCATTTCTTTCTTTAACACGGCTTTAGGGTAATAAAATAAATCCAGGTTAGAATAATGCTTATTATAAGTTCGGGCTGCGCGACATAACACTGAATTTTGAGCATAGTTTGTGCTTACAGCCGGGACGTCAAGTAACTGTGTATGGCGAGTACGGCGGGGAGGTACTTGGAAAGATAGGCACGATAGGAGTTCAGAGCAATCAATTTTACCGCTTAATATATCATGTAACAGTACGATATCATACTGCTTACGTCTTTGCTCTAAGGTCTCCATTCCAAAATACTTACAAGCCTCCAAGTAGGTCTCAAAAGTTCTACTGTCTTTAAAACTTAAGAAATTAAGAAACTTCTTTTGTATTAATTCAATTTTTTGAGTATGTACTATAAAAAAAAAAAAAACAGACGAATTGAGTACCTCCTCCTTTTTTGAAGTCGGTATATAACAAGGTGACCAGATGCTACAAGCATACTCTAACACGCTTCGGACATATGTGTAGTACAATACTTTGATACAGCTTATGTTGTTAAAACTATTGCATACTCGCTTAATGAATCCAAGCTGCTTGTAAGCTTTGGTGATTGTAGTATCTATATGTTCTACCAGAGTCAGTTTTGAATCTAATACAACTCCCAAATCTCTTACAGAGCTAACTTTACTTATAGTAGTATTATCAATTTGATAGGTAAAATGAATTGGTTATTGTTTTCGGGTAAAAGATATTTGCAAGCATTTAGCAGTGTTTACAGTGATTCTATTCGTAATATAATAATAATGAAGGCGGTTAAGGTCCTCTTGAATCTTGTGACAGTCTTCGATATCTTTGACTTTTAAAAATACTTTTTTATCATCAGCGAACATGATATGCCTACAATTTTGGAGACAACTACCTATATCAAAAGTATAAGCATTATATAACAGGGGACCCATGGTAGAGCCTTGTGGCACTCCAGAACTAATGGTAACGTAATCACTACAAGCACTCGCGATGACAATAGCTTGCCGTCTCTTTGAGATATACGAGCTGATCCATCTGTGAAGGTCACCGCGTATTCCCAAGGCATATAACTTGTGGAGCAGTGTGATGTGATCCACTTTATCGAACGCCTTCTCAAAATCAGTATAAATAACATCTACCTGCATCCCCTCATCCATGCTCTGGAATACGTAGTTAGTAAATACTGTAAGGTTAGTGACAGTAGAGCGCTTATTCATGAAGCCATGTTGTTCGTGCGGGATAGATTTAAAAATCGTTGTACTAATTGTCTGATAAACAATCTTTTCAAAAATCTTGCTAAAAACGTTCAAAATTGAAATAGGACGATAATGTTCAATACAGCGTCGTGTACCACTCTTATGAATAGGTATTATTTTTGCTTCTTTCCATATCTCGGGGAAAGTAAAGAATTTATTTACTGATAACATAAAGAGTAAGCATAATGGCTTAGACAGGGATTTGGCGCATTTTTGTATGAATAGCGGCGGTATACCGTCGCTTCCAGGGCCTTTATGAACATCTAACAACTTAAGGATTTTAAAAACAGACTCTTCTGTTATTTCTAGCTTAAAGACACTATCACTTGAATCAGAGTAGGCCTGCAGAATGCCATCGTATGAAGAAGCTGGTTCTTGGAAGACGCTCATGAAATAATTACTAAAACCCGCGCACACGTCCGAATCGTTGCTGTATGTTTTATCACCTAATGTAAGAGTATTTGGATAACCAGAATTATTGTTTCGTAACGATTTCAAATATGACCATAATCTTTTGGGATCCTTTCGAAGTAAACGCTGCATATTCATTGTGTACGAACAATAACATTTTTTTTGTATTGCTTTTTGCCTAGCGCGTAGAAAAGAAAATTCATCGTAGTCCCGTTGATTACCATATGCCTTCCAGCGCTTATGAGCAACAAGTTTATCTCTAATTACATGTATAAGTGACCTAGAATACCAAATAGGATAATGGTTCGAAGAACTACAATATTTTTGGGAACAAATTCATCTATTATTTTGCGTAGGTGTAAATAAAATGTATTAACTATTCCGTCAATAGTATCTCCAGTTAAAATGTTATTCCAGTCTATGTTAAGTAAAGAATTATTAATTTTATCATAATCAGCCTTTAAGTAGTTCAACTTGGTAATTGGCTGGTTTTTTGAACATGGAATCATTAGGTCTGAGGCATCTATTTCCAAACAACTATGGAAAATGTCTTCTTTTACTAGTGGCGAATTAGAAAGGGTCATATCTATGTGTGTATTACTTAACAATAGATCTAATATGTTCCTGAAATATTTTTATTAAAATTATACTGATTAAGTCCAGTTTTATTGCAAGCATCAATAAAGCATGCTATTGCTTCCTGTAAATAAACCGAACCCTGTTTGTGTTGCAAGGGACCCGTGGGCGACCAAGATACACTAGGCAAGTTAAAGTCACCAGCAATTAAAAAGTGATCGTTTGGGCATGCTGTGATTATATTCACAAGCAAATTCGTAAAAGCTCTTAGTTGCGATGGCTGATTTGTATTGGTAGGGATGTAGATTACGCATATATGTAAACTTTTCTTATCACCTGCCCCAAGCGATCGAGCCGGGACAGTCACCCAGATGCAGTCAACGCCGGTGCATGTCCACTCCGGTCTGTTAAATGCATGTAGTGTTTGTTTCGTGCAAATCATTACACCGCCTCCCAATAGTATACCTATTTCAGTGCGATCGCATCTGAACACATCATATCGGTCATCACAGAGCTCGCCTTTGTAGAAACCATCCGTTAACCAAGTTTCCGTTATAAGTATGACGTCACGATTTTGCGCAAGTATGTTCTGTCTAAATTTCAGTGTTTTTGTACGCAAGCCACGAACATTCTGATAAAACAAGGATAGCTTGTTAGCCATTATTATACTGGTATTTTTGAGTACTGAAATATAAAAACCAATATTTATTATTGATTTCATAAATGCCTGGTTTAACATAAATATCTAAAGTTAAAAAGGTTACATAATAAATAATTAAGTTAGTTATTTCTACATATTTATTTTCCCACCACTTATATACAGTTATATGTTTGCTATAAGTAAGATATACAAATATTAGGTACATACTATAATTATTAGAAGTGTGAAGTTGAAGAAATGCAGTGAAATCTAGGTCTAGGGAGTGTGTTCTTGTGTAAAATTTTGAATGTGCATAATTTATATAACATATCAGTATGAAATATAATAGAGTTATATTGTGCATGGTGCTGAATAAGTGCACATAAAAATACGTAAGAATTAGACATATTATTCTTGGTAGTAATTTGTTTACAAAAATTGTTACATATAAGAACATAGAAATATTCAGAGTATTTTTTTTAAATCTTTTGTCGAGGCTATGGTGATAAAAGGAGACTCCTCATTTTTTCTTAAAAAAATGTCGCAGTTTCTCACCCAGACATATTTGTATGATTTATCTTTAGCACGCGATTTGGCTGCGCTGAGAAGCTGTTTGTTTTCAGGTGTGAGGTGCTTATTAACGAAGAATCTCCTATCTGTGCCACCTAAACCAAGGTCACGAGTACTGATGCCTTTAGTTTTACGAAGTCCAGAGATTATTTGATCTTTTAACATTCTAGATTGAAGCTTAACAACAATAGGCTTCGGACGACCTTCAACCTTCCGCATTGGCTGGACGCGGTAAGCTGATTCTATCTGGGTGCGCTGCAGCTGTACCCCTGCATGTTGGGCCACTTTGACTGCCATTTCGATAGCAGATTCATTCGGCGTTTCAGGAAGGCCCACAATTTCAATGTTTGACATTCGCGCCCATTGCTGTTGTTTATTTAACTTCATTTGCAATTCGAGTATGCTGTCATCGTTTTCAAGGCTTTTATTTTTTAATAAATCTACTTCATTTTGGAGGGTGCCATGTTCATGCAACAGTTTAGAATGAGAGCTTTCCAGCTGGTCGAACTTAGCAGTGATAGACGTCAATTCTTTTCGAAATTCAGCAGCCAGGGTGTCTTTTAGCTCAGATATCATATCTTTCTTTAACATGTTTAATTTTTCGTCCAAAATATGTTCAATTTGGCGTAATATGCTACCATCACCTGACGTAAGAAATGTCTCAGATTCCGACGGCGATGCAAAACCGATTGAAACATTTGGTATTGCCACGGTTGGTAAAGGCTTCTCACTCAATGCAGATTCACTCGCTCCAGAACCCGACGTCATCCCATCACTTTTAGGTAAATCTACCTTAGGATCCCTCAAAGATTTATTATTCACTCTTACAGGTGTATTAGTGTTGTCTACCTTTCGTTGGCTCGCGACACAGGCAGGGCACTTCCATTGCGATCTGACGGCAATTTCGTTATTGAAATTTATACAATCCGAGTGAAATAAATGCGAACAGTTGATACATTTTATGCGTTTTTGCGTCACTGTTATATTCAGTTTGCAGGCTTCACAAATTCCAGCCATGGCTTTTGTTTGCTTAAGATGAACAATAAAGGTATCACTTGCGCTGCGTAATCGTTACGGTATGTCAAACGACCGCAGATAAATTCCCTAATTATTACGTTATATGAACACTATTTTCGACAACACATACATGACACTGTAGCACTACGTTTATTTATTAACTAGAAGTTATGTTTTCACCTGTAGATAAGGTTTATACTATTTTAATAATTAATTTCTATGCACCACTACCAATTACAACTTTCCGTTAGAAACCGCGGGTAGGAGATGATTTAGATATATTATTTTAAATTGTTATTGGCTCTTTATTAGTGAGTGGCTTGACACTATACGGAAGGCTCGTAGCGAAGTTTACTTAGCTGTTCTCAACCGATCAGCAAAGTTAAGCAACGTCGCGCGCGGTCATGAGTTGGATGGGGGACCGCTAGTGACATTACTACTGAGCGCTTCCGTGCTTCGGAGGGCACGTTAAGCCGTCAGTCCCGGTTGTTGTCTTAGGATGACAGTCGTTATAACATGGTGTTAGGGCATTTTGCGAATGCCCGCCTGGCTAGCTATCACCCTCAAGTAGAAAATCTGTCGCCAAGCACCTAACGGTGTGTTCCGGCAGCTGTCCTTGAGAGCCAGTACTTCTATGTTAGCCGGAACAACATCTTCGATCACATCATCACTTACCATCAGGTGAGATAGTGGTAAAAGGCTAACCTATCAGGCATAAAAAAAGGGTTTTTGAAATACCTTGTATTTTTTTATGTTATCGTGATGGAAAAAGCAAAAGGCCCACCTGGTGCTAAGCGGTAACCTCTCCCTATAATAGATGCAGTTTGCCACTAGTGACGAACTGCCTATAGGTCATTTTTATTTCATCCAAGGCCTACTAATTGAGTAAATAAATTTAGATGGGAGAGGCCGACAGGCACTCGAAACACAGTTTTAATTAACTAGATCGAACTAGATTCAACAAGTGAAACCTATAGGTACCTAACATTTCTGTGCGAATTAAATTATTATTATCTCTAAATATGTGCCGAGCGAAAATCTTATAAATACAAATTATTGGAGTACAATTTTGTTCTCGCAATATTTTGTTTACTCTTTAATTTGTAAATGTTATTATTATTATTTTACTGAGAATGGCATGGCACACACAATCCCACAGAAGCAGTAGCATGTTTCTCATTAGGCGCATTTTTCCTCAAATTGCTCAATATATAAGTTGGACCACGAATAATCCAACTTAATAATATTATTAAATTATTTATTGGAAGCCTGCCCCTAACAAGGGCCCGTGGTACGCAAAGTAGTTATACCACTGCCCCGTAATCCACTGGGAGTATTTGCTATATACCACCATGCTATAACAACTGTCATCTTAAGACAACAACCAGGACCGACAACCATAAGTGCCTTACTAAGCACGAAAGCGCTCAGTAATAAATTCTACCAGCGGTCACTCATCCAAGCACTGATCATAGAGAAATTTAGATAACCTAGGTTTAAAACGACTGTACTAGCTCCGCTACGGGCGCTTCAAAAATCTAATTTCATCCAAAATATCCTCGTGCAAAAGTTACTACTATTTTTTGTAGCTTAAATTTTGTTTTGCGTAATAAATGTTTTTAATTTCGTAAGGTTATCTGAATTCTCTGAAATGTTTTAAATAGTTATAGAGAAAAGAGCATAGTGATATAGAATTCCGTGAATATACTTACCTGGTTCTCTATCTATATATTTAGATCAAGTACAGCCAGCTGTATCTAAGAGTCTAGTTCTTATTCTAGGCTTAGTTAGCAGGACCAAAATCTTTGACCACATCTACCAACCGGTGTGATAAGAGAGTTATTAGTCAAATAAACCCTTTAAACTAGCCAAGTTCGAGTCGGGTCTATGTTTTTAGGGATTCGGTTTTTAACGGCACATAAAATAATAAAATAACGTTGGTTGGTTTTGAAGCAGTTTCAGTATAGACGGTATACGGTATATGCCTTTATGAACAAAATACTACGAGCTATATACAACACTACAGCCCTAAAATAAAGGCATTTAGACAATCTACAAGCCATTGCGTCTGTTAGGCAGTCCAAACGCTCCAGCCCACTGATATTTGAGATTCCTAAACTTAAATAAATCATCACTTAAATATTTGTTTTCTCTTAAGTGACAAATTTAACGGCCCCTCAATAATTACCTTATTTACATAAAAATATCATCATTATCAACCGGAAAGTCCACCATTGAACAAGCTCTCTCACGCTTTTGGAGGATTTGCCTTAATCCTCACGCTTAGCAGGGGTCTTGGGGACCCCAGTAGAAGTTGTCTGTTCTTCACCTTTTGGCATTTTTCCCATAGTCACCTCTTATGCCACCAACGTGAAGAAATGGGGCGGTACCATTCACACTCGGCAGTACTGCTGACTGTAGTATACTCAAATCATTATATTTACCTATATTTGCATTCACAGAAATGAGATGGGTATGCCTTTGACCACAATCTCACCTGATGGTAGGTGATCATCTGGTCGAAGGTGTTAACAGGCTTAACCTGGAATTACTGGCTCTCAAGGATAGCTACCGGAACATATCGTTAGGTACTTGGTGACTTGAGGGTAATTGCTAGCCAGGCGGGCATTCTCAAAATGCCCTTCCACCATGCGGTGAAGCTCAATCCCGCGGCGGAATTCGAACCATGGACCTGCTGCGCTGCAGTCCATAGCCAATATCACTGAGCCATCCATGCTTCAACACTCAATGAGCTCTAGATGATGACAACCCACATGCTAGGGTGCAATATAGATGTTTTGGGCTACCTTCTCATGTATTGGAACCCCATGAAATATAATTTAAGAAATTTCTAGTACATTTTATATATATTCCTTAAATTTGGGTCAAAGTTTTACACCCAATATCAAAATGTTTGTAATACAACAATACTACTTTAAAAAATGTGTATTATAACAATATTACTAAGTAATATCCTTGAAAATGGTTTGGTTTATAAGAGCTGAAGGTAAAGGTCCGTTTATCAAAGCCTTCCCTAAAGTCATAAACAATAATAGCACATAAAGATCCCAAAACCGCTAAATAGCTTACGAGCGGCTGTAGCGGCTTTATCACTCGGATAGCACTCATTGAAATAAATGATATACATTACAATGTTCATAAAAGTTAGAGCAACAAAGTGTGACAAAGTCATCCTTTTTCATAACATTTACACCGCATTTCATGTTTTACACTGTTAATGCTTCCAAACGTAATTCATATTCATTTATTCTCACTCTTACGTTTGGGACAACGTCTGAATGGTTCGCTTGTGTTAATATACATTTAATAACGTATCCGTATGGAAACAAAGTTTTGATAGACCCTTGGGGTAAACTCACAATGGAGAAGGGACAAGCACTGATGTGAAACGGACCTTGAATGGAAATAAAGTTTTAAATCCATATGTATAATAGTTTGACAGCGGGTTCCGTATTTTCCTATTTATATTTTCCAAAGCTTGGTTGACGAATGTACGTGCTGCGCGTTTAAATTTAAACAAGTACGCGTTACGTATAATCGCTTAGCTATTTATGTTTTCCAAGAGTCTCCGTATTAAAACGAATGTAGTAAGAAGCGTATTATCTGGAGGACGAGGCGTCCCCAGAACATGAAACTAGAGTCAGTTAATATTTATTACTCTGTTTTTGCCTACTTAGGGAATGAAAAGTAGTTATGTACTAAAACTCCAAATGAACCCAAAAGAAGCAACAAGTTTTTCTTTCGATTTGGTTTGTTTGCCAGTAGCACTAACATATTTATATACATTTCATTAAAATGGATAAGTATACGCACGTAGAAATAATAACAGTCGTTTACTCACTAATTTAATAAACCTTCATACATCGAAATTATAATCCTCACCTTAGGCTAACTTGTGTCGTGGGAGGTATAGACTTTTTCCTCGCAACTATACTTAGTTTTCGATTCTGAATTTAAATCTGAAAGTACAAGATGAACCATGTCACCGCTCTTATAAAAGAACTATAATAATCAATACAAAAATATTAACAAGAATCAAATTTTTTATCATCCTTTAAAAAAAATAGGTAGGTATTTGATAGTAGGAAAAAGGTATATTAGAGCAATTGATTGTGTATTGCTGTTTAAATGGCTGAATTTATTTGTTTTATTCTATTCGTTTTAGTTTTCTTAACTTATATTATACAGAGAAAAGATTTGATTGTTTGATTGTATTGAATATGCATTAAATAGAACTAATAGACCGATTTGAAAAATTCTTTCTCCATTAAAATTCTTCATTATCCCTGATGAACATAGTCGATAATATTTTTCAAAATATCCGTGTGTATCCGGGTATGGCCGTTAGTTATGAATATAGCAGTTTTCATACAATTTCTGCCCATAAATAGCAGATGTAAATCACGCAACGCACATTAAACGCTTACTACGAGTACTTAGGTATGTGCATTTAAATCTTTAACAAATCACCCGCGTTAATTCTGGATAAAAGTATCTTATATTATAATCCATAACCTAGGCAGCACTTTACTTTTTTCAAAATGAATGGGAATAAACAAAAATTGTTATTTATTTTATTAGTAGGATTAGGGCAAGCTTTATCAGTGTTAAGTGCAATTATGTATTTTATAAAAAGCATTTCATTAGTGATTTTCCACAAGCGAATATTTGAGGTAAATTGTAATATATATATTTCAAAATCCAGATAGCAATTTATTTGCGAGCCGTAAAAGTTTTATTATTTTTTTATTGCAATGTAGCCACAGCCGAGATAAGACTTTAGGATTGATATCCCCGCATCAAACGTCACAGTATAAATTATAGCTTTTGAAAATAATTAGTAATCAATTTATTTACGGATTTTAAGGTACAAAACCCTTAAACAACCAATTGCCTTTTAAAAATTACAACTGATTTGCTATGAAAGTAATAAATAAGCTTGCTATTGAAATTAACGTAGACGTTACGCGAGATAAACTTTAATAAAACTACAACCACAAACAAAACTTCAACATGGTATGTGTAATTTATAAGGTAGTATTTTGTTTCAAATACCCAAGCAAATGTATGTGGATGGCAAACGTTTGCGTTTTTATTAATTCTGGTATAAATACTTGTTTTGACAGGAAATGAGTAAAATATTACCGATCTGGATCAAGATGCGACCATTACACGACATCAATAAAGTTAAACGACGCGAGGTGCGCCATGACCATTAGATGTACCGAAACCAAAACAATACCGAAAATTGGGGGGTTGAGTCCGGCCATAGACAAGGAAACAGTTAAAACGTAGAGTAAGTTACTTACGCCACGAATAACTATTATTCGTAGCTTCCATGTAACCTTTTTATGCATATTAGACGGCGCTCGCAATTAATTTTATCCAATCTGTTACGCGGCAGTTCAACTCGTTGAATATAATATTCTAATATACGTTGTATTGTGACGGTTTACCACTACAATGACATTAACAATGAAAAATATTTTTTGCCATACCAACTACTATACGTAACAATGCTACGTACGTAAGTTTTGATGGCTACAAGTTTGCTATGGTGATATATTCTTGATATATACCTGGACAGCTACGATTCTTCATACACCTTGGCTATTGCCTGGCATCAGGGAGGCCATTAGATCGGTCCATTCTATATCAGGACTTAGGTCCCATCAGTCGTCATATTGAAATGTAATGCTCTCGGTTCGCTAAAGCCTAATAATATTGTCACGCCTGTGTTCCGAAAGGGTAGCCAGTAGTGTCTTAACACCTTAGTTTCGCAAAAAAATTGTATTGGTCTCATGTAATAGAGAGCGAGTCTATTGCCAAATACCGGGTACAGTTTCTGTCTCCGGACTTGTACTGAAAACTTCTTTACAGAAAACCCTCAGGTCCTTAACATTTTTAAGCGGCCTTGTAGCACACCTATTAAAAAATCATATTCTATTATTAAGAGACCTACCATCTGGTAAAAAAAAAATACAAAAGCAGAGTAAACATCATTCCCTGGAAGTGTAGACAGATGTAATCAGTAAATAAATGGGAGCCCTTACCAAGTAAAGATCTATGATAATTTCTTGTGTGAACAATAAAACCATCCCGAAAATCGAACACAGACCTGGAAATGTTGATGTGATATTGTCTGAATCCACTGAACCAACGAGACAGTGGTAATACAAGTTTTAGCAGAAGAAAGTCATGTCGTTTTTTAGTTTTTCTTATCAAATTTGAATATCTCCGAAATAATAGCACTATTTCCAGGTAAGCTATTATTAGCTAGGTCCGGATTAATGTTGAACGTTTATTATTCAGAATTACCCAATAATTATTACATCCGGAAATTGGATTCAGAATTACGAACAAGGACTCCGCATTACCCCACTCCACAAACTGTCTCACTCGGATTCTAACTTTCAAGCTTTGCATAATAAATAAATAAACTTAATAGCCTGCGTTAATTATTTGCTAACTAGCAATTAAGTCTTAGGCAGCTTCTACGTGACTCATTGTAGTGCCTTTTTAGATATCTACAAAGCCATTCAAGTTGAAACCTTCAGCCCATTTCAGATGTCACATGAATACTTAAATTCTGAATACTCCGTTCTATCAATCTTAGTACAGCTTAATGTTTCTAATTGTGTTATAATTCGTAATTTGAACTTAAATCCTTTAGCAACAAAGTGAGAGTAGACAATGCGTACTCGTTAAGAGACTGACTAAAATCTAAATTGGTTTTGAATTTTAAATATTTATACTTTCGAATTAAAAACAAACAACATTTCAATTCAAAAACGCGTTCTAAAATGGATGTTGTAGAACTAAATTAGCATCTTTTTTTAAATGTAATGGACAAGTTTCTTGATGTCAATGAACTCTCTAATCTACGACGAAGTTGTCTTTTAAGCACTTAGGTAAATGTTTTGAAGAAATAATTCCTCACTTCTAGGTACTCGCAATAAAAGATGAGTCATGTATTTTGACAGCGTGGTGGGATATTTTACGAGAATCATTGCAGCTTATAGTTAATTAATAACTTGAAACTGGTATATGCTTTTTACCCGTACATGAGCGATTTTATATTAAAGTCTAGAAAGGAAACTGCCTCTAAAGGACAGGTGCTGTAACACAATGCTTGGCGACATATTTTCTGCTAAGTGGTAGGAGTTAGCCAGGCGAGCAGGCTACAGCAGGTAATAGTATTATCCAATAACAGATTTTAAAACATTTTCTATGCACTTGCTCGTAAAAGCTTCTATTAAACTAGCGTTATCTATATAGTAATTTAATTAATGTAGACTTATTGCATCGAGGATATACACATAATGTTTTAATCTACATTTTATGGTTAGGTATATTGAAGCTTCTAAGAACTTGACACCATGGAGATCCTTACAATGAGCAAAACAAGGATTTTTTAGGTATGATAAAACTTTATTGTACATGGACGTATAGCATGAGTAACGATCTATAATAAAAACATATACTCACGAATGAATGAAAAATAGTAGAATAAACTCGTTCTACCTATGTTGATCCCAATCTCGGCATCTAATTCTTGATTTTGACGGTGGCCCGTTTTAGGTCATGCTCTACATAAACTACACAGGGAATCGGATTCAAATTATAGTATATAAATTACCCAAGATCTCAAGTAACTTCACAATCGTTTCGGAAGTAATGGACAATAAACATACACCTTCTCACCCCCCTCACACACACTCACACAAAACCTCATACACACACACACACACACACACACACACACACACACACACACACACACACACACACACACGGTAAACTATTACTTACTTTGGCATATTATTAGTCAGAAGTTAGATAGTTTGATAGCGAGTTACAATACCGTGGCCACTGTTGAAATAATTAACTCTCCACTGTATCGTAACGTGTTCTGTCAACGTCTGTAAAACATCAGAATTTTCATATACTTAATAGAAGCTCTTTATGGTATTTTGTATTCATTCAGTTGCGATAAATCCCCAATTTCAAGTAATTGGGGTCAAAGTCAAGACTATATAGATGTTGTAGGCGAGTACGGCGAACGTCGCTATCACAATAACAAAACGATGTATATATAAATATAAGTAGATATAACTTAGCTTGTAAGTCCTTTTAGTAAGAAAATAATAAAGTATAGGTTAGGGCTTGTTTTTAAGGAATAATCAGTTAGGTAGGGTATTTTTAGATATGTAGGTATAGTTATAGAATCAGTAAGCTAATAAATATGTATAATTTAAGTAGAATGAATAACAAAGAGAGATTTGTCGCAACATACTACCTAACGCCATGTAAAGTTCTCGGTCCGACGGACAGGTAAAGTAGGATTGGAGGTATATAAGGGTTATATACCTCCATCCGAGGTATGTAAATGGGTAGCAGGGAGCTTCAGCTACAATATACAGGTAAAACTACCGGCCTACGGCCAGAACTACGGAATATATAGGCCAAAAACCACGTATTTAATAATGAAAATGTTTCATGTCAAAGGTCAGCTATGTAAACCGCGCGGCCAATCAGAGAGCCGTTTTAAACGGGGTCGCGGGTCAATTATGGCCAATTAGAGGTATAGTGCGACCGTAGGTGGCCTTGAACCCGCGACAGGGACGAGACCTACGGTGTTCTAATTGGTTTATATAAACTCTTTTGCGATGTAGTGGACGGCCTATGTGCTTAGTAAATAAGCGTTATATAATAGGGCATAAGTTCAGTCTCGATATGTGGCAACAGAACAGTAATATTGTGAACTCAAAGAACAAAGGAATACGGAATAAAGGAACTCATCAGTGATCAAAGAACCCCCCTGGTTTCTCTTCTGCCTACCCGAACCCTGCGGCCGTCTGTAAAGTAGACGCCGAGAAGAACACGACAACATATATACAGTCCACTGCGTCCGTGGGTCCGTGCGCACATCGCCACATCTGTGTGCGCCCCCACGGGCATTGAAGCTATCGAAGGCGATCGTCTACAACGTGGTCCTTCGAGCCGGATCTGAAGAGGATCAGGGATGAGTGAACACTCGGCAGTTACGACGCGTGGCCAGCTCCGACAGCTGGCTGCAGAACAGGAGAAGCGTCGGGCCGCCGAGGACAAGGCGGATTCCGGACTTCCTTCCGACCGCGCAATGGATGGTGCATCAATGGCACCGACGGCGACGTCGTCCCTCACACCGGTCATACCGGCGGCGGGTGGTCGTGTGATCGACCACAGAATTAGTGAGCTGCCGCCGGCACCAACGTCGGGACGGAGGAATCGCCACGGCTCCCACTCCAGCGGCGCGTCTTCAGTAGGAAGCCGTAGAAGCACGGACTTCCGCAGGAAGCGCGCGGAATATGAAGCTGAACGGGAGATAGTGCGCATCCGCGAGAAACTACTGCGGAAGAAGCTAGAAGTGGATCTCGCTGAGATCGAAGCCACGGTGACCGACGAAGAAGAAGAAGACACACTACGACGTGTCGAGGACTGGGTGGAGACCACACCGCGTGACGCAGTGCACGATGAACGCGTGCATGCGGTCCGCGGGGAACCCGAAGCGAGGCCCCCACCCAGGAAGTTGGTCACCATAATGGCAGGTGAGTCACCCTTCTCACCTAACCCGGGTACAACGCAGAACGAGCCACCGAGACATGCTCACGTGTCACGTATAAGGCAAGCGCGCGGAGAAGTAAACAATGTGGCGTCAACACCACATGCGCAGCATAACGCCCACGTGACACAAGCGTCACCCCCGCATATTGAAGAGCGAACCCAGCTGAGGCGGACGCCCAGCAACGACAGAAGGGACCGAGGCATCGACCAACTGGCGGAAGCAATCACAAAGTTAGCCAAACCCCGACCGGTGCCTAGGCAAGCATATGAGTTGCCCTTCTTCAACGGAAACTCGTCAGACTGGATTACGTACAAACATATGTACTATGAGACGACGCACCTGTACGAGTTTCAACCGCACGAGAACCTAGCCCGCATCAGAGCATCATTACAGGGCGAAGCGAAGGCCGCAGTGGAAGACTTACTACGATCGTCCACTAACCCGAAGCAGATAATAGACGCCTTGGATATGATGTTCGGCCACCCCGTTTTAATTTTGGAGTGTGCTATGAAGAAAGTTAAGGCGTTGCCTAAAGTGTCGGCCAGTGGTAGAGAACTACCGAAATTCGCGGCTACAGTGAGAAATTGCGTGTCATTGTTACACAATATTCGAGCAGATGGGTATCTGAACAACCCACAGCTCATAAACGAACTTCTAGGCAAGCTCACGCAAAGTCAACGAGAGAAATATGGAGACTTCGCAATGGGAATGGACCAAGGCAGAGGCGTGGATCTACGAATATCGCCGAACCTAGAAATTTTATCTGAATTTCTAGATCATCTGTCGCACGCCGCATCCTATTACGCTCAAATGGATTTCGGCGCGCCTGCCGGAACGCCGATCGCAACCGCTCGTAACCAAGTGCGGACAGTAACCGCGCAGGCGCACAGGTTTGTGCCACGGGCTCAATTTCAGCAAGTTCACGTGCAAAGTGACCTACCGACATCTACACAGTGCAAAAACAATGAACAAGTAGTTAAGTGCTTTGTGTGCGACGCGGAACACTCCATTCTTAAGTGCCCGCGGTTTTTAGACATGAATACGAACGATAGGTGGTCGGTCGCGAAAAATAATAAGCTGTGTTTTAAGTGTTTGGTGAAGCGTCACTCGCGGGACTTATGTAAAGCGAAGCGATGTGAAACATGCAATTACTCACATCATAAGTTGTTACACGCAGACAAACCGGCCACCGAAAGTGTCACGAACGTAGGAGAAGTGCGCGCTAAAGCCTTGCTTAAAATACTGCCTGTGTCGATATCGTACGTGAACGGGGTGCAAACAAACTTACAGTGCTACGCGTTATTAGACGATGGGACTACCGTGTCATTGATAGACAACGAACTAGTGAAAAACGCCTCGGGACCGGTAGTACCCCTTGTGATTAGAAGTGCGCGCGGACTCGAAGTGTCGGACAATACCTCGCGTGTGCTTAACATCACCTTAAATGGACCTAATGGCCATAGCCATAAGGTTCAATGTCGCTCGCTGGTCCGAATGGACTTGCCGGCGCAATCGGTGGCGGCGGCCACCATCGACGACTGCGCTCATCTACGTGGCTTGGGCTGTGAGGAAATGAGGGACGCCAAGCCGTTGCTACTGCTGGGTCAAGACAACTGGGAGCTACTCGTCAGCCAGGACGTCCGACAAGGAAAATCCGGTAAGCCAGTTGCCTCTGACTAGTCTAGGTTGGGTGTTACACGGGCCGGTAGGCGGCGCGCGGGGTCAACAATCTGTTAACTGCATGGCGGCCTCCCTCCCCGATCTCCACGAGGTGGTAAGGGCTCAGTTTGAGTTGGAAGCAATAGGTATTGCGGAAAACACCCGCAAACACCGCGACATTGAGCGTGCGGTCGATATACTCGATCGCACAAGTAGGCGCACGGCGGACGGCTCGCGGTGGGAAGCGGGGTTACTATGGAAACGGGACGAGATAGACCTACCGGACAACCGCAGATACGCAGAGCAGCGACTCGACAATTTGGAGAAGAAAATGGAACGCAATGCCGAGTTCGCGGCCACGTATACGGCGCAAGTGAAAAGGTTAGTAGACGAAGGGTACGCGCGGGAAGTAACGGGCGGGTTAGACGTCAGTCCGGTATGGTATTTACCGCACTTCGGTGTTGTAAATCCCAATAAGCCGGGGAAATTACGACTGGTGTTTGACGCCGCCGCCACTTTCCGCGGGATCAGCTTAAACGACAATCTGCTTGTCGGCCCTGACTTACTTAACTCACTTTTAGGTATCCTACTTAAGTTCAGGCTGGGTCCGGTGGCATTCTCAGGGGACATAAAGGATATGTTCCTACGCATTAACATCAGAGAACAGGACCGCGGCGCTCAGCTGTTTCTGTGGCGCGGAGAGAAAAAGGGTTCGGAACCAAAAACATACGCGATGAATGCGATGATTTTTGGCGCCGTCTCCTCGCCCACAACAGCGAGCTATATACTCAAGAAAAATGCAGGTGAGTATGTAGATAAGTATCCGCAGGCGGTCGAGGCGATACGGTCCAAACATTACATGGACGACTACTTAGATAGCACATGGACCGTAGAGCAGGCGAGTCAGCTGATCGGCGAGGTCACGCGGGTTCACGCCGCCGGCGGGTTCGAGATCCGCGGCTGGGTAACTAACTCGCCTATCTTACGCAAACAATTGCAAGTAAGTATGCCAGAACGCGTGTCACTCGAAAAAGGTGATAACGCGATGGAGCGCACTTTAGGTATGATCTGGTCACCGGAGGCGGACCAGTTAACTTTTGACCTGTCGTTCAAAAGGCTTCCCGGTGACATAGTATCAGGAACGAAAATACCTACTAAGCGTGAGTTTTTAAGGTTCATTATGTCGATTTTTGACCCATTAGGGTTTGTGTATCCGTGCATTATACAATCGCGAATTATAATGCAACAAATTTGGAAGTCGGGGATAGGATGGGATGAGCCGCTACGCGCTAACGAGGCAAAAAGCTGGTTTGGGTGGCTAGCTAGTCTCGTAGCGCTACGGGAAATTAAGGTACCAAGGTTCTACGGCGTAGACATCTATGCCGCCGACGTAGAATTACATGTGTTCGGCGACAGTAGTGAATTGGCTTATGCGTCGGTAGGATATTTTGTAGGTACGACGAATCTTAGCGGTGTAAGGGAGGCCGCCATCGTTATGGGGAAGGCGCGCGTAGCGCCTCAAAAGGTAATTTCAATCCCGAGGTTGGAATTACAGGCGGCGGTCCTTACGTGCAGGGTAGCTCGCACGATCAAAAGTGAGTTAGGTCTGCACGGTGTGAAAACATACCTATGGACCGACAGTAAAACTGTTTTGAAATGGATAAACTCGGAAGCGCACGAGTTTCAACGGTTCGTTTCGCATAGGCTGTCTGAAATAGACAAACATAGTCAAAGAGAGGACTGGCACTGGGTACCTACGTCGGAAAACCCGGCTGACAAAGCTACTCGGTGGGATTGGCCCAGTAATTGCAAAGAATGGTTTTCTGGCCCCTCTTTTCTCACATGTTCACAGCGATCGTGGCCAGCGAGCGACGGGACCGAGGTCGCAGAGGCGGACCTCGAGCGAGCACACCGTGTCCACGTGACGGCGGCGCCTGAGCCCGCCCTTATACAGTACGAGCGACATTCTACGTGGACGCGGGCGGTGCGCGTAGTAGCGCGCACACTCGCATTCGTCGGGCGGTGTCGGCGACGTCGAGCGTCGGCCGCACTGACAGCCGACGACTTATACGAAGCGGAGCAATACTTGTTTCGCACCGCACAACGGGAGAGCTTCGCGGCGGAGGCAACGGCTTTACAAGATGGGCTACCGTTACCTAAGGGAAGCAAGATACGCAACCTTGACCCCATGCACTATGAAGATGGCTTGTTGCGAGTGCGTGGGAGATTGAAGGCGTCGGAGGAACTAAATTTTGGCGAGCGGCATCCGATCATATTGGACGGCCGGCACCCGCTGACAAGACTGCTAATATACGATTACCACAGAGCGGCGTTACACGCGAACCATGAAACTGTCGTCAACAACATGCGAGAGAAGTTTTGGATAACGCACTTGAGACCAACGGTAAAAGCAGTGACAGCGCGGTGTCAACTATGTCGCGTACGGCGAGCCAAGCCGACCACACCAAAGATGGGAGACCTACCGACCGCACGCATACACAACACAAGACGTGGCTTCGTCGAGGTGGGCGTGGATTACTTCGGACCGATGGAAGTAACAATTGGACGGCGGCGCGAGAAGAGATGGGGCGCACTCTTCACTTGCCTAGTGACGCGCGCTGTCCACCTGGAGATCGCCAGCTCGCTGAGCGCTGACTCAGCCATCTTAGCCCTGCGCAGACTCATAGCGCGCCGCGGGCAACCTGCACATATATACTCCGACAGAGGGACCAATTTTGTCGGAGCGAACACAGAATTACGAGCTGCACTTCGCAACCTAGACCAGGAGTCACTGAAGGACGAAGCCACACGAAGAGGCATCAGATGGACCTTCAACTCGCCCGCCTCACCTCACATGGGCGGCAGTTGGGAAAGATTAGTAAGGTCAGTCAAGAACGCGCTGAGGGCAACCCTGAACGAGCGAGCTCCGCGCGAGGAGGTCCTACACACCCTCCTCGCAGAGGCGGAACTCATTGTCAACAGTCGGCCTCTGACGTACGTGACGAGTGACAGCGAGCAGCCGGTAGTACTCACCCCTAACCACCTACTGTTGGGGACCGCATCGGGCAGTACTACCTTTACCCGCCGCAATGATGACGACATGAACGCCAGACAACAATGGCGTAAGGTCAACGCCCTCGCCGATCTCTTCTGGAGGCGGTGGCGCCGTGAATACCTCCCCACGCTTCAACAACGACAGAAGTGGATCGACGGGGCCCCCAACGTGAAGGAAGGCGACATCGTGGTCATCGTAGAAGAAAACAAGCCACGCAACCAGTGGACGAAGGGCGTCATCGCGGCGGTACATAAGGGCAAAGATGCCATAGTCAGGATAGTAGATGTTAGGACGGAACGCGGTACTGTACGCCGACCCGTAGTGAAGATCGCCGTACTACCTACCGAACAGTGATGTAATCGGTGGAAGCCTCTTACAGGAGGCGGAGATTGTAGGCGAGTACGGCGAACGTCGCTATCACAATAACAAAACGATGTATATATAAATATAAGTAGATATAACTTAGCTTGTAAGTCCTTTTAGTAAGAAAATAATAAAGTATAGGTTAGGGCTTGTTTTTAAGGAATAATCAGTTAGGTAGGGTATTTTTAGATATGTAGGTATAGTTATAGAATCAGTAAGCTAATAAATATGTATAATTTAAGTAGAATGAATAACAAAGAGAGATTTGTCGCAACATACTACCTAACGCCATGTAAAGTTCTCGGTCCGACGGACAGGTAAAGTAGGATTGGAGGTATATAAGGGTTATATACCTCCATCCGAGGTATGTAAATGGGTAGCAGGGAGCTTCAGCTACAATATACAGGTAAAACTACCGGCCTACGGCCAGAACTACGGAATATATAGGCCAAAAACCACGTATTTAATAATGAAAATGTTTCATGTCAAAGGTCAGCTATGTAAACCGCGCGGCCAATCAGAGAGCCGTTTTAAACGGGGTCGCGGGTCAATTATGGCCAATTAGAGGTATAGTGCGACCGTAGGTGGCCTTGAACCCGCGACAGGGACGAGACCTACGGTGTTCTAATTGGTTTATATAAACTCTTTTGCGATGTAGTGGACGGCCTATGTGCTTAGTAAATAAGCGTTATATAATAGGGCATAAGTTCAGTCTCGATATGTGGCAACAGAACAGTAATATTGTGAACTCAAAGAACAAAGGAATACGGAATAAAGGAACTCATCAGTGATCAAAGAACCCCCCTGGTTTCTCTTCTGCCTACCCGAACCCTGCGGCCGTCTGTAAAGTAGACGCCGAGAAGAACACGACAACATATATACAGTCCACTGCGTCCGTGGGTCCGTGCGCACATCGCCACATCTGTGTGCGCCCCCACGGGCATTGAAGCTATCGAAGGCGATCGTCTACAACGTGGTCCTTCGAGCCGGATCTGAAGAGGATCAGGGATGAGTGAACACTCGGCAGTTACGACGCGTGGCCAGCTCCGACAGCTGGCTGCAGAACAGGAGAAGCGTCGGGCCGCCGAGGACAAGGCGGATTCCGGACTTCCTTCCGACCGCGCAATGGATGGTGCATCAATGGCACCGACGGCGACGTCGTCCCTCACACCGGTCATACCGGCGGCGGGTGGTCGTGTGATCGACCACAGAATTAGTGAGCTGCCGCCGGCACCAACGTCGGGACGGAGGAATCGCCACGGCTCCCACTCCAGCGGCGCGTCTTCAGTAGGAAGCCGTAGAAGCACGGACTTCCGCAGGAAGCGCGCGGAATATGAAGCTGAACGGGAGATAGTGCGCATCCGCGAGAAACTACTGCGGAAGAAGCTAGAAGTGGATCTCGCTGAGATCGAAGCCACGGTGACCGACGAAGAAGAAGAAGACACACTACGACGTGTCGAGGACTGGGTGGAGACCACACCGCGTGACGCAGTGCACGATGAACGCGTGCATGCGGTCCGCGGGGAACCCGAAGCGAGGCCCCCACCCAGGAAGTCGGTCACCATAATGGCAGGTGAGTCACCCTTCTCACCTAACCCGGGTACAACGCAGAACGAGCCACCGAGACATGCTCACGTGTCACGTATAAGGCAAGCGCGCGGAGAAGTAAACAATGTGGCGTCAACACCACATGCGCAGCATAACGCCCACGTGACACAAGCGTCACCCCCGCATATTGAAGAGTGAACCCAGCTGAGGCGGACGCCCAGCAACGACAGAAGGGACCGAGGCATCGACCAACTGGCGGAAGCAATCACAAAGTTAGCCAAACCCCGACCGGTGCCTAGGCAAGCATATGAGTTGCCCTTCTTCAACGGAAACTCGTCAGACTGGATTACGTACAAACATATGTACTATGAGACGACGCACCTGTACGAGTTTCAACCGCACGAGAACCTAGCCCGCATCAGAGCATCATTACAGGGCGAAGCGAAGGCCGCAGTGGAAGACTTACTACGATCGTCCACTAACCCGAAGCAGATAATAGACGCCTTGGATATGATGTTCGGCCACCCCGTTTTAATTTTGGAGTGTGCTATGAAGAAAGTTAAGGCGTTGCCTAAAGTGTCGGCCAGTGGTAGAGAACTACCGAAATTCGCGGCTACAGTGAGAAATTGCGTGTCATTGTTACACAATATTCGAGCAGATGGGTATCTGAACAACCCACAGCTCATAAACGAACTTCTAGGCAAGCTCACGCAAAGTCAACGAGAGAAATATGGAGACTTCGCAATGGGAATGGACCAAGGCAGAGGCGTGGATCTACGAATATCGCCGAACCTAGAAATTTTATCTGAATTTCTAGATCATCTGTCGCACGCCGCATCCTATTACGCTCAAATGGATTTCGGCGCGCCTGCCGGAACGCCGATCGCAACCGCTCGTAACCAAGTGCGGACAGTAACCGCGCAGGCGCACAGGTTTGTGCCACGGGCTCAATTTCAGCAAGTTCACGTGCAAAGTGACCTACCGACATCTACACAGTGCAAAAACAATGAACAAGTAGTTAAGTGCTTTGTGTGCGACGCGGAACACTCCATTCTTAAGTGCCCGCGGTTTTTAGACATGAATACGAACGATAGGTGGTCGGTCGCGAAAAATAATAAGCTGTGTTTTAAGTGTTTGGTGAAGCGTCACTCGCGGGACTTATGTAAAGCGAAGCGATGTGAAACATGCAATTACTCACATCATAAGTTGTTACACGCAGACAAACCGGCCACCGAAAGTGTCACGAACGTAGGAGAAGTGCGCGCTAAAGCCTTGCTTAAAATACTGCCTGTGTCGATATCGTACGTGAACGGGGTGCAAACAAACTTACAGTGCTACGCGTTATTAGACGATGGGTCATTGATAGACAACGAACTAGTGAAAAACGCCTCGGGACCGGTAGTACCCCTTGTGATTAGAAGTGCGCGCGGACTCGAAGTGTCGGACAATACCTCGCGTGTGCTTAACATCACCTTAAATGGACCTAATGGCCATAGCCATAAGGTTCAATGTCGCTCGCTGGTCCGAATGGACTTGCCGGCGCAATCGGTGGCGGCGGCCACCATCGACGACTGCGCTCATCTACGTGGCTTGGGCTGTGAGGAAATGAGGGACGCCAAGCCGTTGCTACTGCTGGGTCAAGACAACTGGGAGCTACTCGTCAGCCAGGACGTCCGACAAGGAAAATCCGGTAAGCCAGTTGCCTCTTTGACTAGTCTAGGTTGGGTGTTACACGGGCCGGTAGGCGGCGCGCGGGGTCAACAATCTGTTAACTGCATGGCGGCCTCCCTCCCCGATCTCCACGAGGTGGTAAGGGCTCAGTTTGAGTTGGAAGCAATAGGTATTGCGGAAAACACCCGCAAACACCGCGACATTGAGCGTGCGGTCGATATACTCGATCGCACAAGTAGGCGCACGGCGGACGGCTCGCGGTGGGAAGCGGGGTTACTATGGAAACGGGACGAGATAGACCTACCGGACAACCGCAGATACGCACAGCAGCGACTCGACAATTTGGAGAAGAAAATGGAACGCAATGCCGAGTTCGCGGCCACGTATACGGCGCAAGTGAAAAGGTTAGTAGACGAAGGGTACGCGCGGGAAGTAACGGGCGGGTTAGACGTCAGTCCGGTATGGTATTTACCGCACTTCGGTGTTGTAAATCCCAATAAGCCGGGGAAATTACGACTGGTGTTTGACGCCGCCGCCACTTTCCGCGGGATCAGCTTAAACGACAATCTGCTTGTCGGCCCTGACTTACTTAACTCACTTTTAGGTATCCTACTTAAGTTCAGGCTGGGTCCGGTGGCATTCTCAGGGGACATAAAGGATATGTTCCTACGCATTAACATCAGAGAACAGGACCGCGGCGCTCAGCTGTTTCTGTGGCGCGGAGAGAAAAAGGGTTCGGAACCAAAAACATACGCGATGAATGCGATGATTTTTGGCGCCGTCTCCTCGCCCACAACAGCGAGCTATATACTCAAGAAAAATGCAGGTGAGTATGTAGATAAGTATCCGCAGGCGGTCGAGGCGATACGGTCCAAACATTACATGGACGACTACTTAGATAGCACATGGACCGTAGAGCAGGCGAGTCAGCTGATCGGCGAGGTCACGCGGGTTCACGCCGCCGGCGGGTTCGAGATCCGCGGCTGGGTAACTAACTCGCCTATCTTACGCAAACAATTGCAAGTAAGTATGCCAGAACGCGTGTCACTCGAAAAAGGTGATAACGCGATGGAGCGCACTTTAGGTATGATCTGGTCACCGGAGGCGGACCAGTTAACTTTTGACCTGTCGTTCAAAAGGCTTCCCGGTGACATAGTATCAGGAACGAAAATACCTACTAAGCGTGAGTTTTTAAGGTTCATTATGTCGATTTTTGACCCATTAGGGTTTGTGTATCCGTGCATTATACAATCGCGAATTATAATGCAACAAATTTGGAAGTCGGGGATAGGATGGGATGAGCCGCTACGCGCTAACGAGGCAAAAAGCTGGTTTGGGTGGCTAGCTAGTCTCGTAGCGCTACGGGAAATTAAGGTACCAAGGTTCTACGGCGTAGACATCTATGCCGCCGACGTAGAATTACATGTGTTCGGCGACAGTAGTGAATTGGCTTATGCGTCGGTAGGATATTTAGTAGGTACGAATCTTAGCGGTGTAAGGGAGGCCGCCATCGTTATGGGGAAGGCGCGCGTAGCGCCTCAAAAGGTAATTTCAATCCCGAGGTTGGAATTACAGGCGGCGGTCCTTACGTGCAGGGTAGCTCGCACGATCAAAAGTGAGTTAGGTCTGCACGGTGTGAAAACATACCTATGGACCGACAGTAAAACTGTTTTGAAATGGATAAACTCGGAAGCGCACGAGTTTCAACGGTTCGTTTCGCATAGGCTGTCTGAAATAGACAAACATAGTCAAAGAGAGGACTGGCACTGGGTACCTACGTCGGAAAACCCGGCTGACAAAGCTACTCGGTGGGATTGGCCCAGTAATTGCAAAGAATGGTTTTCTGGCCCCTCTTTTCTCACATGTTCACAGCGATCGTGGCCAGCGAGCGACGGGACCGAGGTCGCAGAGGCGGACCTCGAGCGAGCACACCGTGTCCACGTGACGGCGGCGCCTGAGCCCGCCCTTATACAGTACGAGCGACATTCTACGTGGACGCGGGCGGTGCGCGTAGTAGCGCGCACACTCGCATTCGTCGGGCGGTGTCGGCGACGTCGAGCGTCGGCCGCACTGACAGCCGACGACTTATACGAAGCGGAGCAATACTTGTTTCGCACCGCACAACGGGAGAGCTTCGCGGCGGAGGCAACGGCTTTACAAGATGGGCTACCGTTACCTAAGGGAAGCAAGATACGCAACCTTGACCCCATGCACTATGAAGATGGCTTGTTGCGAGTGCGTGGGAGATTGAAGGCGTCGGAGGAACTAAATTTTGGCGAGCGGCATCCGATCATATTGGACGGCCGGCACCCGCTGACAAGACTGCTAATATACGATTACCACAGAGCGGCGTTACACGCGAACCATGAAACTGTCGTCAACAACATGCGAGAGAAGTTTTGGATAACGCACTTGAGACCAACGGTAAAAGCAGTGACAGCGCGGTGTCAACTATGTCGCGTACGGCGAGCCAAGCCGACCACACCAAAGATGGGAGACCTACCGACCGCACGCATACACAACACAAGACGTGGCTTCGTCGAGGTGGGCGTGGATTACTTCGGACCGATGGAAGTAACAATTGGACGGCGGCGCGAGAAGAGATGGGGCGCACTCTTCACTTGCCTAGTGACGCGCGCTGTCCACCTGGAGATCGCCAGCTCGCTGAGCGCTGACTCAGCCATCTTAGCCCTGCGCAGACTCATAGCGCGCCGCGGGCAACCTGCACATATATACTCCGACAGAGGGACCAATTTTGTCGGAGCGAACACAGAATTACGAGCTGCACTTCGCAACCTAGACCAGGAGTCACTGAAGGACGAAGCCACACGAAGAGGCATCAGATGGACCTTCAACTCGCCCGCCTCACCTCACATGGGCGGCAGTTGGGAAAGATTAGTAAGGTCAGTCAAGAACGCGCTGAGGGCAACCCTGAACGAGCGAGCTCCGCGCGAGGAGGTCCTACACACCCTCCTCGCAGAGGCGGAACTCATTGTCAACAGTCGGCCTCTGACGTACGTGACGAGTGACAGCGAGCAGCCGGTAGTACTCACCCCTAACCACCTACTGTTGGGGACCGCATCGGGCAGTACTACCTTTACCCGCCGCAATGATGACGACATGAACGCCAGACAACAATGGCGTAAGGTCAACGCCCTCGCCGATCTCTTCTGGAGGCGGTGGCGCCGTGAATACCTCCCCACGCTTCAACAACGACAGAAGTGGATCGACGGGGCCCCCAACGTGAAGGAAGGCGACATCGTGGTCATCGTAGAAGAAAACAAGCCACGCAACCAGTGGACGAAGGGCGTCATCGCGGCGGTACATAAGGGCAAAGATGCCATAGTCAGGATAGTAGATGTTAGGACGGAACGCGGTACTGTACGCCGACCCGTAGTGAAGATCGCCGTACTACCTACCGAACAGTGATGTAATCGGTGGAAGCCTCTTACAGGAGGCGGAGATTGTAGGCGAGTACGGCGAACGTCGCTATCACAATAACAAAACGATGTATATATAAATATAAGTAGATATAACTTAGCTTGTAAGTCCTTTTAGTAAGAAAATAATAAAGTATAGGTTAGGGCTTGTTTTTAAGGAATAATCAGTTAGGTAGGGTATTTTTAGATATGTAGGTATAGTTATAGAATCAGTAAGCTAATAAATATGTATAATTTAAGTAGAATGAATAACAAAGAGAGATTTGTCGCAACATACTACCTAACGCCATGTAAAGTTCTCGGTCCGACGGACAGGTAAAGTAGGATTGGAGGTATATAAGGGTTATATACCTCCATCCGAGGTATGTAAATGGGTAGCAGGGAGCTTCAGCTACAATATACAGGTAAAACTACCGGCCTACGGCCAGAACTACGGAATATATAGGCCAAAAACCACGTATTTAATAATGAAAATGTTTCATGTCAAAGGTCAGCTATGTAAACCGCGCGGCCAATCAGAGAGCCGTTTTAAACGGGGTCGCGGGTCAATTATGGCCAATTAGAGGTATAGTGCGACCGTAGGTGGCCTTGAACCCGCGACAGGGACGAGACCTACGGTGTTCTAATTGGTTTATATAAACTCTTTTGCGATGTAGTGGACGGCCTATGTGCTTAGTAAATAAGCGTTATATAATAGGGCATAAGTTCAGTCTCGATATGTGGCAACAGAACAGTAATATTGTGAACTCAAAGAACAAAGGAATACGGAATAAAGGAACTCATCAGTGATCAAAGAACCCCCCTGGTTTCTCTTCTGCCTACCCGAACCCTGCGGCCGTCTGTAAAGTAGACGCCGAGAAGAACACGACAACATATATACAGTCCACTGCGTCCGTGGGTCCGTGCGCACATCGCCACATCTGTGTGCGCCCCCACGGGCATTGAAGCTATCGAAGGCGATCGTCTACAGATGTTATCGCCATTGGAGACTAATTATTGTTATATTACGTTAATACATCAAAACATGAATAATATAGGGTTAATCAATATATTTAGTAATTGCACAAGTTGGGTAACTGTAGGCAAATTGTCCTATAATACAAGGGTCTTGTCCCAAACTGTATGATAACACCACATGAATAAATAACTCATGGTTTCTTTATTCATGTGATAACACGATATATTCAAACATTTTCGTACAGAATTCGGTATACTGGTATGATATTAAAATGAATACATAATTGGAATACTGTGGTTCTACTGTACTTTATCAGCCGGATTGTCCTCTGCATAACATAGCCTCCCCCATTAAGGGGATTTTGCTATAATCTCCACACTTGACAGGCGTCTTGATGATCGCAGTATAAGATATCAGTTCCTCAGAAGGCGCTGCTGCCCACCTTCCGATATTTTACCATTAGTCGCCTCTTACGATACCCACAGGAAGCAATGAGAGGGTGACATTCTAGCCCGGCACCCCACGGGGTACTAATTAACTACTGTACTATGGTTGTTATTTCACCCAAGTCTGACCAATCACCAATTTTCATGTGAATGAACTTTAGAACTTTTCTGGTTTTACTTGCTAAGCCCAAAGCTACAAAGCATACAATGTTTCCATGAGCAGAATATCAGGCACAGTAGTAGTTGTATCCACTTGCCTAACAGTATATGGAATCTTAATACCGATGAAGTTATAAATGCCCATCACCTGCTGCAGCAATACGTGTAAGGCGATAAGTGACAATGATAATATTTTCCATCCAACGGATATTTTCAAGTCCTATGTAACAGAAGGCGAACCTTTTGTGTCATCTAACGGATACCGTGCCATATTCCTGACTGTCACTGAGAATGTCGTGTAGATATAAAATGTGTTTTTTTTAAGGCATACCCTTTTTTAAAAAATACTACGAACTATATACAACACTACAAACTATACACTACAGCTACTACAATAAAATCATTTAGACAACCTATAAGTCATTACAGACTCTTAGGCAGTCCAAATGCTCCAGCCCAATACCAGTTAGCAGCGTGCCCAGCATGCCAGCAATAAAAAAAAACAACATGATATAAACTAATAGTACTAGGCTGACCCAAAATAGAACATGGATTGACAACAATGATGATTAAAAATATTATCTGATGTAGCAAAAAAATTATGCTTTTCGCAATTTTCCGTTACCTGTTTTATAAGAAGTTGCTTCATAACAAATTTTAAATTCTGAGTTGACGGGCTACCCTGTAGGTTTTCCCTTGCGAATGTTGAAAATTTGCGGCATAAATGGCTGTATCTTTTGATTGCGTTGGCTAAAAAGTTTGATTTTATCACAGCGCCAAGGGACAGTAGACTTTAGTATTTGATATTAATTTCAGTATGATATACGCATTCCTGAGAAAAAGGAACTTGAAAGACAGACGGACAACAAAGTTATCCTATAAGCGTTTCGATTTTTCTTTTTCAGATACAGAACCCTAAAAATCATAGGAATATTCCAAAAATGGGTGTATTAATTTGATGTGACACAGGTAATTTACGTTTGTGCATTATCTTTAACTAAATCAGGCCATTTATTACTACTTTGACTGACACTTGTAAAAATAGTAATTTTCTCTTAATTATGAGGAAACAAACAACATCCACAATACATTACATATGTAATTTCCATATTTTTATCCAAAATAAGATAGCGCCAATCGGTGTCATTCGATCAACTTTGTGTATAGCGCCGCCGCCCGCGGCAAACATTTAATCAAAGTATGAAGTTGAATGAAAATCGAAAGCAATATCGCAACACTCGCGAATAGAAAAATATTTATTACCACTTTATTTCAATTCACAACTCTGAAGCCAGACGATGAATATACTGAACTTGAAGTACGTAGATATCATAATATTTTTTTGTATAACTTGAATTACCGCTAAGAGTTCATATATTTTCCATTGGACGAAATATCGCTTTTAATAAGATGGCTTTTATGTCAGGTGAAACTTCTCCGATCCATTTATTTGATAAAACTTTATACATTGTACAGCTTTAGGAGTTCTATTGAAGTTTTCTTGTATAACCTAAGCCTTATTCAAATAGACTTTCAACTTTGTTACAATTCTACATTATAAAATATGACTTCACATGATATTTATTCAGTTGTCAGTCATCAATTTATGTAGGAGGCAAGTGGCATGTCAAAATTATGTGGTACCCCAATATTGGTTACTTAAACTTAATATTACATAAACTTATAGCTTAATAGTTTGTTCTTAATTATTTTAGTAACCGAGCGGTAATAGCTATGGACTGCCCTCCTGCAGGTCCATGGTTCACGGCATGATGGAAGGGCATTTTGCGAAAGCTGGCATGACTAGTTGGATCTTACTGGATTATGTGCCTGTTTAGGCTGATGGGCGAAGTGCAGTTCGTCACTTGTGGCGCAATGGATCTGTTATAGGTACAGGTTACCATTTAACATCAAGTGGTCTTCGCGCGTTTCCGTCACAATGGCGACGGAACACGCGCAACACAGAGATGGTGAATGCTATTGCGACCCCATCTTGCCCCTCCTTCGCGGAGGTCTGTTCACAAGGGCGTTGTAGTGGGTTCCAGTGCCATACGTTCCCTTCCGCCACTCCCGTGTTAGAAAGGCAGTGGGAAGATATATCCAGCCATAAAAAAAAACGGTGTGGCAGTTGTTTAAAATTACAAAAATATGGAAGCTTCACGATTACGTCGCGCTATGATTAGACAGCGGGTATGACTCAATCGTTTTGAGACTAAATATCGATATGACTACATCACGTTAGGGATATACAGCTGTCTCACTATATAATATGCATACGTCCTGTTATCAGATTAACTTTATATCGATATGACATATAATGGTATTTCAAAATAGTTCATGGAGAAAAACATTCCACTTACCATGGACTTCCAGAGCCTGAGAATAAATATAAATTCCTGATCACTACATGCGGGGCAGAGGCCACAAACTGTTCTCTGTCCCGCAATGCAGAACGGTTGCTTATAGAGTCTCACCGATACTGCGCTCCCTTGCCGCACTCAATGCACTTCTTGACGCGAGTCCAGAGACTGATATTTGACGGTTGTTGGAGAAACCTGCTGACAAAATGTTAACGATATTGTGAGATAACATTAAACATTTTGACATTTAAACTTTCAGAAAATATTTATGTTATTGTAGTAATTTGAAGACATATGTAGTAATTTTTATTTTAATTGACTTGTCATTAAAATTTTGATTTTAAATTTTTACCAGATTCATTTTATTATAGTTATTTTATTTCAGTTGACTGTCTGTAATATTTGCGCTATTATTTTATTGTTATTTTGCTATAGTTTTTTAAGTTTTTACTATCATTAGTGTACCGAACTCGATCTGTAGCGGTACTAATTTTGAATAAATTATATAAATAAATAAATAAAACAATTGCCACTTTGGCGTTCTCTTTTCTGACTGATGGTGGTATTTTCATGTTATTCATGAACTGAAGAAATATTTTATAAGATATTATACAATCACATAATATTTATAGTTAGTTTACAGTTCTGATTAATTTAACTAAGTTTAACAAAAATATAAAATAAAACATTTCTAATAGAAATATTATAGGTACATATAATTCTAACACGCTTATACAAAACCCTTTGAAACGTTGCTGAGTCGTGAGTGTAGTAATAATGAGTAAAGTTGCCCTCGTCCGGCCACATCAGCTGGCTCAAAAAACTTTGACAATACCGCCAGGGTCATAACATCGAATCATGGAAATAATTTCCTGCTACCTTTCAGTGTGTTTAACACTTTTTGCTTCCGCGTGTGTAACAATGTACTACAATACAATATATATAGATAGATAGAAATCAAAAACTTGAATTTTATCATTGCGCGCTAATAATAATCCATTTTTAAGAAGTAATGCTACAAAACAAAGAAAAAGAATAAGCTAACTTTTTAATATAGGTACATGGATTTTGATTATTTGATACGACTACCACTCATGTACCGTTTGGTTGTGTTGATTAGGATCCTAAAACTAATCAGCTCTAAAAATGTCATGTCTCTAGTGTTTTGTCTGTTCTGATTGGTCCACGTTTGTGCTTCTGATATATCAGGTTAGTTGGTAAAATATTTAGATGAATCATTCGTTATACTATAATTATTATTATTGATTTGTAATACCGTCTATACATATGAGTTTCCAGGTTTTATTTCATAAGTAGTGATGAAAAATTGTGTGTGTCATTCGGGGCCAAAATATAGTATTTTTCGTATTTTGTATTCCTCGCTTCGCTCAGGATTCTACTTTAAAATGCTTCGCTTCTCTCTGAAATCAAACTATCACTTTCAAGAATCAAAATAATATCTTGCACCTTAGTAACGCAAATAACTATTGTTGTCGAGCGAATCACACAATTTATTACTCACTACAGCAAGGAATATGCTTAGAGAAATAAAAATAACCTAAATAAGATACTAAATTAGTGTTTTAAATAAAAAAAGTTAAGTAAGTAACTTATAGGAGGTATTTTTTTTACTTTTAATATCAGATAGACATTAGGACTACCTAATCCTCATTCAAAACGGTGTAGGTAAACTGATAAGTTTTTTTCTTATGTTGGTTGTTAGTTCTATTTACAATGTACCAATATATGAGTAGGTTTATACCTTCATCTTGAAATAAGGATGGCGCGTATACTGAATGATAGGAAATTGAATTTCGATTGAGCTCGCATGACGCACCTCGCGAGAAATTGACGAAACGTGCTCTACACTACCGAACTCCATCAGACTACGAAAGTACACGTAATATTCTATTTAACCAAAATTCGATTAAAGTCAACATTCGGCTGTCACTCGGCACACGGTTAGAATTTACTATACAGCTGGCTCATCTGTCCCGCTCTTTGGAACTTTTGATAAAATCAGGTTTAAGATATTGTGTTCCTTTGTTATGATAAACTTAGTAAGAAATTAAAGAATATACCAAAATTTTAATTTATGAATTAACGCTTGCATAGCGAATAAATTACAACGAAAGGAAAATATGAACCACGATACAATAACGGGAATATTCCCGACCATCCGTCTTTCTTGCCGGGGCGTGCTCTGCCAATACCACGGTAGCTCACAATAAAATTGATAAAGCATGCCCAACAAAAGCCACGCTTGCACTTCATGTGACTTTTGTCGTTTTGTCTTTCGTGAATATGACATCACATTGCATTTGTCTTGACTGTGTCCAAAGTTGGCCACATGCCCGCAGTTATTTTGTCGTATAAGCAGCGCGTACTTAAGGTTGAACTGGCCGGTCGCTTCTCCACACAAACGTCGTAGGGTGATCACTCCCTTATTTGAGATTTTAGGTCCAGATTTAAGCATAATGCCGATTGATCTCGTCATTATCTAGGCTTGTATGATGCCGAAATTTTTAAAAGATAATTAAGTTGACAGTTATGAGCCTTGAAAATTTTGTATGAAAATGTTTCGAAGCTCGTAACTCTCAAGTTAATTATGTTATTAAACTTTCGGCATCATACAAGCATAGATAATCACGAGATCAATCGGTATTATACTTTGTTTTGGACCTAAATCCTCAAATAAGGTAGTGATAACCCTACAACGTTTGTATGGAGAACGAGCCGGCCAGTTCACCCTTAACGCTTTAACTGAACTCATTCTGTATTATTTGTATTGAACTTTATAACAAACATTAATCAACGCCGTAGCGACATTAACTATGTATAATGAGGTGAAGAGACATTGATTGAGTGCTGAGACGATAAGTATACGATATCCTTCATGGCGCTTGTTTTTTTTAATTTACATTATATCAACATAATTTATCGATCCAATTTATTTTCGTTAACACAATATCTCGCAATTTAGATTAATTATCCCGTTGTTACTTGTGCGGGCCTATTGAAGAGAAGAGAAAGAGAGAAAGTCGGTATATTGTAATATAATGTTTATTGTTTAATCAAAGTTTCAAGTCTTGCTCAAATACGCTCATGTACTTATAGTAAAGCAAGTTGAAAACCTTCGGCTTGAGCAAGCATTGTCCTCTAGTTTCTAATAACTTTCTTACCGCATTTGTATCACAATGCGTTATTGTAGACATTATGACTTCAGTTTCATTGCCAGCTGATTTCCGGAGACCCGGCGGGTCTTTCTTCAGGAAATCACTAAGCTCGCAAGAAAATATTCCTACGCTGTGTGAGAAAACACAAGTCATATGAAGTTTTATTCATTATATTGCTATCAATGATTAATCAATTAATTATACTCGTATAGGCAGTTAATCAATTAGTTTGATAGATATTGAAAACAACAGAATTTCATAAAGTAGGAAGTACTTCTCAAGTCGTAAATTAACGATTCTCGGTGAAGCTGTGGTGTAACCGGACTCGTATATAATAATATAATCTAGCTAAGATGGGAGTCTTCAGTTTCCACGATATCTCAGGGCAAGTCTTAATTAACAATTTCATCTACCGTTATTCCCGCGGGAGAAGTGCGTTAATTAAACTTTGGCCTAATAATACTTCGCTTTCGGAAACAACTGTTGCTGAGATATGATTTGATATGTTTTTAAATTTTGATAACTGGTGTACTGACACAATAATACACTACTATCTCACATCGTAATAAGTCGTCACAATGGAAGTATTGTGCTAGCAAACTACTTGCGCTTTTCTCTTTTTAGTGAGGCGGAATTTAAAAGCGTGGTTGTGGTCAAAGCTAGCCTTTGCGACCACTATCTCACCTAATGGTAAGTGATGATGTGGTCGAAGATGTTGTTCAGGCTAACCTAAAAATACATGCTCTCAAGCACTGCTGCCGGAACACACCGTTGTGAAATAACCAGTTTTGTAAACCTATTAATAAATTAAAAAAAAAAACCTTTTGCTCTTGAGGCCTGTATCTATTCGAGGATAAACATAATATTCACTACTTTCGACTACATCATCCGAAATCATAACATACTATGTTCTGTATATATGTGCTATATATGTTCTTTGTTTATTCCTGATAGTCAGGAATAAAATAAAAGAACAGTTGAATCGTACATTCTGTGCAATTAATATATAGCCTGTATTCCAATCTGGCACCTTTTCGTGTCATCTAGCCTAGTATCGTAAATGATAATATAATCGCGCGATTATTAATAGAATTCACAGCTTCGAGCTGGTACTTAGCCAATCTGCCCCAGAGATAGCTGCAGTATTCCATTTACCTTCACAAGAACTACCAGTATTTTCACAGCCAATATAGTGTAATGGAGATATTTTGCTGCGGTCTGTGGTGGATGGCGAGAGGCGCCTTATCTATGGCGAACGAGTGAGTGAGTGAGCGAGTGAGGGTGCGAGCCGGCACTTTTTGGCCAGACGGGCGGCACGAGTGGTTGTGCGGTGAAATATTATTATATAAATATCTTTTTTCCATCTTAGAAGCGTACAAGAATTATTGTAATAAAACAGAGTTGATTGCTAACCTTTCTTTTACTTCTAGTTCTTAACATTCAGAAGTGGTATGAAGAGAACACGGCAATTGGAATCAGAAGATGAAGAAATGGACGAGACGCCAGCAATAGAAGGCCGGTACGTGAGAGCGAAAAGAACCAAGGCGCCGCTAACACCGGTGCCACCGCCCACGCTGATGCCATCACCCACGCCGCTGACGCCACTATCGACTCAAGTAAGTGACGAATGCAATTCTACCCGCCACGAAGCATTGAAATCTTTAATAGAGAGAAAAGTGAAAAATGCAGTGGAGAAAATAATAACTGAAGGTAGGCCATCGCCAAATAGATTGCAGAACGCAGATAAACTGATACCAGATTTCGATCCTGATAACAAAGATATAAATGTAAAAAGTTGGATTAGGAAAATCGAACAGCTCGGGAATATTTATTGCTGGTCGGATGAGGTAAAATCATTTAACCTTCAAATAAAACTACAAGGTCAAGCAAGGGCATGGTTTAATCGTCTAGATTCATACGAACATACATGGGAAAATTGGAAGTCTATGCTTATAAAAGCCTTTCCTCGTCATCATGATTACGCAACTCTTCTAGATGAACTCACGAGACGCAAAAAAAATTCCAATGAGTCGATGACGAAATATTTTCAAGACAAAGTAGCTATGTGTTATAGATGTCGGCTTAGTGATAGGGCATCGGTGTCGTGTATTATACGAGGACTTCCCGTGGAGCTACAGGCGAACGCTCATGCGTACCAATGTTCCAGTCCAGATGATCTTTATGAAGGATTTCTGTCCTCCTTTGATGATTATCAGACAGCTACATCACTTGGTAAGCAGTATAACATTTCTAATAAGGTGTCTAATATCCTCGAAAGAAGTGAAAAGGTACCCACCCCGAGCACATCCTTAGATGTCAGTTCACGAAGGGTTTGCTTTAGATGTAAAGAAAGCGGTCATTTGGCGTCTCACTGTCCCCAGCCTGACAAACGTAAGTGTTTTAATTGCGGAATGTTGGGGCATTTATCGAGAAATTGCACAAAACAAAACTCAACGCGCGAAGTAAATAAGAATGTATACATCTTGCAAAATCTAAATACAGCGTATGTGAAAATGGCCAAAATTAATAAAACGTTTATGAGCATATATTTGGATACGGGCAGTGAGTTGAATATAATGTCGAAATCTGCAGCGACCGCATTGAATTTAAAAGTAGAATCATCAAATACCGTACTAAGTGGCTTTGCGGGAGGAAAGGTTACTGCTGCGGGCACCGTAAAGTTTACGTTGTGCATCGATGCTATTACAATGGACACGACAGCGGCATTAACCGAGGTGGACTTAGGAAAAATTGCTCTGATTGTGGGGCAACCTGTAATTAATGATAAAGCCATCAAATTCATTGTTTCCGATGGAAAAGCGGAACTAAGTAAAGTAGACGATGACTGCGATTTGGGTAAGATAGACATGACAGTAGAGCGTGATCATTTTAGAGTTAAGATTGCTGATAATTTTGAGGTTCCAGTTGGTGAGTGTCTAGTCAAGGTCATAGTAGATGGAGTGACGACGGATCAAGAAATATGCACGAAGCCGCGACAGTTCAGCTTCGGAGACAAAACCTACGCCATCGGGAGCGCAACTCTTCGAGGCGGCAGTGGTTATGTGCGGGTTTGCAACCTTGGGTCGGCACCAATCCTGTGGCAGAAAGGCGAGACGATTACAAGAGCAGAAGCGTGCGATGTCGTTAGTTCTGAGGTGAGCTCTAGCTTGTTGCTTAGTTGTTGCGAAACAGATAAAGTAAAATCTATTGGTGGCGTTAAAATAAATGATATAGATGTAGGTACGATACTTGAAGAGTGTGATAAAACTAAACTAATCTAGCTCTTAATGAACTATTCAGATTGTTTTGCTAGTTCTACTCAGGAAATTGGCGTTACAAATCTTGGTAAAATGAACATTAAGTTAACTACCGATAAACCTGTTTGTAGAAAACCTTATCGTTTGGCTTATTCAGAACGGGAGGTAGTTGCAAAAAAAATTAAAGAACTACTTGAAGGCAACATCATCCGCGAATCTACTTCGAATTATTCTTCACCAATTATATTAGTGCGTAAAAAGAATGGTGACTATAGGTTATGTGTGGATTATCGAGATTTGAATGCAATTACAGTCAAAGAGCAATTCCCTATGCCGCATATTGATGATCAGTTAGCCAAGGCGTCAGGAAAAAAGGTATTTACAAACTTGGACCTTTATTCGGGGTACCACCACGTTCTCTTGGATTCTGAATCAATACATAAATCTGCTTTTGTTACCACTGAGGGAAGTTATGAGTACTTACGTGTCCCATTCGGTTTGGCCAATTCTCCGTCGGTTTTCATGCGTATCATCCAAAATTTGGTCAAATTGGTTGGTAATGAAGATATAGTGGTTTTCATGGACGATATTTTATTACCAACCAACGACGTTAAGACTGGTCTACAAGTACTAGGCAAGGTATTCGAACAGTTAAGAAAGGCGAATCTAAAGCTTAATATGAAAAAATGTGCATTTCTTAAGTCTGAAGTGACGTTTCTGGGTCACGAACTCAATTCAGATGGTATTAGGCCAGGCAATAGTAAAATTGAAGCCGTGATGAGATTTAAAACTCCCGCCAATCTGCACGAAGTTCGTCAATTTTTGGGCTTATGTAGTTATTTTTGAAAGTTTATAGATAAATTTGCAATTTTAGCTAAACCACTGTCAGATTTAACAAAAAAAAATTGCGTGTGGATATGGCGAGAAGAACAAAGAGAAAGCTTTGAAATTTTGAAAAGCAAATTGTGTTCGCGTCCTGTTCTAGCATTATACGATCCGGCTAGTTCTTGCGAAATTCACACCGACGCGAGTAAGCACGGTATAGCTGGGATTTTGTTTCAAAATCAAGGAAGCGAAAGCAGCCTGACAATCTTGAAACCAGTATTTTATTTTAGTAGAGTGACATCTCGTGAGGAATCAGTGTATCACAGTTACGATTTAGGAACCTTAGCTGTTATCGAGTCGTTAAAACGGTCCCGTGTATATATTTTAGGAAAGACGGTTAAAGTCGTTACAGATTGTACAGCAGTTCGTCACACGCTACAAAAAAAAGATTTAGTACCGAGGGTAGCAAGATGGTGGCTTTCAATGCAAGAATATGATATACAAATAGAATATCGTCCCGGTGAAAGAATGAAACATGTTGATGCTCTAAGTCGTAATCCTCCTCAAGATTCACGGAACAATTTAGATAACTTTGACGCAAATGTCAATGTCATTTCGGGGCGCGACGTTGGCATTAACATCAATGTAATTTCTAGTGATGATTGGTATCATAAAGTAACTTTGTATATACTGAAATAGAGACCAAACTTGACATCCCTAGGTGTTAAGAGATTTTTTTGATGACGTCACGGTTAGTAATTTCCGTAAATAACAGATGGCACTAAAAAAAATTATAAAAAAACAGTGCTGCCATCTGTTTTTCATAAATGCTCCTCCCAGTTACGTATGGTTGATACTTTGTACCTTTATTTATTTAAATATAGATATATCTATAAGTTTTTTATAGATATACTATATATTTAATGTCTATTATTAACCTGTTATCCTATAAATTGCTTTCAAGGAACGCGTGAAGATCATTAACTCTTATATGGACCAAATCACCAATGCTTCCTGCCACGGATCGAAACATAGCATCAAAAGTAAAAGCAGTATTTAGATCCAGCCAAAAACCTACAATGAGCTTGATAACTAAATACAAAAGTCTATAAGTTTATGTATGTTTTATTATCCTAATTTATCTACTTGCAACTATACTTAACAAAAAAATATCTTTCCACCCCATTGTAAAAATATCGTATATGGCACCATAACAACGTCCCTATATGATCACAGCCAGCATAAAAGTAATGCACCATTCACAGCTAACTACTAAATAACTTTAAATTCCTGGCACAGAAAGTAAACAAATCGGCAAGATGCAAAATCAAATAGGAATTGGCTATAGGAATTAGGGATGCTCACCATCGATTCAAATCGATAATATAATTACATCAATAATGCACGAGACTAAAATTTCGTGAATTAATTATTTCGATTTGAATTGAATTATTCTTATTTCTTAATAGAAGCTTAAAGTAAAACAAGCCGGACAACCAAAAATTTGCTGATTAGCCTTTTCCTTTTTTGAATCCAAGGCAGAATAACATTTAAATTTAGTTTGTGGGGACATTGGTGGGCTCGTCTGGGCTTATCACCTCGAAGTTGTACCTCTCAATACATAAATTAAACATAATTAACCAGTTACAGTTAGTAAACTCGATTTCCCATCGGTGAGTATTTTGATTTCTATCCGTTGTAAGTTTTACCATTAATTAATAATATTAGTCTATCATGTATCGTGATATTTTTTCTTTACTTTTATTATATACGTATTTCTACGAGTATATTAGTCACACCTCTATTGTCTCTTTATTTGAAATCACGTCAGATTTGTGCTTTTTACCATAAAGTAAATTTTGTATATTTTTGTACAGCGGATTTTAATAAATATCTTCGTTTAGTAGCAGTACGATGTATATGTACACCCCACACGCTAGGATACGAGAATTATATGTTGGGTCTCTTCTTCTGTATCAACGGATAAAAAGTTAATCTCCAATCTCAAAATAATTCTGTAAACTCCGCAAAGCCCACACACCCAATTCAATTCCTCGTTGCTAAATAATGACTCGTTTTTAGTACTAAACACATCACAATCAGTAGTAGCACTGGCAGGATTTTCTCCACTTGAAAGTGATCAATTAATTGAAAGCTCAATGACAGCAAAAAATTACATCAATGAGGATCGTACTCAAAGTAAGTATATGTATTTGGTTTCAACAATACGATCACATTTACTTGCAGCTCGCACGCAGTAAAATAATACCAAATGTTTACTTGTCATTTTATTTTACCGGAAAAAGGCACAGCACAGCACAATACCAGCCGGGAAGTAGTCATGAACCATCTTGAGATAGAATTCACTCCATTTCATTTCAAAAAAGAGAACCCAAGAGTTTTGGGAGCATTGACATACGTGTCTGGTTACATAGCTCGTAAAGCTAATTTTTTTTTTCTTTAATATTGCACTAAATGTGAAAATTAACTTTGGGACATTCTGATTATATACGGAGGAGAGTATGCACAAGGATGGCTATGCACACCCAGCGATAAAATAACAAATGTTGTATCAAATATACAAGACATCGTTTATCATATAAAAAATGATTTATATCAAAATCATGTGAATATGTACATAAAAACCCTTTGTTTAATATTAATTGATGAACATAATAGGAAATTACAAATATTTCTTTTAGACTTCTGTAAACGATTTTTCTTGCATAATTATTGCAAAGACGTAAATAAAATATTAAATAGCAAGCGACCATTAGAAGAAAATAATGATAAGCTTAAAACTAGAGCAATGAAAATATTTATAAGATCACATAAAAAGAAAAATTGAAAGAGCGCATGTTCCCTCATAGAACTTAAACGATTCTGCTACAGATTTTTTCGAATTTAGCATTCGATCACTAACTAAGTGATTCCAACCCTAATTATCACATGGGAAATGTCTGACACCTGTTCTTTTTTTTTTATTAAGGTATTGGCCTATGTCTTATTTAAGTTAATGCAATTGCCATATGTATTAACTAATTTCTCTATATTGTATAACAACGCCATCTGTTATTTAACGAAATCCCTAAATTTGAGTGCTATGCTACAAAATATAAAATACGTTAGAGCAATGACTTTGTGTGTATGAGAGACATCGGTTTTATTTGTTTGCATTACATGCTGTCAATATTTCACATAATTATTTATGAGATTGTATGGTCTGATTGGTATTTAACTACTCAGTTGCAAGATGATAAATTGAATAGTATTATAAATCAATTAAGTGAAGGCAGTGGCATAAAGTAACTTTGTATATACTGAAATAGAGACCAAACTTGACATCCCTAGGTGTTAATAGATTTTTTTTGATGACGTCACGGTTAGTAATGTCCGTATATAACAGATGGCACTAAAAAATATAATAAAAAAAACAGTGCTGCCATCTGTTTTTCATAAATGCTCATCCCGGTTACGTATGGTTGATACTTTGTACCTTTATTTATTTAAATATAGATATATCTATAAGTTTTTTATAGATATACTATATATTTAATGTCTAATGTTAACCTGTTATCCTATAAATTACTTTCAAGGAACGCGTGAAGTTCATTAACTCCTAAATATGGACCAAATCACCAATGCTTCCTGCCACGGCTCGAAACATATAGCATCAAAAGTAAAAGCAGTATTAAGATCCAGCCAAAAACCTACAATGAGCTTGATAACTAAATACAAAAGTCTATAAGTTTATGTATGTTTTATTATCCTAATTTATCTACTTGCAACTATACATAACAAAAAAATATCTTTCCACCTCATTGTAAAAATATCGTATATGGCACCATAACAACGTCCCTATATGATCACAGCCAGCATAAAAATAATGCACCATTCACAGCTAACTTTAAACTAAATAAATTTAAATTTCTGGCACAGAAAGTAAACAAATCGGCAAGATGCAAAATCAAATAGGAATTGGCTATAGGAATTAGGGATGCTCACCATCGATTCAAATCGATACTATAATAATATCAATAATGCACGAGACTAAAATTTCGTGAATTAATTATTTCGATTTGAATTGAATTATTCTTATTTCTTAATAGAAACTTAAAGTAAAACAAGCCGGGCAACCAAATTAATTTGCTGATAAGCCTTTTCCTTTTTTGAATCCAAGGCAGAATAACATATAAATTTAGTTTATGGGGACATTGGAGGGCTCGTCTGGGCTTATCACCTCGAAGTTGTACCTCTCAATACATAAATTAAACATATTAAACCAGTTCCAGTTAGTAAACTCGATTTCCCATCGGTGAGTATTTTGATTTCTATCCGTTGTAAGTTTTACCTTTAATTAATAATATTAGCCTATCATGTATCGTAATATTTTTTCTTTACTTTTATTATATTCGTATTTCTACGAGTATATTAGTCATACCTCTATTGTCTCTTTATTTGAAATCACGTCAGATTTGTGCTTTTGCCATAAAGTAAATTTTGTATATTTTTGTACAGTGGATTTTAATAAATATCTTCGTTTAGTAGCAGTATGATGTATATGTACACCCCACACGCTAGAATTATTTGTTGGGTCTCTTCTTCTGTATCAACGGATAAAAAGTTTAATTCTGTAAACTCCGCAAAGCCCACACATCCAATTCAATTCCTCGTTGCTAAATAATTACTCGTTTTTAGTACTAAACACATCACAATCAGTAGTAGCACTGGCAGGATTTTCTCCACTTGAAAGTGATCAATTAATTGAAAGCTCAATGCCAGCAAAAAATTACATCAATGAGGATCTTACTTTGAGTACTCAAAGTAAGTATATGTATTTGGTTCTAACAATACGATCACAATTACTTACAGCTCGCTCGCGGAAAAGTAATACCAAATGTTTACTTGTCATTTTATTTTACTGGAAAGAGGCACAGCACAGCACAATACCAGCCGGGAAGTAGTCATGAACCATCTTGAGATAGAATTCACTCCATTTTAAGATTGCACTAAATGTGAAAATGTAATTTTGGGACATTCTGATTATATACGGAGGAGAGTATGCTCAAGGATGGCTATGCACATCCAGCGATAAAATAACAAATGTTGTATCAAATATACAAGACATCGTTTATAATATAAAAAATGATTTATATCAAAATCATGTGAAAATGTACATAAAAACCCTTTGTTTAATATTAATTGATTTTAATGATATTGGGTGCCATGAACATAATAGGAAATTACAAATATTTCTTTTAGACTTCTGTAAACGATTTTTCTTGCATAATTTTTGCATAGACGTAAATAAAATATTAAATGGCAAGCGACCATTAGAAGAAAATGATGATAATGTTAAAACGAGAGCAATGAAAATATTTAAAAGATCACATAAAAAGAAAAATTTAAAGAGCGCATGTTCCCTCATAGAACTTAAACGATTCTGCTACTGATTTGTTCGAATTTAGTATTCGATCACTAACTAAGTGATTCCAACCCTAATTATCACATGGGAAATGTCTGACACCTGTTCTTTTTTTTATTAAGGTATTGGCCTATGTCTTATTTAAGTTAATGCAATTGCCATATGTATTAACTAATTTCTCCATATTGTATAACAACGCCATCTGTTATTTAACGAAATCCCTAAATTTGAGTGCTATGCTACAAAATATAAAATACGTTAGAGCAATGACTTTGTGTGTATGTCAGATATCTGTTTTATTTGTTTGCATTACATGCTGTCTTTATTTCACATAATTATTTACGAGATTGTATGGTCTGGGCAGTGGTAGTGAAGAAGTGAGGAACAATTATACAATCAAGAACGATCGGCTGTATAGGAAAACCTTACGTGGTGATAGGCTGGTTGTGCCCTCAGACGCTAGATGGAGAATATTGCAGAAGTTCCACGACCAAATAGGACATGTTGGGCTAAAACGGTGCGAGGAACTTATTAAATCTGATTTCTGGTTCCCTAAAATGACTCGCTTTATTAAAAAATATGTAAGATCTTGCTTAGAATGTGCATATGGTAAAGGAGAATATGGTAAACCATCTGGTGAGCTACACCCTATTCCTAAACCTTCAGTACCAATGGAGATGGTACATATTGATCACCTAGGGCCTTTTTGCAGAACTAGCAAAGGATACCAATATATCCTTATGATAGTAGATTCATTCTCAAAGTTTCTAATAGCTCGACCAACTCGGACTATAAATTCAGTAGAGACGGTAAATACACTAAGAGACATGTTTAGTTTATTTGGGCACCCCCGTAGGGTTGTTTCTGATCGGAATTTGGCTTTCACTAGTAGGGTCTTCAAAGAATTCTCTTCTCACTATCAATTTCGTCACACATTAAATGCAATAGCGTGTCCTCGTGCCAATGGCCAAGTAGAACGCTACAACCGTACTTTGCTTGATGCCATGCGTACACGTACTAGAGACCCAAACATGTGGACAGAATGTTTACCTGATGTTGTTTGGGGTATTAACAATACCATCAATGATAGCCTAGGCTATCACCCATATGAAGTAATGTTCAGTCATAGAAGCAGGTTGCTACCAGATATGATAGGTCAACAGGATTCTGTGCCCATTCAGGAGAAAAGAGCTAAGGCTACAAAACGACTACAGGAGCGTGCTAGACATATGAAAACTAGATATGATAAGCATCACAAACCGGAGAAAACATTTGTAAAAGGTGATTTGGTTTTGTGGAAGCAGGCTCCTACAGGGGCAGCATCTAAAAGTGTCAATACTAAACTCCAAGTCTTGTATTCTGGCCCCTATATGGTACAAAAGGTTTTAACAAATGGACGCTATGAAATTAAAAGTATAAAGGGTATGAGGGGTTATAAAAACTTCTCTGGTATAGTAGCTGCTGATTCATTGCGATTTTATCATAGTGTTCCTCTATGTAGTGAAAGTAGCAGTGACGAGGAAGTAGTTACCAGGGATGACCTCATTGACTTACTAGAAAGCTAATAAGACTTTGGGCGCCAATTGCGGCGCAATTGTTACAGGATGGCCGACTGTAATGGAGATATTTTGCTGCGATCTGTGGTGGATGGCGAGAGGCGCCTTATCTATGGCGAACGAGTGAGTGAGTGAGCGAGTGAGGGTGCGAGCCGGCACTTTTTGGCCAGACGGGCGGCACGAGTGGTTGTGCGGTGAAATATTATTATATAAATATCTTTTTTCCATCTTAGAAGCGTACAAGAATTATTGTAATAAAACAGAGTTGATTGCTAACCTTTCTTTTACTTCTAGTTCTTAACAATAGCTTTAAACAAAAGGTAGTATACAAAACTAGTCATAATCATACCAAAATTGTACAATAAGCTCATAGGAATAGTCTTTTCCACAGTAATAAATTGATAAATCTATCATAAATTTAAGGTACCGAAAATGTAGTTCGGTTTTATAACGTATTTTTTTTACTTGGTTCTATATTCAAAGATTTAAATGTAAGTAATAAATTCATGATTCAAATTGATACTATCAAAACAGTCTCTCTTTAAGTCTGCAATAATAATGAGGCCTCGGCGGTCGCTCAAACACAGACATCAATTTCAAATTTACATACAAATATAAATTGCCTACAAGTGGCTTAAAAATAATAAGAAAGTATACTTATTCCAAATTGTCAAGTCTAATAACGCAAAATTATTTTAGTAGCTATTCTTTTGATATTGAAAGATAAAGATATTGTACTTATATTATATTCCCCGTGCGCCCTGTCGCGTTCACTTTGCACTGGCAATAACGCAGTAAGCTCGTAGCTGCTACGAGATACTACGAGAAATGCGTAGCAACATAGTTTATATTTTCTGAGGTGTATGTATGTAAAAACTTGTATAAAATATTTATTATGGTCTTATATTATATACTAGCGGCCCGCTCCGGCTTCGCACGGGTATAAAATATATAGCCTATGTCATTCACTGAAAAAATGATTAAAATCTATCCAGTAGTTTTGATTTATTCATTACTGCCCGTGGCCCGCACCCGTTAAATTTAGAGTAAAACAATTCTTCTTTCCCTAAACCATGAAGATTTCTTGCTATCTTTGGAATATCTAAATTCATACTTTTAACTTATTTAATTTTTACATTTTTACACTACTTGGTTCCGCCCGGGCCGGCCGGAACCGCCGCAAACGCTACGTCCCGCAATATTGTAAATCTGTAATATCTTAAAAAATATTTATTTAAATCATATGCTGTAAAGGGCCATATAACCAATAGATTGACCAATAGATCTATATTAAATGAACAATGTATTTATGGTATTTAATTAGATAAGGATTAATGCTGTATTGGTTAAAATCGCTTCGAAAATTAGCCATTATGTGTCGTAAAAGTAAATGGCATTTTTTTTTATTGTTGGATATCCATAAGAGATAGACATATACCATAGCGGAGTTTTCTGTAGACCTTTTCAATTTGTACAATACTTAGTACATTATTTTGATAAATATCGTAGGCCTGCGTTTGCAATGTAAGCGGAAAAAATGTAATTATTTACGACATGACCTTTGAAACCTCAAAAATAACAGTATTTCTCCTTTATTTAATGGATGTTATTTATACATATGAACCTTCCTCTTCAATCATTCTATCTAGTTAAAAAACCGCATCAAAATCCGTTGCGTAATTTAAAAGATTTAAGCATACATAGGGATTTAGGGACAGGGAAACCGACTTTATTTCATACTATGTAGTGATGATAGTTATTATATTTACCATTTCTAATAGTTATTATATTAGATAAACCCTCTTATATTTCAAGTAAGTAATAGGGGTTAAAGTATGAAGTTGCCGTTTTATTGTAATAGGAACTTCGTACCTTCGAACGAACATAGAACCTTCATGGTTCGAGATTTTTGAGTGAAACTTTTGTCACATGGAACCTATGAGGTTCTTCTTTTAAAAAGTGCGCAACATTCGATTATCAACTTTCAGATTTTTTTTATTGAACTTAGACAAGAAAGATAGATATATTAAAAATTCGAGTGATTCTTGAATACGAGTTCCGACGCTGTAATAACGCGGCATAAACAGTTCACAATATAAATATTGCATTTGGAGAGGGAATTGCTAATAAACACACTGTGATTTTGGTATAAAAGCTTTCTTGATGGAAACTTCGATTTAAAGAACGATCGACATGTAAGACCGCCCACACGGGTGAATAACAATGAATTGAAAGAGATGGTGGAAGCCGATTCGAGTCAAACTACTCAGAAATTAGCGTCATGGTTACCTTACCAACAATATTTACTCATATCCGTCAAATCAATAAATTAAAAAAAATCTTAATAATGGATTACTTATGATTTGACTTATATGCAGAAAGAAGCGTGTATTGATTTCTGTTGCCTTGTTGAATCGATACAGAAATAAAGGAATATTGGATCGAATTGTGACATGTGACGAAAAGTATAATCTTTACAATAACCGTAAGCGAAAAATACAATGGCTGACCCCAAGTCAAACGCCGCAAGTGCCCTAAAGCAAAGCTTACCAATAAAAAGGTTATTGTACTATTTGGTGATCTCAGCATGATGTTACTGGACTACCATTTTTTTCGTGATTTGGACAATTTTCGACTTGATAAAAAGTTTTCTTCCCAGGAGTCAGTGCAAAATGCTTTCACACAGTTTTACGCTCAGATCACCAGAGTTCTATTGTAAAGGCATAAATGACCTTCATATTAGATGTCAGCCATGTTTATATAATAATAGTCATTTATATATAATATTTTGATTAAAAATATTTGTAAAATTAAAAAAAAAAAGAATTTTAATTTTTCAGTTTAAAACAGACTTTTCATACCTTTACCCCTAATGTATAATTTAATAAATATCAATTCAACAAACAGTTTGATTAATTCAGTTTTTGCAAGAATGTAACATTAAAGCATTAATATACTTACTGACCTCACCTGATCACCTCATCGCCCTAATTTTTAGCAGTCATTATCATATAAAATTGACTATGGATCCAGTAAGTTTTCTCTATAAGAAATTCTGTGCATTCTCTTTTAACTGAACCTGCAAGACATGGCCACATTTTAAAGATAAAATACTAAACAATTTCCCGAGTAAACAACTTAAGAAACCATATCAATATGTCGCTCAAGCTACATGAGCCATAGTACCATTCCAGAAGGGCATGTCAAACGATACTTACATATTTTGAAATTTCTACAGATGCTGTTTCCAAATTTATTCTTTAACGGTGAATAAGAAGCCACATTATTTTCTAATGAAGCTGTGATGTGGTCTGCAGTACGTTTCATAATATTATACACTAGTGCGTAATAGAATTATCCCTACAAAGTTAAGTTAGTACCTTACTGCAAATTTTATGCTATTAAATAGAGCATTTTCAATTTAACCGGGTTATACAGATTTGTAAAATCAAAGAGGTTTATATGTAATCAACCATCATACATTTGCCGCGCGCAAAAAAAAAAACTTGCGCGCTATTTTTCATAATTTTCGTATGTTGTTTGTATCGCGTTTGTGAAATATATATGTTTTTTCCTCGCAAGTAAGAGAAAAACCAGTATTAGTAAATCACTTTATTATCTTTATACGATTACACAGAGTAACCTCAACTATTTTTAATGTTACACAAATATCTTAACAAAAACCACTAAGACTATCTGACTTTTACTTTAAGCTTTGAATCTATTTAAATCAGTTAACTTTATTTTTAAACTCTTAGCAAATTTAGAATAGCTTGTATTATAACATTTACACTACATAAGTATCTATAAATTATATAATAGTAAGAGACTACTTGTCGTTACGAAGGCTCGAGCAAAAGTGAGTTCCGCTGCCTTCACTTTGCCGCCATTTTGACGCCATGCCACCACGACGTGAAGTTATCGCACGTTGCCGACGTCACATCCGATTTCGTTCGAAAACCCGAGAGCGACAACATCCGGCCGTCCTGCTCACGTGTTCGTCCTCGGACATCGTCATAGTCTGATGCAGAAGCTGAAAACGATAGAAAATTTAGAATGCTGTTTGATAACCAATGTCTTAAACATGCTTCACTATCGTCCATATAACTGCTATAGGGTGCATGACCAATTAGAGCATGTTATCCCATCGTCGGCCAACATGCTCATAGTCACTTATGGTTTGAACTAGTTGATGTTCATCAGAATCAAGCTAGTCGTGTATCACCATAACTCACTGTCACAGCGTTCACATCGGATGCCTGTTTCAGTAAGGAAACAACTATCAAACACCCCAAAACAACTACATGACAAATTTTGATGCGAATGCATAAGACCATTTTTCTCAATTTATTTTACAGTTCACATCTTTAATCTGTCTGTTTATAAGTTTCGAAAGTTATTCTTACACAGTAAAATTATGATTTGATAATTATATACCTGACTTCTCCGTGCTGACTGCCGACGTACATAAGACAACATCCTGGCTTACTCTGAGATGCGAATCCATGACTTCATGTTTTCGACACCAGCAACACCATCATAACGTTTTGCAGTCTTTTCAGCATCCTTGTACGCCACCTGTAATACCCGTCATGACCCAGAATCTTTGCCACCTGGAATGGGCCCTTGTAGAGAGGCATTTAGCTTTGTGCTTTAACAATTATTGGAGTGAATTGGAATTTTCAGAACCACCAAGTCTACCATAACATACCTAGGCGCATTATTACTTTCGCATCGAAAGATGCCTTTTGTCGTTCTGTTTTCCTCGATGTAGTGACATCAACTGATTGTACAATGCTATCATCATCAGTGATCATTCACTCGAATTCTATGCCCGCAGAAAACCTGACTCGGTACAGCAGATGTGGTTTTGTGGTTATGTTTATAGTGTAATTTATCCCTTACTATATTCTAATCACGTGCTGGCCCCACTTTTTATTATCAGTGTCAGCACCCATACTACGTGAAGATTCTAGAATGGTCTGATTGCATAGTTCCACTTGACCGTATGTACATGGTACAGCCGTGGAAATTATGTCAGCACTGATACTTTGAATTTTGCAATAATTACTGAACAATTTTGAAGTAAGCGCGCTGCCAGCGTCGCCTATTAAACGAATTGGATTCCCAAATATATACATAAAACATTATTTATTTCATTAATTACAACTTGACTAGTTGTGTTAGTGCAATTTACATCCGAAAATAAAAAAACAAATATGATGTCTTCAACGAAAGGGCCATGTTGACCCACTTGAAGTGTGAAAAGGCGTAACGTACTTCGGTATTGGGTGCAATTGGCCGTAAATATTTTTTTTTTAAATAAATATAAAAATAATTAAGTTAAAGTTTTAAGTTTTTCTCATGGCGAGGGAACCAATACTTCGATCGACTCCGTTCGACAGTCTTGTCCACTGCAAAATGGCGTACGTCATCGTGGTTAGCGCGAATAACATACAGTTTTCAATACACTTTCTTGATTGTTCCCTAACTAGTAGAAAGCTGAGCTTTGAGAGGGCTCGCGTTTATTTTACAACCTTATTCTAGTGGTGTCATCTAGTGTTAAGTATATTAACTACGATGCATTTCAGTATTGAGCTTATTTCTAATAGATGGCGTTAGTAGTACAATAACAATCTATCCAATGAATACAAAATTGATAATGTTAAGGTTTTTGAATGGTTATAAAATTATATTTTTCGTTTGACAGAGAATAAACATCTAGATTTGAAGTTAAATTACTAATTTAAAGCACAAACATTCAGGCTTAATAGTTTTTCAGTAAAGGTGGCCATAAAACGTACAAGTTGTGGGATAGTGATAGGGCTCGCTTCGCTCGCCCTAACAACTTTGAATATTTGCTTGTTTGACTCGGCTTTACCTGACAATAATATATACCGAATTTACGTATACATGCATTGATCCTGTAATTATACAAATAGTAGCCAATCACCTTCAAATACAGTAAGTGTCATAACGGTTACTGTAGTGTGCGAGAACTCACTGAAATCGTTTACATGGTTTCTGCTTAGGGCATCCAAATGTTGCATTTGTGACCCAGCTCTGTGAACGACCTCAAACGTGAATTCCTGCGTATATAACACCCACCTATTCATTCCTGATACTACTTCCTTTTTATTCAATGCTTGCCGAACAGCGATGCAGTAGGTAGGTATTTTAAAATTTGTACCCAATAAATAATGCCAAAAATTTTTGTAACCCTGCCACAATCGATAAAAGTTCCAGTTAAAAGGAATGTTATATTTTTTTCATCACTTGTTTGACAGCTATAAAAGTATATTAGTTTTTAACCGTCATTAGTATATTGAGCCAAAATACATCCAATGCTTTCGACTAGCATCAGTATACGAATTGACAGGAAATTTGGGGTCAAATATTTTAAGGACGGCATTGCTAATTAAAGAATGAAATTCGTAAAACAGCTCCCTTATTAAGTAAACTTAAACAAAATACTAAACATAATAGTGCAATTTTTCATACATTTTGATGAACTTATTTTATGGTATAGGTGATTTGGATATGGTATCAATATATGCACACTTGATTGGACGCTTAGATCAGATATGATATAAACCAAAATTGTAATGTCTTTAAAAAAAAATACACATTTGCAATGAGACGAATCTACTTATCATTCCATGGATTCACCGTGCGGGTGCTGGGTCCATAGCGTTGCAGAGGAAGAGGCCCCAGTCGAGGTGCCTGGGACTTGCAACCCAGTGAGTAATAGTCAGCCTGTTTTTTCATAAAAATGTCTAATACCATTTCTAAGCTAAGCAAGTAACGTTTTCTTATAATAAGGAGATCGAATCGCATCTAATCAAATATATATACAATAAGGAGATCGTCCCTATAGCAAACTATGCAACCAAAACGAAGATTGTCCAAAACTGTATTGATTAGTCTTTGAAAAACCACTGGGCAAGATAAAGCACTTACATCCTTATAATCTGTCTATGATCTCATAGACAGATTCTCTATTATAGGCAAGGGATATTTATTTTTAATAGAATTTTTGTTTAGCTGTCGATAAATATTGCATAATATTTGGCCCCAGAAGCTTTATCTTCGAAAAGGAAAAAAAACGTTCTGTAAATACAACTTTCTGTTCACGTGAAACTTTGTTAGTATTTAGGACTTTAGAGATATTTAATGCCTGCACGGCTTGTAATATCACTTAAATAGACATACATTATACATTAATCCTCCTTAAAATGTCTTGCAATTAAAATGTCGCAGCCAGAAGTGCATCAATAATATACAGAGTAATAATTAACTGCACAGAATCGACTTCAAGCGTGACTGCTACAGCCTTACTTGAACTGAAGAATCATTAGTAAACCCTACCAAATTAATTGTGCTATTTAACGAAAAAGGTACACTTTTCCACTAAAACTGTCGATATTATATAGATAATGAACACTTACTGCCCATATAAAAAAATGCTTTGCAGTCGTTAATATGCGTTGAAACTTGTTTGTAGTATTTTTGTTTAGCATCCGGGATAGAAATTATTTTCACTTCAACAACCTTTATGGTATTGGTTTTCAGTTTCCATTTACCTACAAGATGCGTCCAAGTGTCCTAACTTATTACAGGAAGAACATCAAAATACAGTGAAGTTACTTATTTGAGCAAGTTCTTTTTGACTGGTGCAAAACAATTTACCATGTAAAAAGGATTCTAGTTCGTCGCAATACCATCAAATACCTGTTTCCGCAGCAACGCTAATATTCGTATCACAGATTGATCCTGCTATGTTAGATATTATATCCCGTTCCCTAAAACCTAGCTGCAAATTATCTACATTCGATTTATTTTTGAAAATATAATTCATAAAAAAATTGATAAGGTGAAGGTTTTGTATCAAGTAGCAGCTTGAGTAATATATACACATTGCGTTTTACTCGGAACGTATGACGCTATTGTTTCCATTTCCACGTGGTCCACTTTATATAGTTCTTTTGCAACGAAAGTAACCATGTTTTCGCGGTATTATGTAGTATTTGTAACGCCTGATATTTCATCATATTAATATAGGACCATCCAAAACAACGAGCATTGGCCTGTACAACATAAATTCACAAAACTACATTGTCTACGAGTGGGTATATTGGGTAATTCGGGGATCACTGACGATGTAACGACATTCTGACTCACGGTTGGCAATCCTGTACAACGTCACCACCCGTCATCTTCACTGCTAATGCTAGATGTGCTTGAGTTTGATGATGGCTCCCTTCTTGATCTTCGTTATCGACCACATGGCAATTTGCGAGGGCGTAGAACAATCCAAACTTCTGATAAGAGAAAAACCAGTATTAGTAAATCACTTTATTATCTTTATACGATTACACAGAGTAACCACAACTATTTTTAATGTTACACAAATATCTTAACAAAAACCATTAAGACTATCTGACTTTTACTTTAAGCTTTGAATCTATTTAAATCAGTTAACTTTATTTTTAAACTCTTAGCAAATTTAGAATAGCTTGTATTATAACATTTACACTACATAAGTATCTATAAATTATATAATAGTAAGAGACTACTTACTACGAAGGCTCGAGCAAAAGTGAGTTCCGCTGCCTTCACTTTGCCGCCATTTTGACGCCACCACGACGTGAAGTTATCGCACGTTGCCGACGTCACATCCGATTTCGTTCGAAAACCCGAGAGCGACAACACAAGGGTGTTGAAAAAGTGCGTATGAAACTTGTGAGCAACTTGCTCATTATACACTCGCCTCGGTATGATTAACGCCCTCGCCTACGGCTCGGGCTAAAAACGCAGCCTTGTGTATTATGAGCAACTTAGCTCAATTGTATCATAATCTACTATTATAGCAAAGCACACATATCATGCAAGTTCATGCAAGGAGTTTACACGTGAATGAAAAATTGTCTTAAAATGTTATCTAAACAGGAATTTCATTGGAATCTCGCTACATGTTACTTAAATACTCAACTAATTAATTTAATATTTAAATCGATTATTTCTTTATAATCGGTTTGAATATAAGATTTATTAGTTTAGTAGTTTTTGTATGAAAACGTCGAAATAATTTTATTTACTTTACACTCCGTCATGGCTGTATACCTACGTAAGTATAACCTTAACGTTTCTAAACGAAATATTTGTATAATCTGTGGTGTGGGCAAAAAGCCCGCCATTCGCTTCAAAAAAAGTTCACGTATTTCGTAGTAATAGTTGTGCTGGCTTGTGTATTAAAGCTCAAATTCATAATCATTTATTTACTCGCAAGTACGATGCACGAAGCACGAACATACAATGTTTTTCACATTGTATGTTTCACGGGTGGTACGGTAACTACGAACTTCGACTCAAAAAGCCCTCAGTCTTCGACTTCGAGCTTCTACTAGATCCTCGATCCTAATTCCTTACTAACCGCCCAACACGATATACTAAAATTACCTTCATCATTTTTCTATATGAATATTTGTTTCATATAATCCTTCCCAAAATAACTTTTCATCATCATAACATATAGGTATTCAAACGATAATAGGCTTTCGAAACCTCCTATTTCCTAACAGGAACGCCATTACATTTTATTACGTTAAGTGCACCAAAACTGCCGCAGAGTTCATCACTCATCGATATTAGAGCGATTGGTGCCTGATTCAATCACATCAACACAAAGTTAATGGTGCCTGCCACGGTGAATAGAGCCATATTCCCTTATATGTAGAGTCTATTTTCAGTGTACAAGGATGAAACATCGTGACACCATTGCAGCTAATGTCAACTAATAATCTATCTACGAATAATATTTAACTAGCGGTGAATGATGACATGAGTTTTTTTTTTTTTGAAGCGCTCGTAGTGAAATTTACTTAGCTGTTCTCAACCGATCAGCAAAGTTAAGCAACGTCACGCGCGGTCATGATTTGGATGGGTGACCGCTAGTGACATTACTACTGAGCGTTTCCGTGCTTCGGAGGGCACGTTAAGCCGTCGGTCCCGGTTGTTGTCTTAGGATGGCAGTCGTTATAGCATGGTGGTAGGGCATTTTGCGAATGCCCGCCTGGCTAGCTACCACCCTCAAGTAGAAAATCTGTCGCCAAGCACCTAACGGTGTGTTCCGGCAGCTATCCTTGAGAGCCAGTACTTCTAGGTTAGCCTGAACAACATCTTCGACCACATCATCACTTACCATCAGGTGAGATAGTGGTCAACGGCTAACCCATAAGGCATAAAAAAAAAAAAGAGTTGTGAAATAGTAGATTACCGAATGAGTCAGATTGCTAGGACTAAAGTATGTATTTAGTATAAATGTTAGATAGAATAAATATAGATAGCAATGTTAATTCTCGGGTAGGGTATAGAGATAGGTAGTTTGATGTTCATAAGTTTCACTATACGTTACGAGGCAAAGTTTCATGTGATTATAGCCCACAGGATTTGTTATTAGACTGTTATTTATTTTATGTTTTTTTTTATATTCTTAGCCTTATCGATTTAAACTCATTCAGCCGCATTGGTTCAGTTCTAGAAAGGATTTTATTTTTAGTGAGTGATGTAAACGCTACTATTATTACTAAAAGACGTTAAAATTAGTAGTTAAGAGCGTGATAATATAAACTGAAAAATATGAACAATATAATTCCCAATAACCACTCCATTTTACTAAATATACATAAACATAACTAGATTAAACAGTTATAAAAACAATGTAGCCCTGTTCAGTTTAATAATTTTAATTTCCTGTTGTAATTTCCGAACATCAACAGCTCATTAAATATTCAACGTAAGAATTCATAAAACGTCTTGCGTCTGTTATTACAGGTAAGTAAATGTCTACCGACTGTTACATGACTAATATTTATAGCTTAACAATGTACGTATTGTTTATGTGCACATTAAATAATCTCAATCATCTCACAATCAAGACACCTTAATACTGAACGAGCAGTGCAGAGTGCATTGGAGATCAAGGATGCTACCATGTCTGGAGCGAGTACCGTTTAGTCAATGGTTAAGGCTAAACAAATATTATTGGGGTCGAAAATATACCCAGTTTCTCAGGTAATAATGTATATTGAGATAAACAATAATTTCCGGGCAAGTTTAAAAAAGAAACAGAATCTTTGGCTATGATATTTTATCGGGAAGAACGCTTTTTGGTTCATCAAATGTCTACTACAGGTTATGGGAATGTGAGTTTTTATGGTTTGAATTGGTGGGACTCGTTTGTAATGTTTTTTTTTTTTTTTTTTTATGTTATTGTGAAGGAACAAGCGCGAGGCCCACCTGATGTTAAGCGGTATCCTCTGCATGCCTATAACAGATGCATTTCATCACAAGTGACGAACTGCACTGCGCCCATCACCTTGAGACATACCTGTTAAGTCTCATTTTGCCTGTTATTTCACTGGCTCTCAAGGACTGCTGCCGGAACACACCGTTAGGTGCTTGGCGACAGATTTTCTACTTGAGGGTGGTCGCTAGCCAGTCGGGCATTCGCAAAATGCCCTTCCACCATGCGGTGAAGCTCAAGCTCTGGGCGGGATTCGAACCATGGACCTGCTGCGCGGCAGTCTATAGCCATTGCCACTGAGCCATCACTGCTTCAATTTAAAGCAATAATGGTCGAACGGTAATTATCTATGGACTGCCGTGCCGCAGGTCCATGTTTTGAGCTTCACCGCATGGTGAAAGGGCATTATGCCCATTGCTCGCCTCGCTAGCTACCACGTCGCGAAACACTTAACAGTGTGTTCCGGCAGCAGTCCTTGAGAGCCAGTAAAATTACAGGCATATGATACTAATAATGAACAGTAAGTTTCTGGGTGACAAGCACTGTGCAATTCGTCACTTGTGAATTACATCTGTTATAGGTTAGTCTGCTTCACCTCAGGTGGGCCTCGTGCTTGTTCCTTCAAAATCACATAAAATAAAAATATATCTCTACAAGAAATAAAACTTCGGCTGAAATGGAAGACTAATTTCCCCAACCGCTTCAGAAGGACTTCGATATCTTATATCTTGTCACATTTCAAAGTGCAACAAACTATTGTGTTGTGGAAGTTTATTATTTGTAGTCTTCTTACTTAAACAATGGAACCAGCCAGATCACGCTGTAGCAGTCCTTATTATTATTACGCGAAACAATAAAGGTCCCGAGGAGCTGTGTGTCGCTGCAGGTGACATTATAATAGCATTGATATCAAAATAAGGTCAGCGACTGCATAAAGCGGGAATAAAAGTAAACCTCAAGTTGCTCGAATGCCTAAATAGCAGAATGACGCAAATTAAATGGTCATTTTTCTACGCAGTTTATTAAAACTAATACAAAGCGCAGTTCACAGAATACATATAGTTTAAAATACGGACAAGTAATAAATAATTATGAGACAGTAAACAATATTATAATTTTAAGCAGCGCGAGGCCACTAATGGTAGCATTGTTACTGACATTATACCCTTTCAACATCACAGAAGGAGCTTTTATGAATACATTTCTGTTGTTCTCGTTACCTACGATGCTGAAAGTTTAATAGAAAAACAGCTTGTTTTGGTGAGTAAGCACTTGGGGCATATGCCAAGTCATGAGTCTACTAATAAATGCCAATACAATTCTTACGAGCTCGAAAGGCTAGCCGTAGTAGAGCCTGAAGTTTTACGTTTGTATTTTAGGAAACGCTTGTCACGCATGACGACACCACGACGTGGACGACGGGGACCAACAGAGATATGATACCTCGGACAAGCAGGTAGTGCCTTATATTACTAGTACTGTATCGGTCGGCTTATGCACTGCTGAACACGATCTCCAGGCGGAGAACTTAAGGTGGTTTGCCATAATCCTCGCGCTTGGCAGGCGTCTTGGTGCTGGCAAAATCAGATAGCAGTACCTCAGAAGGCGCTGCTGCCCACCTTCAGGTATTTTTCCCCGAATCGCCTCTAAAGATGAAGAATATGAAGAGATGGAGGGTGACATTCTAGCCTGACACTCCATTGGGGATATAGTACTATGTAACTATATAAGAGTAAGACATGGTCCAACAGCTTCCATGTTACACTCAATGAATTATGTTAAGCTATTAGCTTTTACCCGCGTCTTTGCCCGTGTTAATATTCTAACATAAAAAATGTTTTTTACCCAAAAATGGAACCGACTTCAACACTCAAAAGTGTGAAATAACTAGTTGAGTCCGTACCATGATCTAACAGTTTGTTTTTTTTTTACATTTTTATGTACTTAGTGTATCCTGCGCTATCGAGACTTATCAAATATTATACATTAAAATCGGTTGCGCCGTTTAGAAGTTGGAATGAAGAAACTCACAAACGTACATATATACATGCATACATTAACCCTGTAAACATATCACTTCTTATATTGGGCAGCCGCATGACTATTGAAACTGAACTATGCATATCTTCAGAACATTTTTTAAAGATTAACTAATCAGTACGAACATATAGAATTACCGTTGAATTCGTTTCGATTCTACCGTAGCAAGAATTAGCATAAATCGGATGTTTGTTTCGACGCGTCATTAGTCTTGGCTTATTCAACTTTGTTACAAATCCCTTAGATTTAACCAGAAAAGTATCTTATATCATAATTTGGCACATAATTTATTATCATCCCTCATACTTATATTCAGCTTGGGTTTCATAAGGTAACGTTATATTTTGTGTAATTTATGTGAGAGTTAATCCTTGATAAAAGTACGGTTACATAAACGAGGGATCAGCGTTGTTCATGTTTGTAAAGGTAGTCTGTGTTGAAATCAAGGGCTTCAAACACTTAGCTAATGAGTTAAGAACGTTGTAAGTTTACGCATAAGAGCTTTTATTTAATTTGTGCCATTCGTTTTTTATTAAAATTACAGATTACAGATTTTGAAGCAGTGATGGCTCAGTGGGATTGGCTGACTGCCGCGCAGCAGGTCCATGGTTCGAATCCCGCCCAGAGCTTGAGCTTCACCGCATGGTGGAAGGGCATGTTGCGAATGCCCGCCTGGCTAGCGACCACCCTCAAGTAGAAAACAGTTCCGGCAGCAGTCCTTGAGAGCCAGTGAAATCACAGGCACATGAGACTTAATAACTATGTCTCAAGGTGACGGGCGCAGTGCAATTCGTGACTTGTGACGAAATGCATCTGTTATAGGCAGAGGTTAGTCCACTTAACATCAGGTGGGCCTCGAGCTTGTTCCGTACCAATAACATAAATAAAAAAAATATAAATAAAAAAAAAAACGAACGCCTCCAGTGAGTATCATATTACCTAAGATGAATTCGTATATTCTCTAGGTATGGTTTGTAGAAGCAAATCTGTGATAAGCGGTTAGGATATAAAACTTGAATTGAACGAAAGCGAGGAAACCTCGCAGTTTAAAGCTGTTTTGTGCAAAAGAACGAATAGTTAGGTGAGTCAGCTTTTGTTGAACGTGCAACATGAGTACTCACACAAATCTTCACAAAATCGAATTTAAAATGCTATTGTTCAATGTACAAACACTGTACTGTAAATAAAAACTGTGATATTCTAGACCCTAAAAATAATTTAAACAATTTCGGATCGTATATAATTGTTCTATGTGACGTCGGAAATGATGGAAGTCGGTAATTATTTATGCTAATATTATAAAGATGAATGTAAGTGAATGAATATGTATGTATATGAGAGTTTGTGTCTATGTATTTGACTACATGGGCGAAGCCCCGGGCAGCAGGTAGTTAATTATATTTCAGATGGTTTTCTGATTAAATGCCTAATAATATTAGTTCGAAGAACATCAAAACCATCCAAAAATATACTATGAGGTAATTATGTAGGTTGTCTTCTAGAAAACTTAGAAAATAGGTTTCTTAGAATTGTAATTTTTATCGTACAATGTTGAATTAATGTGTTTTCTGGCCAGGTGATTTTTAATGCCCGCAAGAGGTTAATAAAATTCATATCAGGATGGTATATGGCAAGCCTTAGAATATTATGATTTGCAGCTTTCACATGTTCTTAGGTCATGTTAGCTTTAAGCATGGTGAGAGAAGAAAGCACGTTGGAATACCACGACCAGTTTTTAATGTGAAGTTGCAACCTGTAAATAGTTGGTTTCTTTTCAACTTGCACACTATGAGAGGCTATATTGTCCATTTTAGATCTAACTAATTGTTTAAAGAATATATGAGTTCATATCTATGTTATAGTCTCCCGTTTTCAATATGATTTCAAAATAAGCAAAGCGTTATAACGAAGACATTCCGAACACCAGTTCGAACTGTTTTAAAGCACCTTTTTTTGCCGACGTCAGTACAAATTCCATTTCTGACTGATATAGCCAAAATTTTCTTATTCTGACTGGCTGTAGGTTACACCGAAAAAGATTTCTTTCACTTGTCTGGTCTATTCTTAAATATGACCCTCAAGTTTTTCAATCGCCATTCAACGATGATTGAACTTTTTAATTTAAATCTTATAAATGAATTATTTGCTTAAAACATGTTTACCAAAAAATGGCACCAACTTCAACACTCAAATGTGTAAAATACTTTGTTGAAGTCAGTACCATGATGGTTAAAAAGTATCTATTATCACAAAATTGTGCGCATGGTACGCAATAAAGTAAGGTGGCATAAATTATGGGAAATATGAGAGCGTATGCGATATAAGAACGAATGTAATATTAAAATCTAGTCAAACACAACAAAATGTTGTATGTAAAACCGTTATGTTCTATAAATACTATTTTTGTAACACTTGATGTAGGAATTCAATTTAGTACATAGCTATATACATACATTAAGCATATAGATCGTTTAATCATTTATAAATATGCATAGTTTGTACATTTCATTTAGTTTGTTATACTTTACCAGTAATGTGTATATAGCAAGTTGAGTCGCAATTGTCTGAGGGGGATTGAGTGCTTGCAGTTAGCCCTAGCCTTAGTGGACGGTCCCCGCTTAGTGAGCAAGAATTCTGCCTTAACCTACAAAAAAATATCTATCGTTGGCCAGGCAGCTAGCACTGATGTAGGACCCATTAACTAATCGTTAACAAAGAAGGGTTGAAATCAGAGTGGCGGTGAATATTCAGCTGTGTGTTGCCTGTTAGGCATGTATCAGTGACATATAGACTGTGGCCCTATAAAGTTTCGTTATCATCAGAACCTTTAAATTAGCTAAACTTAATAACTTAAGCAAACAAACTGTAACAAAAGCCAATTTGGTCGGGGCAATTCAAAGTTTCGCCAAAAACAAACATCAATTATGTTAAGAAGTTCACAAAAGTTAAATAATCAACATCGTACAGATTCCATGAAATGTCGTTACAAAAGTTCAGGAGTTTTTAAGATGCCATATAATGGGAGTATTCATGAGTGTGTTGAGTCTGAGCCGGTACTTCTATGATATACCAAATAGCAACACGCCATGCACCTGTTGGACGTTTTGTTCATTACATTTAATGCAATAGAGATAGTCACGAACGAGATATTTTTTATCTTTATCTGTCGTCAAGCACCTAACAGTATGTTCCGGCAGCAGTCCTTGAGAGCCAGTAAAATTACAGGCACATGACGAGAATTAACCACTGTATGTCTCAGGGCACAGTTCGTCACTTGTGACGAATAGCATCTATAATTGGCAGAGGGTACCAATTAACATCACGTGGGCCTCCTGCAAACAAGCACAAGAATTGTCACAAGAACATAAAAATCCATATAAAGGTAAAAGAGTTAATGTTGAGTATTCTTGTGAAACTTTTAACGTAAAATCAACCCATTCTCTTTCAGAGTTTTAGATGGAATTTTCTATAATAATGAAGCTTATTAATAAGTGACGTATTACTTTATTCGAATCTAAAAATATAAGATTCGTAAAAAAATATCCTTGGCTTGCCTTTTACTAATAGACGATGAATAGGTAAAGAATCTTAAGGGAAACGCCTGACGCGCATTAAGATCAATTCTCGATAAAACCCATCGACGATAACAATTCAAAGAAAATTTATCTCCTTGATAAATTAATCGGCAATAGATTCCGGAGAAAATTCTGGTTCTTAGATGAATGATGTCGCGGTTGAGATTGTATTGCCCACGATTACAGAAAAGGGTCATTTATCCGCATCGCGTTTCCATAGACGGGTTTCGGGGTCACTACGACCCCAGGGTGTTGGTTTGGGGTCACAATTGACTCTTTCAGCTTGTCTTTTAAATGTTGTCAAAGTTATACCAACGTAGAATGAAAAAGTTGAGATTCTAAAACAGTACATTATGCAACAAGTGCGCGAAGTTGTTTATTACAATCGAGACGGATTTTAGGCTTGAGATCGAAGATCGAAGGCGAACGAAACAAACTACAATCTCCTTGGTGGAAACGTTTTTTTTTCTATTTAAAACACTAGTGCGTTTAAGAAAAAATAAAAGCACGAGTGCGTAATAGACTATATTATGACACTAAAATCGGTGCATTTAAAGGCCCGTTACGAGCGAGTGTGTTGCAATAGTAGATTATGATACAAGTGAGTTAAGTTGCTCATTATACACGAGGCTGTGTGTTGCAGCCCAAGCCGTAGATGAGAGCGTAAATCAGCCGAGTGTATAATGAGCAAGTTGCTCACGAGTTTCATACGCACTTTTTCAACACCCTTGCAATGAAAAAAACTATATACCTATTGCACAAATGCGATACAAAAAACATACGATAATTATGGAAAATAGTGCATAAGTTTTTTTTTGCGCGCGGCAAATTTTTTGTGGTTGATGCTAAACCTCTTTGATGTTACAAATCTATATTACCCGGTTAAATTGAAAATTCTCTGTTTACTCGAATATAATTTGCAGTTAGGTACTAACTTAACTTTGCAGGGAGAAATTACCCGATTAAATTGAAAATACTCTGTTTACTCGCATATAATTTGTAGTTAGGTACTAACTTAACTTTTTAGGGATTTCACTATTATGCACTAGTGTATAATATTATTATGCACGAGGGTGTTATAGTTCGGTTTATGTCCCTTAGAACGATATAATAAAGCTTACTTTACGAGCAAGGGTGTTGAAATAATAGTTTATGCAACTGTCATATAATAGAGGGTATTAAAACATAAGTGTTGTAACCGATCTAAAATATCGGTTAACTTAATAATTAAAAATTTCACTAAATACTAATTTAAATCAGCGCGCCATCTGTAGGCAAACGACCAAACGTCTATCTAAATTCCATCTGAATTTAGAAAGCACCTAGGTTAAGCTTAACTACCGCGCGCTGAGGTAGTTCAGCGACTCACCAATAGAGGTCGCGCATAACAATCACAATGTTAAGTCTTCATAGCAACACCCGTCTTCTTCTTTTTCTTTTACTCCATTCAATTCGACTCATGACAGTTAAAACAAATGTCAAAGCAGTCTGTCAGAAATAATGCCATGAGGTGGTTTTTGAGTTCCGCTAGAGGAACGTTTGTATTTTAAATATTTTCAAAATCAAGTGCAGTCTTTGGTTTTGCGACGCCAACGGTTTTGGGAGGCTTTTTTCGTTACCATATATGGTAATGAAATTCGCCCCCGACATCCGCCCAACTTGATGTCTTTCCTCAACGAGGAATCGCGATCACTTTGACCCCAGCCATCCTCTGTGCAACTACTACTAAAGACTCAGTTTAACTAAATCTACAAATTCTAATCCACACGACAAGCCCCAAAATCTGGGTAAGTTTGAGTTGTGTAGTGAAAGTGTACTTGACCATCACCATTAAAAACTAACCTTACTTCTATGGTATGTAATCTTATTGTAATTGCTGTACTTTATTGTGTGTCTTACCTGCTAACTCTCTTGTTGAATTTATGTGTTTTTCTGTTGCTTCTCAACATTCAACTGTTCTCTATTTTACGCCCTTCTGGCAAACTTTAAAGGGTGTTGCTGGTAGCTCGCAATTCACGAGGTACCTAGGCTAGTCCCTTTTTTGCTCGGTAGTGAACGGACCTCATGGATTGTGAGCATCCTTACCGGCAACATACCTACTTGCTCCCTTCTGGCATTCTGAGCGGCTGGTGGTTCGCCTTCGCCTAGGGCCTAGCTAGTCCCTTTTGCTCGGTAGCGGAGGCCTTAGCGGAGGCGAATTCTTCACCAGCAGCATCTACCTCTTTGGCCCTTATGGCATACCTCTTGTTTGCTGGCGGGCCACATCCCTAAAGGCCCTCTGCGAGTCCCTAATATGCTCAGTAGCAGAGGGACAGTGGACCCACCAGCTCAACACTGTACTAGGACCCATCATAACCAGAGCACATGTGCCTTCCAGGGTTCAAGTACGAGGGAAGTTCCTGTACACGACTTCGAGTACGAGGCTGACCTACCAGCAGCACACAACTACTGAACTCCGGCCGTCCTCTGACCTCCAGCACCGACCGCGGCCAAACGTCACAGCATCTAGCTGGGACAATTCTACCGGCGTGGCGGTGTGGAGCCGAGCCCTGCACGGCAGACCTGCTGCTGAGCATCGACTCAATTACTAGCGGATCGGAGATAAGTCCTTAACAAGGAAGCTTGCCAAAAATTGCCATACCTGTCTGAGATCCACGACCCTTTCTGTTGATTATACTTTATACTGTACTCTCTCTTCTTTCTTTTATGCTCCCTTCTACCCTGAGGTAGGTAGGTGACATTGGCGCCCATACAAAATAGGACCAGACAGGTTGGTTTGGCAAACTTTCTTGGGTGTGGCTCTGCCATACTTGTTTTGTAATTTCTATACTGTGTTTTTTGTGTTCCTTTTGTGTGTGTTATTTATAAGTTGTGAGTGGCCCTGTGCTGGCCCGGGGCCTGCGAATAAGCCAGCTGTAGCACTGCATGTCGTAAGAGGCGACTAAAAGGCACGGGTTATACCCAAGTGGTAAGAAATCCACTCATTGCTTCTTCTAAGCACTATATATACCCTAATAACTCTAATTACTGCATAATATCTGACAAGCCCTGTGCTGGCCCGGGGCCTGAGAATAAGCCGGCTGCAGCTCTGCATGTCGTAAGAGGCGACTAAAAGACAAACGGGTTACACCCAGGGGGTCAGAAATCCGCCCATTATCGTCTTCAACGAACTTGTTTTTTTTTTCTAAAATTAAATTTTAATTTAATTTTACAACCTTGCAATTTTAATTAATTTTTCTTAAATAATATCATATATTCTGTTTCATAACTTCTATTCAGCTTATAAATAGCACACACCTCAATTGTAATTCTACCCACGTGTTTTTTTCATCTGGAAAAAATTGTACCCTCTAAAATATTTTTTTTATTTGACCTTGTATGACACTGTTGTCATTGGGTATATAGGTCAAGTATACTTTCACTACTTCAAACATGAGTCTACAACTTAACTTTTTATCTCTGCAAATAGCTGGATTTGCATATGAAGTGGCACTACCTAATAACTTATAATTTTCTATAAACTTGCAACGGAGAATACCATTCTCCAAAGTTCAACTGAACTCTAAATTTTTTAAATGTCGTTTTAAATCTTATCTTTTACTGCTATTCTATGAACTTATTGATATGCATAGGCTATACTTATGACATATCAAGGTTCTTTTAGTTAATACTTATCTCAGTATTAACTTCTTTTATTTTTAACGACTGACTATATGAAAAATGTTCAACTGAATATCTAAAATTCAACTAAATTGAATTAAATAGATTATAGAAATCTACATTAATACTATGACTTACTATCACAGTAATATAAAGAATAGGTTTTCTGAAAAACTTGTCTCTAAAAACTTAAAATGTCACATTTAAACTTAATTAACTTTTCTTGTATATGACTTAACTGAATTTTTTTTTTTTTTTATTCTTAGTTTTTGCCTGCATAATATACTGCTCTTGGCATATCTAAGATTTTAAATTAAGTAATTACATATACTAGTAATTATTTCACTTTCTTAACAATTGCAAATCTTTGTACTGAATAACTTGTTGTCGACTTAAAATATATAGAAATTCTCAAATAAAACCAAATTCATACTATGAATTAATTTAATAAAGCTTTAAATATACAATCTTACAACTAAAACGCATATTCTATGTATCTTAAATAACTAAAATATATTGGTAAATAAAACCAAACTCATAGAGTGCAACTTTTTAATAATCTCTTAAAATATTCTTATCTATATAGGAAAAATAAATCCTTATATACAACTAATCTTATAGGTAACAGTATCTTATATACTTCTTGTATTCTAATAACTTGTGATCGTTGCTTATATTGATCATTATTTATATCTTATATACAATGATGGCATAAGATATATTATAACTTAACTACAATACATACAATGTACTACAAACTATACATCTTAACTTATATACTGAATTAATTTAACTTCCTTAAATACTCTTTGTCACTCTCCTCTTTCAATGGAATAGTGTTATAAATAGCTAAAATCATCCTTTTACGTGCCAGATGGTAATCCTTCAAATAGAGTGCGGTTGTACAAACACTTTAAAAACAAGCCTATTGTACTGAGCGGTGGATAACTCATGAAATTAAGCCATTATCTAGAGCGGGTTGCAGACTCTTAAAAAAAGCCTTAATGTAAAAATTTCCTTTTGTTTAACTTCTCTATCTTAAAATTTAATTTAACTTAGGCAATTATGGAACTTATATTTAAAAATAAATATCCATGAATGTCTACTATAAGTACTTAACTTGACTATGTTCTAGTGTGTTATTCATACCTATAATGTAGCTAGCTGTTCATACAAGTTAACTTCTGCAGCCTACAAATTCCATTCCTCTCAATATATTGCTGTCAATTAATCGTTTCTTGGGATATCTAATCCAAACGATGGAGGGGAATTCTAGGAAATACTTAGGTGTGTATCTGCACATAGACATAGTTAATAACTTAAGATCATATACTGGAGTTTCTGTAGCTTATATAAGATACTCAAAGTTAGGTCTTAGGTGAAGTATTTTTTTTTCTTAGAACTGCTCAAGGCTAGTGAATTTTTTTTCTAGTAAAAAAATTCTTTCTTGGGTGGGGAGATATGTAACCGATCTAAAAATATCGGTTAACTTAGTAATTAAAAATTTCACTAAATACTAATTTAAATCAGCGCGCCATCTGTAGGCAAACGACCAAACGTCTATCTAAATTCCATCTGAATTTAGAAAGCACCTAGGTTAAGCTTAACTACCGCGCGCTGAGGTAGTTCAGCGACTCACCAATAGAGGTCGCGCATAACAATCACAATGTTAAGTCTTCATAGCAACACCCGTCTTCTTCTTTTTCTTTTACTCCATTCAATTCGACTCATGACAGTTAAAACAAATGTCAAAGCAGTCTGTCAGAAATAATGCCATGAGGTGGTTTTTGAGTTCCGCTAGAGGAACGTTTGTATTTTAAATATTTTCAAAATCAAGTGCAGTCTTTGGTTTTGCGACGCCAACGGTTTTGGGAGGCTTTTTTCGTTACCATATATGGTAATGAAATTCGCCCCCGACATCCGCCCAACTTGATGTCTTTCCTCAACGAGGAATCGCGATCACTTTGACCCCAGCCATCCTCTGTGCAACTACTACTAAAGACTCAGTTTAACTAAATCTACAAATTCTAATCCCCACGACAAGCCCCAAAATCTGGGTAAGTTTGAGTTGTGTAGTGAAAGTGTACTTGACCATCACCATTAAAAACTAACCTTACTTCTATGGTATGTAATCTTATTGTAATTGCTGTACTTTATTGTGTGTCTTACCTGCTAACTCTCTTGTTGAATTTATGTGTTTTTCTGTTGCTTCTCAACATTCAACTGTTCTCTATTTTACGCCCTTCTGGCAAACTTTAAAGGGTGTTGCTGGTAGCTCGCAATTCACGAGGTACCTAGGCTAGTCCCTTTTTTGCTCGGTAGTGAACGGACCTCATGGATTGTGAGCATCCTTACCGGCAACATACCTACTTGCTCCCTTCTGGCATTCTGAGCGGCTGGTGGTTCGCCTTCGCCTAGGGCCTAGCTAGTCCCTTTTGCTCGGTAGCGGAGGCCTTAGCGGAGGCGAATTCTTCACCAGCAGCATCTACCTCTTTGGCCCTTATGGCATACCTCTTGTTTGCTGGCGGGCCACATCCCTAAAGGCCCTCTGCGAGTCCCTAATATGCTCAGTAGCAGAGGGATAGTGGACCCACCAGCTCAACACTGTACTAGGACCCATCATAACCAGAGCACATGTGCCTTCCAGGGTTCAAGTACGAGGGAAGTTCCTGTACACGACTTCGAGTACGAGGCTGACCTACCAGCAGCACACAACTACTGAACTCCGGCCGTCCTCTGACCTCCAGCACCGACCGCGGCCAAACGTCACAGCATCTAGCTGGGACAATTCTACCGGCGTGGCGGTGTGGAGCCGAGCCCTGCACGGCAGACCTGCTGCTGAGCATCGACTCAATTACTAGCGGACCGGAGATAAGTCCTTAACAAGGAAGCTTGCCAAAAATTGCCATACCTGTCTGAGATCCACGACCCTTTCTGTTGATTATACTTTATACTGTACTCTCTCTTCTTTCTTTTATGCTCCCTTCTACCCTGAGTAGGTAGGTAGGTGACAGTGTAGTTTACATATATAAGATTACACGAGTGTTTTAATACCTAATTATATGCAGTTGCAAACACTACTTTATTTAATCTCATGGTTATAGGTAGCTACATTAAATAAAAATTTTAACCAACAAAATATTACTTAAATTCGTGAGTACGAAATAGCGCCAAAATGGAAAAAGTCTGTTATTGGTCTATGGCTCGGAACCAGTGCGTTGCGCAGAGCGCTCACCACAGATAATGTGTACTTAAATTGGATTGAAACCTCCTTGGTCGGGACACATTGTACTTTAAAAAAATGTTTTAAAGCATTGTTTTGTTAGGAGAGTAATGCTTTAATTTAATTTTATATTTTCTTAAAGAAGTATGTAAATAAAATATGCCAATAAAAGTCTGTATTTAATTTCATAATTAGAATATTACCGAATGAGATTATGTAAAAGTTATTAAGCAACTTTAAAAAGTTAAAGTCGCGTACATGATTATTTATTTTAAATATTTTGAAGTAAGCGTGTTATAAGAATCACTCCGTTACCACGAGCATAAGTATCGTCCACGTATGGTATTTTATGAAAAATATAAATCTTTTAAAGTTTTTATTTACTACGTGTAATAATCTCAAAAATCAAAGGCAACATTATGAAGTCATTTCAGAGTAAAATAACATCTATGAAACTAGGTTAGTTACTAACTCTATAAATAACTAATATAAGCGTAAGTTAATTGAAAACGGGTGTGGAAGTTATTAAGTAGGTAATTATTTTCATGGAAACATTTTGGTGTGGGTGCTGTGCTTATTAAAGTACGTACTAATTTTAGCATCGCGTTATATATGAATATTGCAAAAGCTAAGTATGATTTTTTTATTCTTTAATGTCATGATAATAAAGTAACGAGACGGACAAGACGTCGACCTGATGGTAAGAGTTACGACTGTTCATTACAGTTGCAGTGTCACCGTTTTCGTTCGGTATAACACTGCAGTTGTCACACTGAGATATACGTTTTTATGTCTCATTTACCCACCTATTTTACTTGGTATAGTATACCGTTCACGCCTAAACACAGTAGTGTTTAAAGCAGTACTTAGTATGGACATACTAAGTACTGCTTGAAGGTATAATATCTGACACTGCGGTTGTATCTACCAAGATGGATTCTTACTAAAGACATCTACCACATGGTGAATAATGTCTAAGATAACCTGCATGTAGCTTAGATATAATTATAAAAGAATAAAACAGAAATATACCTACAAAATGTATATATTAGTTAATAATACAGGGTCAAATCGTCCTCCCAGCAGCTCGTGCCCTATGAAGAATTACTAAAAAAATATAAGTTATTTAGTTTAAAGTCTAGAAGGAAACAACTAGATGTAATGTTATTGCGTGATATTTGTAATAATCGATACGACCGTTCTGAATTAGTTAATAAGCTTAGCTATAATGTACCCATTAGGGTGTAATCTGTGAGGGATCTTTTTAAAGAAATTGATATTTTAACTTTACCAAGTCAGTATATATTTGAAAATATTATGTATGTTCGTAAAAATTTGAGTAAATTTAAATTAAACAGTGACAATCACGATTACAATACTAGGAATAAAGATAAAATAGCGGTGCCAGGTTTTAGATTAGCAAAGACAAATAAAAGGTCCTTCTTAGGTAATTGTGTGCGGTTTTATAATAAAGTTCCTAAACATATTACAACGCTCACAGAAGGGAAATTCAAGTTGCATGTGAAAAACATATTGATTAAAAAATCCTACTACACAGTTTCTGATTACATAAACGACAAAAATGCCTGGACAATTCCTCCTCCGCCAAGCTATTGCCTGTCACCTACATAATTTAAACAAATATTGTAATAACTCTATTATATAGTATGTATGTAACACATTGTTAAAAGATGTTTAAAAGAATGGCCCCGAGTTTCTTGCCCGTTCTTCTCGCAGTGGCTCTATACAATTTATTTGCTGAACGTGGCAGTACAATGTAGAATATTTCAATACTAAAATTTGTAATTGACCTTCATAAGAGCGTCGTAGACGACTAAATTGAACAAATGATTTTGACTTTGACTTTGACTGAGGGCCTTTTCACGTAATCATAAAAAAATATTTGCTACAATATTTTGTCGTAACAATGCTGGCAAACGATCTCCCTTGTACCGTATGACAAAATCTTATAATGAACATTTTAATTCTATAGATATATTTCATGAGAGAGTTGGATGTTTTAAAAGGTCAGTATTTGGGCTGCTGAAGGAAGAACAACAGGATACGTTGATCATGTCATCATAGTTTCTCCTTAAGCAGCTAAGACTGTTTTGTAATTCAGCTGTTCTAAATTTTCCTTTCTATTTTTATTATTTTAGTGAAGCATATAATAAGCAACTTATCAAACAATTTGTAAAATATAAAATACTTTGTAGTCTTAATTCTCAGCACATGAATATATGAAAATGTAAACTTGTGGTCAACGTCGTTGGTATCGCAATTAGTTATATGTTTTGTCTTTAAACTTTTTTGTACATTTTTGATTGTGTGTACTGTTAGTTGATCCATGAAAATAAATGAAAAAAAAAAAATATTATCAAGCTATGTGTATTAATGAAAAAAATATTTTATGCTCTACCAAAGCACATCAAAGAGCTCAATAATTGTAAACCATTTTAAAAGGAATTGCAGTATTGGTTATATTGGTCTGACTACTAGACTTCATATGATTGAAATAAGTGCCTTTTCAACATAACACATGGAATGTATTTTTTTATTGCTGATAGGTAAGCCACTATATCACCTGATGGTAAGTAATGATGCGGCCGAAGGGATTAACAAGCTTAACCTACAATTACTGACTCTCAAGGACAGCTGCCGGAACACACCGCTGGGTGCTTGGCGACAGATTTTCTACTTGAGGGTGGTAGCTAGCCAGGCGGACATTCGCAAAATGCCCTTCCACCATGCGGTGAAGCTCAAGCCCGCGGCGGGATTCGAACCATGGACCTGCTGCACGGCAGTCCATAGCCAACGCCACTGAGCCATCACTGCTTCGAAACCGGTGTCGCTACCCTTCTATATTTATAATTTATAAAACTTCTATAATTAAATATTACTGAGTATCATCTGGTGACTAATTTTCGTTTTCCGGTATACAGAGTTTGTATTTTATACGTATAGTACTTTGTACTTGATTTCCGCGAGAAGAAGCTACTCGAAAATTAATCTGCAAGTTACCATAACTCTTATCTAGGACAATTTCTAGGCTGTGGGTGTGTGACATTTACGCAACGACCGCGCACCGACGGTCATTCGAACCGGGGCGTGATTACCAATTCAAATGTGTCCGACGGAGCCCAATGAATGGACGATGACATGAGGAAAATGTTCATCGTAAATTGTAACTACGTCCATATGCTCGTAAAACATACGCATGTGAAATTCTAGAAACACTGCGAAGCATGCAAATGGATGTTTCTCTAACATATGGACGTACTATATGGACAATTTTTAATCATTGTTATTTGCAGTGCATGGTGCGTTCATTTTATTTCACATAACTTGTAGTTATTTTAGACGCAACCTTATAATTTTATTATTGTTATGTTTGCAATAACGCTTGCTATGCGGATTACATTACAAAATCACAAATATACGATAGGAAAAATTTAAGTCATGTGCGGGATTCGAAACCGCGTCCATCCACCCCTTTAGCCGGGGTATGTTCTGATCTAACCAATTGAGCTAATATGATATGACGTCATAACTCAAATCTTTCCTATAGTTCTTTAACCATCGTATTGGGATGGAGCGACATCTATAGTAAAACTTACGTTGTACTACAAACAAGGCCAATTTTGCAATTGGTTTTATAGCATGGCTAAAGGGGTGGATGGACGCGAGTTCGAATCCCGCATTTGACTTAAATTTTTCGAATCGTATATTTGTGATTTTGTAATGCTTATTCAAACTTAGACGCCTAAACATAGATTAGGTTTGGTTAGTAATTAAAGGCGCAAAAACATAGCAACAATTTTAAAAATAAATTGGCTAGTAGGCTATAGTCTGAACTTCTTGTGCAAAGGGATGAAGTATATAAATAATTAACTAAAAGAGCTTTGAAAATGGACCAGAAAAAGGAAGGCTGACGAACACATAGAAGAACTCTGCGAAGTAGGATTCGTATAAGAAAGGTTAGTGAACACTGTACAGTCATGACAACAATAGAACTAAGTAGAAAAATAATACATAGTGTGCTAAATCCAGATCAGGAACGGAAGAAAAAGACGCGTAATCATTTTCACTTCCAACGTTGCGCTTTGCGAAAGTTGCTGTGGGTTGCTGAGGCTAGGAGAGCTAACATTTTTTCGTTGTTTGGAGAAAATTACTTTCTTTTAAACGTATTCAACTCTGAATCATATATTTCATTAATAGTACATCATAACCAGACTACTAGACTTCATCTGACGGAAAGTAGTGCTTTTTCAAACACCCTCATCATCATTGCGAGAGTTAATTGAACAAAAAGAACTTCTTTCCATCAGAAGAAGTCTATAGTGGTCTCGTTGATGACCGGGCACCGACTCCTATGACGGTTAAAGTAATACAATTGTAGCAAAAAGTTTCGGCTGGTAAGGTTCCGTTGGCCGAGAGGAATAGGCATCCGGCGCGAAATCGGAGGACGCGGATTCAATTCTCGCACGGAACAAAATAAATTGTGCTCTAATAAATCTATAATTTATATAAATTAAAATGTTCATGTAAGTATATATACAAATATAATATTCGTTTTAAGTAAGTAGCGGAAGCGAATGATATAACTTTTTTTTAAATTATGCAATTTGATCTACTATAATTAAATCATATATGGTGATAGTTATATTTATAGCATTCACTAACATGAGTATACAAATAAATATAGCGCATATGCGTGGATCTGCCTAAAATATTCTATCCCTTTTTAAAGAATCGAAAGAAAACGAATGTTCGTATCAATAGTAGGAATACTGTCCACATTAAGTTCCTGTTGGACACTCGCCAGCGCTACATTCTCTTTGAATGCAAACAAACTGACAGAACAAACAGTCGGCTCTGATATTGCCGGCATCTACGCTACGGGTAACATGCTAGTCAGCTCTGCATAAATGTGCATTGCGGAAATTGCAGCTAACGAAATTTTTATTAATTTCAGAATGGCGAAAGGCTTGAAAACACGATTCCATAAGTATATACAATTTGCAGTTATATTTTCAATGCAACGATAAAACGTTTAATAAAAATAAATAATCTGCTTTCGGGTTTTTTACTTTTTAAATGAATTTAAACTTGTATAGGGTGTATTAAAATAAATGAGTAAAAGGTTTAGATGCGATGCAAACTACGTCTTTATTGGTGGTTTCCCGAATGCTTGTAACTTCAACTTTCTGTAAACTACAATTCAAAATCGTCGATTGCTGCTTAATAAATTACTATATTTTACACAAAACAATGCATTTGAGTGTAGTTATTTTGATTTACTTTAAGATATATAACAAACTCTGTATGTTTCCCCGGATAAAATCACAACACGTACTCGTACATAACTTCTCGCCGTCACGCAAAAACCACGGATTTCCACTTGCTACACGCTGCTTTTTCCTTTACTTTTATTTAATTCTTTATACACGCTTATCCCATCTGTTAACAGTATTCATGACATGACCTTATTCTAGAATACGATAATAGTAGTTTATGCAACTGTCATAAGTAATAGAGGGTAATAAAACATGAGTGTAGTTTTTTGAAACGAGCCGCAGGCGAGTTCAAAATAAGATTACAAGAGTGTTTTAATACCTAATTATATGGAGTTGCATACACTTCTTTATTTAATCTCATGGCTATCTCGTAGGTAGCAACATTAAATAAAAATTTTATCCAACAAAATATTACTCAAATTCGTATGTACGAAATAGCGCCAAAATCGCTCTCACGCGCTCACCAGAGATAATGTGTAAGTACTTAAATTGAATTGAAACCTCCTTGGTCGGGACACAATGTACTTTAATAATTAAAACAAATGTTTTAAAGCATTGTTTTGTAAGGAGAATAATGCTTTAATTTAACTTTTTAATTTTCTTAAGGAACTTAAAAAAATATGTAAATAAAATATGCCAATAAAAGTCTGTATTTCATTTCATAATTAGAATATTACCGAATGAGATTATATAAATAATATAATTAGGCATTAGCTATACCGCAAATAAATATTCCTGAAATATTTACAATGATTTTTATAACACTGGCATAATAATATTACACTATTTTGTTAACCTAGCGATAGTAGCCCGATGTTTGAGAAGCACGAATTATGTTATGTATATTGATTGTGTTGTTATCTCAGGGTTCTGATATGAGATTTAATATGCCTTATTTTAATTTTCCTCTGAAGGATGGGTCAATCGGCCGGAGAGTTGCGGTTGGTCTGGTTGTTCGAAGGGTTTCGAAAAATTACGAGGCATTCTGTATCGCTGCGTCAGCTGTTTTGGTTTGTTAGGTATTGTGGTTATCAGGACTCCAAAGAAGCATATGTACCAATAAATAACAAAATACCTTCGTACCGTCATCTTACTTGTGTGGGGTCAGAATTCAGACTAAGTCCCATCCAATCTATATCTGGATCTATACTAATATTATAAAGAGGAAAGATTTGTTTTTTGTATCTAACGAATAAACTTAAAAACTACTGGACCTATTTGAAATGTAAGCTACTTATGCTACGCTTTGTAGTAATTATTCTGTTTGGTTATTTTTTACCTTCTTATTGCATTCAAATTTATTTGATGTGAAAAGTCAGCTTTTTTGTTTGCAATATTATAGAGACGTGAACTTCAAACGCGATATTGGTGATCAAGCAAAGCTATCCTCTTTATAATCTCTCCATCTTCGTTTCTTCATAAAGCTATGATTCATACCCAACGAAGAATGTTTACGTAAAAAAGTAGTAAGATGAAAATAGTTGCCTAGCGGTAAGAACTCTTATATTTCTTATATTAAAAAGATGTAGATCACATGGTCTGAGTTTTCGGAAACTACCAGGGAAAACTAACTCTAATTAACTGACTCAGAATTACCTGTAATGAATTATGAGTGTGATTATGTAATGACAGTGGGGACCCCTTACATAGTTGAAAACAACGATAAGATAAAGTAACTGAAAACGATACAAATAGTATCATAACAGTTTTTGTATATAACTTTCCATTATAATTTAGTAGTATTTTAAATATCTGTCACACACTGTAGCGTCTAGAGCCAAAGTGAGTTACGCCGTAGATGGTTTAGCGTAGATCGCCACGAATGGTGGCCGAGGGCAAAAATTAAAAAGTAATTTTATATTATATTGAACGAGTTGAACGTTCGCGTCACAGATTAGTTAAAAGTTACTCAAGGCCCGTCTAGTTGAAAGGGTTACATGAAAATTGCAAATTCTGCTCTGGTACTGTTCTTTGTCTGTGGCAGGACTCAAACTCCCATTTCACCGTAATTGTTTTTGGTTGACATCTAATGGTCATAGCACGCGTCGCATCGTTTAACTTTATTGATTTCATATAATGGCTGCACTTTTAACTCGGAATCAAACTCAACTTTTACTCGCATCTGTCAAAACATGTATTTACAGCACAATGAAATGTAAAAACGTTTTATCTTTTAAATAAGTTTTCTTGTTTAATTGAAAATTTTACTTCTTATATTATATTAATCAAAGTTATTTCAAAAAGCTTTTTTTGGAAATCACACTGATATTTTATTGCTTTTAATGTCTATGAATTAAGTTTACCTAAAAAATCCGTAAAAAAATATTCCAAATTTATTCTGCTCAGATTGATGCGGGGATACCAACCCTGAAGTTTAATTTCGACTGAGGCATCATTGCAATAAAAAATCAATTTTTCTTTTACGGCTCGCTAGCAAATTGAAATCTAGATTTAGAAATATAACTAGGTATATTATAAATGCGAAAGTGTGTTTTTGTTAGTTGCCAGTCGACTTCGTAGATATTATATTATGATAAAATGTATATAATTATATCCCGATTTACTTCCCGAGTTAATGTAATATAAACAAATTTGTCGCGAGTTAATTGAAAAAAACATTTAAATTCAGTTCCTTCAGGTTGGTAAGCGTTAGAGTTAGCGTTAAGGTATTTATGGTGGTAAACTATAGGCAGCAATTATATGAAAATATCTATTACACTCCCAGAATCTATTCAATACTCAATTAATGTACTGTACTGTATCAGACGGATTGTCCACTGCTGAAAACAGCCTCCTCCATTATGGGTTGCCATAATCCCCACGCTTGGCAGGCGTCTTGGGGATCGCAGTGTCAGATATCAGTGCCTCAGAAGACGTAGCTGCCCACCTTATGGTGTGTTACCTATAGTCTCCTACAACAACCACGGTTAGAGATAGGGGGGTGACATTCTACCCCGGCACCCCACGAGCTTAGGTTAGGTAATGTGGTACAGTACCTATATAATTTTAAAGACTGGATTAAATTTATATGTCTTTTTTATGGCCAAGTAAGTTTGGCGGCATTTTCAAAGTTTCTCTTTTAGTTTCAGATTTATATATAACATAGTAGTCTAACTAAGACTAGTTTTCTATGAAGTCTATGCCTCCCACGACAAGGTTCGCCTAAGGTGGTAGCTTCCACCTTAGGCGAACCTTGTCGTTATTTTTTAGGTTTAAGAAATGAGTTAGTAAACAATTGTTATTAGTTATCTTATTTCTCCGTAGGATAATTATCCATTTTGATGAATTACTGTATATTGATATGTTAGTGCTACTCGCAAACAAACCAAATCGAATATAAATAAAACTTGATTCTTTTTTTGGTTCATATGGGGTTTAAGTACCTATTAAACTATTTTCATCTACTAGCTAGGCAAAAACAGACCAATGAAGATTAACTGACTCTAGCTTTACAGATGTGGGGGACAACTCGTCCTCCAGACAACACGCCATTTCACTTTCATTATGTTGACGTTCGTTTTATCTCCGCACCTTGGAGTAACATAAATAGAAGCTTTTTTATAAAGGGGCAGCCATCTAGTGTTTTTTTTTCAACTAGTGCTTATTTCGTGAATGGTAACACTTAGCTCATGTTTCATTTGACAGATAATTCGTTTTATCCTTCCGCTGAATGAATATGGTTGTGTAAACCCTTGAACAACGCTGGGAAATATTGCGACATTACTTTGAAAATCATGGTAATGTTGCAGAATGTGTGCGAAAATTGCATACGGATTTTAGAAGAAGAGAAGCACCGTCAGCTCCGTTATCGGGCCATGTTGAACCAATTTTTGTTCACAAAAATTGAAGAAAAGGATATTGGCAACATTTGAATTCAACAGGACGGCGCTACGTGCCACACAGCCGAAGCTACACTCGATGTTTTGCGCCCTGTTTTTGAAGATCGCATTATCAGCCGCAGAGCTGATGTCGTTTGGTGACCTCGGAGCTGCGATTTGACACCGTTGGACTATTATTTGTGGGGTGTCGTCAAAGGTAAGTGTTACGCCGACAAGCCAGAGACAATTGATTCTTTAAAGGACAATATTCGTGAAGTCATTGGTGAAATACAACTGCACACAATCAATAATGTGCTTATAAATTGGACCGATCGTATAGGCTACTGCAAGGCCAGCCGAGGCAGCCAATTGAATGAAATTATTTTCCATTATTAACCGGAAGGGTTGTACTTTCAAATAAAATCAGAAATTTGAGAAAATATTCAGTAGTTTTTTTTTATACCATTTTAAAAAAGTTATTTGGCGGACCTTTTATCAATTACATGCGAGTTGCCTTGAAATTGCGTAGTTTATAAACGCTAAGGGATTACCTGTTTATATTTAAAAACATAATACGTACATTCGTAAACCACCCTTTGAAAAATACAAATAGAGAATCCGGAAAAGACTGTTAACTGTTTGGACAAAATCCAGGACTACATTTGGATTTGGAGAAGACATATTATTTCCATTCATGGTACGTTTCACATCAGTGCTTGTCCCTCTCATGTGTTAATTTGTTACAAGAGCCTATCAAACCTTTGTTTCCATACAGATACGCTATTCAAATTTATACAAAAACTAGCAAATCAGCCAGACGTTGTTAAGGGCGAATATATGAATGTTTTTTTTTAATTTTAATTACATCTGGAAGCATGAAAAATTTATTTGGACAGTGCAAAATATAAAATGACGTGTTAATGTTATGAAAGAGGATTGCTTTGTCACACTGTTATGCTTTCATTTTTTGAACGTTGTTAAGTTTATTATTTATTTCAATAAATACTATCCGAGTAATATTTCCGCTACAGCCGCTCGTAAGCTCTAGTGGTTTGAAGTTCTTTGTGTGTTATTATTATGTTCATGACTTTAGGGAAGGAATAAAAGGACAATTACCTTTAGCTATAATATATGTAGCCATTTTTCAAGGAATTTAATACTATTCTTTTTCGAGTACTACACAATTTTCAAAATAAGCAAATGCAGTACTTGTTTCCTATTTTCATACGAGCAAGTAATTAAGGAGTTGGGGTCTAAAGATTTTTATACCATTTCATTTTGATTAGGTTTTATTTCAAATTTTTCTAGCGGTAAGACGGCTTTATACATTTGCCTTGTATAGAATATGTCAGTGTCAGATTAATCATTTATGTTTTTTTACAGTCAAACAACGGTAATGCTTAAGAAATTAAAACTCATATTTTAATTTGACGTAGGTATTGAGAATATAACGTAGGTATTATTTATTGTCAATATAATACATGTATAACCCGGAAACAGGCTAGGATTGTACCCCCATAGCATTCTAACTACTAATGAAAAATATAAAAAAAGTATAGCGATTAGTGCAGTTCTGAAGCGGTCATTAAAACAAAATGCAGTTTATTTTCTTCTACCTGCTGTCACAGAATATAAAAAGGAGCATAAGGATCACTTGGCAAAGCTCCTCAAATAAATAAGCTACTCTCTTGCTATCGCTTAACTCTGATCTCTTCTGTCGCGGCAGGTTGGTTAGGGTTGTCTTCTTGTGCCTATCAGGATTAGGTGGATATGATAGTGGAACTTACTACAGAGCGCTTTCATGCTTAAGAGGGCACGTTATAGCATGGTGGTAGGGTATTTAGCCGCCTGACTTATAGGTTATCTTATAATATATAACATGTCATAATTAATGTTGTCTTAGGTTTTCGCGATTATTACACATAGTAATTAAACAACTTTAAACGGTTTAAATCGCTTATATTTATCGTCAGTCACCCCGTGACCACGATCACTGCAAAGGGTTTGAAACGTCGGGACAAAAATAATGATAAATATACGCGATTTAAACCGTTTAAAGTTGTTTAATTACTATGTCATAATTACCTTTAAAACAGAATACCAGATTTGGTATTTTACAGAAAATATATACATAATATTATATCAGTATAGAACAACCGACTGTCAGCAACAAAATATTCAAAGCATTTTAAGAAGGTTTCAGAACAAAATCAAATCACCCAGACACAAACACACTTAAAACTAGCTACTAACAATTTTCAAACATATAGAAGGTAGGTAAGTACTGTACATCACGAACCCGTATTATTGCTCATATCAGACCCCAGGGATCTGTGTACGTTAGGTATGTCAAAGATTAACGATAGTAAATGTTACCATACTGAATTGGCCTATATATCAGCTGAGCACACAAAAAAAAATCAAGCATCTACCGCAATAATTCACGTCACCATAAATCAAAATCTTAAAGTTAAAGTCATAACTCCAAAAATACGAGTAATCGCGGAACATACATGGCAGCTTCAGTATATCACTACTTCTTGGGACACCTTGTATAAGATACAAAAGTATTGAACACCAATGTTATGTAGAACTTGCCATCATTGTTAATTACTTTGGTCGGTACACAAATGGTAACAGAGATTGAATTCCGGTGACATCATGAACCGTGATCCGACCCAACAGACCCGTACAACCCCTACTTCAGAACCAAATGTATAGATACTTAATGTATGTTCAAAAGTACTTCATGTATGTTCTAGACGAGACTGAGGTATGACTGAACTATATTGATTAACAGCTAGTTCAAATATATAAAGATATTTGTAAACAAAAAAGTGCGGCCATGAGCGAGTCGGACTCGCGCACCGAGGGTTCCGTATAAACCTGTAACTATATAAAGTTATGGTATTTTTATTGCTTAATGAAATCTATAACATTTTAATATTATTGATAATAATTTTATTGTTGATGTAATAAGAATATTAGGCTTTTTGCAGTTTTTCCTTCATATGTGTAAGAAGTTGCTATATACGTACCAAATTTGAACATTCTGAAATTTGGTACACAGCAAAAAAAAACGGGAATTAGTTTACCCTGTACGTTTTGATTCCCTTGCGAGTGTCGAAAATTTGCGGCATAAACGGCTGTAGCTTTTGATTGCTTTGGCTTAGAAGTTTAATTTTATCACAGCTCCAAGGGACAGTAGACCTGATTATTTGATATGAATTTCAGCTTGATATCTCCACGCTGAAAAATTTTTTCAGGCGGACGGACAACAAAGTGATCCTATAAGGGTTCCGTTTTTTTCCTTTTGAGCTACGGAACCCTAAAAATAACCAATTCGAGGATACATATATTTAAACTACTTATATATTTGAAATTCTAATTATGTACATGTTAATAATGGACATAACATTAAAAATTATACTATTTACACCTAAATTCAGTAGTATAAAATTTACAGTTATCTCGTTTATGTCCTAAGATCAAAAACACCACAAGCTGCATGGGCATATCCTTTTTATGTGTAGAATGGTATTTAAAAATTTGGTTCCTTAGTTTTACTTTGAACTATACTCCAAGCTTTTTAGTAATATATCATATGAGTAGATATTTTCGAACAACGACCTTGTTGCTGTACTAAAGCTAATTTGGTTTTAAGTGCCACTCGAATCTCATTATTTTGTTTGATAAGTTTTTCATTATTACGCAGATTGTACAGTAATACTGTTTCCTGCTTTTCCGGAATATCCCTATCGTCATAAATTTCCAACAAAATATTCTATATATGCAAAGGTTCGAGTATGAGTTTACTAATACGGGACAGGCAATTGCCCTTTCCGCCGAGGCATAAATTTAATGCTTTTCTCAAAAGAATGCAGACATTTACCACCTTTTTCAAAAATAAATTATTATTATTAGTTTTTTTTTATGCCTGTTAGGTTAGCCTTTGACCACTATCTCACCTGATGGTAAGTGATGATGTAGTCGAAGATGTTGTTCAGGCTAACCTAGCAATACTGGCTCTCAAGGACAGCTGCCGGAACACACCGTTAGGTGCTTGTTGACAGATTTTTCTACATGAGGGTGGTAGCTGGCCAGGCGGGCATTCGCAAAATGCCCTACCACCATGCAAATATATTTACATTTAATTTAATTATTATTATTAAATTATATATTTTCATACCTTTATCGCTAAATATATATCATCTGTGGCTTTAAAAAAAATAGCTTTATGTTTTCGCCAGTATTTATTAATTTTCGACTTTGTGCTTTTGCATCCGGTCGATTGTCTTTTAAGAAAAATAGTCGTATTTCCATATTTTCAAGTTAATGCCGTTTTTAGATGAACTGTTCAGCATGGAATAAAATTCCCATACAATGTAGACGGCTTTTAGTTAAAAATACTGTTTTGGAGAAATTGTCCACTTCTTTCTCGTTTTTCCAAATCATAAAATTTTCATATAATTTTATGTATTTTTATTTTGACTTTCCTGGAAGCAGGTTTTCCATTGCCAATTTGGCTCCTGATCTTAAATCTGGTAGAGTACAATCAATCTCCATTTCAATCTCTGACCGTTAGAACTCATTTTAATTTTTAAGTTTATATGTATTATTTATGTAATTATAACAAATCAAGAAGAATTTTCAGCTTTACCGTCAATTTTCTATTAATCATCTTTGCCCAAGGTTTGAGCATTTATCACCTTGGACAAAGATATATAGCCACGTGAACGCAATTTGTACTAAGCAAAGAGACTAACTTTGGTATGCCGAGAATGATAAAAGAGATCCAAACATAGAGTATTCTTAGTCCTCCAGAAGTTATTTAATTCCGTCATCCTTGAAGGTAAAACGCCAGAAGCGTGGAGCAGAGGTGAAGTGGTACTGTTCTTCAAAAAAGGCGACAAGACCTTGTTGAAGAACTACAGGCCCATTTCACTTCTGAGCCATGTTTATAAGCTGTTCTCGAGAGTCATTACGAATCGTCTTGCTCGTAGGTTTGATGACTTCTAGCTTCCCGAACAAGCCGGGTTCCGAAAAGGCTTTAGCACCATAGACCACATTCATACGCTCCGCCAGATTATACAGAAGACTGAGGAGTATAATCGGCCATTATGTTTAGCGTTTGTGGACTATGAAAAAGCCTACGATTCAATCGAAACCTGGGCCGTACTGCAGTCTCTTCAGCGATGCCAAATCGACTATAGGTATATCGAAGCGCTGAAGTGTTTGTATAGAAACGCCACCATGTCGATTCGATTACAGGACAAGAGCACGGAACCAATCCAACTGCAACGAGGCGTGAGACAGGGAGACGCTATTTCTCCGAAACTGTTCACGAATGCGTTGGAGGACGTTTTTAAGCTCTTGAACTGGAAAGAATTCGGCATCAACATCTATGGCGAATACATCACTCACCTTCGTTTCGCCGATGATATAGTCATATTGGCAGAATCGCTTGAAGAACTCAGTACAATGCTCAGCGACCTCAGTAGAGTTTCCAAGCAGGTGGGTCTTAAAATGAACATGGACAAGACGAAAATTATGTCTAATGTCCATGTTGCACCCGTACCAGTAGTTGTTGGGAACGATACACTCGAAGTTGTTGACCATTATATTTACCTGGGACAGACTGTCCAGTTAGGTAGGTCCAACTTCGACAAAGAGGTCGCCCGAAGAATCCAACTCGGATGGGCAGCGTTCGGGAAGTTACGCGACATCTTCTCGTCGAACATCCCACAGAGCCTGAAGACCAAAGTCTTCAACCAGTGTGTGTTGCCAGTGATGACATATGGCACTGAAACGTGGTCCTTGACTGTGGCCCTTATGGAAAAGCTCAGGGTCGCTCAACGAGCTATGGAGAGAGCTATGCTCGGAGTTTCATTGCGTGATAAAATCCGGAACGTGGATATTCGCCAAAGAACCAAAGTCACCGACATAGCTCTCAGAATTTGCAAGTTGAAGTGACAATGGGCGGGCCACATTGCTCGACGAACTGATAACCGATGGGGAAGAAAGGTTCTCGAGTGGTTACCACAATACACCGGAAGACGTAGAGTTGGTAGGCCCCCCACTAGATGGACTGACGACATCGTTAAAATCGCGGGTAGCCAATGGTTACAAGCGGCTAATAGCCGTTCTTTGTGGCGTTCTATGGGGGAGGCCTTTGTTCAACAGTGGACGTCTTCCGGCTGATGATGATGATGATGAGAAAAATTATTATATACAATATTGCTAGGTATGTAATATAATGGCTAGTATAAAATTGCAAGAAAATTAAAACAACAGAACATGTCAACACTCTCCTTTACATAATTTACCTATCACCTGAATAATAATGTCTACTAGGACTTAAAATCAGATAGACGATAACATGGCCTGCTTTTTCTGAAACATCTTCGTAATCATATCAAATAGGGATATAAATCACTCATTATATAGGTTGATTTCTCAGTAACAAAGTTGCGTAAAGCATGTTTTGTGTAATACACAAAATTTATGGTTTATTTTGTTGATTTTTTAATTTATAATATATGTGAGACAATCCACAATTTTAACTCCTATTATTTGAAAAATATATTTAATTATTTCTTAGACACAGTTCGCCAGGAAAGCTTATTTTCTTTCACCTTTGAAATTGGTGAATATTTTTGCTGGTATGGAAAATAATCTTATAATCAATAATACAACGGTATGCCGAAAACTGATGTAATTTGTCTTGTACAATTGATCAGCCGTTGCCACACCGTTGTCGTATGATTCAACAAATGATTTGTTGATGGATTTATATGTCCAAAAAGTTTTCAAGTTCGAACTCCGTCACCATTCCCGAGGTATCAGCGGGAGCATAGAGGAAACAAAGAGAGCTCCATATTTAGGTCAAGGATAGAACGGTGTAGGTAGATTTATAGTATGTTATTTGTAATGTCAGACGTAATGCCGTAAAGGCCAACAAAGCTATGGGCCGTAAAGCGGGTCTCCCTAATATCTTCTACTATTATGCGATAAGTACAGAGTTCAGTCACAGTTCCGAGATACCTACCTGCCTAATTACGCAGGTAGGTATCTCAGAACTAGACTAGTTCTCTATCTAACTAATGAAGAAGGCTCTAAATTAAGTAGGTATCTTTGGTTGGGGTTAGGTATGCATAATTGAATTGCCTACCATCTATTTTCTAATACCTACACTCAGGTATACACATTAATATATTATTTCGTTATTTGGTATTTATTTTATTTTCTCTTTTCATGTTTTCAAATTTTCTAGTTTTATATAAAACTAGCGGCCCGCCCCGGCTTCGCACGGGTATTTAACAAAAAAATAAAAAATATGAATACACACATAAACCCTTCTATTTGAGTCAGATTACTAAAAAAGAAAAGAATACAGAATGTTTATTTATAATTATTTTAATGAACTTTTATATATATATTGTTTTGTTCTTACGTTTCCTTTTTTTTATTACGTTTTTAATTTTTGTTCTATTTTAGTAATAATGTAGCTTTCCGGCCACGGCTCCGCCCGCAGGTATAAACAAAAAAATCATTAACCTCTTTTTGCGCAGTTGGATAAAGACCATCCTATGTCCTTCCCCATGTCTCAAACCATTTCCATACCAAATTTCATTCTAATCGGTCCAGTAGATCGGTTATCGCCCAAAACCATTAACTTCTTTTTGCGCAGTTGGATAAAAACTATCCTATGTCTTTCCCCATGTCTAAAACTATTTCCGTAACAAATTTCATCCTAACCAGTCCAGTAGATCGGTTATCGCCCAAAACCATTAAACTCTTTTTGCGCAGTTGGATAAAAACTATCCTATGTCCTTCCGCGTGTCTCAAACCATTTCCATACCAAATTTCATCCTAATCGGTCCAGTAGATCGGTTATCGCACAAAACCATTTACCTCTTTTTGTGCAGTTGGATAAAAACTATCCTATGTCCTTCCACGTCTTTCAAACCATTACCATACCAAATTTCATCCTAATCGGTCCAGTAGTTTCAGAGCCTATTCAATGCAAACAAACAAACAAACAAACAATCAAATCTTTCCTCTTGATTATATTAGTTTAGAAAAAACATATTGGATATCGTAGGTAATCTAGGGATTCATTGAGCAATATGTACTTAATTATATTGCTTTAGTCATAGTTCTGACTTTATTTCTTATCTATATTTTTACTAAAAGCTTATTAAACGATATTTGTTAATTCATCTCAGTACTGGAATCGATGTATCTTAGCTCAGTCAAAATATAAAAAATTACATATATATATTACATTAGTAAAAATAATAATAAATAATCATAAAATTTATAGCAAATTCTGGAAGCTCTGTCGGTGACTTTGGTTCTTAGGCAATTATCCTCGTTCCGGATTTCTTCGCGCAAAGAAACTCTGAGCTCTCCATGGCTCCTTGAGTGACTCTAAGCTTATCCATAAGGGCCACAGTTAAGGACCACGTCTCAGTGCCATAAGCCATCACTGGTAACATAGACTGGTTGAAGACTTTGGTCTTCAAGCTCTGCGGTATGTTTGACTAGAAGATGTCGCGTAACTTCCCGAACGCTGCCCATCCGAGATGAATCCTTCGGACTACCCTTTTGTCGAAGTTGGACCTGCCTAACTGGATAGCCTGTCCCAGGTAAATGTAATGATCAACAACTTCGAGCGTATCGTTCCCAACAACAACTGGTACGGGTGCAAGTTGCAACATGGACATGACATTTACTTTCAAGCATGACGGAATTAAATAAACCGATGTGAATTTAGCGGCCTAAAGTTAGCGGCCTATTATATCCCGACCATTTGAAATAGTCCCTAAAATTGGACCGCTGTATTTATAAAGTAAACGTATAATACCTATACAACATCTTAAGTACCATGATATACGGGGGTGAGGGTTAATAGGGAACAACTATAGCGATTCGTATAACGTTAAAGTCAAACTATAAAAGTAAGGTCAATAATATACTTATTCGTTTTATTATTATGTTATCGACGAGGTTCGAGGATTAAAAAGTGTTTTACATCGAAAGATAACATTCTTTGATCACCTGGTGCCTTTAAGTGCTAAAACTGTTTAATTCTAATCATTTGTAGATTGATGTTCGCGATATTTTCCATATACTGTCGGGTCAGTTAAGCTCTCTTGTGCTGAGCTGCATTAGCATAGAGTTCTCTTATCAAGGTAGCTAAGTGTAGCTGCCTATCAAATCCTTTCAAGCTCTCTCAGAATCTCCGGTTTTGATGAGATGATTCTGCCATCGTCGGTCTTCAGTTTCGGAATTTGGCAATGTACTAGTATATACGAATACATACTATAGATTTTGCGAAAAATTTGGAGCTTTGGTTATTGATTAATTGCATTATGTACATACGTATGGTAACGAGCACATTCCCTGTTCGGGTGTAGCAAATACAATGTACAATATTAATTGTTAGTACACAGATATTAGAGTATTTTCAAAAAATATTTTCATATTTCAAATTATTTATTTGGAACTTAAGCGATAGCATTAATTTAATGAAAAACGATAGTAACCGCGAAAGTTTTTGAGAGAAACTGTGTAGCAGGTACCAACGCCCTCCTCCTTAAAAACTACGGTACATTTATTCCTCAGGCTTATCATATATACAGAAAAGGTAAAATGAAATATGATTACAAGTTAATATGAAAACAATTTTATAAATCTATTAAAGTCTTATATCTCTTGAGTGTATATGCTTGCAAGTGTGTGTGTGTTTGTCATAATATATTTCTTAAGCATGTTACGCTTGAGTGCGGCGACCCTTATACATTTAGTATTGAAGGCACGCAAGTCGCGTCGCCATGAAAACTCGCCTATTGCGCTTGCTGTAGTTCGGCATATCAGCTGAAGATTGGAGTCTCATCTCATTCCAGTTTTCCATCAACATGATGGTTTCTTCTGAGAGTTTCTTCGGTTTACTTCGGCGGGGCGTCTTAATGAACTGAGGCCACAACGCTTGGACAGCTTGTTTGGCAATAGCAGACCATATTGCTCGACCAACTGATAACCAATGAAGAAGAAAGGTTCTCGAGTGGTTACCACATTGCACTGGAAGACGTATCGTTGGTAGGCCCCCACAAGGTGGATTGATGACATCGTAAAAGTCACGGGTAGGCTATTCTGAAAAGTGGCTAATACCCGTTTTTGTGGCATTCTATGGGGGAAGCCTTTGTTCAACAGTGGACGTCTTCGGGCTGATCATGATGATGATGATTTTTTTGCATTATTTTCTATACATATACTATTATTTAATTTTTTTATAACTATAACTAATTCCAAAATAGAATATTTTAGTTTCCATACCTAGAATTAAGAACAAGAGAGAGAAGAACACGAAACTTATATTATGTGGGGTCACTGTGCCTTGAAGTGTTAAAAAAACGATTGAAAATGGCGAATGGCTCATGCTAATTTACTGATACCATTAGGTCACAGTTGTTTATATTATTTTTAGAGTCTATAAAAATTTAATAGTACAGTTCTGAAAGTAATCATTAAGGAATCGAGAGTATGCACATCATTCTCCCGTACCTGATGATAAGAAACTAATTTTGATGTTGTAATTAGCTAGCATTAAGAAACTTGATGTACCTTTGGTAAATGCTAACAAAGGTAAACACATAATGCTACACATAGAAAGTAATTTCTACCGATTACTTACTTTCAGCCAATTGTTATATTACCAAGTAAATGTATTTCTACAAAAAAAAAAACAAAAATAGAACTGACTTCAACACTCATATGTGTGAAATAACTTGTTGAAGTCGGTACCATGATGCTTCAAAAGTACCTATTATCAAAATATTGTGCTCATGGTACCGACTTCGACAAGTTATTTCACACATTTGAGTGATGAAGTCGGTTCCATTTTTTGATAAAAAAAAAAACACCCATTTTAGTGACCCTTGCTACTTATGGGATCGATTGTCATTCACTGTCAATGGCTATATAATCAAGATAGGAAAATACTTTCAGTAATTGGAGTGTCACTCAAATACGGCTTTACCGATTTTGATAAAATTTAAATGGAACTACACTACAAGACATGTAGTGTACGACACCCCCGTGGGGTGCCGGGATAGAATTGCACCTCCCCATATCTTCCCGTGGGTGTCGTAAGAGGCGACTGAGGGAAAAAATACTGGAAGGTGGGCAGCAGCGCCTTCTAAAGAACTGCCATCTTACACTGCGATCCCCAAGCTGCCTGCCACGCGTGGGGATTATGGCAAATACCCCCTTAATAGGGGAGGCTGTGTTCAGCAGTGGACGATCCGGCTGATACAGTACAGTACAGTACACTACAAGCATCAAATTTCAAATAAAAGAAAATCATCAAAATCCTACGAATAAAATTTATTCATAGTCAAAATCGGTTCACTGAATCAAAAGTTCTGAGCTAAAAACATAAAAAACAGCCGAATTGAGTACCTCCTTTTTTGAAGTCGGTCAAAAAATACAGATAAAATCGACATTGATTAAATTTTCACATTAATGAAGTCCTCTTACGTCCTATCACTATACATCCCGTGGTGTCAAAACGCGTTCTCATTGGCTAAACCATGCCAATTAAAACTCGTTTTGATACGAGAAAAACTGGCTGAATTTATTTCGTACAAATCAAATAAAATGGCTTCTCTTCAACGTCGAGAAACTAACCCAAGTTTTTCGATGATTTCGACTCCCAAATATTTGCCGAGAACAAAACAAATAGTTAAAACAATTAAACAGAAAAATGTATCATTAAAAAAGCGTCCCTCGGGGAACGTTTCATTTCTAGGAATGGCAATTTGGAAAGTTTTTTTTGAGTCCGATAAAAAAATTTTGATATAGAAAGGAACGTTCGTGAGCAGATTTTATGTTATTGCAGCAATAGTTTTGAAATGTAATTCTAATAATTGTTACCCAGTAAACCAGGCCATGTGTGTTACATGCAAACTTGTACCTTATGTGGATACGATTAGGAAGAGTTTTCAAAATGAATAAAAACGCAACGAAGAGATAAAAGCCAATTGGAAATATCTATCACGCTTATTTGGCACCTGCTCGTTAAACGAAATAAATCATCATTTCTTTACATCCCCGAAGTGGTAGGCAGAGATGTTTTAATACCCAGGCAATCCCGATGGGAATATACATACAAAATCCTGTTTGGACACTCTAGACCTCATTGCGAAAAAAATATTTATATGTCCGTAATGGTAGGCAGCTCTGTTGCAGCAGGACAGAATGACAAACCGACAAATACCCTTTCACATATATATAATGTATAGTTTGGGCATAAACGTCAATTAAAACTTTGAAATACTCGTAGATACCAATAAATCTATATACAATAGGACATAGCCCAATTTTCAAAAACAATTAGTAATATTAATATTACAAAATTACAAATATATGTAATTCTTATATATATAAAAAATGAAACCTAATAAAAATACATGCAAAAGTGTGCAAAAGTGTATATATATATATATATATATATATATATATATATATATATATATGTACTAGCTGACCCGGCAAACGTTGTTTTGCCATATATATATAACTAAAATGGCTATTAAAAAATAAGGGTTGATCGTAGAAGGGTGAAAATTGAGGATTGTATGTATTTTTGTATGTTGTATCATAAAAAAATAGAAATTAAAAATGATGTCTAAAAATAAAAATAAAATGTAGGGGTGGACTACCCCTAACATTTAGGGTGATGAAAAATAGATGTTGGCCGATTCTCATAGATATATATATATATAACTAAAATGACTATTAAAAAATAAGGGTTGATCGTAGAAGGGTGAAAATTGGGCATTGTATGTATTTTGTATGTTGTATCATAAAAAAATAGAAATTAAAAATGTTGTCTAAAAAATAAAAAATAAATTTAGGGGTGGACCCCTAACATTTAGGGGGATGAAAAATAGATTTTGGCCGATTCTCATAGATACCGGATAAGCACAAAAAATTTCATCAAAATCGGTCAAGCCGTTTCGGAGGAGTATGGCAACGAAAACTGTGACACGAGAATTTTATATATATGATGATATATAGTTTTGCTTATACTCTTTTATATATACTTTTTTATGTATAAACATGGCAAAAGTAAAAATATCAAGAAAACGGAGCTCGCTATTATCAAACAGACTCCTAAATACTCCTAAAAACTCCTAAATTCCAGAAATTTGGGTAATTCCAAATCTCTTCACAATAAACCGAACGCCACCTAAAATATAATAATGTTGTGACAGATAACTAAGGGATTGTATTTCAATTTGGGCGCTTCGTTGTCATGGTTTTGTTGAATCAGACGTATTTCCTTGAATTATTTATCGGTACGCAAGTCAGAGGCTCTTTTGGGCGCTTTTCCACGGAGCATTGCACAATATTTACGATTACCATATGCATCACCCGACTATTTTTTATTTTATTTTTCATGTCTGATAGGTCAGCCTTTGACCACTATCTCACCTGATGGTAAGTGATGAAGTGGTCGAAGATGTGTTCACGCTAACCTAGAATTACTGGCACTCAAGGACAGCTGTCGGAACACATTTTTAGGCGCTTGGCGACATATTTTCTACTTGAGGATGGTAGCTAGCGAGGCGGGCATTCGCAAAATGCCCTACCATCATCATCAATCATTTTTATCAAGTTTAACGGTTAATGGTTTCTTTGAAAACACCTCTGCCGATCTTTTCTATATTAACCTAATCTTACGTAATTTATCAAAGGGCGCAATGATTATATGAAAAATAATTATTTATGCAGAGAAAACTACATAAAAAAGAATAATAAAATTGCACAAAATTTTGAATACTGCGTAGTGGTTGTGTTTAAATATACCCAAATCTTTATACGGTCTATTTGTTTTGCGTCTACAGGTTCTGGCTATAAGCACAGAATAAAAGCTAGAAGCTACTGAAAGTGTTTCTTTTCTTGAACTTATATATAAAACATTTTTTTGTCAATTTGTGTATAATTTTTGCTCAATAATCTATTTATATACATAAAAAATATAAGTGATTGTGCAGACTTGGGTGAAATTACGAGCACAATACAGTAGAACGTCGAAGAATGAAGCTCTGGATGTTATGTTTACTTTGTTAACAAGCGCCGAAACAGCCAAGCTGGTGCCTGATGGTAAGCGTCACGTCCAGAAGGAATCAGCGTTACTGTTGTGTATGACGATGCACTGTGCAAGTTCGATTTCCCGGTAAATTCACACTGGCTGCACTGCTGCTTAGCTGCTAGAATTTCAGACAATGCAGTGGTACCCACCAAGACATGAGGCCTACCAC